>OZ020616.1:22415688-23064619 GCA_963971575.1 Liopterus haemorrhoidalis
CTGTATCCCGGGTATAAAGTTAAGCTTGTAGTCCTGATAGTTGGTGTTTTGGGTGGCATGAAAGCCTCCTATCGAAGGGAAATCGAGTCCATTACCGCCTGTAGATCTTCTGCCAACTCTTTGATCTGCAGGATGCAGAAAGCAGTGCTGCTCGGGTCGCTCCGCATTGTGCGGGCACTGGATCTGGCGTAATTTCCGCGGCTGCATATCGCCAGGGTTTGGGATGCAGTCGTGTGTATTTAGCTCCACTAGTCTCTAGTATGACGCGGCTCAAAAGGTTGCTGAAGTTTGAGATTAGTGGACGCTTGTCAAGACCTGACAAACCCCAAAATAATAATAATAATAATAATAATAATGTTTATTTCACAAGTAACAAGAAATTTGTACATGCAACGTCAAGATAATACAAGTTCTTATAATACTATACACACAAGTATATATATTTGTAATAATAAGATAAAGTATAATAGCATAAGATGAACAAAATAGCATAAAAATAAGTAATAATAATAATAGTCATTTTGGAAGACTAACTGTTCTCGAGGAAAAATTCCTCCAGATTGTATATATTTTTCGAGAGGAGAAGTGTTTTAATTTCTTTTTTGAAAACGTTAATATTATTTACTTCTTTAATAGATGAAGGCAACTGATTGTAAAATTTACAGGCATTGTACCTGGCACATTTTTCTGGCAGAGCGAGATTTATTTTGTCCATCCTTAAGATGTCAGCCTTATGCCTTGTATTATGGGTGTGAACTGGATAATTGGTCTTAAAAAGTTGAATGTTTTTAAAAGTGAAAATTAGTAATTCAAAAATATAAATGCCAGGAACAGTGAGAATTCCAAAATCTTAAACGCAGAGCGACATGAGTCTCTATTTCTCAGATTTGCGAGAATTCTAAGAGCTCGCTTTTGTGTAACGAAAACTCTCTGGAGTTCGGGTGATTTTCCCCAGTGCATTATTCCATATTTCAATAAGGAATGAAAATTAGTTGTATATAAATTTTTAAGGACGGAATTACTGCATTTGAGGGCCATCACCCTCATTCCATAGATTGTTTTATTTAGTTTCTTACACAGTTCGTTTATATGTTCCGTCCATTTGAGGTGGGCATTGATGTGTAGGCCTAGGATTTTGATCGTACTGACTTCGGGTATTAATTGAATTGGTTGTACGTCGGTTTTAGATCTATCAGTTTTGAAAATAGTTACAGCTGATTTTGAATTATTAATTGTCAAATTATTTTTTTCTGTCCACGTGAGAATTGTTTTATAAATTAGTTCAATTTCGTTGTTGATATTGTCGCATTTTTTAATTTTTATTAAGAAATTATTGTCATCGGCATATGACATCAGGTCCACCTCAAATGGAAGATTAGCTAGGCAATTAGGAAGATCATTTGTGTATAAATTAAACAAAGACGGTCCTGTTATCGAGCCGTGAGGAATTCCCACATCTGTTACTTGGACCTCCGATAGTGATATGTTATTGTTTGCTTGAATTTTCACCGCCTGTGTTCTTCCCGACATATACGATTTGAACCAGGCTTGAGCTTGTCTTCTAAAACCATACCTTTCCAGCTTGGCCAGCAGGATTTGGTGGTCTACACAGTCGAAAGCTTTTGAGAGATCGATAAAAACTCCTATTGCCATGTCTCTGGTATCAACCGTTTTATATATCTTATCAAGGAAGACGAACAAAGCTGTATCTATACTTTTTTGTTTGGTAAAACCATGTTCAGTGGGTGAAGATAGGGAGTATTTATGGACAACTTTATAATTAACTATAATTTCAAATATTTTGGCGAAGGGAGATAGTAGGCTGATCGGTCGATAGTTTGAATATACATTTTTGTCACCTTTCTTGAAAAGAGGCTTTATTATTGATTGCTTTAGTGCTGAGGGAAAAATAGAGTTTTCAAAAGAAGCATTGATAATATGAGTAAGTGGGTGACATAAAATATCTTTGGATGCTTTAACAATGCTGCTGGGTATTTCATCGTGTCCCACTGAGAAGCCGGACTTAAGTTTACTAATAGCGTCAAGAGTGTCTATGTAGCAAATAGGTGAAAAATAAAATGTATTATTATGGAAAGGAATAGAGGAGTCTATATACTCCCGGTCCGTGTGAAGGTCAGTGTCCTGATTTGCATCTTTGGAAGTATTCAAAAAAAAGTTGTTAAAATTGTTCGCTATAGTTTGTGGTTCCAGTTCCTTATTAAATTCGTCAGTTATACTTAGAGAATTATTTTTCTTTTCTTTCACTGTCGAATTTATTATTTTCCACATTGTTTTGTTCATATTAGAGGAAGACATAATGAATGCATCATTTTTTATTTTTCTGTGTTCCGAAAGTGCTTTTATGTAGGCTGTTTTTATGTAGGAAAATTTTTGTGAAAGTTCTAGAAGGTTCTTAACTAACAAATTGTTAGATTTAAAATTTTGTCTGTGTTCCTTTAAGGGAAAGCATTCCATGTATATGTAAGTCTTGAAAATAGCAAGAGTCTTACGCTACATTAATTGGGAAAAATTATATGTTTTTATTTAAAGTTTATAGTTTTTACAAAAAACATCAGAATCATAATGCATATATTTTTCTGGTAACCAAGTAACTTCAAACTTCATTGAAGCTACTTGATAACTGCTACAGGTACTCCCCCTCCTAAATTATTGTATGAACTCAATATGAGCAGAAAATGTAACACGCTTAAATTTTGCTCGTGTTGAGACAAACGCTGAGGTTATCATGTAATTTTCGTCTACATACGCCGGTTTTAAACGATCAATCGAAACAGTGTCGATTCTATCAGATAATTGCACCTTAAAATATTTTTTATGGCGTTCTATAACCTTAAATGGGCCATCGTAAGGTCTCTCTAATGGTTTTTTAATTTTATCATTTCTAACAAAAACGTATTTACAAGTGTAAATATCACGCGGAACGAAAGCTTTTCTACTGGACAATCTATGCGGTATTGCATGAATGTTATTCATGCAAGTTTTTAACTTACGTAAATATTCTGGTAAATTTAAATCACAGATTTCAGAAAAATTTTGCGTGGTAAAGAATTGACCAGGTAATTTTAATGTTGTACCATAAACTAATTCTGCAGGACTACATCCTACATCACTTTTTAAGGTAGTTCTAATACTTAAAAGCACCAATGGTAGATTTGTTAGCAACATATTCGGACTATTTTGAGCTTTTAGCGAAGCTTTGAGCTGTCGGTGGAATCCTTCTACAATCCCATTAGACGAAGGGTGATAAGCTGTGGTTCGAATGGAGGTACTCCCTATCATTTGCATTAAAAGTTGAAAAAGACGAGAGTTAAATTGTTTTCCTCTATCCGTAGTTATCGTTGATGGAACTCCGAAACGTGATATCCAACCTTCAACAAGAGTTTGAACTACACATTCAGAACTAGTATTAGATAGAGGAAATGCTTCCGGCCACCTTGTAAAACGATCTATGCAGGTTAAAATATTGGAAAATGGTCCACAAGTGTTAACTTTAATTATATCTATATGAATGCAGTCAAATCTCTTATCAGGTAATGGTATACTTTCGATCTGTGACAAAGTATGTCGAGTTATCTTAGATTTTTGACAATTTATACAATTTTTACACCAGTTTGCAATATCTGTATTCATGTTACACCAAACAAAACGTTTTCTTATTAAATCTTTAGTACCTCTAACACCTGGATGAGATAGCGAATGAATGGAATCAAAAACTTGTCTTCGAAACATATTCGGAACATATGGTCGCGGTACAGAAGTGGAAATGTCACAAATTAAGTAGACATCTTTATTAATTTTAATTGATTTGAAAACTAATGACGTATCATTATTATTATAACTTATTATTATAATATAACTTATATTATAATAACTATTATTAACTTATATTATATAACTTATTATTATAATAACTATTTATTTTCTGTACTCTACAAACTTGTAACTTCTATTCTTAAGTTATCGCCACGCACTGATCTTTTGTTTCACAGTGGTGTCTGTCCCTCGGGATATAAATATTTATTTTTCAAATTATATGTTAATTTTTGTTTTGTTTTGTTTTTGTAATTGGTATTATTTGTAACTGTTATTATTAATCTTGAAAATAAATATTATTATTATTATTATTATTATTATTATTATTATTTGAAAGCAATTGTTTAAGTTCCGAATCCTTTAACTGATCAGCAGCCATTCATCAGAAGGTTGCGTGTTCAGATCACGTCGGGGTCACCAATTGTAAGTCTTGAAAATAGCAAGAGTCTTACACTACATTAATTGGGAAAAATTATATGTTTTTATTTAAAGTTTATAGTTTTTACAAAAAACATCAGAATCATAATGCATATATTTTTCTGGTAACCAAGTAACTTCAAACTTCATTGAAGCTACTTGATAACTGCTACATATATATTCCTGACAAGTGTTTATTTTGGAAATATCTTTATTTCCATTTGTTATATACAGGTTAAAATTCATGAATGTTAGCGAACGCAGTGGGCGCGGTCTAGAGGATGAGCAGTCGTCGCACCTGAACCTGAGTAAATAGTATCAGGCTCAGCAGTCGGGGACTGCCTGGCGTCCGGGGATAGATGGCATTCTTGGAGACAACCTAGAGGAACTGGTGGGCGTCGGTATAGATGGTGGTGATGGGATCAGTCTTTGGGTCGTTTCGGCGCGTCTGGCGTAGACGACGTTGAATGAACTTGGGTTGGCGGTGTTTCGGTTCTTCTTGAGCAGAGACCGCGTTGGAGGCGGGAAGAGCGAGAGGCGGCGTCAGTGAAGCGCAGACCTACGGTTCATAGACACAATGTTGGTAGGCAGTAGCTGGCGGTGGTTTCGACTCGGTGTCCAGTCTAAAAGTTGCAGGTTGCGGACGGTACCGGATGTTACTGGTGGTGGTCGTTGACGTCGGAGGGCTGATGGTGTAGACGCTGAGGATGGCGGAGCTGCTGGTGATGGTGATGGCGTAGCTGTGGGTTTGGGCGACGGTGGTTGGGCGACTCGTAGGCGATGGCATCTCGGCGTCCAATCGAGGTGATGCGAGTTGAAAGCGGTGATTGGGGACGCTGGAGGTTCCAGCCTCTTCGCAGGGGCGAGTGTTTACGCACAGCCTCGCCGATGAATGAGTGTATAAATTGCACAAGCTGCTAAATTCCACAGTCAGTTATGGTGACGACGACTTGTTCAAAGTGATCAGCGTGTCGTCGTCGGGGTTCGCCAAAAAAAGGGTGTGTATCCGTGAAACGAGCTAAACGTTTCCGTAGCTCAGCCCGCCATAGGTGACCGCGTGCCAAGTCTGGGCCACCATAGACAACAGTGGAACTAATGTTGATGTGTTGTCAGCTGTGGATGCATTGAGTAGTCTGGAGAGACCTTATAGACTGTATTTCGAACGAATTTCCTCTCTGATCGGTGAGCAGCCATGAACTACTCATGACGAGTAGACGCGAACTGCTGCCTGTCTCGATCACACATGCCTTGTTTTATGCATTTGGAGCAATTATTGCTGGCTTGCGAGCCTTTGGTGTTACGTGATTGTCGGATCAATTCGCCAATCGTAGAGGTCGCAGTCAGAATTCCGCGGTTCTGGTGATGTCGTTGTTTTGACGGTGTAAATGATAGTTCAGTGGTAGAGATAGTCATAAGAAAGAAAGTGGCGGAGCACAGCTGTGCCCGCAACAATCATTACTTTACTTATCTTCATTTGTCCGCTCTCACACTGATAAAGCAGAAAGCGGTGGATCAATTGACAGCTCTAGCCCTAGGTAGATAGAAAATGGTAAACCGAGTAAGGACCATACAGGAAAATACTATGTTCCTCACAAGACGTCACGCCTTTCCATGGCCAAACCTGGTTTTTCTGAACCGTTATGATCAGTCGACTGGACAGAAACTTTCTGGAGGATGATTTATTAAAATGGGACGATCGTACTTGCATGGACAAGATTGCTGCCACAAACCTGCTTGTTTTCCTATTAATTTCAAACATATTTCGTGTAATAAAATGAAATGTTGCGATCATGTACAGCGCGATCATGTACGTCAACCCAAATCTGCACCCGAAATCCTTTATTTTTAAATAATATTCTTGATAATATTTTGTTAAAATACTTTATAGCTACGTATATAAAAATAATAAATGTTCAATACTATTATTAAAGTTAATATAAAGTGTGCATTTTCACAGATATAAGGATTTTGTATGTATTTTGTGATAACAAATTGCGGGTAGATACATAAACTACTGGTCGGATATTGATCAATTTTTGTATACATGCTTACGATATTACCAATTCTATAATTCTATAATTCACGAGATTTTCAGGTTGTATTTAATATCAGAATTTTAATTTAAAGTGTTTGTTTTAAATAACCACATAGGAACACGAGGAGAAGAAACGTTGTGTGCGAATAAGGACATCCTAAGAATTATTAAAAGACATGATTATTTATTTTACAATTAGCTTAACTAAACTTAATTTAACTTATTCTGTGCGAGGATCGGGTCCACGATCTGCTCATCAAACTGATATTACATATGATATGATGAAAGTTACTTATCTTAACTCCCAAATGACGCGTCATATGTTAAAAACTAATATAAGTAAATTATGCGGCGCTTACTGAACTTACCAATCACTTCCATCGTCACATTTGTGTTACTTAGTAAGTAACATCTAAGTTTTGTCATGTCCACAATATAACGCATGCTTAATTTTTGTTTGGTCATTTAGGTGTAAATATGTAATATATTATTAGAGATAACCACGATTTTAATATTCATTGTGTTTCTCTAGTTGAGAATTATCTAATTTATAGTTATTTAATTACACCAATTATACAGAATAGTTTGTGTAATAAAAGTATAAAAGTATTTTTTTAAGTAAGTAGAACAGAGCAGTGTGATTTTAAAGTCTTGTTATTACTATACAATATATGAGCTACCGTAAGTAACTCTGCTTATATTTACAATATAACTTACAGTTTTATAAGAAGTGCAGGTTATGTTAGTGTTAAGATATGATCTTTTTAAATAGTTTATTAACACCCCCCCCCCCCCTCCCCAATAATAACTTTCACTGAATATTAATTACAATACGTCTAACATTTTAAATCACACATTTTCTTTGTCCGAGGATATGATTGTTACCAAGAAATTCTAATAACATTAAGAAAAAATGACCGTGTTAATCACGATCATGTTAAGTTTCTTGGAGTGCATGTTGATCCCGGTTTGACGTGGAATCACCATGTTAAAGTTTTGACTGGTAGACTGTGCTCAACCATGTTCCTCCTGAGGAATTTAATGAATGCTGTTTCAAAAGATGTTTTAATGACAACGTACTATGCGTTATTCCATTCTCAAATTTCGTACGCCATCTTAGCTTGGGGCCATTCTTCAGCAGCCTCAAGAGTGTTTTCTCTGCAAAGGCGTGCAATAAGACTTCTAACGTCTACACCCTACAGGTCCGACTGTAGAAGTCAATTTAACATACTAAAAATAATTACTGTACCTTCAATATATATGTACCATTGTCTATTATACCTCCACAAAAAGGAGAGAGAAAATCAAACTTATGCCGATATACATAACTACAACACAAGAAACAAGACTAACATGTATCCCAACTTTCTGAGGTTAGTCATATCTAGGAATAGCACAAATTATTTTGCTGTAAAATTTATGAACAAATTTCCTGCGAACCTTAGAAATTTGGAATATAATAAATTCAAATCCTTTTTAAAATCATTCTTTGTGGAAAATGTGTTTTATTCCACAGAGGAGTTTCTTAATTATAATTTTAAATTGTGACAATTTTTATCTTTATTTTTTTGTATTTATCTTAATTTTTTTGTTGACTGACTTTAAACATGTATATGTATCTAGGTCAATAAAGTTTATTATTATTATTATTATTATTATTACCAAAACTTTATCATAGCAGTGAGCGCTTTATTCAAATTACGTTACTTCTGTTTTATGTTCGTCAAATCAATGAAAGATAATTGTTATATCAGTAGTGTTACTTCAATGAGTATAACAAATTACAATATTTGAGTTTGTCAATATACATATTAAATAAATAAATAAATAACTAATTAAATGAGTCAGTATAAATCTTAAATAATGTCTTTACTTATTGTTGCTGCATAGGATACTCGTTAAAAACACAATATTTAACACTTAAGGCTGGTAAGGCTGCTCTGTTTTCTATGTGAGCAGGTAGTTATACATTTTTTTCAATCAGCAAATATGGATTTTGTATCATTTTTGCAGATCTTACTGTCTGTTTTTCTAATTTACCGTTGTATCTAGTATTATATGTAAGTTACCTCAACAGTTCCCGCTGAATACACAGAATAGGACACCATAATTTTATACAGAAATGTTTCCTAGATATATTTGATACTCTTACTACTCAGCGTTTTTACAAAGTCTATATTTAATTTTCTTTTTTCTTAATTATAATCTTGGGCTGTACACCATTAATTTTTTTTAATCACGTAAATATTTTTTTAAAAAACTGACAAGAACATTTGGACAGTTATTTGCCGTAGTCGGTAGGATCACCAAACGGTATCAGTGAATATAATATCGGCCTGTTTTAACAATTTGTAAGTGATACGAATAAAAAAAGACATTACCAAAGATATTCCACCACAAAAGTACAGTGCAATGAATGTGTGAAGAAGACTCTCCCAACGAAGATCGAGGACTCGCAACCAATTCCGATTCCAGCAAATTCAAATCGATGCACAGGTAGACACTACTACTCTTGTGAGTATTGATGTCATCCAGAGGTTTCATATACACCTCTTCGGATAGCGACTCGGATAATAGTCTTGATAATTCTAATTCTGGCCCACTAGAAAATTTAATTAATATTTTTAAAACAAGTTTAGACTTTTACTAAGAAATGTCACTACCAGGCCCCTTAAATCCACCGGACCGTGGTCGGACCGACCGACCCTTAGAAAAGAATATCTGGTTATGGTCCCGGAATTCCATGGACAACCGGATTTTTAACGAGATTCATCGAAATTCCAGAAAAATTAGTCAAAAAGTTTTATAATAATAGTAACCCAGACGACTTTGAAAACGAATGTCTCTTGTCCAGTCTGATTTCAAAAATAAAATGCCAAGCGCCAATAAACATGTTACAAATTGGAAGGAATTAATAGCAGTCCTACTAGAGCCTTATAGCGACCTATATTATATGGTTTTACGAAACTGCATAAAAAATCCTGTCCTATCAGCCCAGCAGTTTCTTACTGTCAGGCCCCGGTCTATAAAATTTATAAAGAAATTAATAAAATTCTTCCTAATCTTATTGATTTTAGACCTAAATATACAGTTCAGAACAGTTTACATATTATTAAGAAAATAAATAGTCACAAATTCATCCCCGGAAGTAAACTTATTTCTATTGATATAGTCAGTCTCTTCACCTCTATCCCCATTGAAGAACTTAAAACTATAATAGAAGAAAAATTAGATAATAGTCCTAGAGCTACGGAACTTAAAGCTGTTCTTTATACATGTCTAGAACAAAATTATTTCAATGTCAACAATTCTACCTTCAAACAGTTAGATGGGCTACTTATGGGCTCTTCTCTTTCCCCTTTGTTGGCAGATATTTTTATGGATAATCTTGAAACTCATTTATTAAACTCCGATAATATATACATCAAGCTGATTTAATGGTGGTATAGGGATGTGGATGACATTTTATGCTATTGGTCAGGTACGGACAGTTAGACATTTTCTTCAAATATTTAAATGAAATCAATAGTAAAATTCAATTCGCGGTAGAAAAAGAACAAGATAATAAAAATAATTTTTTGGATCTCACTATTTTTAGGAAAGGTAATAACTTTTCATTTAGTCTTTACATAATCCTTTCATCCCTACAATATAAAATTATCTGCGTTACACAGTTAAATGCATAGAGTAGTAAATATCCCTTTGTCTGAAACCGATTATAATAGAGAACTTAGTACTATCTTGCAAATTGCTAAATCCAACGGTTATACCACTACTATAGTACATAATATCCTTAATAAGAGAGTTAAAAAACTTTGTTAAATAAATTTTGACCTCATAATTCTCCCATATCTGAGAAAATACACAGGAAAATTCCCTTTATTGGTTCCTCTAGCTTTAAAGTAGTTAACCAATTGAAAAATTGTCACGTTCATCCAGCATTTTATAATAAGGTAACTTTAAGAAATATGTTAGTTAATAGTAAAATCGATCATAAAGATAGGTTGGACCATAGTGGAGTATATCAAATTAATTGTAATAACTGTAACTTTATTTATATAGGTAGGACTGAACGCAATTTTAACATTAGAATATCAGAACACTTCAGAGCCTGGGTGCTCAACAATAGTAATAAATCTAATGTCGCTAAACATATGATCAATAATAACCATTCGTTAAGTTTTAGTAATGTCAAAATATTACATGTACAACCCAAATGATTAAAATTGGATGCTTTAGAAGCGTTAGAGATTAAGAAAGTCAGTTCCAGGAACATGGATTTAATGAATGAACTATTATATCTTAGTAATTCTCCGCGTCTAGCCCCATTTTAACCCCTAGGTTTTTTCCTAATCGCCTTTTTTTCTTAATTGCTCTATTGATGATAGTATATATTTGTTCAGTTTTATAAACTCTCTGTATTCGGATGATGGCCTCATAAGCCGAAAAACGTTTAATACATTTAAATATTTTGAAACAGAGTTTTGAGTTCTAATTTCCTTAACTCTAAACTAACTCAAAATAATATTCTAATCCAAGCGAGATCTGAACAAGTTATTAAAATTAACGTAAAAAAAATATATGTATAAAAAATGGTTATGTTATGATCTCTTACTCAAATTTCAATAAATTCGAGATATCATAATGTCTGACTAAAATAAATTACCATCAAGCTATTTGTACCATTTTAAAGTCAAGTGAATCTGAAATAACACTAAATTTGGATAACAACTTTTACGCTGAGTAATTCGAGAATAATGAGCAAAATTCAGTTGAACTAATTTTTTTTTTTTTTTAATACAGACAAGATTAATTCCGATGTTTCTAAAATTAGGACAGAAAACATGAATCCCGAAGAAAAGAAAGAAATTTGTAGACTACTCGAAGAATACGCAGGTATATTCGATTTAGATGTTACAAACCTTTCATTTACAAGTAAAATAAAATACAAAATTAGTACCCGGAAAGTCTTCGAAACGAAGTACAAAACCAAATAAAAAAGATGTTGGACCAGAATATTATTAGGCCTTCCCATAGTCAGTAATCGTTCCCGAAACAGATTGTTCCCAAAAAACTAGACGCATCAGGTCATCCGAAATGGAGAATCGTGGTAGATTACCGAAAGCTTAATGATAAAACCCTCGGTGATAGGTATCCCTTGCCTAGCATTATTGACCTTTTAGATAAGTTAGGATGTAAGATAGTTTAGATGTAAATACTTCACGCCACTTGATTTAGCATCTGGTTTCCAGAAGATACAGTTAGATAGCGACGATATAGAAAAGTTGCCGTACAATACGGGAAATGGACACTACGAATTTCTTCGTATGCCATTTGAGCTTAAGAATGAGCCCGCGACATTCCAACATGTTTGGAAACTATTCTGAGAGGAAACATATTCAGTACAAGCCTCGAGGGACATGTTCAAAATGTATGATCTGCTTTCGACTGTTTGAGACACGCGAGCTTTATAAGACTTTAGGACATACTACTAGACAAATCGGAGTTTTTAAAGAAAGAGATATCATAGTTAGGCCTTATCGTAACTCTTGATGGTGTAAGACCAAATCTCAACACGATAGTTGCAATCAAACACTATCAAGTCCCAAAAATTAATCCGCAAAACAATTAAAAAGATTCCTTGGTACAAGGCTATTATAGGAAATTTATAAAGGACTTTATCAAGATAGCAAAATCTCTAACCAAATGCCTCAAAAGATGACTATCATAAATATTAGAGACACAGAATACGCTAATTGTTTCAATATGTGTAAAAATTTCCTGATTAACGAACCGCTCCTGTAATACCCTTGATTTCACTAAGACATTTAATATCATAATTGATGCAAGCAACTTCGCGATAGGAGCAGTGCTCTCGCAAGGTAACATAGACTCTGACCTTTCGATAGCTTATGCCAGTAGAACATTACATAATTCAAACATAAATTACAGTGTCATAGAAAAAGAACTTCTTTTTGCCGTGAAATATTTTGGACCTTATATTTTCAGTTTAACATCATATCTGATCACAAACTACTCGAAAAGTTGTTCTCACTTAATGAACCTAATTTTAAGTTAAAAAGATGACGTTTAGAAAGCTACTCCAAGAGTAGGATTACGCGATTATTTATAAAAAGTAAACAAATATTAAACAGCAATGTAGATACGTTATCCCGTATACAAAATAATATGCACGAGAGTGTAGGAAAAAGACGAAGGAATATTCAAATTTATGAAAGGCTTTTATAAACAATTTGACAAGCCCAGAAGAGTAAAAGATAACGCGGACATTGAGTACTTATTTGTACAAATAGGTGAACCCGAACTAGAAAATATAATCATTGACGATGACTCAGACGTTCAGTCTATATATACTAACAAATATAACCCTATAATAGGATTACCGATAGTTGATTCTCCAGTTAACCACGATATGAATCAAATAATAGTATCAGAAATAAACTATGACCCACTAGTCCCTTCAGTTATAAAATTATTCAATAATAATTTATATATTTTATAAAACATGTGTGTGGGTAACCTTAGTAAGCAAAAACCTAGTCGATATCACACCTGTAAGAGATATTGACGAATCCGTGAATAAAACATTTCACTCATTTTCACACTGTAGGGGATAAACTTAAAATAACTGTCAAAAACTGTCCATTTCGAAAAAAAATCTTTATTAATGGGTGCTTACATCACGGAAAAAAAAATTCTTTCGCCTTGAATTTCACGTTTCTATGGTTCAGTGGTCCCTCTATTGAATAAAAAATACCACGTTACCCAACTAGCGGGGAAACTTAAAAAAAAACTGTTAAACTTTTTAAATGCTTTAAAAATACACATATTTGCCTCAAAGGAATATTACAACTCAACAAACAAAGAAAATACGATGGGTACTATAATGCACCCTGAATGCAGATTCACCCTTTTAGGGGTTGATTAGGGTAAAATTTTGAAATAGGTTTAAATTTGTATGGGTAATATTTGTAAGTAAAAATTAAGTTAGTTAGTTAAAATTTTTGGCGCACAGAAGCAAAGGCCATTTGCGCCTAACGCAGCCCATTTAAATGACTACACTACATATTAAAAACAATAAAATAAACAATCAATAAATAAATAAAATCAATAAAATTACGAATACTCAATAAAAGAAATCTTGCACAGACCCATACAAATAAATAAAATAAAAAGCCTGTTTGAAAATTTGAACAGACTCAGTGTGATGGTAAGAGACTGTAAAGGGGCCAGACTCGTACTTTATCAATTTTTAATACGCTCATAATGAGTCTAATGTATTACATTCCAATTAAATGTAACTGTGAAGACCCTAATTACTGTGTCGGTGTCTCTACATAGTCACTGTATTGAGGTTTTTCATATATAGTTTTTAACTTGAAAATAGTAATAAATATAGATAATCAAAAAGAATGTTAGGATAAAAAAAGAACACCTAATAAAAAAATGTAATTGTATCAACTTATATGAATTTGTCAGAATTGCAAGTTATAATGCAGACTTTTTCTAAATTTTCGTTGGCGTAAGAATATTTTTAAATCTTGAAAAAGTTCTTTCCATTTCATAAGTATGGATATTAAAAAATGGTTTTAAAAAATCGGGGCAGTTTAATAAACGAAGGTCTGGATTTCTCTGAAGAACTGCGTCAATTTTATTACAAATGTATTGTGTATAGAATATAAATTTTGAAATAAATCTGGAACTTGCGCTATTTGTTGCCATGTGCGAACGCTCTGTAAATTATCGCCATTTAATTTTGTTAGTATTTGATGATCTCAAAATTATTGGCATAGAACGCCACGCTTTAAGCCATGTACCCCACCGGGTAAGTACAGGCCTACCGTCCGAGACTCTAACTTAGAAATAGAAAACACTCTTTAAACAATGTTATACGAGAAGTAGATATCAATAATATTTTTTTTTAAATTACTTAAATATTCTCATCTGTAAAATTACTTCTGAAAAATTCAGGTATTCTATGTAACGAATGTGCTAGACATGTAATATGTAGCACATTGGAGAAATGAAGCTTTAATATTTGGCCAGTTTTGAGCATATAAGCTGCAGAATCAGAAAGAAAAAGAAGAACCATATTAAGATTAATATTTATAACCAATTTTAAATCATTTAAAACTTTATCAGCCATTAGGCCGTCGTTAACAGTTTCACTTATATGTGTTGCAATAAGGTACGGCTTATACAGACGGGAAGGATGTAGAATCCCTACAACGATATTCACAAAACAGCCTTCATTAATATTCGTTGTTTCGTCTGCACTTACCCATGTATAATTATTGTTAATACCGTTTTTAATTGCATCTTTAGACTCTGTATACTGCTTGGAAATATAAAATGTTCGTAAATTTGATTCACCAGGGATTACTTTTTTCGTATATTTGTTTAAAAATGTTCTTTACTTGGCATTATTTAATTTACTTAGTGGTATATTTAATGCCCCATATGCTTCACACAGTTCTGCATTAAAATTAACTTGTAATCCCTCGACGTTAGTTCCATGTATCTTTTCACTGACGTGCTGAGTTAGTTGATTTATTTTTATGCATGTTATATATTTTTAGCAAAGTATACAAAACAGTTATTTCTCGTTAATAACTTGAAAATGATAAAGTAAATCCATATTCATAATAATAATAATAATGATTATAATAATAAAGTTTATTGCACAAAAATTCTTGTACAAATGGAAGAGGTTCACATTAAGTGATTTATAAGCTGTCCGAAATAAACATAAGATTCCATGTGATTTAAGTGTGATGTCTATGTATAGATGTACAATATATTTAAAAAACAAGTACAATAAAGTATAAGAAAAAGCCAAAACACAATTAATTACATTCAAATAGACGTACACACAAATTGACATTTTCTTATTTAAGACGATTCCATATTTTAGAAATTAATTTTAGTAAATCAAATTAAATAAATAAAATAAAACTTATAAATTAAGCGTCATAACGTTACATATAAATGAATTAGTAAAAAGTTGGTATTAATAGCAACATTATTGAAATTCATATGAAACTCTACTTGACAAGAATCAAAAACACCAGAAAATAAAATTTATAATTGTAAAGTAAAAATTTGCTATGAATAGCAACATTTTTAAAGCTTATATTCAATTCTACTTAACAAGAATCTAAAATACAAGAAAAAAAGACTTTGTAAAAAATAAAAATAATAACTGCAACATGGCCCTTCCTAAGTCCTCCGCCACTGGTCACGTACACCGTAACCAGGGTAACTCAAAAATATAAAGAATGTCAAGTTGTAATTAATTTTTGACATATTAATATAGGATTAGTAGAATAAAGTGTTGTGTTTAATTTTTTATGACTCTCTTCTACATAACAAAATATAATATTAATAATATAATACTAAGAATATCACAACAAGGCAGTACATATTAATATTCGATACTATAAATTTAGATGTTAGTATGCAGTACGATTTCAGGATAATACATAACCAATTATCAATACGACCTAGGGCCGAGAGTTCCAGTTCCTAATAAACTCCCTAATAGTTATTAGACCCATAATATATTTATGAAGCTAATAAATTTATTGGTGATTTCCAAGTTACAAAATCCTTCTAATAGTTTATTAGCAGCATAATATTTTGTTTTTGTATTGGTAATTCTTATAAAGATAGTAACATGATGCAAGAGAGATAGACCTATATGTAAATTTGTAGAGCTAAAGGGAGATGGAATTTTGACACTGAATATTTTGATATTAAATAGTTTGACTTTACATTCAATAACGTTACGTTTATTTTTTGTGTTACTGTTAAAATGATAATTAAACGGCGTTCAACAAATTTTACCACAGAAAAAGACGACAATATAGATAGAAGAGGAGTTTATAAAAATAACGGTCTAGATTTACAACATCCCACTGAACACTGTGCATGCGTCACACATACGTCATTTGTTCAATATAAAGAGATTCTAAACAGGTGACATTGTGCAGAACTTTTATTTATGTCATTAAACTAGAAGATGGGTAGCTCGCTTCGGTCGGCTTCTTCTAACCAAACACTTACTAACCTAACCTAATATAGTGTTTTGTCAATAAACTAGAAGATGGTTAGCTCGCTTCCAGAAACCAGTGTAGTCGTTATGTGCTGCCATCTGCATAGAGTTTGAAGGGGGATATTGTAAACATTGTCCAAAATAACATTTTATAATACAAAAGTTATTGAAAATAAGAAGACAGCCATTTTTTGCTTTATTTTACATTCCTTAAACAATATGAATTAAACTTTTCAGCAATTTTCAGCCACACATTTTTATTATTCTGCCAATAATTGCGTCTATCTTCTTATTTTCTATCATTTTTATATAAATAGTAACGCTTAAAGTATTGTTTGTAATATGTTGTAATCATAATTGAAAGAAATACATATATAAAAATAAAAGACAATTTATTTAAAAATATATGTTTATATATTGTTCTTTATATATCACATTAACAATAAATGTCCAAAATATTCTATAAACAGTTGTCTATAATTCATAAATTTATCCAACGTCGATATCGTCAAAATACAACTAAAATGTATATAAAACACTAAAATCACCATTATAGTAAAAATATGGATGTATAAAAACTACACATTTGTATATTCTTTTAAAACTATACTGTTTTTCAATTAAAATTGAAATATTAACACATTTTGCGAACTTGTTTTTGGTTATATGTCACCTCATTAAACACTTCCTGTTGCCTATAAGTTATTAGACAAATAAGCCTATTTATTAGCAACCTAATAACTATTTCGGGGTGGAACTCTCAGAAAAAAAATTATGTTGCTAATAAATTTATTGGACAGTGTATTCCCAACTGGAACTCTCGGCCCTTACATGTATAAATTAACAATGTGACAATAGAATATAAAATTATAATAAATAAATAAAACATAAATAAATACGAGACAAAACATACTGTAAAACTCAAAGTAAAAATAAAATACAATAAAATATTAAAAAATCTATAAAATGAAATAATGCCTGGACATAGCAAAGGGTAAAATTCACTTTACAATTTGTTGAGATATGGCAATGTGATACATATACAATTTTACATTTTTATGTTTCCATAGTGATACATGTGTTTTAAGTAGAATGTCAAATAGTTTTGTTGTTTAATAGTGTATAATAATTTTCCAATTTTCTGATTAATAAAACTTCTGTTATATTTCACTTTTTGGCGTTCACCCTTATTTTAAAATAATAACAGGTTACGGGCCCAGAGGTGAGCAAAAAAAAAGGTATTTTCTAATTATAATAGTATCTACGTCAGATTAGTCGAAATGGCTGATGAAGTGGAGAAGTATAGAATCCCACTTTTTGATGGAACCAATTTCGATAATTGGAAATTTAGATTGGAAACTTTACCTACTGTATGAGATGGACTTAATTAGTTTCGTGAAAAATCGGTGAGCGAAATAGTCCAATTGTTGGAAACAGATACATTAGAAATAATAAGTAAGAAGGAACATAAATTAGAAAATTTAACGAAACGCGACCGGAGGTGCAAGTCGCAAATTATTGAGCGTATAGCTGATACTCATTTAGAGTACGCTAAAGATAAGGAAGATTCACATCATTTATGGTCGCTATGCGAAGTTTTTCAAAGAAAAGGAATGGCCAGTCAACTTTTGATAAGAAAAAGTCTACTGACGATGAAATTTAATTTTTTAAATGATACACTGGCTAATCATTTTTTAAAGTTCGATAAAATGATTCGAAATTTACGCAGCACTGGAGCTACGGTGGAAGAGTCAGATGTCGTGTGCCTATTACTAACAATGCCTCCAGAATCTGATTATATTGTAACTACTTTGGAAACCTTAAACACAGAAAATTTAACGGTAAGCTTTGTAAAGAATAGGTTACTTGACGAGGAAATAAAACGTCAAGATGGCAAAAAGGAAAATTATAAGGATATTCAGTCAACCACAGCCTTTTCTTCGCACCCTAAACCGTTTTGGAAGAAAAATACTTACAAAACGAAGTCATTTAAGAAATTTGAATATTCTTGTCATAATTGTGGACAAAAAGGACACAAAAGAGCAGATTGTCTTAAAAGCCAGACCAAGAATTTTATCAATTCTGCACATTTTATAACCGATACGGAAATCAATGCTAGTAGCGGAAACTCAAATTGCTGTTTCACTGCAAATTCAGCAGGAATGAAAAACCTACGATTAAACTGGTTGTTGGATTCAGGCGCAACAGAACACATTATGAATATTGAGGTTCCATTACAAAATATTGTAAATTTGGATAATCCAGTTAAAATTAATGTAACGAAATCTGATACGTTTCTTACCGCCAAGAAAAGAGGAGAAATGAATGTTGTTAGTTATGTAAATGGAAAACAAAATTACATTAAAATTAAAGATATTCTAGTTGTACCAGGTCTGAAAAAAAAATAACTATCAGTCAGCAAATTAGAAAATAATGGGGAATGCACATCCCATTTGAACAACAGAGCTATGGCTCCTGGAACGACGCTTAGATCTATAGCACTGAATGTACCCGTTGCTGCACAAAAGTGCGTGGCTCTGCCGTCGTTCAAAAAGCTCAAATTCAAATATCAACATATTCTCCAGGTGACGTCCCCATCGATCGTTCCGCACCGATCCCCAACACACGTTATGGGTGTTCAAAATCACGTAGTAGTATGAAGGGTGGTGGGAGTTGATCGATGACATTCACGACATCTCGGATGTCGGTTCGAACACAGGGGGAAATTAGATAGAACAGATCGTCACATGGAGGGGAAGTGCAACACGAACTGCTGCGACCTGCAACTCTGTGTCAATGTCTAGAGGATCATGGTACAAAGTGTCTCTAACGAGAATTGCCACGCCGTCACATGCTCTTAATCCCGTAAGAAAATCCGTGCGAAACACGGAGTATCTCCGAGGAGAGAATGTGTCGGTTTTCTAGAAGTTTGTTTCCTGTAGACAAAAACACGAAGGAGCAAAATCTCACAATAAAATTCGCAGTTCTTCGTAGCGCTGATATGCACCGTTACAGTTCCACTGGAGTAGTGGGCCGTTAATTTCTGTTTAGGGGAGTTACCCCGCAACCTAATGATCTTTGGTTTACCCTTAGGTTGCCGGTTTACAGCCATTTTCTCCACTAGACTCTCATTTGATAGTCCAGGTGTTTTGATGGACACACTGGAATCCTTCCTTGATTGTTTGGCTCTCACTGGTATCCAGTGAGAACCAACGGGTCCCTTATCAGTCTCCTTTTCAGGAGTGACCGATGAGGGCTTTGTAGAAGCGACCATTCTCTGGTCACTTCTCGTTTGTGGAGAAGACTTTGGGGTCTTCTCCTTAGATGGTGGGGAGAACTGGGGTTTAGTGCGTTCTCCTTTAGAGGAGGTAAATATATTCAGACCCGATCCCCCAGGTTGTGGGGTCTGAATACTGGTCTCTTGGACCGATTCCGCCACCTTTTCCGTTCTGGAATTCTTCGCAGCTAATACTATCGCTTTAACTGTCGGACGAGGCACTGATTCTGTCTGTGTCTGGACGCTTGCTGTCTTCTTTGCTGCCACTTGTGCGAAGGATTTCGTAATAGTGACCGTCGCAGTCTCTTTGTACTTCCTCTTGCCGTCAAAATACGGTATCCTATCGTGCGTCTTGATGACCTGGATAGCCTTCTCTTCTAAGTACGTTGGGCAGTGGCGTGAAGTAGAGGCATGCGCCCCTTTGCAATTTACGCAGTGTGCCGCGTTTGGACAGGTTTCAATATCATGTTGGTCCTGTCCGCAGTTGGCACAGATAGAAGAATTGCCACAACGACTAGAAGTGTGACCGTAACGCTGGCACTTATAGCATCGCATCGGGTTGGGGTAGTAGGGGCGAACGTTACAAACGTTCTACCCCACTCTTACCGATGTTGGACACCTGGTGCCAGCGAAAGACACCACCATAAAGATCGAAGGCTTGCCGTTCCGGGGGTTGAGCTTCTTGCATTCCATAACACATTGCGATGCCATTTCCTGCACAAACTCTTCCTCCGTAACATACGAAAAGTCATCGACGGTTTTGGAAGTATTCAGTGCCTTATGTGGCTGTACTGAAATACGAAAATCACCAAACTTTTCACACTTCTGAAGCGTGGAAGAAGCCTCAGTTTTGCATTCAATAAGCAATGTACCATCCGACAGTTTCCGCACCGATCTTATACCAGTTGCACACGTTTTTCCCAGCGTTCGGGCTACAAAGAAGGGGGAAATCTCCTTAAAAGACTTTCCCTCTTCTTGCGCCTTCACGACAAGAAAACGAGGCACTGGCGCACAAAACTCAACTGATCTATCTACCTTCTTGGGAGAAGGCCTTACACATCTCTCATCGGATGACTGAGCATCACGACGAGGTCTCTTGTTTGATTTTTTACGGAGTTTACTCTCAACTTTGGCGGAATTTAAGAAATTATTATCCCTCCGGGTAGTCGCCATACCCGTATATAAAGTATCATCACCCTGCCATGCCCACCCACCAGGGAGCCCCACACAGGGGACGTTGGCCGCAAACCGGCTCATTGCGCCAGGCATGTCAGGATGATATAGCATCGGAGGAAGTGGTCACGGGCTGCCCGACCCGTTCGAGAACCAAGAGTAGCCAATTCTGGAACCTTGCGAGCTGTAACCGCTCCCACAGTCTCCCAAATACTTGTCTAGTGGCACAGCATTACCCCAGCATCCACGATACAGTAGTGGAGCCACTCTGACATCCATGAACCGTGACACCAGCCGATTGACTGAGCTGACCAGACTCAGCCTCCCGTTTTACCGAATCCGAAGCCAAAGAAAGCGTGTTGGGATCGTACTGTCCGCGGGCAGCAGTCTCCCTCAACCGACCAGGATCCTCTTCTCCGGCGTTACGGGTCTCCATGCAAGGCAAACACGTGAGCAGGAATTTAAGTGGGAGATAAAAGGGACAACAGATAAGTCTATTCCCACAATCAAGCCGATGTTTCAAGCTCTGAACTGTTTCCTCCAAAATGATATGTGATTCAGGGTACGTGGGATCATCAAGCCCAAAAGCTCGACAAAAGGCCAGTTGTTATGGCCATTATGAACTTCCCCTGCGGGGAAGACGACCATTGGAACTGGTGCAAAGTGACTTATTTGGTCCTATTACACCTACATCCTATGATGGTAAGAAATATATTTTAACATTTATTGATGATTATACGCATTTTTCAGCTGCATATCCATTAGAGTCTAAAGGAGAAGTCTTCCATTACTTTAAAATTTATGAAGCAATGGCTACCGCACATTTCAATTTAAAATTAAGCAGATTCAGATGTGACAATGGGCGTGAATATATATGTAGAGCAATGAAAGAATTCTTCGATAAAAAAGGTATAAGGTTTGAGTTTACTATTAGATATACACTGGAACAAAATAGGGTAGCACACAGGTTTAACAGGACAATTATAGAAAAAGCAAGATGTATGATCTTAAACTCATCTTTGGAAAAGAATTTCTGGGTAGAAGCTGTTCTATGTGCTCTATACATTGCAAATAGATTACTTCTGCACTAAACGGGAAGATACCTGCAGCTCTCTAGTTCAATGAAAAACCGAATGTTAAAAAGATGAAGTTATTTGGATGTATTACATTTCTACGAAAACCAAAAGAACTGATTTCTGGAAAATTTGAATCAAGATCAATACGATGTTACATTGTTGGGTATTGTACAAATGGTTATAGACTTTGGTGTCCGGAACAATAAAAAATTATATTTGGAAGGGACGTAATATTTGATGAAACAAAATTCACTTTCCACGGAACAAGTTCAGAAGATTGGTTCTGGAATGAAAAATCTGAAAAAGAAAATCACACTGAGGAAGAAAAACACAAAGATAATTCGGAAACAATTTTATCTTCAGCTGAAGAAGAAGAAAATGAAGCAGAAGAAGAAACTCAAGAAGAAAACGAAGTGCCACGTCGAAGTAAAAGGGAAACAAGAAAACCACAATACTTGCAATAATATGCAACGATTGCAGTTCATGCTGAAAGTTACGTAGAATATTTACCGAACTCCTTTGATGAAATATTTAATCGAGAAGATGAACTTGAGTGCAGTAAAGAAGGAAATTAACGTTTTAGAAAAGAATAAAACATGGGAAATGACCAAATTGCCACATGGAAAGAAAGAAATTATACTAGCGTCGGCGAATCAATGCAGTTACGTCACAATACGTAACAAACGACTGTATTGTTTGGAACAATGCAATTGTTTGTTACGTCGTGCGACGTAACTGCACTGATTCGCCGACGCTAGTATAACTGCAAATGGGTTTTTAAAAAAGAACGAGATCAGCTGGGAAATATTGAAAAATATAAGGCTGGTAGCTAATGGGTGTTCGCAGCAAAAAGGCTACAATTATGAAGAAACTTATGCACCAGTTGCAATGCTTACAACGTTTAGGATATTATTATCAATAACTCATAAAGAAAATCTTATTGCTCAACAATTAGACGTTAAAAATGCCATATTACATGGTTTCTTAAAGGAAGAAATTTACATGAAAGCGCCACCAGGGTATACTTGTCAACAAAATAAGGTATGTTAATTAAAGAAATCTCTGTATGGCCTGAAACAAGCACCACGGGCATGAAATGAGACCTTCGATAATTTTATACATCAGACTGGATTGCGCAGATCACAAGTTGACAAATGTTTATATTTTAAATATTCAGAAGGTAATAAAATGTATTTATTACTTTATGTAGATGATATAATTATTGCAGGAAATAACAAATTGGTGGTTGAGGAATTAAAATCAAAATTAATGAAGAATTTCGATATGAAAGATCTTGGTGAACTACATTCATTTTTGGGAATAAAAATTACGAGAAACAATGAAGAACTACACTTGAGTCAACCAATTTATTTAAGGAATTTTCTTAAACGTTTTAATATGGAAAATTGCAAAGCAATTAAAACGCCTATAGAATTAAAATTAACGACAGACCAGAACCAGAAAAATTCAAATGAATCAAGACCTTATAGAGAACTAATTGGGTGTTTAT
The DNA here is from genome assembly GCA_963971575.1 of Liopterus haemorrhoidalis. Lineage (NCBI taxonomy): Eukaryota > Metazoa > Arthropoda > Insecta > Coleoptera > Dytiscidae > Liopterus > Liopterus haemorrhoidalis. The sequence goes on from OZ020616.1 coordinate 22,439,086, forward strand.
TGTACCCCACAATGACCACAAGATCAGATTTGAGTGCAGCAGTACATTGAGATTTGCATGAAAAAGGAATTATAGCTATTAATTACCTAAACACAAGAGAACAAACAGCAGATATTTTAACAAAATCTTTGCCAAGTGAACAATTTCTAAAACTTCGTGGTAAACTTTGCTTACAGGAAAAAAAGTAAATCTCTTATACAGTTATATTTTCTTAATTATTGTTTTATACAAATGTTATATAAATGTAAAATTGAGGAGGAATGTTGAGATATGGCAATGTGATACATATTACAATTTCTTTTCCATACTGACACATGTTTCCATACTGATACATGTGTTTTAAGTAGTATGTCAATTAGTTTTGTTGTTTAATAGTGTATAATAATTTTACAATTTTCTAAATAATAAAACTTCTGTTATATTTCACTTTTTGGCGTTCACCCTTATTTTAAAATAATAACATAATTTAAAAGAAGTCTATTTCTTTGTTCTTAATAGATATTCTTATTTTTTTCTTAAAGCTAGCAACAGAAAGAACTTTGTATTCTGCAGGAATTACATTATATAATTTGGATGTTTGATACGTAATGCACCCTTTAAATGCAGTCTGCTTATGAATCGGAATAGTTATCAAATCATTCCGTTCCAGGTTCGCTACATGTTCACTCGACCGAAAATTTATTTTCTTAAACAGATAAGGTTCTTTAGATTTTATAATATTATGCACTAGGGTACACAAATGTAGCATTCTTCTTTCTTCCATAGTGAGCCAGCCAAGTTCTCCCAAATATTTACTTGTAGGAGTTTGTCTTGGTAGATGTTTAACAAATCGTACACACGCGTTTTGCAGCCTCTGTAACTTAATCCTGTTCTTGTTCGTAAGGCATAATCCATATACAGTCACCATAATTTAGAGACGATAGTACTAAAGAGTAAGCCATAAGTTTCCTCACTGTAAGCGGTAGCTATTGTCTATCCTGATTCAAGCACTTTTGTTTGAAAAAAGATATTTTCACTAACTTGCTAATGTGCTCATTAAATTTCATGTCTGAGTCTATAAGTAGACCCCGCAGGGGAAGTTCATAATGGCCATAACACCTGGCCATTTGTCGAGCTTTCGGGCCTGATGATCCCGCGTACCCTCAATCACGCAAGGGAAGTTCATAACGGTCGCATCACCTGACCATATAGAGCTTTTGGGCCTGATGATCCCACGTACCCTGAATCACATATCATTTGGAAGGAGACAGTTCAGAGAAGCCGATTGTAGGAATAGGCTTATCTGTTGTCTCTTTTATCTCCCACTTAAATTCCTACCCACGTGTTTGCCGTGCGTGGAGACCCGTAACGCCGGAAACGAGGATCCTGGTCGGTTGAGGGAGACTCTTGCCCGCGGACAGTACGATCCCAACACGCCTTCTTCGGCTACGGATTCGGTAAAACGGGAGGCTGAGTCTGGTCAGCTCAGTCAATCGGCTGGTGTCACGGTTCATGAATAGAGTGGCTCCACTACTGTATCGTGGATGCTGGAGTAATGCCGTGCCACTAGACAAGTATTCGGGGGTCTGTGGGAGCGGCTGCAGCTCGCAAGGTTCCAGAGTTGGCGACTACTGGTTCTCGAGCGGGTCGAGCAGCCCGTGACTACTTCCTCCGATGCTATATCATCCTGACATGTCTGGCGCAATGAGCCGGTTTGCGGCCAACGTCCCCGGTGTGAGGCTCCCTGGTGGGTGGGCATGGCAGGGTGATGAAACTTAATATACGGGTATGGCGTTTACCCGGAGGGATAAAAATTCTTTAAATTCCGCCAATAGTGAGAGTAAACTCCGTAAAAAATCAAACAAGAGACCTCGTCGTGATGCTCAGTCATCCGACGAGGGATGTGTTAGGCCAGCTGCCAAGAAGGTAGAAGGTAAAAGAGATGTTGAGTTTTGTGCGCCAGTACCACGATTTCTCGTCGTAAAGGTTCAAGAGGAGGGAAAGTCTTTCAAAGAGATGTCCCCCTTCTTTGTTGCCCGAACATTGAGAAATACGTGCTCTACTGGAATAAAATCGGTACGAAAGTTGTCGGACGGTACACTGCTTGTCGAAGCAGAGACTGAGGCGTCGTCAACATTACAGAAATGTGTCAAGTTTGGTGAGTTTGGAATTTCAGTTCAGCCGCATAAGGCCCTGAATACCTCGAAAGGCGTTGTAACGGATCGCGACCTTGCTTATGTTACGGAGGAAGAGTTTGTGCAGGAAATGACATCGCAAGGTGTCGTCGAATGCAGGAAGCTCAACCCCCGGAACGGCAAGCCTTCGATCTCTGTGGTGGTGTCCTTCGCTGGCACAAAGTGTCCAACATCGGTAAGGGTGGGGTACAGCATTTGTAACGTTCGCCCCTACTACCCCAATCCGATGCGATGCTACAAGTGCCAGCGTTACGTCACACCTCAGTTCGTTGTGGCAAACAGTCCATCTGTGCCAACTGCGGACAGGACCAACATGATGTTGATACCTGTCCAAACGCGGCACACTGCGTGAATTGTAAAGGTGCTCATGCATCTACTTCACGCCATTGCCCAACGTACTTAGAGGAGAAGGCAATACAGGTAATAAAAACGCAGGACAAGATACCGTATTTCGACGCCAAAAGAAAATACAAAGAGAGTGCGCCGGTTACTTTTGCGAAATCTTTCGCACCCCGAAGAAATCCGTGTTTCGCACGGATTTCCTCACTGGGTTAAGAGCATGTGACGGCGTGGCAATTCTCGTTAGAGACACATTGTACCACGATCCTGTAGACATTGACACTGAGTTGCAGGTCGTAGCAGTTCGTGTTGCACTTCCCCTCCAGGTGACGATTTGTTCTATCTACCTTCCCCCTGGTGTTCGAACTGACATCCGAGATGTCGTGAACATCATCGATCAACTCCCACCACCCTTCATACTGCTAGGCGATTTTAACGCCTAAAATGTATATTGGGGATCGGTGCGGAACGATCGACGGGGACGTCACCTGGAGAATATGTTGAACGATTTGAGTTTGAGCTTTTTGAACGATCGACGGGGACGTCACCTGGAGAATATGTTGAACGATTTGAGTTTGAGCTTTTTGAACGACGGCAGACCCACGCACTTCTGTGCAGCAACGGGTACATTCAGTGCCATAGATCTAAGCGTCGTTTCAGGAGCCATCGCTCCGTTGTTCAAATGGGACGTGCATCACGACCTGTGCGGTAGTGATCACTTTCCAATCTTCTTAAGGCCTCTGTTCAATACTGTTACCGAATCCCGCTGGCCACAGTGGGTTCTTCGGAAAGCAGATTGGACCAAGTTCGCAGAATCATTCTCTCACGAGGATATTCAGAACTTGAGCGTAGACGAAGAGGTGAATCATTTCACGGATTCCATCACGAGCGCGGCTGAAAGCAGCATACCGCTGTCATCCACTCAGCTCCGTCGAGTTCCCGTTCCCTGGTGGAACGAGGAATGCGACTTGGCGCTACGTGAAAGGAGACACCTCTTCAATACATTCCGTCGTTGTCCAACAGAGGCAAACATGATAGCCTTCCAACGAGCGAAAGCTCGTGCTAAGAGGATCGTGAAAGAAAGCAAGCGCGAATCATGGCGCAAATACGTATGCACCGTTACAGTTGCCACTCCAGTGGCCAAAGTTTGGGAGAAGGTCCGGAAAATCTCCGGTCTAAATACAGCTACAGCCATTGCTGGTCTATCGGTAAATGGTAACGTAGTTACCTCAGCGGCCGAAATGGCCGAACACTTTGGCATCTAATTTTGCGTTCAATTCTAGCTCTGAACATTATCCACCCGAGTTTCTAACTCGTAAAGCAGGCCTCGAATCTATACCTCTAAATTTCTTTTCTAGGAATGAGGAGGTATACAACTTGCTTTTCTCTCTTGAAGAGCTAGATAGCGCTATGTCAAAGTGTAAGGATAGCTCTCCTGGTCCAGATGCGATACATTATCGTATGATCCGAAATCTTCCAGAATCATCTAAGTCTAGGCTTTTGAATGTCTATAATAGGATATGGACTGAGGGCAAGTGCCCGACCAAGTGGAAGGAATCTCATATAATTCCTATCCCCAAAGTCGGGAAAGATAAACACTTGCCCTCTAGCTATAGACCAATATCACTGACCAGTTGTCTCTGCAAGCTCATCGAGCGAATGATCAGCAAGCGTCTGATTTGGTTTTTAGAATCAAACGACTTGCTGGCCAACACACAGTGCGGCTTTCGCCGTCACCGCTCAACAGCAGATCATCTGGTCAGACTAGCGAGCGCTATCAGGAATGCTTTCGTTGAAAACAAACACCGGGTAACTGTGTTTTTCGATATTGAGAAAGCCTATGACACTGCATGGATTTATGGGATTCTCCGTTCTCTGCATTCCTGGGGTCTCCGGGGACGCTTGATGTTCTTTATAAAAGACTTCATGTCGAACCGGCGCTTCAGGGTGCGGATCGGAAATACCCTGTCACAAATGTTCGCACTGGACAATGGGGTCCCACAGGGCTCCATACTGAGCGTTACGCTATTTTTGATTGCCATTAACGGTGCAGCTTCATGTATTCGATTGCCTGTACAGAGTTCGATATTTGTCGACGACATTGGTATCTTTGTCGCCGGACAAAAGACTAGTACAATCGAACGTCAGCTCCAGCTGACCATCAATCGTCTCGATACATGGGCAACCGAAAATGGCTTCAAATTCTCGACCAGCAAAACTGTGTGTGTCCATTTTTGTAGGAAAAGGGGTGTCCATCCCAACCCTACACTCACGCTAAATGGAGCACAGTTACCATTTACCGATACTGCCAGATTTCTAGGTCTCGTTTTTGACAGTCGTCTAACTTGGCGGGCACATTTTTTGTCCGTCAAGAAAAAATGCCAAAAGTCGCTCAATTTGTTGCGGATCCTCAGTCACAAGACATGGGGTGCAGACCGCACTATCATGTTGCGTTTATATCGTTCTTTAGTGCGCTCTAAGCTGGACTATGGATGTCTAGCTTATGGGTCAGCTAAACATCTGACTAAACATAAGAGATACGAATTCTTGACACTGTACATCACACTGGGGTTAGATTGGCCACTGGTGCATTTCGCACCAGCCCAATACCAAGCCTGCTGTGTGAAGCAGGTGAACCGTCACTGTACAATCGTCGTAAAATTCTATCCTTGCGGTATATCGCTGCACTCAGTGCCAAGCCAGATCATCCCGCGTATGACCCTATTCTACAAAATAGGCATACAGCGATTTATGACAGAAAACCAAGAGCCAATAAGCCTTTTGGTCTGAGGACTTGCGACATTTTGGGCGACATTGATTTTAATATGCCTGAAATGGCAAGTTTCGTTTTGTGTGCTGTTCCACCATGGACGCTGCCGCGTCCACTTGTGAACCTCACATTAACTAGGTTTGATAAAGATACTACGTTGCCTATCGAATACCAACATGAGTTACAAAGAACACTGCTCCCTAGGTTCGAGGATACTGTCATTTTTACTGACGGATCAAAATCCGAAACCAGGGTTGGGTGTGCGTTCGTTGTTTTGAATCCACGCCAACAGTTTCAGTACCGTCTGCACTCCATAACGAGTCTATACACTGCTGAGCTGTACGCTATTTTCAAGGCCCTGTGTTTTGTTTCGTCAGAGCAAAGTCGGTCAAGTGTTATCTTGACGGACTCGCTGAGCGCTCTGAACAGTATCCAAGATCCAGATCCAGTGCATCCTCTTGTACTAAAGATCCGGTTGCTACTCTACAATCTGAATGCTCAGAATGTGAGGGTAGAGCTGTTTTGGATACCGGGACATGTTGGTATTAAAGGCAACGAAGTGGCAGATGCAGCTGCAAAATCCGCCTCTCACAGACCTATGATTGATGTGAGTTTCGTTTTTCCAGATGACGCAAAGAGTCATCTGAAACATCTGGTTTTAGACATGTGGCAACATGAGTGGAGCCGCACACAGAACGTTAAGCTACGACAGATTAAGAGAGACGTTAAACCATGGGGTTCTTCCTGCAGGATTAACCGCAGGGAGGAAACCGCCATCACACGCCTCCGTATAGGTCACTGTTGGTGGACCCATGGGCACCTCCTTCGAGGTGAAGAATCCCCTATCTGTGAGACGTGTAACACAGATTTGTCTGTGTTACACTTTTTAACTGAGTGTATACAGTTCGAGGATGTCAGGGAGAGGTTAGGCCTGTGCTATGACCTGTCAGTTGCTTTAGGTGACGACAGGGTACTCATGGACAGGCTGATACTCTTCCTGAGAGAATCGAACTTATTGTTTTATGTGTGAAGTCTTGCACCTTATTTTAATGTGTTTCTAGTTATTGACTGTGATAATCGATGGTAATTGGCCCCTTTACAGCCTCTTACTATCACCCTGAGTCTGTTCAAATTTTCGAACAGACTTTTTATATTATTTATTTGTGTTTGTCAGTGCAAGATTTCTTTTATTGAGTATTTTTAATGATTTTATCTATTTATTTATTGTCTAATATATTGTTTTTAATATATGGTCTAGTCATTTAAATGGGCTGCGTTAGGCGCAAATAGCCTTTGTTGCTGTGCGCCAAAAATTTTAACTAACTAACTAACTAACTCTATAAGTAGGCCCAAGTTTTTTACGTCAGTCCACTCTATTTTATGAACTCATTTTTTTATGCACTCACGATTTTTTATAAGTTGTCTTTGTGGGGTTTAATAAAAGTTTGTTTGTATTTGTCCATTCCAGTATATGCTGTAGGTCCTGGTTAACTTGACCAATTGATTCCGTGCTGTCTTGCAGTTGATAAGAATAATAAATCTAAATGTCATCGGCGAACAAATGCATGTTACAACAAGTAGTAAATTCAGCGATGTCTGCTATAAACAAACTGAAAAGTAAAGGGTCTAAAATTGAACCCTGTGGCACACCTGATATAACTGTCCTAGTTGTGGAATAGTTTTTGATTCCATTAGTAGCAGTTATGGTTATTTGTGTTCTACCTTGCAAATAACTTTTGAACAATTTATGACAAGTGTGACGAAATCCATAGAGCTCTAACTTATATAGAAGTAACTCAAAGTCCACAGAATCAATGGCTTTTGATATGTCCAGTAGTACCAGTGCTGTTACATTATGTTTATCATGTTTACTTTTAATAATATCATCAATAATATTTGTTAAGGCGGTCATCGTGCTGTGACCTTTTCGAAAACCAGATTGTATTTCTGGTTGTAGTTTCCATTTAAAAATATGATCCAATAATAGTATTTGCTTGTACAGAATTTTTTTCAAGATCTTTGATGCAGAGGAAGTATGCTGGTAAGTCGAAGATCTGAAACAACCTTTGGATCAGATACATCAAGTAGCGGCTCAATTATTGCAGTTTACCAAGTATCTGGAAATGTCCCAGTTTCCAGTGAGAAATTTACTATATGTTTTAACGCATTGATACAGAATGGTTCAGCCAACATTAGCATATTAAGTGATAGATTATCACATCCACTTGGCGGTTGGTGTTATCAAGTCGTCGTGAGGGGGAGAGGGGTACATTTTCGTAACACTGTTTGTGATAATTTATTCATTTTCTCAATTTCCACCTAACGAATTTAGATAAAACAAAACGGAGGAAAATTCAAAATGCATCTATTTTGACATACCACAGTTTCAGGAATCAAGCTTTAGCCGTTTTCACGATAATTCTTCTCAAAGCGACAGACTGACAGACAAAAATTTCAAAATGAATAAAAAATCACCATAGTATCGTATTTTAACTGCAACAACTTAATTTCAGCCTGAACAAACGAATGTACAGACTTATTCAAATATGAACTTTGATTTCAGATCCGCTACTGATATCTCTGAAGTGTATCGATCGCATGCTGATGACCTAACTGATGGAACAGGCGAGGAAGTTCTACCGGATGTTGACAGTATTCCATCTACTTACAGAAAAATGTTAATGTATAAATACACACACGGTAGAAATATTGAAAAAAAGAAGAAAAAGAAGCCACCAATCAAAACTCGTATACGTAATAATTATTATAGATACGGATAGAATAAAGAAAAAAAAAAAAAATGTAGCAAAATGCATTCAAAATGTATTAGAATATGCAGAAAATATCAAATAAAGTAGCACATGATCTAAAATCTACATATTTAGAATTTACTAAATATAAACTGTCCCAACTGAATGAACTTTATATTCCATTGATTGAATTGATTAATTGAATTTTATTTTCAATTGCCACATGTGCAGCATAAAATCAAAGAGATTCTATCTCGTCTTAACTTTTTCACCTCGTTTTGGAGATGGTTCTACAAAAAGTCCAAGATATTAAATCACTGTGCTTTTACTCATCAACAGTTTAATGGGTGAACAAAAGATTTTAGGGTATGCAGATGCAGTGCCGATCCTAGGTACTTAGCCGCCTGCGTTCAAACTCATTTTTTGTCGACCCTGAACAACCAGACTTTGACACGTTTTTTCTTTGGTATTTGTCCAAATTGTAATCAGTCAATAATAATTTTGAAAAACAGATTTTTTAATTACTTTGGTTTGATGGAGTATTATGGGTTTACAATTTCTGACATTACATCCCGGAAGGGCCGGTCCTATAAAGAATTTCAATTAATGGTTAGTTAGTTGGGTAAAATTATTGGCGCACAGCAACGATGCCTATTTGCCTGTGACACAGCCCATCTAAATAACTAAAGTATATATTTAAAACAATAAATAAATAAATAAATAAATAAATAAATAAAACCTTATACACATACTCAACAAAACCAACCTTGCACAGACAAACACAAATAATTACGATAAAAGTCTGAAAAATTGAACAGACGAAAAGTGATGGTAACTAGCTATAAAGGGGCCAGTTACCAAATTTTAACATAAAACAATAAGTTCGATTCCCCCAGGAGGAGTATCAGCATATCCATGACATAAACTCCATTTACCGTAACTCTGAAATGACGTCACAGTTGAAAAACTCACCTTGTTGCCAATTCGTAAAGTGTCAAAAAAAGTTAGGTTATATAGAACAACTTGTAAAAATATATTGAAAACCAATATTTCCTATGAAGGAAAAGAATTAATGTAAATTATGATGCACAGCAGTTCTTTCTAACCGATTTGTCGCGAAATTTATGGTTTATATTATATTAAGTGTGTAATGTAGTATTTTAAAAAAAAATAAATAAATTTCAGTGTATAAGAATCATCAGAAATATTTGTTTTTAGAAATGTGTCGTGTTCTTTTAATACAATTTACTTTATTTTTTCGCCTGGTGTCACATTGACACAGCGGGTTCGGGAAGCAAACGCGGAGTGTTACGAGTCACACTTTTTAACTCCAGACCGCTCAAATAAACGCGTTTAGACCTTTTCTCGAACGCTCCGAGCTTGCTTTCTACACTCACTAAATGATATCGGAAAGCAATGATAAACAGTCAAATTTTTTATTATTCGGATAGAAATTTTTGAATTTCAGATGTTAGATACAATTTTGTTTCTAATAATGAATATTCAAATATTATTTCCAGTCGAACAGTTTATTGCCACTAGCTGCAAGTGTAAATTTCATGAGTATGCTAAAATTATTTTTCGATGATAATAAACCGTTCTACGTAACAGACCTGTAGGTTAAAATTACAAAAAAAAAAGAACGCAACAAATGTAAATAGAATATATTTTATTAATCATATATAATATTAGTGTATCGACCAAGATACAAAATTAAATATTGTTTTTGTTCACTTACATTACAAATTATAAAACCTTTTAAAATATACAAACACAATATACAGATAAAAGTACGTAATAGAAATATCACCCATCATATTTGATATCTATTACTCTTTTATGAGTTTTAAAAACCCTTAAAGTTTGGTCTGAATCGCTCTGTTAGAAATGGTAGTTTACTAAGGTACCACTGCAATTTTTAAAAATTTACTCGACCAATATCTTGAAAACTGTTGGTACGATTAAGCTAAAATTTGATATCTACAACTCTTTTATGAGTTTTAAAAAACACTTAAATTTTGGTTTCAATCGCTCTGTTAGAAATGGTAGTTTACTAAGGTACCACTGCAATTTTTAAAAATTTACTCGACCATAATCTTGAAAACTGTTGGTACGATTAAGCTAAAATTTGATATCTACAACTCTTTTATGAGTTTTAAAAAACACTTAAATTTTGGTTTCAATCGCTCTGTTAGAAATGGTAGTTTACTAAGGTACCATTGCAATTTTTAAAATTTAACTCGACCAATATCTCGAAAACTGTTGCTACAATCTAGCTAAAATTTGATATTGATTGAACGATTTGGGAAGGTTCCATTAGACCACGTCTTGGATCGTCCTTTTTATATTTAAAACCTATATTTCTTAAAATCTTCCAAAGGGAAGTCTTTCCACCATCATACAGTCTCCTTTCATGTAATTTTATATTAATAGTGTCGACAGTAACATGCTCCCCTAAAATCAAATTAATTTATTAAGAGGCCTCACGTAGAGATGTTGTATCCTTACTATTACGGTACATCTCATAAATTACATTACGTATCCCAACTGTTGTAAAATTGTCTAATTCTACAACAGATTTAGTATGTGTTCGATTCTTTTTCGGGCTACTGACAGTTTCATTTCTCGCTTGTTGTAATACCATCTTATTTACTTTAGAAATACTGACATATAAAGCAGCTGCAACTCTAAAAAGTTAATTAACAATTATTTGTAGAAATATATTCAAGTGAAAAGACCATAGATATAAACTAAATTTTATATTTACTCACATCTCTGACACATTTCACATCCATTAAAGGTCCACCATTGTCTCGCTCTCTTTCAAAATAATTAATAAGAGACAAAACCATCCTTTGAGCACGGCTACTAAGACCTTTGGGCATTTTTACTTTTAAATTACAAATATATTTAAAAAGTATAAAATATAACCTCACTTAATTTCTCACTAAACGTCAACCTGACGTCAAAATAACGATTAAACTATCTAATTTAAAACCGACATCACTGTAAAAAATTACCAACATGAAATAAATAAATGTACTAACTGAGTTATGGATTGATGTTGATTAAAACATATCATAACGTTGGTACTTAAATAAACCAAGTGTGACGTCATCTCACGTTTATTGTGAATGTAGTTTACCTTGTTGTCACTTATGTAACTGACATCTTCGAACTGTACATACTGAGTTAAAATGTAAAAGTAATCTGTGTTATACATCTTACAAATAGGAGGCTCTTCACTCCGAAGGAGCTCTCCATGGGTCCATTAAGAGTAGTCTATACGGAGGCGTGGGATGGCGGTTTCCTCCCTACGGTTAATCTTGCAGGAAATAATCCTATGGTTTAACGTCTCCCTTAATCTGTTTAAACTTCACATTTTGTATGCAGTTTCATATGTGTTACCATTTGGCTAACACTAGATGTTTCAGTTGATTTTTTGCGTCATCTGGAAATATGAAACTCAAATTAATCATAGTTATGTGAAAACGACTTTTGCAGCGACTCAGCCGCTTCATTACCTTTAATGTTAACATGTCCCGGTATTCAAAACAGCTCTACCGTCTCATTCTGAGCATTCAGATATTGGAGCAGCATTCGGAACTTTAGTACAAGAGGATGCACTGGATCTGGATCTTGGATACGATTCAGAGCGCTCAGGAAGTCCGTAAAGATAACACTTAAATAAATTTGCTAAGACGAAACAATCCACAGGACCTTGAAAATAGCGTAAAGCTCAGCAATGTACACACTCGTTATGGGGTGGAAATTGTACTGAAACTGTTGGCGCGGATTCAAGTCAACGAACGAATTCATTTTTGTTTTTCTGTGATAATTTTCTCTATCGAGAATTGCCATGCCGTCACATGCTCTTGCCCCGTAAGGAAATCTGTGCGAAACACGGAGTATCTTCGAGGAGAGAAAGTGTCGGTTTCCTTGAAGTTTGTTTTCTGTAGACAAACGACGGCGCAAAATCTGATAATAAAAGTCACAGTTCTTCGTAGCACTGAAACACGCCGTTACAGTCAAATGGATTAGTGGACCCCTCATTGCTGTTAAAAAACGTTACCCCGCAACCTAATGATTCCCAGTTTATCCTTAAGTTGCGGGTCGACAACCCTTTTCTCGCCCACACTTTCATTTGGTAGTCCAGGTGTTTTGGTGGACACACTGGATTCGTTTTTTGATTTTTCGAGTCTCACTGGTATCCAGTGAGAACCAACGATTCTCTTATTAGTCTCCTTTACAGGATTGCCTAATGAGGGATTTGTAGAAGCTTCTATACTCTGGTCGCTTCTCGTTTGTAGAGAAGACTGTGGGATCTTCTCCTTAGGTTGTGGGGAGAGCTGAGATTGAGCGCGTCTTCTTTTGATTTGGGGAATTAATTCAGACCTGATTCCCGGGTTGTGGAATCCGAATTTGGGGCTCTGGGACCAACATCACCACTTTCTCGGTGCCAGCATTTGACACGACTGTCCCTGGCTTTGTAACTGTTGGACGAGAAACTGTCTCTGTCTGCATCTGGACGCTTGCCGTTCCTTTTGCTGTTACGTTTTTGAAAGATTTCGCAAAAGTCATAATACGGTATCATATCTTGCGTCTTAATGATATGTACTGTCTGCTTTTCCAAGTTCTTGGGCAGTGGCGTGAAGTGGATGCATGCGCACCTTTGTAATTCTTGTAGCGTACCGCGTTTAGACAGGTTTTGACTTTATGTTTGTCCTGTCTGCAGTTGGCACAGATGGACTGTTTACCTCAACGACTTGAGGTGTGCGCATAACGCTGAAACTTGTAGCATCGCATCGAATTGTGACAGTAGGGGCGCACGTTATACCCTACCCGTTCCTTTTGCTGTTACGTTTTTGAAAGATTTCGCAAAAGTCATAATACGGTATCATATCTTGCGTCTTAATGATATGTACTGTCTGCTTTTCCAAGTTCTTGGGCAGTGGCGTGAAGTGGATGCATGCGCACCTTTGTAATTCTTGTAGCGTACCGCGTTTAGACAGGTTTTGACTTTATGTTTGTCCTGTCTGCAGTTGGCACAGATGGAATGTTTACCTCAACGACTTGAGGTGTGCGCATAACGCTGAAACTTGTAGCATCGCATCGAATTGTGACAGTAGGGGCGAACGTTATACCCTACCCGATGCTATACACCTACTGCCAGCAAAGGATACAACCATTAAAATTCAAGGCTACATTCAACCCATTGTCATTTCCTGCACGAAGTCATCTTCCATAACGTAAGCACCATCACGGTGCGTTATGACACCTTTTGACGTATTCACCGAATTCTTCGCATTTTTCTAGCGCGCAAGTCTCAGTTTCTGCTTTAATCAGCAATGTACTGTTCGACAGTTTTTTCACCGACCTTATACCAGTTGTGCACGTATTTTTTAGCGTCCAGGCAACAAAGAAGGAGGACATTTCTTTAAAAGACACCCTCAATTTGTTGCGGGTTGAACTTTGTACAGGGGTTGGCCTCTACAACACTCTAAAACACTTGGATTCTCCCAGGGTTTGAAAATAATAGCACAAGAGTTCGGGTTCGAGAGCATTTATTTATAACAGTAGTATACCAAAACGGTATGTGTAATAGATGAAAACAGCAATAACAATAACAACAGAGGATATAATAGGAGTAAGGAGGCGGGGAAGCAGGGGTAATGGCTTTAGGCGTTCGCCCCGTAAGTGTGTCGCTTCAGCGGCATAATTTCAAGGTAAGTGTGCTTAATTATGAGATCAAAGACAGTATTACCGATATTTGTAAGATAAAGAATCAGTTGCGCATGGTCTCGGGGGTCATTTATGGTCCAGACAGTGAGGCATTTGTACCCGATTGTTACATGCAGTACGTTTACAACAAGTTTGAAAGGTTGTTCCGCAATATCAAAGATAGGCATGTTAAAAAGTTCCTAGACCTGGAAGGGTAGAGCGCGCCCTTAATTAAAACCAGAGAGGACTGGTTAGTTAACATCAGTGCGCAAGATCTGCCGGAAAAGGTCAAATTGTGTTTGAGCTTAGGAACAGACTTAAACTTTGAAGACACGCACATTCAACAAAGAACGGTCCACAATGTGATTAAGGGGACAGAAATGATCATAAAGCAGTACAATATACAGGACGCACATAGTCTACGGGACGACGTGGTGAGTTACACTAAAACTATGATTAACCAAAACAAGAGCAATAAAGTGAAAAATGGTCATCAGAGATTTTTCAATGACATGAACTCAAAAACTAGACTGTTTCTAAGAAATCATCCCGAAATAATTATCTCAAAAGGTGACAAAGGGAATACTACGGTTGTCCAAAACAATAGTGATTATGTGAAAAAGATTACAGAGCTGCTTAACGACATTACTACCTATAAACAATTAAAAGGAAACCCAACTAGTAGGTCGCAAACGAAAAATAACAGCTTGATCAAATCGTGGTATGACAATAAGTCGATTAACATTGAAACTAAAAATGCGCTGACGATAAATAATGCTAGGGCACCGCGCATTTACTTCCTGCCCAAGATCCAAACCACGGCACCCCGTTTCGACTTATTGTCTCATGTATTGACGCCCCGATCTACAAAATATCACGTTTCCTGACAAAAATTCTATCTTATATTATACGGCCTAGCGAATTTCACGTTAAGAATAGTTTTGAGTTCGTCGAGAAAGTAAGAGGTGTGAAGATCCCGGAAGACCACTTAATGTTGTCGCTCGACGTAGAGTCCCTCTACACCAACATTTCTACAGACCTAGCATTAAGTATCATCAAGATAAAATGGGACGTCTTGCAGGAACACACAGCCATGACGATAGTGGAATTTTTAGCCGGTGCTAACTTTTACCTTAATAACACCTACTTCGATTTTATGGGGAAGTTTTACGTAAAAAACCATGGTTGCGCTATGGGCAGTCCACTTAGTAACGTAGTGGCTAATTTAGTCATGGAAGAGTTGGAAACCACGTGTTTAGGTAGCCTAACTGAAAAACCGTCATTTTACTACAGGTATAATAACACAAAAAAAAGAGGGTACACTTTTCTTCACAAATTTTTATTGATAAATTAGATGTACATTTCGGCTCTACATTCTCTAGCTCACAGATTAGTCTCCTTACCACTGTCCCTAGAAAACTTTAACAAGGAAAAATCATACATAATAAAAATGGCTAAAAACAACGGATACGATTCGCGGCTCATAAACAAAATTATCAATAAACACAAAAATAAGAAATTAAACAGATCTAGCCACTTTAAAATCCAACCACGATAAAGAACCATGTAAAAGATTTAAATTCACATACTACCCTCGTTCACATAAAAAAAATTCAAAATTATTTAAAAAATACAATATAGAATTAGATTTCAGTAATAATCTAAAAATTAAGAATTTATTAACTAATACTAAAGATAAAGAAGAAATGATAAATAAATCCGGCATTTACCAAATAAATTGTAATGAATGTAATAAATTATGTATCGGGCAAACTAAAAGGAAAATAATAACGAGATCTAAAGAACATATGTACCATTTAAAAAACAAGAATTCGCATAAATCATCTTTAGCCGAACATTACGTTAAAACGAAACATAAATTTAATATAGATAACGTAAAATTATTAAAATCTATAAACCGCGGGAACTTAGACATTTGGGAATCGATATACATGAAAAAATTTAAACATAAACTATTACACAATGATCTTGAACCCTTAAATAATACCCTTTTAGACTTAATCCCTCAAAAATGACACGTTTAAAAAAAAATATCCCAAATTACCTGAATTACCTAATTCCTAGAACAACACCCTTCCATTCATAAAATCTCCATCCAATGAAAAACCTAGGTAATTTTAATACCATATATATATTGTCGGCAACTTTTACATTAATTTATTTTTAATTTTGTATACTGAGGATGGCAGCCTGGCTGCCGAAATGTACATCTAATTTATCAATAAAAATTTGTGAAGAAAAGTATACCTTCCCTTTTTTTTTGTGTTATTATATACATCTTCACCTGCATAATTAAACAATAGTGATTACTACAGGTATGTTGATGATATTGTATTAGTGTATCACAAGGATAAAATCGGTAATTTGCAACATATCTTTAATGGTTTTCACTCAAGACTACGTTCCACTGTTAAGTTAGAGGAAAATGGAACATTAGTGTTCTGGGATGTCAAATTAATAAGGTCTGACAT
Organism: Liopterus haemorrhoidalis; assembly: GCA_963971575.1. Taxonomy (NCBI): domain Eukaryota; kingdom Metazoa; phylum Arthropoda; class Insecta; order Coleoptera; family Dytiscidae; genus Liopterus; species Liopterus haemorrhoidalis. Next base: position 22,455,332 of record OZ020616.1, read on the forward strand.
AAACAACACCATTATCGCTAAGTGGCACCAAAAACCGACCCACAGTTGGAGATATTTGAGTTTTTGGTCCAAAAATCCCCAGAGCTTAAAAATAAACACCCTTAATAATGTGTTAGAGAGAGCTATTAGGTTCTCACATCCGCGGTACAGATGTGAAAACCTCAAAAAGGTGAGGAAAGCCTTTTTAGACCATAGTTATCCCGCACACGTTATTAATAAATCGATCCGGAGAAGAACGAGGGCAGCTTATAATAACAGAACCCCCAAGGAGACGACCGACACAGGGGGAGATGCTATGTTAGTCTCCCGTATCACAACGGGAGTACTGAAAATTATAGAAAGATTTTCAAAAAACATGACATCAGCGTGGCATTTTCCACTAATAAAAAAAAAAACGCGCGGAATTTCTCAAAATTAAAAGCGGCTATTCCGAAGTTAGAAGAATCTAATGTGGTTTACAAAATTCCATGCCAGGATTGTGCACTGTCTTATATAGGGACAACGAACCAGATTTTGAAAAAGAGATTATGTCAACATAAGTCGACATGCCAACAAACCGAAGAGGACGGCACTGGCTATACATACTAACACAACAAAACATCAATTTGACTACAACAGTGTGGAGATTCTAGATAATGAACTACATAGGGGAAGACGTCTAATGTCAGAGTTGCTGTTCATACAAACATAGAGGAAGAGATGTGTAAACCGTAAAACAGATACTCTAGAATTAGACCCGGTTTATAAGACCTTGTTGTTGTATTACATTTTGGGATTTTCCGTGTGTTTTTACATCTTGTTATTTTGCGAGGGAGTGCAATACGTGCAATCGTATGTATGTGATTTAGTTGCTCTGTCAATAATATCTAAATTTTAGAGGTTATCGAGCGTATTAAATATAGAAAAGTGAAAAGGTGTGTAAAAACTTACGAGCCAAATAGTGATATAAAAATTTTGAAGGTGTTGTAAAGAGATATAGTGATAATTTAGACAAATTTAAATAGCAGAGAAAGTGCATCGTTTTACAGGGCAAACGGCCGATAATGACGTATTAAGGTAGGTTTCGGCCTACCGGATTAAACACCAGTTGCGCAGTGTGGGCTAGGGCACAAACAATAAATGGCCAGCAATTTCGAAGGAAACAGAATAAAGAGATATAGAGAAGAGGGAGAAGAAAATATAGAAGATTGGGAAGAGAATAAATTTGGCAAGTGCAAAAAAGTAATCAGGTCACATGTAGTACAAAGCAAAATTAGAAAGGGAAAAACGAATAGAAGTAAAAAAGCTACAGATTACACCTAAGAAGAAAGAAGTAACAGAAATGGAGGAACTGAAAGAAATTATGAAAGATTTGATGAAAAATGTTTAAAACACTAAAGCCTGGAACAGAATGCACAGCGCGCTACGCCGTCAGCGCGCCATCATTTGCGACGGCGTTGCAATTGCGCCATTGAGAACGGCGTTGAATTTTCGCCTGCACACAATGCAATCATTTTTAACGCCGTAAAAGTGACAAGTTACTTAACCTATATCAGTGTTTATACGTGCGCTTTCTATTATTAAAATTATAATGGATGATGAAGACTTGGGTGTGATGTTATTTATGTTGTATGCAAGTTATTTATACATACAATCACTTTACCATTCGGAAAGAAATTAAGAATATACCCATAAGTCCGTTAGAGATATAGTGATGATGGGCGATAATGTCACGAAACGGTTGGACTGGCCTCTGGGTCGTGTTGTAGAACTATTACCCGGGAAAGATAAGAAAGTGCGGATAGTGCGCGTTAAGACTAGTCACGGACAATTGCTGCAACCTGTACAGCGGTTGTATCCATTGGAATCGACAACGGGGGTGCCGGCTGTGAACCTTGGTTCGTCTGAGACGTCAGCGAAACAATGCCCCCCTGTTCCGAAAAACACCCACTGAAGATCTCGACATCAACATTGATATGAACACCAGTGAAGGCACTAATAAGAGTGTTAGTGTTGGCCGAGTTTCAAAAAGTGGCCGCAAAATCAAAGTGCCCAGCAGATATTTATAGAAGCAGTGTAGCTTAAGTAGTAAATAGTTTTAAATTGATGATCCTGAAACAACACGCATCTTGCTTTTGTGTGAGATCTTTAACTATATTAGTTTCAAGCTCTCAGGTGGGAGAATGTTGCGGATGGCTGGTGTTATGAGATAGCGTTTGTTTTTTTTCTAAGCAACGCAGTTGTTGTAAAAACGTTTTTTTTTGAGTAGTAACATATGAGAGGTAAATTTATAGATAAAAGTGACAATTTGTATTCTAAATAAAGAATTTTGCAGCCAAAAGGAGTTAAGTAACTTGTCACGGCGTTAAAAATGATTGCATTGTGTGCAGGCGAAAATTCAACGCTGTTCTCAACGGCGCAATTGCAGCGCCGTCGTAAATGATGGCGCGTTGACGGCGTAGTGTTTTCGCTTTTGGCGGGAATTTCAACAAATGGATTGTCCTTCACTTCAAGTTTATATTTAATAGACACTATAACACAAACGTAATACGGACGTAAGTACATATAACGGCAACACAAATTATTAATATGGCGCTCGTTGACAGCAAAGAATATGACAGTTGACAGCAAAACAACTGTTGTGTTATATACTAGAGGCGTACGTACATTAATTCATTTTCAGACGACTTCATTTTAAAATATTTTCCTTAATATACATATATATTCATAATTAATTTCCAATTTATTTATTCACTGGTGTTTATATTCTAACATTATTTAAACATATACCTCCGTTTTACTTATTAGAAATAATAGGTACTAATATATTCACTGTAAACTTAGTTTTTACGCCTATGTTTACAAATTTGGGTTAAAATAACAGAGACAAATAAAATAAGTTGAGCCAGAAATCTATTTTTCTACAGTGTAAACTTTTCCACGTTCTTACCCAATTAAAAACAAGTTCGAAATAGCCCCAATCTAGCCCACACTTCGTTCTTAAAAAAAAAATATTAGACGTTTTATCTTGCCTTGCCTCAAATTCTTCAATAATTTAAATTTTTAGACTTTCTAGATTCGGTAAAGTATCCCTTGCTTCCATAGCACACCGAAAATTTTCAAAATATTCTGGTAAACTATATAATAAAATTATGACTAATAATTCTTCATTTATAATTATTTCCATAACATGAAGTTTGTCTACTCTCTCCATGAATTTGCCAATATAATCTTTGATATTTTCATCTTTCGTTTTGCAAACTAATAATTGCTTAAAAAATGTTGCCTTCTTTGCAGGGCCTTTTGACTGATAAATATCATGCAACATTTTCCATATATCATTGGAAGTATTGCAGTTTTTGATTTACAATCAGTCTGAAGGATTAATTGGTAAAATTAAATCTACATTTGCCTTCTCATCGAAGAAAATTAAATGAGTGGGAAGCATTTCTAGTAGACAAAAACTTCGACTTCTTATGCGTTAGCGAACATTGGCTTAATGAATTTGAAATGGTTAATTTCCACATGAATAAGTATAAGGTAGCATCATCTCTCACCAGGAAAAACATGATACACGGAGGAGCAATGATTTTAGAAAAAAATCACTTAAAATCTGAACCCGCACGCAATATTACTAAACTAAGCATAGAATTCAACCATGAAACAACTGCCACTATTATTACACTATAAACAATCAAGGACACCATTATTTTTCCGCTCACAATGGTAATGAACTGCTGTATTAGAAGCAATACGTTTCCCGACGCATTAAAAATTGCAAAAGTGATTCCACTGCACAATAAAGGCAATAAACACGAACCTAAAAATTATCGACCAATATCTCTTCTACCCGTCTTTTCTAAAGTTCTAGAAAAAATTATGTACATTCAAATAATTTCACATTTTGAAGTACACAGTCTGTTTAGTGATTCGCAGGTCGGCTACCGTACGAAGAGATCTACATGCGACTCTATATTACATCTCATATCCGAAGCTACAGATTTCTACCTTTCAACTTTTTTCGATCTATCTAAAGCGTTTGATTGTGTTTCGCCCAAAATTCTCATTGAAAAATTAAAAAAATACGGATTTGATAAAGTAAACTCTTCTTTGATAGAATCCTTCCTTAGCAACAGAATCCAATTCGTCTCTGTAAACAATTTCAAGTCGACTCATCTTCCACTCGATATCGGAGTTCCACAAGGGTCTATTCTTGCAGCATTACTATTTATTATATACGTGAACGACTTTACATCCGCTGTAAATAATAAATGTGTATTATATGCTGATGACACTAAAATAATAGTGACATCTAATTTCTTAGAAAGTACGATTAGCAAAAATAACGCATTTGTTAACAAAGCCAAACTGTGGTTTACATCAATCGGCCTCATCTTAAATGATAGCTAAACTCAACACCTCCTATTTGCATTAAGAAACCATAATTTTCACAACCCAGATTTCGTAAATTTCTTGGGCGTTCATCTCGACCCCACCCTCAAGTGGCATCATCACGTTAGCTCCCTATCCAATAAATTATGTAGCACTGTATATCTATTAAGAAATCTTATGGCTTCAGTTTCCAGAGAAATTGTTCGCATTACTTACTTTGCATTGTTCCAGTCGCAAATATCCTACGTCATTTTAGCCTGGGGACATTCTCCTGCGTCAGAAAGAATATTTTCCTTACAACGACGAGCTGTAAGAATTCTGGCCGAAGTCTCTTACCAAACAGACTGTAGGCTTTGTTTCCTTGAACTGGAAATTATGACACTGCCTTCTCTATTTATTTACACTTCCCTATTGTATGCGCACAGAAACTTCAATGAACTTGTAATACATGAGCAGGTACATAATTACAACACTCGAAATAAAGGCAAAATCTATCCAACCTATATGAGACTCCAAACATCAAGAAATAGTACTAACTATTATTCAGTAAAGTTCATGAATTTACTGCCTGATAGTTTTATATCTGACTGTTTTAATACTTTTAAATATAAAATATGGTATATATATATATTTTTTTTAACAGAATCCATTTAATTCTGTCAATGAATTCTTGTCTTATAAATTTTAACGCGCTTGCTAGCTAGTCTCTCTGAACTCTTGTTTTAATATTTAGTGCTATATTTATTAATTTTTTCTTCTATTTTAAATTATTATTTTGTGTATATTATGTATAATTACGACTGACTTTAAACAATTTATGTATTGTAACATAGTCAATAAATTATATTATTATTATTATTATTATCATCGCCATCAACTGTTCAAGTAATTGTTTGTTTTGAGCGTTACCTTCAATTTTTAATGGTCTTTTGATTTCTCCATCAACATAGTTCCACGTCTCATTTTTGACTAACAATGCTTCAACTTGGATTCGCCAAGTATCAAAATTATCTTTACCCAACAGAAAAATTCTTAAATTGTTAATTTCAAAATATTTGACAGTGATACTCTACACCCTGGGCCCATAACCTATTGGCAGAGTACTGTAAAGTAGAGCATGTTTTAAACAAAACTATATTTCAATACATTGACAAGAACATATATTTATTCACACATATATCCACAAGATCATCTTCATAGCAACGTATATTCCATGTCATAGCAACATAGCAATGTTGATTGCCTAATCACAACAGAAAAATTAAATTTTGAATATTTTTATTGGATAATTTATGGTTATTGAACAATTTTTACAATTGTAAATGTTTGACTGTCAGTTGTTACCAGGTAACCATGGTGGTCTTTGAACTTAAGAAATGACACATAGATAGCTCTAGCTTCCAGCGGTCAAAAAAATAAGTGTATGGGCCTAGTCCGAAAGAGATTTATTTTTTGTTTAGTACTAGATGATGAAGAAGAACTGTTTTTGAAATAGTCGCCGAAAATGTCTTCGAAACCCTAGACATTTCTGTATGTAATTATATTCGTAGATTCTTAGAGAATAAATCTGCAAAATATTATTCATATCGTTCAAAGGAGTGTCTAGAGTTTCTTGTTTATGCCTACGAAACCTTAGTCATTTATATATGTAATTGAATCGGTCATTTCAAAAACAGAACGTAAGTCACAGAACCTAAATTTTACAGTATTTAATAAAAACTTTATAAAACGATAATTAAGCTATTTAGGTATATATTTTTTGCTCTGTATTAATTGCTATACATATATATAAATATACGAATCTTATGTCTTTATGGGTTTTAATATTAATTTTTTTACTTAAAAAAAAATAATATAAATTTGTAAACGTTGTTTTTGTAATGAATGGTTATAAAATACTCGACAACAGTCATAAAATGTGATTTATTATTAAATAAATTCATGCATGATGAAGTAATCTTGCTTCAATTTCTACATCAATTTCAATTTCTACATCAATTATTTACTTAAATTAAATATTCATGCCAAATTATTATCTTGACTTAAAACAGAGTGATGTTGGGATGTTAAGAAGTTTCAAAACCTAGTTTTCCAATATGTATTGTGTAAAGACCGTTATTTTCTACTGATGTTTTATATAGCCATGTGCAACTTAGTTTTTTCTAATCCCTGATTGTTAGTTAGTTAGATTAGTTAGATTGTTAGTCAAAATTTTTGGCGCACAGCAACAAAGGCTATTTGTGCCTAACGCAGCCCCTAATCCTTGAATAAAGGCAAGAAAAGAACCTGCCGAAATATAGGAAATTTAAAGAAGTCATCCTCAGTCTATAAATAAAAATTACAATTGTAAAATACAAAAATAGTAAAAAAGAAAAGTATTATTTTAACAAAACAAAATAAGTAAATTTGAAAATTGATAAATTAGTATAAATAGTAAAATAGAAAATAATTTAAACCTATTAATTGAAAATTAAAATTACGTTAATAAACAGAAATAAAAATCAAAAAATTAAAAATAATAATAATAAATTTTTTCAACAAATTAACAAAGAATCTAACATCTTCTTAAAAGAACCCGAAAATTATTATTAGTAAGGCTGATAAAGGTAAGATTACTGTTGTCCAGGACAAACAGGAATACACCGACAAAGCTAACGTATTGTTGAACGACGCTGACACATATACAAACAAATTAAAAACAACCCAACTAATAAATTACAAATTGAAAACCACTCCATTGTAAAAAGGTGGTCTAACAACAAATCTATTAATGACCAAACTAAACATTCTCTTATTATCACCAATGCTAATGCCCCACGTATTTATTTTTTAGGTTTAAGATCCAAATTTCTAGCCAAAATTTTATCGAATATTGTAGGCCAAACTGACAGAAACATCAAAAATAGTTTTGAGTTTGTAAAACAGGTTAGGAATGTCAAAATTCCAGACAACCACATTATGCTGTCATTGGATGTAGAATCTTTATATACCAACGTACCAACAGACCTTGCACTCAAAACTATTGGCAAAAAATGGGACCAAATAAAACCTTTCACCACCCTTTCCAAAAATGAATTTCTTAGTGGGACTGCATTTTGCTTTAATAATACATATTTCAAAGCTTTTGACAACTTTTATACCCAGACACATGGGTGCGCTATGGGTAGCCCCATTTCTAGCGTTGTTGCAAATTTAGTAATGGAAGCAGTCGAATCCAATTGTTTAAATAAATAACCAGAAACCCCAGTTATCTATTACAGATATGTAGACGATATCATTTTAATTTATCATAAAAACTTACACAACACGTTGCTTGAGGTTTTCAACTCTTTCCATCCACGTTTAAATTTCACTTGTGAGAAAGAAGAGAATAATAGTATTGCATTCATGGATGTTTCTTTGATAAGATCGGATGACAACCTAATAGTTACTAATTGGTATCAAAAAAATACTCATAGTTGGAGATACCTAAACTACTTATCAAACCACCCCTTATCATTGAAAATTAACGCCCTGAACAACACTATAGATAGAGCCATCAAGTTGGCCCATCCTAATTTTAGATCTGATAATAATAATAATAATAATAATTTTATTGCTCAAAATATACATTTTAGATATAAATAACCTTAAAAACATTAAAAAAGCCTTTATTGCCAATAATTACCCCACCCATCTCATTGTGAGATGTATCAGAAAAAGAACATGGTCAGCTTTTAACAGCAATCCTGATAATATAAATATAAACAACAACCGGTACATTAGTTTTCCGTATCATAACACTGAGTTTGTCAACTATAAAAACATTTACAAGAAATTTGACGTTAATTTAGCCTTCAGCTCTGATAACAACAATAATCTTAATTTTTCCGAACTTAAATCTAATATCCCTAGGGCCGAATTCAGAAACGTTCCTAATTCTCACCTCAAACTCAATTGGCAATGAGTCACTCATTTGGAATTCAGAAACGTTCCTAATCCTCACCTCATCCTCACCTCAAACTCAATTGGCAATGAGTCACTTATTTGGAATTCAGAAACAAAAGTTGGAAATTAGTAACTCACTTATCTGTCAAATTTGAGTGAAAAGTGAGTGAGATTTGAGGCCAGTAGCAAGCTACCTTAAACTTGACTCATTTGATATTTTACTGTATATAAACATAAAAATATATTTATAGCAATATGGATAACAATTTTTGGGATTTTTTGGAGTATGTCGAGGATGAAAACGTTTATTTAAATGTGCCTAGGTAAATATGAAACGAAAAAAGAAAAAATTACTTATTTTTTAATATAAAATAATTGTTTTTATCAGGCGGTATTTACGGGATGTTCAAAATCTTCTTGAAAATTTCACTGATTGCGAACTTATAAAGAGATTTGGTTTCTCAAGAAACACGATAACACATATAATACTTCCTATGGTATATCCAGAATATGGGATACTACAGAAGCGTGGTCTGCCTATTTCTCCAATTGTGAAACTATGCGTTGCTTTACAATTTTATGCATCAGGAAGTTACCAGGTACATTTTTATTAGATAAGCAAGTTATTCTTTTAAACTCATTATTATATATCTTTATATTACAGAATACATGGTGACTTACATTTAGTTAGTCAATCCTCGAGCTGCAGAATAATAAAAGAAGTTTCCGAAAATATTGCTGCAAACCTGGGAACATATATTAGATTTCCCGATACTAATGAGGATATCGAAAAAAAACGTTATGGATTTTTTAAAATCGCTGGTTTTCCTGGAGTCACCGGTTGTGTTGATGGTACTCATATCGAAATAAAAAATCCAGGAGGCAGGAATGCAGAACTATTTCGAAATAGAAAAGGCTGGATGTCATGAAATGTGCAAGTAGTAGCAGGTTCAAACTGTGAAATCTTGGACATTGTTATTCGCTGGCCAGGATCTGCCCATGATAGCAGGATATTTAACAGTAGTTCTGTTAGAATGAAATTTGAAGAAAATCGCTTGTCACGAATTATTCTCGGAGATAGTGCATATAAACAGACAAGTTACATATATACTCCAGTTTCAAATCCTACTACAAGAGGAGAAACTCGATACAACTATTCCCATAGTAGAACAAGAAATGTGGTAGAACGAACTTTTGGAATATGGAAGTCAAGATTTAGATGTCTCGTCAATCCACTTTTATATAGTTTAAGAAATGTCACTAGAATTATTGCTGCGACTGCCGTCTTACATAATGTGGCTATCAAGGAAAATGAAGTACTTGATGAAATTGAAGTTGATCAAGGGATTGTTGCTCATATTCCTTTACCGGCTGGACAACAATTCAGAGGAAATGCTATAAACGCAGCTTTTATTCAACGCCATTTTACTAATTAATAAAAATTAAGTACAGCGATCGCCAAGTATGTAGATTTACGGCAGCCGTGTCAATTATATAAACATGAATAATAATACTATGTTTATTTATAATTTAATATAATAAATAATAAACACATTACAAATTTAGTTGCTTTTCTAAAATTTTTGTTTTTAAAATTTCCTGTTTTAATTGTTCTTCAGCTATTTTTTTTTTCTTATTGCCTGTTCTTCCACGCGCAGCTGTTGCTCATAATTTTTCTGTTGATATTCTTCGAGACGAGGAGCATGAATTTCTTCATATTTTTCTCCGGGCACTTCAATCGAATTTCTAGTTCTTTTTTTATTGCAGTACATCTTGGGTATTTCTTAGATTTTTGTCTAAATTCTTAATATTTTTAATTAGGTAAATTACATTATTTGTCTATTTTAAAAATTAATCATTTTAAAAATTACCTGTCCCGGGAGTAGGGTCGTCATTTGCCGGGGTGGTTGTGGTCTGTATGGACTGGGCAGCATCAGTAGCACAGTCTACAAGATAAACATCCTGCGACAAAGTTATCTGGTCACTGTCTACTGTGTCTGTTATTCAATATCCACATAATTTAAAATATCATCCATGACCACAGCTTCGATGACGGTAGGGTTGTATTTTCCACCTCCCGTCGCCATTCTTTCTCTTTTTTCTTCTGCGAGTTCCGTCTTTCTTCTAGTTTTCATATTGTCCCAGGCTTTTCGAAGTTGGTCTACAGTACGCTATTAAATAAAATGCAGAATAAAAACTTTTTTTTAAAACTCACGTTACTGTACTTACATTCGAATTTTCCGACATACAATTGAACTTGTTAGTCAAGAGTATCAATTCTTTCTTTTTCTGTGATAAGCTCATACAGTCCGTTTTTTTACTTTCAATCATATTGCGGTGCTTATCTACAAGCAGTTTTAGGCAGGTTTTCTCATCACCAGTCATAAATTTTCTATTTGCCATTTTAAAAATAACAATATATATAAAATAATACTTTATTTATACGTATTCTGTTTTTAACAATATACTGCTGTCAAAATATTATTTGTCACTACCAAACCGTTTCCATAGCTATTACTGATTATTTTGTTTTGACGTCATTAAAATGGTGACGTTTTCCCTCAACCGTCCCTCAAGTGAGGGTACATTCGATTTGACGCTCCGAGCGTTCTGAGCACGTTCTGTACACTCAATTGCATTCGTTTTGCGATCGAGCGAGCATTTAGAGTGCGCTCTATGTGTTCGGGGTTTTAAGACAGAGCATATGGAGTATGACTTAAAAAAGTGGGGGAACGGCGGGAAAGAAATGAAAGTTTAAAATTAAATTATAAATAAAATAAAAATAATAGCCTTAGACAAATAACAATAGACAAATATTATTGTTTTTTGCCTATGGCTACAGAGTACGGCCATTTTATGTATTTGTGACGTTCTGTAAACAGCAAAAAAATTATTAAAAAACACCGTGCATAAAATTAAAATGGAAAAAATTCATTAAATTAATTCATTAATTATTATTTAATTTTTAATTAATTTTATTTCTTCATCATTGAAAAAATTTCAAGGAAAAACCGAGGTATATAATTTTGATTCATGACTGACGTGAACTAATCTGACAGTAAAAACGCCGCCTAAAATTGTAGGGTTAGATTTTATAAACATTACGTCACAAGAACGCTCGCTCCGTTAGTGCTCTATTCATGACGTCACCATCAACTGTTCGCTCAGCGCTCGCTCTACTCTGTACAACTCGAATGCACCCTTTGTGACTCATTTACAATTGTTTATGAATAACAAAAGTGAGTGAGGAAACGACTCAACCTAAAATGAGTGTGAGATGAGGTGAGGCTGAGGTGAGGTTGAGGTGAGGATAAGGTGAGTAATATGTTTTGATTACTATAAATTAGTACACACTTTATATATAGAAATATATTTGTTATAAGTTAATTAATGCATGTAAACAGTTAATATAAAACAATATGTCAACTACTTAGTTTTAAAATTTTATGACAATGTATTCATGACAGCTGATTGCTACGGAAACATAGCAATTCCTCCCCTCCAAATTGTTTCTATGGCGTAAAGCGAACAATTGGCTTTTTAAGCCTAGTTGATTTCCGAGGAATGAGGTCTGCTTTAGCATTACGCGTTCTTTCAGCTTCTTCTATTTGAGGTTCTGTCGGTACTTCTATTTGTGGTTCTGACGGAGGAATAATGACATTTTTCTGGACATTTTCTGCAGCTTTTTGTAGTTCATGCATTAGAAAAGTATCATCTTCTTTTCTGATCTTGCTAGTATAAAGATCCTATGTTTGTAATTTTTTAGTATTGTCACCAAGTCGCAACTGATTTTGATGGCGGCGCACAATACCACGTGAAGTATTAATTTTGTACATCATCCGACCAACATATGAAGATATTACACCTGGTAACCAGTAATCATTCTTACCAAAAAATTTAACCTGCACTTGGTCTTCAACTTGAAATTTTCTTTTATTGGAAGCTAATTTAACGTCGTTTTCGGCTGGCGGAAAAAGCATTGTTAAATTAGATTTTGGTTGTCGACCATGTAACAATTCGGCTGGCGATTTGTTGTTGATGGGGTTTGGTGTAGTGCGGTAAGAAAACAACATATTACCGCAAGCAACCTGCTTTTTATACTTACCTTCCCACCAAGCTTTTTTCATGGCGTCTTTAAAAGTCCGAACAAACCTTTCTGCTTCGCCATTTGATGCTGGGTGAAATGGTGCACTGGTTAGATGTTTGATGCCATTTCTTGAACAAAAATCTTGAAAAAGCTGAGACGTAAATTGAGTCCCGTTATCAGAAACAATTGTATCTGGAGTGCCTTCAATTATAAAAATGTTTATTAGGGCGTTAATTGTTGTTTCGGATGTCGTATTTTTCATATTGACGATATATGGGAATTTTGAATATGCATCAACGACTATTAACCACATGGATTCACAAAATGGTCCAGCAAAATCTATGTGTATTCGTTGCCATGGTTTTTCAGCTTTTGGCCAACTGCAATATTCTCTTGGCGGATTCGCCTTGACTCTTTGACATGCTTCGCAACGTTTTATAAGCAATTCGATGTCTGCATAGATTTTGGGCCACCAGCAATGACGTCGAGCCATCTGCTTCATAAGAACGATGCCCCAATGTCCAACGTGTAACATGTTTAGGACATTATATTGCAAAGACTTTGGTATGACGACTCGTGGAAATTCTGACTGTAACAGCAAGACACCCTGGTGCAAGGAGAGTGCAAGTCGTCGATTATAGAAAATTTTTAGATCATTTTCTGATACTTCGTCAGGCCATCCATGTTTAACGTAGTGAGAAACTTGTTTAAGAAGTTTATCAGTACTAGTTTCTTTAGCAACTTTATTTGCATTTATTGGAAATTTTGCCAAATCATCCTCACTACCACAAGTGATGAGATAACATTCTTCCGATTCCTGAGATTTGTCAAAAATAATATCAGGACCAACTGGAAGGCGTGATAAGGCATCTGCGTTGCTGTGCTTGTCGGTTGACCGATAACGAATTTTGAAATTGTAACTCATTAAAGTAATGGCCCAGCGTTGTAAACGCGCCATTGTATATACAGGCAGTTTTTTGTCTGGATTAAAAACAGAAACCAAAGGTTTATGGTCTGTTAGCAATTCAAATAATCGTCCATAAAGATACTGGTGAAATTTTTTTACACCAAAAATAATAGATAGAGCTTCCTTTTCTATTTGACTGTAAGCTCGTTCGTGATCGTTCATTGTTTTTGAAGCAAATGCTATTGGATATTCTAACCCATTTGGATATCGGTGAGAAAGTACCGCTCCAATGCCATAAGAACTAGCATCTGTAGCCAGAATGACCGGATAGTCATGTCGATAATGAACTAATTTACTTGCTTGCATTATATGGACTTTAAGCTTTTGAAATGCATTTTCATGAACTTTAGTCCATTCGAAATGAACGTTTTTCTTACGAAGTGAATTTAGAGGTGCACATATTTCTGAAAAATTAGGAATGAATCTATTATAATAATTAACCTTACCAATAAAGGATTGTAGCTGCTGCAGATCCTTGGGTCGTGGAAGGTTTTTAATAGCATTAATTTCTGAATCTGAAGGACGAATTCCATGCTGAGATAACATATTTCCAAGATATTCAACCTGTTCTTGAAAGAATTCGCATTTCTTAATATTGCACCGGAGAGCATTGTCTTCTAATCTTTGTAATAGATCATTCAATGTGTTTAAATGTTCTTCTATCGTAGTACCAGTTACGATAATGTCGTCCAAGTAATTTGCACATCCTGGAAGTCCAGCAATTACTTGCTCTATAAAGCACTGAAAAATTGCAGGGGCGCTAGCAATTCCAAATGCTAATCGTTGGTATTGGAACAATCCAAACGATGTGTTGATAACAACTAGTTTCTTTGCTGCATCGTCTAGTTCAAGCTGTAAATAAGCATCTGCTAAATCAATTTTAGTAAAATATTTGCCATTTTGAAGCTTTTGAAACAGTTTTTCTGGTCGTGGTATAGGATATTGTTCAATGTCCAATTGTGGATTAATGGTAACTTTGAAGTCGCCGCAGATCCTAACTGATCCATTTGGTTTGGATACTATAACAATGGGTGCAGCCCATTCGCTTGTTTTTATTGGCTTTATTATACCAGCTGTTTCTAAACGATCAATTTCTTTCTTAACGATGTCAGTTTGAGAAAATGGTAATGATCGAGGCTTGAAAAATTTAGGCTTTGCATTGGTTTTTAAATATAAAGATGCTTGAAAAGTTGAACACTTACCAAGACCTTGCATAAATACTGGAGCATGTGATCGACAGATTTCATCAATCTTGCTTTTGATACCGTCTTCAAGAATAACTTTAGGTTGTTCAATTTCTATTGCATTAATAACATCTCTAGCTAAAGAATTTTCTTGAATTTTATAACCAAAAGCGTTGAACCAGGGAGTTCCAAAAATATTCATACCAGTTGGCGAGTCTGCAACTAGAAGCTTCAGTTTGTGACTTTCAGAACCCACTTTAGCTGTAACTGTTAACCATCCTTTTAAAGGTACTCCCAAATTGCCGTATGTTGTCAGTTGTGATTTAACTGTAGCAAGTTTTGGAGAGCCTAGGGCTCTGTAACCTTCTAAACCAACCGTAGAACAAGTAGCTCCCGTATCCATCAACATACGGATTGTTTTTCCGTTAATGTCTACGTTTATGAAGTATCGTAAACCGGTTTCCTCGATGTGTGATAACATATTCGAGTACTTCATCACTCGTGTCTTTCTTGTTCTTTCTGTTAAAACGAGTTTTTGGTTTGTCGAAGTTATTAGTTTGAGAGCAGCAGACAGTTGCAATATGACCACGTTTATTGCATTTATGACACTTAGCCTTAAGGTATTTGCATTCTTGGCGTTCGTGCTTTACCTTGCAGTCTGGACAAGATTTGCCATAATTTAATTTCGTAGGTTGTGTTCTAGATTCACGTGAATTTGAACGTTTGTTTTTATATGTAGATGACATTTGCTGTACATCGGGCGAAGGTATATCTTCCCCTTTTAGTGAATTTTTAGCCAACTGTGTCGTTTCATATATTTCTGCCAATTTCAATACGTCATCCAATGAAGGATTAATATTCTGCAATGCAACAGTGCGCACATGATCGTGTGGAGTGTGAAGCACAATCATGTCGCGAATGTGTACGTCAACAGAAGGATGCTCACAACCTTCCTTAGAGCATACAAAACTGCAATCTCTTGCGATGCCTCGCAAATCCGCAACCCAACTGGCATAGGTTTGACCTGGTTGCATTGTAGTTTTATTAAACCTATAACGTGCAGCTAATATATGTGTAGTTGACTTACAGTAGTTGGTCAACTTAGAAATAATGTCTTCATAACGTTGTACAAAACTGCAATCTCTTGCGATGCCTCGCAGATCCGCAACCCAACTGGCATAGGTTTGACCTGGTTGCATTGTAGTTTTATTAAACCTATAACGTGCAGCTAATATATGTGTAGTTGACTTATAGTAGTTGGTCAACTTAGAAATAATGTCTTCATAACGTTGTTTACTAACGTCGTCATTCCCAAAAAGTTTTCTCAGAAGGTTGAATGTTTCGGTACCCACCCAAGATAAAAAGTAGGCACGTTTTTGCTCATCCGCATCAACTTTATGTGCTTCAAAATGCTGATTTAGACGGCATAAATAAGGTTCCCATTCTTCCTTCTCCGTTTTAGAAAATGGTGGAAACGGTGGCACGTTGTGAGCGTTATGTGAAGTTCCTCCACTATTTGATTCGTTATTTAATAGAAAACGTTCCAATATTTTCTCACGTCTTTCGTCTCGTTCCATCATCATTTCCATAAACTTAAGGAATTTATCTTCGATAGACATTTTAATATATATTTTTACAGATGTCAAATAAAAATTGTGACCAAAGTAAAAATCAATTATCCTCGTCGCCAATTAATTTGTTTTGATTACTATAAATTAGTACACACTTTATATATAGAAATATATTAATTATAAGTTAATTAAAGCATGTAAACAGTTAATATAAAACAATATGTCAACTACTTAGTTTTAAAATTTTATGACAATGTATTCATGACAGCTGATTGCTACGGAAACATAGCAGTGAGGATTAGGAACGTTTCTGAATTCGGCCCCTAGTCTTGAAAATTCTAATGTTGTATATGAAATACCATGCAGAGAATGCAGTAAAACTTATATAGGGACTACTCAACAAATATTAAAAAAACGTATATGCCAACACAAAAGCGACGTTAGGGTCAAACCTAATTGTACCGCATTAGCGGTTCATTCTAACACTACTGGTCATATTTTTGACTTGCAAAATGTTAAGATCTTAGATAAAGAAGCCCATTTTCACAAAAGAATGATATCGGAGATGTTGTGCATACACACAGCTAAAGATAAATGTGTTAATAAAAAAACAGACACGATTGGTTTAAATACATCATATTTTAAACATTTGCCTTAAAATCAGCTGTGCGCTTATCTACGTCATATTACTTTCACCTACTTAATATGTTGTGACGTCTAGGTGTCTATGAGTAATATCACAAACGACCAGACAATCTCGAGCCGTCCTGTTCCATACTGCCATGTCTACTCTGAATGTGTTTGGGATGGTTTTTTCATTTCCGTATATTTTTTTATAAGAATATACTTTTGTGAAATATTGACAACGTACTCTAGGCAAAAAGCTGTCTAGTTAAGAACACTTATTATCTATAACTTTTTATAATTATTTGCTTAATTTTGATTAATGTTTGTATTTTCTTAATATCTCTGTCATAAATTTAATTTCACAAAATGGCGCCTCACGCCATTTTGATAATTTTCAATTAATAGGTTTAAATTATTTTCTATTTTACTATTTTTGTATTTTACAATTGTAATCTTTATTTATAGACTTAGGATGACTGGATTTACCAGTCGAAACGTCTCTTGATATTTTATAAATAAACTTTTGACGAGTATTCAAGAATTTTTATTTCCTCTTATATATATTAAATGTTTTTTAAATTATTTGTTTAGATCTTTTTACTGGTACCATTCTCTATTTTAATTATTGACACATTGTTACAGTTTTTATTCCTAATGACTTGTTCAGTGCATTTACAACATGTTATTTTTATTATTAATATCTTTAGTTTGTTTAATATTTTTTTCATGTTTTTTTTAATTTGTTTATAGTTTTTATCTTTTATAAATGTTCATTTGTATAACTTTTTGTGATTCTGTATTCACGTGTGCATTGATACGTAATGTTGCACGACGTTCTTATTTGCTGTTTTATTTCTTTTTGCAGACTGAAGATGTGCAACTTTATGCACGAAACGCATCTGTAATGTTTTAATTACTGTTTTAATAAATTGACGAATATACAAGATAGTGTTTTATTTATGTTGGAGAGAAGATCTCTACTAACCTAATATCCATGGCAATGTTCGTTACCAGGGATATGAAAAAACATAATAAATTTTTGACAGTTATTTACTTGTATTTTGAGATTGTTTTAATATATTTGATATACCAAGTTGTGTTATATTTATTATACATACATTATAACATTTGGCGACGAGGATTTGAATTTATTTCTACTTATTCTTCATTTAAAATGGATTCAACTCAAATTCTGCAGATAATCCAGCAACAGCAAGCAATGATGTTGCAATTAACAAAGAACATTGAAGCTCTTACCGCAGGTGCAGCTCCAGCGTCATCATCAATTATGGATTCTCTGTCCAGAAAAATGGTTGAGTTCAGCTTTGATCCAGATTCTGGAGTAACATTTGCTTCGTGGTTCAAGCGCTACGAAGATATTTTTACTGAAGATGGAAAAAATTTAGAAGACGCAGCCAAAGTACGTGTACTTGTAGGAAGATTAGACTCTAAGGCACACGAACGCTATTCCAATTATATACTACCTAAATTATCTCATGATTTTAGTTTTTCCGAGACTATCAAAATTCTGTCAGACATTTTTGGTAAAAGGGTATCATTCTTCAGTACAAGGTACAATTGCTTGAAGATTTGTAAAAAACCTCAAGATGACATTATAACCTATGCTGGTACTGTCAACAGAGAATGTGAAAATTTCAAATTTTCGACTCTAACTGAAAATCAATTTAAATGTCTCATATTCGTGTGCGGTCTTCAATCTTCAGAAGAAACCGATATTCGTACTCGTTTACTTAATAAAATAGAAACAGATACGAATATAAATTTACACAGTCTGGTTCAAGAATGTATCCGTTTACAAAATTTGAAGCATGATACGTTGAACAAAATTTAAAGGAAGTTAATAGTGTGAAGAAGGAAAGTAAAGAAAACGTTGAAAATAAAAAGTCTGACGATTCTTCAAACAAGAATTCTTCACACAATTCCAAAAACAAATATTCTATTTCCAAGGCCAAACACACACCACCATCGTGTTGGCTTTGTGGTGCCATGCATTTCGTCCGTGATTGTTATTTCAAAAAGCACAAATGTTCCAAATGCAAGAAAATTGGTCATAAAGATGGATACTGTTATTCAACAAACCCCTTCAAAAATAACAAAAAAACCACAAGCAAGGTCATCTGGAATATTTTCAGTCACAAAAGAATTTGCTTCCAAAAGAAAATTTATCACTCTGTCCATTAATGAGCATCCGGTTAAACTTCAACTAGATACAGCATCTGATGTTACGATAATTTCAGTAAACATTTGGATAAAAATCGGTAAACCTGATTTACAAACCACTTCCGAATCACCAAAAAGTGCTTCTGGTGATCGTATGCGTTTCTCTGGCAAATTTAACTGTACGTTTTCTTTCAGAGATCAAGAATCTGTTGGTACTTGTTACTTAACGGGACAACCAAATCTTAATATTATAGGTATAGATTGGATAGGTAAACTGAATCTTTGGGATGTTCCATTTAGTCAAGTATGTAATTCGATTCAACATTCAAACAAACTTATGGCAGCAACTAAAGCTGTCACTGACATGTCTTCACATGATATTTTTTTAAAATTGTTACAACAACAATTTCCTAAATGTTTTTCATCTGGTTTAGGTCACTGTTTAAAAACACAGGCTTCTTTAGTTTTAGATCCTGCAGCTAAACCGATATTCTATAAGGAACGCCCAGTTCCATATGCAGCTCTCGCGGATGTCGACAAAGAACTGGACCGTTTAGAAAAGTCTGGAGTTATACACCCGGTGGACTACTCACCATGGGCTGCTCCTATTGTGGTTGTCAAGAAAGCCAATGGTTCTCTACGAATCTGTGCTGACTTTTCCACAGGACTCAACGATGCCTTGTTATCACACAAGCATCCATTGCCTCTTACAGAAGACATTTTCAACACCATGAACGGAAGTAAAATATTCTCAACTCTTGATTTGTCAGATGCGTATCTACAAATCGAAGTTGATGAAAAATCAAGGCAATTGCTCACTATTAATACTCATCGTGGTCTTTTTCAGTATCACAGACTTCCTTTTGGTGTAAAAACAGCGCCTGCGATTTTTCAGCAAGTAATGGACGCCATGTTATCTGATTTACCAGGCTCTATAGCTTATTGGGATGACATAATTGTGGTAGGACGTAATGAGCACGAACATAAAGAGAACCTCAAGTTAGTTTTCAATCGCATCGAAAACTTTGGTTTCCGTATTCGTTTAGAAAAATGTAAGTTTTTCATGTCCTCTATTAAATATCTTGGTTTCATTTTCGATGAACACGGGCGCCGCCCCGACCCGGCTAAAATAGCCGCAATTCAAGATATGCCACGTCCACATAACCTAACTAATTTACGTTCTTTTCTCGGAATGCTAAATTATTATTCTTCATTTGTTCGAGATTTTCATAATATACGAGCCCCACTTGATGCTTTATTAAAGAAAAATGTTACTTGGTCTTGGACAAATACTTGTCAATCAGCCTTCGAAAAGGCCAAATCAATTCTTAGTTCAGGTTTATTACTTACACATTATAATCCTAAATTAGAAATTATAGTAGCTGCTGATGCATCAAATTATGGAATAGGAGCTGTCATTTTACATCGTTTTCCAGATGGATCAGAAAAAGCAGTTTTCCATGCATCTAGCACGTTGACATCAGCTGAGAAGAACTATTCTCAAATTGAAAAAGAAGGTCTTGCCCTAATTGTTGCTTGTAAAAAGTTCCATCGTATGATCCATGGCAGAAAATTCATTCTGCAAACTGATCATAAACCACTACTTTCTATATTCGGCTCTAAGAAAGGTATACCTGTCTATACGGCAAATCGTTTGCAACGATGGGCTACTACCTTGTTGGGCTATAATTTCAAAATTGAGTATATAAGTACAACTTCTTTTGGTCAAGCAGATGCTTTATCAAGACTTATTTCTTCTTGCAAAACGCCCAATGAAGAAATTGTTATTGCATCTGCTCATGTTGATGAAGATGTACGTTGCGTGTTTAATCACTCAATTCGACTCTTGCCTGTTACCGCAGATATGGTACAGGCTGAGACTAAGAAAGATTCTCTACTACAACAAGTGCTTATTTGTTTAAAAAAGGGCTGGCCTCAGAAAATTCAAGACCAAAATTTGCTTCAATATTATCAACGTCGAAATTCATTGTCTATAATAGACAACTGCATTCTTTTTTCAGATAGAATTTGCATTCCTAATATATTTCATAAACGTATCCTTCAGCAACTACATTCGGGTCACCCTGGAATTACCAGAATGAAGGCAATAGCACGAAGCATTGTATATTGGCCAGGTTTAGATTCGGAAATTGAAACTTTAGTACATAACTGTTCAAATTGCGCCTCTGTAGCAAAAATGCCTGTAAAAACGAAATTATCTTCATGGCCTACTCCCACCAAACCATGGTCACGAGTACATGTTGACTATGCTGGACCTTTCCACGGTTATTATTTTTTGGTTATTGTCGATGCTTTCTCTAAGTGGCCTGAAATTATCATTACGGAAAATATTACATCTTCCAGTACAATTCTGCATTTGAAACGTGTTTGTGCACAATTTGGAATACCAGAAGTTATTGTATCCGACAATGGAACTCAATTTACGTCAACAAAATTTTCGGAATTTTGCAAAATTAATGGTATCAAACATTATCGAACTGCCATTTTTCATCCTATGTCAAATGGTCAAGCAGAACGATTTGTAGACACTTTTAAACGTGCATTATGCAAGTTAAAAGGGGAGGAAACTATTAGGGAAGCTTTACAAACGTTTCTTACTACATATCGTTCGACTCCAAACCCAACATTGAATAATGTCTCCCCCGCAGAGGTATTTCTGGGAAGAAAATTAAGAACCACTCTAGATTTATTGCGACCAGATCAAAATAAAGAAGGCAACAGGAAATCGAACATGGAAGATCAATTCAATAGGAAACATGGCGCTAGGAAACGCTTTTACTCAATACATGATAAAGTCTATGCTAGAGATTTCTATGAAAATGTATGGCGTGAAGGAATAATAACAAGTCGGCGCGGTCACGTCATGTACGACGTTTCTGTTGGAAAAAAATCATGGATTCGTCATGCAAATCAAATACGAAGCCGTTTTGATAATGACAAAGTCAAAACGACTACAAATAATTCGTTAACACTTTTAGAAATATTTGAAATTCCAAATTCTTCCACAGAAACAGAAAATAGGCATTATATGAATGTTCAAGACGTTCAGCCAGAACACGAACAAGATGTTCAGTCAGAACAAGATATTCAACCCGAACAAGAGCAAGCTGTTCCCCAACTATTACGCCGAAGTAACAGACCCTCCATGCCACCTGCACGACTTATTTACAACTCAAAAGGGGAGGTGTTGGAGAGAAGATCTCTACTAACCTAATATCCATGGCAATGTTCGTTACCAGGGATATGAAAAAACATAATAAATTTTTGACAGTTATTTACTTGTATTTTGAGATTGTTTTAATATATTTGATATACCAAGTTGTGTTATATTTATTATACATACATTATAACAATTTATATATATATATATATATATATATATATATATATATATATATATTTTTTTTTTTTTTTTTTTTTTTTTTTTGCTGTTTTCTGTGATATACAATGTCTGTGATTATATTAATGCTAGTCTTGATTTTAATGTGCAACATAGGAAAAACTCTTAAATTTTAACTTTGTAAGTTTATTTGTAATTTTATTGTAAACACTGCTTCATACACAATATATTTCCAGCCCCTGAAGATGGTCTGAATATCAGACCGAAATATTGGGCATTAGTAAAAGTTGAGTTTTACTTTCCACACCGTTTTCTTCCCAATAATTTACAGCCAAACAATCAAACAATTACTGGAACGGAATAATTTTTAATCTGTGTATATATATGCTTGTGTATATCTATTTTGACAATTTAATTTAATTATATTTACTATCGATTATTCACTATAATATTACAAGTTTCATCGAAACTTATTAATAATTTCTTTATATATTCATACATATCTGATTATTAATACTGTAAAATGTATTTTTGTTTTATTGCTATTATGTTTAATTTGTTATAAAACTTACACTTTGTACCTTTTCTTATGTATAGCCGTTTTCGCAAACCTCAATCCGATCGCGTATCCGATAAATAAATGAAGTCACGAAATTCAATCGGATAGAATTTATCAGATTACTGTTTATCAGATAAAGTCAGTTTGCGAACGAATATTAATCGCTTGATCCAAATATCTTCTTGCGGACCTTTGCGGACAAGATTGTTCAGAGTTTAGTGTTCTATTGTCTAGATGGAAGCACTTACGACTTTATTTCTTTATTTAAACTTGACGATTTGTTAGATCTTTGTTTATTTCCCTTCATAATTCTCATAAAAATGGATTTTGTGGAAATTGACGGAAAGCTATTCGCAATAGATGGTAAGTTAATGTAATATTTTTAATCAACTCATCTTAACAGTTTATTATTTTTATTCAATCAGCCAGTAACAACATAACCCTTCTTTTTGTAACCTGTAATACTTTGTTCAAATTATACTGTAATAATATTTCAGGACCAAGACCAAGCAAGGAAAACAGCAATGAATTTAATGAAGGTTTGTATTATATTCTTATCATATTTTGTTGACCATAAATACTATTTATTGTTTTAAAAGTAGATGAAAATTAACTATGGACCGAGCCACAAACCATGTTGAGCTTGCATAACAGCAATGAATTTAGTGAAGGTTTGTATTATTTTCTTATTATATGTTGTTGCTGATTATAAATACTATTTATTGTTTTAGAAGTAGATGAAAACTTCCGATGGACTGAATCACAAACCAAGTTGTTGTTACCATGCATCGAAATAAATAGGGAACTAGTGTTAAACAGCAAAAGAAGAAAAAAGCACATATGGGCAAAGGTAGCTGCCAGCTTGCTAGAGCATAATATATTTTGCACACCTGCACAAATACAAAATAAATGCACGCAACAGAATTGACTGGCCCTATTTTGATTTTGTGCATAACATAATGCATACAGATCGGACAATGTAACCCTGTACCTCAGTTGCAAGCATGGAAACAGGTCCGTCCTCGGAAATAAATTCTAACAATGAAGAATCTGACGAATCTTCTAAGTCTGACAAAAACAATAATAGACTACGAAGAAAGAGGACAGCGAGTCGGCCTTCAACATCTTCACTTCCGCAGGAGGAACCCGAGTGGTTTAAAAAATATAGGGATGAACAAAAACAACACATCGATAAAATGGAGACACAAGACAAGTTTTTAAATATTTTGCAAAAACTTGTGGAAAAATAATCATAATTCATCGGTAAATATTAATATTTAAGTTAATTTTTACAACGACAGTAAATTATCAGTTATTTCACACCACTATTAATTAATTTTTATTTATAGTTTACAGGGATTTGAAACAAAAGAACTTTTCATTTAGTTTTATGAAACAAATTTTTTTGTTTCATATTGTTATTCCCTGATTGTTTATTACCAAGTAAATTTGTGATAAAAACAAGACTGTAATTTTTGTTTTCCATTTATTAATCAATTTATTACCAAGTAATTTTGTGATAAAAACAAGACTGCAATTTTTGTTATTCATTTATTGATAATAAATTTATGTGTTTACCTATTATTAATAACAAAATATGTAAGTATATTTATGTATAAAAAATAAAGTGACAAAGTATTTCTTAATTATAAATGTTTACTGTAAACCTCGAAAAATATTCTTAATTCTATTTCTTTTTTCTTCAGCGGTATTTAGCATGTTATCATCATATATGTTAGCGAAAATAATAATGAAGACAATTTATTAATATAATCAATCATAGAGTGCGAGCAGCATTACCATGTTATATTATTATGTTGTTGATATAATAAAAATATCAGACTTTAAAAATATCAGACTTTTTACTGATTTTCTAGCAACAGAAAATTGGGAAACGGTTATAAACCAAGACTGCGTAAATACTGCTTTTGATAATTTTAGCAATATTTTAAATTATTTTCACAATATATGTTTCCCAAATAAATGTATTCTACAAGGCAAGAGTAAATCACTACCCCGGATGACAGATGAGGCTAGAGAGCTGCGTAAAAAAGTAGATATATATCGTAAATTATCGCAAAAATATCCCATTTTTAAAGAAACATATACTGCTTGCAACATAAAATACAATAGTTTATTAAAAAACACCCAAATTAACTATCACGACACTTTAATAAATAACTCCGACAATAAAAATAAAAAAATGTGGAATATCATAAATAAAATAAGAAAAAACGGGTTGGATGATTCCGATTTTTCTTCATTAGAAACGGATTTAAAGAATAAAAAAAATAGCACTGCTAAAAATATGAGTAGTCATTTTGATCAAGACATCGATTATGAGTATATTCATTCATCAATTCCAGTTTCAAATAATTCTTTCTTCCTAGCGCCGGTATTTGAGTTTGACGTATTGGACGCTATATCGAGCTTAAAAAACTCTCATTCCTCGGCGCACGATAATTTTTCGAACCGTCTAACAAAACTTTGTAAGGACCATTTTATAATTCCTCTGACTCATATAATTAATTTATCTTTTGGCCAAGCTACATTTCCCAATAAACTGAAACATACTTTAGTTAAACCAATTTTCAAAAAGGGCGATAAGAACAACTTTAATAATTACAGACCTATCAGTTTAATTTCTTCGTTTTCCAAAATCATAGAATTAATTGTCAATAAACAACTGTTATCTTTCCTTTCTACTTTCAATTTACTTTCGCCTACTCAACATGGATTCTTAAAAAACAAATCTGTGGACACTGCTCTTTTCAATTGTACAACAGATATTCTCAACTCGATAGATCGTGGAAACTTGGCTCTGGGAATTTTTGTGGATTTAAGTAAAGCATTTGATTGTGTCGACCACAAAATTTTTCTGGCTAAAATGGAACGACACGGCATACGAGGTCAATCTCTGAACTGGTTCAACTCATACCTAACTGATAGATCTCAATATACTCGAGTGGACACCCGAAACAACCATTGGTGTTCTAAAAATAAATCATTAGATGTAGGAGTTCCCCAGGGAAGCGTTCTTGGTCCCACTTTATTCCTCATTTACTCAAATGACCTTCCAAATCACTTTAGAAATATCCACAATTTAACTTTAACATCTTTTGCTGATGATAACAACTTCCTCGTTAAATGTAACCCATCCGATCTAAATACCTCCTTTGAAAATGTCATGTTTGAAATTGACACATGGTCAACTAAAAATAAACTAACATTAAATGTCAATAAAACCGCATGTGTCATTTTCAAATCAATCCAGAACAAAATTGACATCCCAGAATCCCTTACCTACAATAGCCAGATTATTTCCATCACTGGAAAAACTAAATTGTATAACGTATATTACGGCCAGACTCCAGCGTTATATAGTTGGCATACGCCAGCGTCCGCTCAGCTCTCTGATCGGTCGCTAAAAACCTAAATGGGGAAAAATATGAATTCCGTAACCACTGTGAAGTGACTCCAGTGGCTATCAGCTGTCCAGGGCAAGGTAGAAGGCCGCCAGCCCAGTCTAGAGGTAGATTTGACTATGCAGGGTGGTCCTGTAATTATCAATACCTATGTGCGGCCTAAAATTTATACGGCGCCAGTCACTTCGCTTCTATTGCCCTAAATTCTGGAAGAAAAATAAAACCCCAGGGGAAGGAATAGAGTTCTCGTAATAGAAACACCAAAATTCTCAATAACCAAATTTATTTACCAAAAACAAATAGTAATTAACAAAATAAATAGTATTCGCTAAACGAATACTCAATACGCAAAATCTATTAACGAAATAAATATTCTTCACTAAATGAATACTCAATACGCAAAATCTATAAACAAAATAAATTATTCACTAAATGAATACTCAATACGCAAAATCTATAAACAAAATAAATTATTCACTAAATGAATACTCAATACGCAAAATCTATAAACAAAATAAATATTATTATTCGCAAAGCGAATACTCAATAAGCAAAATTTTATAACCAAAATATTAATAATTACAAGATCAATGACTAGTTAAATATTCCCTTTTTAGCTCGGAGTACGACAAAGTTAATACAAAAAAATAAATTATTTAATCTACGAGCAAAATATCTAAGTTAAATCCAAAATTTTAGAAACTAAGTACTCACGAGTGGCCAAAGGAAATTAAACAACTGAATCTTTAACCGGTAATTAATTACAATTTAAACTAACAACTGAATTACTTGTGATGCGGTATAAATACCCAGTAACATGTGATTGGATTACTTATGCTACAACTGCCCTAGGGCTGCGTGAACTTTTGCACAGGAATATTATACCACAGTGATTAATTACGTTGAAAAATGGTAACGGTATTCCGGTTGGCAATACCGTTAGGAAAAATCCGGAAGAGTTTTAGAATCGGGAAGCTAGCGCTTGTTCAAAACCCCGATTTAAATTTTTACTATACTTCTATCTCGCCTTAACTTTAATGAAAACCCAGCCAGTCTAGTGGCCTCGAAGTCGCGGTGATAAGAATATCCAAGGAGGCCAAGAGACTGACTCTCAATAACCCTCTCAAATCCCTTGAAAACCCGTAGTACGTTAACACAAAAAAATCTCTACGAGATAAAAAAAAAGTTAACGTACCACCCCACCCCACACGGCTCTACGGAAATATAACTTTAAACAAACTACTAAATTACAGAAAAATTAGGTGAGGCCTGGCCGATGATGATAATAAAAAAAAGAAATGCTTGTGGCTGAGGTTCTGCCCCACTGAAGCTAACGTTAATCCACCCAAATCAAATACAAAGACCGACCCTTGATAACGTGAAAAAGCAGTTAACATGAATACCCGGCCAGGGAATATTCACAAAAAGGGGTTAAACCCATGTGTTTGAGAACTAATTCACAACCTCGAGTTATCAAGGGGATAAAAAAAATGTTGACTTACTGACAGACTGAATCTACAATTAAACAAACAAATTCAACCCTGAGCGAGACTGCTCTGACTAACTACGCGCCCCAACACGATTCAGCGCGTCCAACTTATTGTAGCTTAGGGCCTTATGACGTAGAAAATATATGCTTCACAATAGGGGTGGCACCATGTGCTCACTCAACTCAAAATACAAGTACAATACATACACATTCATAAAAATGGCCAAAATTATCAGTGTGTATCCAAAAACATCTATACGGGGACGTATTACGCCTCAACACAACCCGGAGGTCCGATACGCCACACTCATAAAGATATTTTTGTTACAAATCATCAAACAAATATCATAAATTAGTACTCATCTGAGTTGCAGACAAAAACAATCTCCCTGTTTCCACGGCTAGATACAATAAGTAGGTTATGTACTCTCTGGACGGTGATGTAGTTTTAAGGTTCCGCTACAAGATGCTTATTCCTTTGCGACCGGTTGAATACTCGGATAACTTCAGAAATTATTCCTCCAGCCGATATATACTCTCAAATAGGCACAACTGTGCAAATTTTTGCCTCTATCGTACCGCCACTGTATGAATAACAGTTAAAAATACAATTAGTGAAACTGGAGACCATACAACAGTTTCGCGTGCGGAAATAAAAGAAAGATGATACCTTACCTCGTGGTCGGTGGCTTAAATGGTTTTCTTAAACTCCGAACTTTTGATCAGAAAAGAAAATTCTCCTCCGGATATCTCCGTGTCTTCCTTACGAAGACAGTATAACGCCAAGCAGTCTCCGCAAAAAAACGAATTCCGTGTTGCCTTCAATTTCCTCTAGGCTTATACATGGAACTTTCACTGCACGTGCCGTTAGTTTTTCTTTCTGGTCAAATTTTTCTGATAACACAACTGTTCGGAAGTTTAAGAGAACGAAAAAGCGGTTTCCCATCTGTTTTATAACCTTTTCTTTACCCCTCTACCGGGCTTACCACGCGCGCATCCGATATCTACCATGAAGGTAGCCAACAATATGTACTCGTAGAAACGTTGTGATTGAATATCCCCAAGAAGTGTTTATTATTCTGGATTATAAATTCTTGTTCTCTTTTCTTTTTGTATATAAGGTAGGTGTATCATTCAAACATATTCCGCACGCTAACTGTTGTACTTTCCAGGTTTCCACGACGTATATATCCCAAAACAGGTTAAATAGAAATGTCAAAAACAATTAACCTCAAAATTGAGTGACATCTCTAGTATGTTTTTGCATTCGGATGTAGATGTGGTGCTTGTTGTCATAAATGCTGTCCTCTAAGTGGGTTGACAGGACCTATTCAGTTGGTTTTGCACAAAATTACCCCATACTGTATCCTTTTATAAGCTTAGAATAAGTTTTCCGTACGAAGGTAGGTTATCGTTTAACTAGATTTTAAAGCGCTGTGTTTCGGCTAGGATAGCCCGTAACAATTGCTGGGCATTACACTAGATGAGAATATGAAGTGGACTGCTCATATCGATAATCTTGGTCAAAGACTTAGCTCCTGCCTATATGCCCTTAGAAATATTAAAACTCAATGCCGCAAAACAGTATTAAGAAGTCTCTATTTTTCTTGCTTCCATTCTCATTTAAAATTTAACATTATAAACTGGGGAAAATCCAGTGACTGGAAACGTATTTTTAGACTCCAAAAATCCGCGATAAGAATCATAGATTCAATAAAATATAGAGACTCTTGTAAAAATTCATTTAAATCCTTAGAAATACTTACCATGCCATCAGAATATATATTATCTTTGTGCGGTTTTACACATAAAAACAAGCATTTATTTTCACCCATGTCTCATTCATACAGTACGCGAAATAAACAAAAACTTTTACCTGCTATCCACACTACTTCAAGCTACCAGAAAGGAGCTTATTACAATTGTTGTAAATTTTATAATGCACTTCCTGACGTTATAAAAAACATTACTAATCTAAATAAATTTAAGAATCAAGTAAAGCACCACCTTATTGAAAAATCTATCTACGATGTCAATGATTTTATCAATTAACAGATCTTATTCTATGTTCATTTTTATATTCTTACTATTTCTCTGTGACTACTATTCACATATGTATGTGACACAATATTGCATATTCAATTGTAATGTATTGTATATGTATGTGAAAGTGAAATAAAATTATTATTATTATTATTATAATAAAAATTGAGGAAAATGTTATACTGTCATAAACATTGATTTAATAAAATATTGTTTTAATACTGATTAAACAATCTTTTTATTAATATCAGAAGTGCGATTGGCCTATCACCCACAAGAAAATTAAAATAGAAGACTATAAGTGCAATATTAAAAATATTTTTTTAATGCAACAATACATTGTTGTTAAGCAATTGTCGTATAATATTGCAAAAGCTAATGTAAAGGTTTAAGTTAAAGGTGACGAATGAGAATCATATAAAGGTAGTATGAATTATGAGCTAGATAAGAAATGACACTTATTGGAATAAATTTGAAATGTGACATTTGTTTGAAAAATGCAGAACCTTAACACTGAGAACGGCAGCATTAATTATCCAAAGCAGATCTCTAAAAATTGTCAGGATGAACGAGCGTTGCTTTGTTATTAACAAACACATTTTACGAAGGTAACTGGTTAGATTGTTGAGGACTAAAATGGTAAGAGGCATTTTATTGTTTTGGTTAAATCATATGGCACGTGATAGCTATAATGTGTAAAAATTAGATTTGAGATTTTGTTTTTGATATTTGTGATTTAATATCTGAGTTATGATATTTGAGATTTGATAATTAAGATCTGAGTTTCGAGATTTGAGTTTTAAAGTTGAACGATTATTGGAAAAGACAAACGACAGATCACTGGGATCGGAATGACAAAATAAACTAAGAAATATAGTAGATAATGAGTTGAGAGTTAAAAGTTTGTTGAGTACCGCAAGACAAGCCGCTACCAGTGGCATCAGTCCGGTAATAGCTCTGTAACCATGGTGAGCTATGGCAACGGGCTGATGATATTGATGATAAAGCACTGTGTGTGCAGAAACAAATAGACGGTCTCTGAGCTTGTTGTACTGTAGACAATCTGTAATGAAGGAAACTAATAGATAGTTATTGAGTATCTGAGCTTGTTGATCTAGTCACTGAGTTCGTGGTAGAGAAATGAAATGTTAACGTATAGTCTCTAAGCTTTCAGATCATAAGTTATAGTATTCCTGAAAGTGGTGCATGGTTGATTTTGTAAAAAATCAACTCTGCGCCCAATTTTGCTCTATTTACAGGTTATGAATTAGGTGAAGAAGTCCAAGATGAAGAGGAAGAGAATGATGGACCATCTTCACACAGGTCTTGACATGTGGTGAGCTGTTGTTGGTAGCATAATGCAGTTGCGGTCCGAGAACGTTCCGCATGTCAGTCTGGCCGTGTTAGCGAAAATAATAATGCAGACAATTTATTAATATTATCAATCATAGAGTGCGAGCAGCGTTACCATGTTATATTATTATGTTGTTGATATAATAAAAAATAGAGGAAAATATTATAATGTCATAAACATTGATTTAATAAAATATTGCTTTAATACTGATTAAACAATCTTTTTGTTAATATATATATGATTTTCATTACAACTATTGTTATTTTGAACTTCTTCAAAATCTTGAAGATCATTTAGACGCACACAAATGTTATGTAATATGCAACAGGCTGCAATGATGTTCGGAATAAATTTTATTTTACACACATTCACATATTTTAATAACCGGAACCGGTTTTTTAACTGTCCAAAAATATTTTCAATAACAACACGCGTTGATGCATGGATGTTATTAAAATTATGCTGTTCTGGACTTAAAAATCCATTATCCTTGTAAGGCACAATTAAATTGGTTAACAAGGGATAGGCAGCATCTTCAATTAAATGACTGTCCTCCGGAAACATTTCTCCTGTATCCGTTAGTATTTTTTCTTTCAGAGGCGACTTTCTAAACACCCTAGCATCATGTACTCGTCCTGGGTAACCTTTAACATTAATAAAGTATTGGAACTTATAAAAGAGTTGTATATATTTCCGTCTTACCCACAAAAATATCTGTTAGCACATAACTGCTTGCGCATACAGCCTGCAAAATAATTGAATGGCAATCGTGCCGGTTATAATATGCATTTGCATTTTCTCCCGGCCTTAATATTTGGATGTGAGTACCATCTATTGCACACACCACACCAGGGTACCCAGTTTTTTCGTTGAATTGGCATATCACTTGTCGGGCTTCATGCCCTTGCGGGAAATATATATATATTTAATTTCAGCTCCTCGCACAGTAAATTTACAAATACTTGAACATATTCCAATGCTGTTGATTTGCTAACTAATCAGTAGCGTTTGAACCTTCGTAGCGTGCGGACGTGTTGAAATACCTGCGATAATATTGCTATGTTGGCAAATATGCAATTATTATAATAGCATTATACATGTGCAACAATATTTAAGATGTCGATGGCGACATGTGTGAAATGCAAAGCAGATGTGAAGAGAACTGATAAGTTGGTGATTTGTTCTGGGATATGTGAACGCACATTTCATTCTAAGTGCGCGAGTCTTCCAGATAATGAATGGAAGTTCATAACGACGAATGCGTGCATTGGCTGGTTCTGCGGAGATTGCATCGAGCGTAAGGGACGGTCCATGAAAAACCTGTTGGAAGCAATTCACGACAAGATATGTCAACAGGAAGAAGCTCTTAAAGTTGTGGATAGAAAAGTACAGCGGACCGAGGAGAATTTGGACAAGAAAACTGAAGCGACGGAAAAACTCATCGCAAAAATATCTGAAGATGTTCAAGCAAACAACGAGATGCGAAGTGAAGCTGTGTCATATGCTGACAAACTAAAATCTAAAGTTTAATCAGATCCTGTTCTAGTAATCAAACCGAAAAAATCCGACCAGAGAAGTGATATTACCAAAGAAGCCATTAGGAAAAACATTGACCCTCTATCAGCCTCAGTTCTAGGTGTAAGAAATATCAGCAAGGGGATAGCAATTGAATGTAAGAACCAACAGGCAATAGACAACTTGAGAGAATCTGTTACCGAAAATTTAGGCATAGATTAAATAGCAACCGTGCCAAAGAAGAAAGCTCCAAGGGTTAAAATATTCGGCCTATCTGAGAAACTAGAACCTGAAGACATAGAATACAAAATATTAGCTCAAAATGATTGTTTGAACAATAAAGCTACGGTAAAGGTAGTTCATATCGCTAAAGACAACCGAAACGATCATAAATTTATGGCGTACTTGGAAGTCGATGGTGAATCTTACTTCAGGCTGACCGAAGAAGGAAGAGTGAATATCGGCTGGGATAGATGCAGAGTATATGGCGCAATAAATATTGAAAGATGTTTCAAATGTAACAAGTATGGACACAAAGCCCAGGTTTGCAGAAGCGATACATCATGCCCGAAGTGTACTGGCAATCATGAATTGTCCAACTGTCGTTGTGAAAATGCAGAAATAAAGTGCAGTAACTGCGTATATGTAGTTAACAAATTAAAGATGAGACTTGATGTCAACCACCCCGTCTGGAGCTCCGAGTGTTCAGTTTATAAAAAGAAGTTGGAAACAGAAATGAAAAAAATTGATTTTTAATTGGATTGAATTTGGAAACCCGGACACATCACTCATTGGACCCATTAATATGTGAAGATAAGTCTCATCCGGCCCTACATTTCAAAATTAAGTATAGTATTTCACAAGAAAAACTACCACGTAACAATTACAAATACAACTTCAAAATTGCTGACTTTGAAAAATTATATAGGGCACTTATTACAACTGACTGGAATGCGAAATTAACAAACCACAATACCGAAAATGCTGATGCAGAAGTTGACAACATTTATTGCATAATTTATACAATACTTGATGATTGCGTGCCAAAAACCAGGTCGTTGTCAACATTAAAATAAGACACCTAGATTACCTAAAAGAATGTGAGTCCAACATCTCCACAAACCCAAACCAGTTTTGGTCGTACTATCAACACAGTAAAACCAAGATCCTCTATAGGGGAAGACCTTATTCCTAATATATAATCAAAACATGTGCACATGCCCTAGTGAAACCATTGCATTATTTATTCAATATATGTATATTACTATGCAATAACATGTAATTATTATCACTGAGTCTGTTAATTTGTTCATTATTCTGTCCAGACATTGCGACAAGCTTCAGCTTAGTGATGCTGGACAGAATGATAAAAATAGTATATATAAATAAAATTGTCAATAAGT
This sequence comes from Liopterus haemorrhoidalis, assembly GCA_963971575.1. Classification (NCBI taxonomy): domain Eukaryota; kingdom Metazoa; phylum Arthropoda; class Insecta; order Coleoptera; family Dytiscidae; genus Liopterus; species Liopterus haemorrhoidalis. The sequence continues at coordinate 22,489,396 of OZ020616.1, forward strand.
ATAAAAATTAGGTCTAAGAAATTATAATAGGTTTTAGAAATAAATTTTCTTATTTACATTTATAACATAGGTCAATGTAAAAAATGTAAATAAAGTTATTATTATTATTAACATCAAATTTAACGGTAAAAATGTATTGTTTAAAAATATTTTTATTTATTGAGCATAAAAAACTACATAGTTATAAAAAATTTAAATAACTGAATACTTCTAGATTCGCCAAGAACCATAATAGTAGTAACATTAGTTTATTTGTCGAATTATAAGGCCATCCTCCTGCATCTATATACATTTTGTATCAACTTATAGGAAATTATTGAATTTAAATAGTCAACAGTTAATTTTGCTAATCTATAATGACTTTAAAAATCTGCAAATAAAAGATATTTAGTGGTTAGATGAAATACGTATTTATGGTACAACAAAAGTTGTGAAATAATAATAAAAAAACTTACCATTTAACGAATAACGATAAATAATATTTTCATAGTTTTTCACTGTAATTCTTTTCTTTTTATCTTTGCGGTTTAAAAATAGCATTGCCATATTATTTTCGTCAGTATCATCATAACCATCATCATCGAAAAAAAAGAGCGTGTCCAATAAATTTAATCGGCAACATTTTTTAGATTAAAGTCAAAAACCCAAAATGACATACACATCAAACAATTTTTTAGGTTATTTATTCTGAAATAAATCCTACTATTTTGTAGGATTAAAATATTGCTATTCGATTGCGTTTATCAGATAGTTATTGTAGGTTTGCGAACGTAGATAGTTTTGTATCTGATCAAAGAAAATGTTTGCGAACAGGTTCGTAGCTATCAGATTAAATCAATGATGTCATATATGTAACGGATAGGGTTTTCGACAACGCCTTATGTATCAGTGAATTATAATAAATGTTTTATTATTATTATTATAATGGAACATAATTGTATTCCCCATCCGATTCCACACAATATTCCGCTTCGACTTGAGTAGGCCATTGGAAGCTGTCAAGGTAAAAAAGCATATCGCTGGGGACCTGGCAATACCTCCTATCTACAATTTTTAGCGAAAATATGTTCTTGGTTTGCATTGTAACCCACGTATTAGTGCACAAGTTGTGACAATACTTCTTAAACAAGAAATATATTTAAGGTCTAAACTTCGTACAAAGCATTACCTTTTATCTTAAACTACGCAAAAACGGCTGACGCAAAGCAGTTTTTTACCTCTCCTTTAAATTTCTATTTATGCAGATAGGAGGTATTGCCAGGTCACCCGCGATATGCTCTTAAAAGATGTTTCCTCTGATCTGTTTTAAGTTTTCAATATTTTTATGAATGATCGGCACCTTTTCAGTATAAGCTTTCTTATGTGGAATAAATTCAAAGTCTATTTTCTTTTTTATGAGTTAGGTATTTTTTGACAATACATCGATAAATTCCTGATTTACCACTGTACTAAAACTTTTCCCGGAAGTGTTATATTAGGCAACATTTCTTATAATATAATGGTCACTTTTTTACTACATTTTTATCTATGATTCCAAAAACACAATCATTGGGTAAAAGGAAATGTCCTATAATTGGGAAGAAGTGGAAAATATTATTAAACTTCTTAAAATCGGTTTACCTCAACAAAAATCTGATAACTGTATTATTTTTGTTTTGTCCGGGTCATCCATCGGAAAATAGATAAAACTTTTTAGTCTCTTTATCAATATTACTAGTGCACCCGTTGCCAACTGTGGTGGCAAACACATCATTACCTTAATGTGGAACTTGCTCAACGCCTCTGACTTATTTATCTATCCATACGCCTTACTTCATCCAATTCAAATTGAATCAACTCTTCGCCCATTATTAAAAATTGGACCAATATAGGAGTGTCTAGAGTTTCTTGTTTATGCCTACGAAACCCTAGACATTTCTATGCGTAATTATATTCCAAGATTCATAGAGTATTTCTCTATGAATCTGAGGATGTTTATGAGGATAAAATAACATACAGAAATGTCTAGGATTTCGTAGACATAAACGAGAAACTCAAAACGCTCCTATATCCTTTGACCGCTATGAACAATATTTTGTAGATTTATTCTCTAAGAATCTACGATTAAAATACATATAGAAATGTATAGGGTTTCTTTGGCATAAACGAGAAATGCTAAACACCCATATATCCTATCTCTAGAAATCTGCGGATAAAATAACATACAGAAATGTATAGGGTTTCGTAGGCATAAACAAGGTACTCTAGACACTTCTATATCCTTTGACCGATATGGGCAATATTTTGCAAATTTATATTCTATGAATTTGCGGATAAAACAGCGTATAGAAATGTCTAGGGTTTTGTAGGCATGAACAAGAAACTCTAGAAACTCCTAGATCCTTTGACCGATATGAACAGTATTTTTCATATTTATTCTCTAAGAAACTACGAATATAATTACATACAGAAATGTCTAGGGTTATGTAGGTATAAACAAGAAACTTAAGACACTCCTAATACATTCGATAAAATTATCTAAATTTGGTAATTTATTGTAGCTATTGAATCTGTTTTTTACCTCGCTGTATTATTATTTACAATCCTCGTCCCACCACGGAGAAGCACGGAAGGAACTGAATTCTTTTGGACATTTTTTTGGGATTGTGTTTTTAGCAGAATTCTTGACAATTTAAATAAAATTATCATACTGTTCTTCAAGGGTTAGGGTTACAAATGAATTTTCATTATTATTATTTGTAAGTGTGAGGAAAGCTGTAAAATAATCAGGCCAGTTCGCCTTTTTTATATTCCAGATAGAGTTAGGAAAAATTTTGAAATTTTAATTAGATTTTACGTTAAAACTTTATTTGAATTGGAAAATGGTTAAAATGGTTGAAAATGGTTATTGTTTTCCACGAAAAACTCGGAGCAAGAGTAGGAGAACAAATCGATAAATCAATTGCTGACTTAACTAACGACTCGATTCAAAATTTTAGAATTGCTCTAACCTTTACGGTTACATTTTTCGCTACACCATGTGTTGTGGTGGGCGTTAAAATTTCCACACAAAATTATAGGAGACGGAAAATATGTTATAATGTTGTTCCCAAATGCTTTATTTGTATTGCGACCCGGTTTATAATAGATAGAAATTGGGGTAAATTGATTATTTTTTATGTAGATTTTAACAGCACACATTCTGTGCTAAAATTACTGCAGTCTATACGTGGATATTTTATGAACAGTCCGGAACCACCGTATTCGTCTGGTCGATCGCAGCGGACTATATTATAGCCGTTTATTTTGAATGTTTCGGAAGGCTTAAGCCAAGTCTCGGAAATAGCTGCACATTGTATTTAATTAGCAAATACTAAAGAATCTAAAAAAGTTTTGTTTGATTTAAGAGAACGTACATTCCATTGTAAAATATTATATGTGTCTATTTAGACCATTTAATAGAAAACTGTAGCACTTTTGTACATGAGGCTCTGTAATGGCAGAATCAGTATTGTTTTTTGAAATAAGATTTTATAAATTAGTGTATAAATCTTTAAATGATTTATAAGATATTTTTGATTTGGATTTGCCTTGCTAGTAAGTAGGTCGAAGGAACATATGAACCGCGAATATTAAAGGCTCGCGATGTGCGCTCTTCTGGTGAAGACCGTGGAGCGTATTGGGCTGACGCAGTGCTATCAGCTGTTTTAGAGTTGAATTTAAATGTTGATTTTCAACATCGCGAGAGCAATGTTGGGTTTATTGTAGCTACAGTCTTATTTTGTTCCTGAAGAGAAGCTAATGTTGTTAAGAGATTATTTGTTAATAATGGAAATTCATTCTGTGAGGGAAGTTTCGAAGCCACTTCCGAAAAACTATAAAGGGTTTTAGCACCGTCAAATCCGACGTTATGTTTAGCCATATATGTTTTGATTTTCTTTTGTTTTTCAAATAAAAGACACGCTTTATCTGTGACATGATATGCTCCTTTGTAATTTATATGTATATACATATATATATATATATATATTAAAAATGTTTGTGTGGTACAAAAAGATAGCTCTGTGGCGTTTGGTCCAATAATTTTTATCATTACTTGTTTGGACAATATAATCTCACAGCTCTTAAAACGTAAAGAACAGATAGAAAGTAGTTTTTTATTTGAACACGATTTTTGCCAAAAATTTGTTACAAAATAATGATATTTTTATAATTCCTTCCAAATAGTTTTCCCATTCACTTCCATGTTAAAATGTAGTAGCAGTTTTACTGTCTTCACAAACAGTTCGACAATATTACATGTATATGTACATGTATTCAGGAAAAGTGTAAGTTGTTTACAACAAAATGAAGGAATATTAAACATTCATTAGCAACTTTTAGGTTAAGTTAATTGTTTATTGGTGATATTACACTATTAACTGTAAGTAACAAAAATTTATATATTAATAATCACCAGTCTTCATGTGGTCACAAGCTTGTAAAAGAAAATCCTTACGCGTTAGATATAAATAACGATCACATATGTCTTTTTTTAGAAATAAGTCATTCGTCCTTACTTGCCTGATTCAGACTAATACAACCATCTTCCGCCTCTGATGACTCGTCTTCAAGAAGACACCATAGGTTTATGTATTAGGCACAAGTGGACGTAGCTCGTGTGCCCTCATGAATTCCTTCCTTCACCACATCATAGGTGTCGTTTGGCTTGACTTTAGAGATCGAGTACGGTCCCAAGTATTTTGCTTTGCGATTCAGACCTGGACCAAATTGAGTTCTTTTGGTAGCAATGAGGTCACCAACCTTATGCTTAGTAGCTCGTTTTCTTCTGAGCTTATAAGTTCTTCGATTTTCTTCTTGAGTCTTGAGGAATTCTTTCTACGCCGTTTGCCTTAATTCATGTCTTTCTTGACTAAACTGTTTGATTATTTCGTCTTCTATTCTTTGCTTTAACTCGAGATCTTCCTTACACTTCATTTTTACGCCAATAAGCTGTTGGCGTAATGAATGGGCTAAATGGGAATAACTAATGCGTAACAAATGGGCTAGTGTTTATACTTCGATTGTGTGTTGAATTTATAATTCTTTGTAGATTTCCTATGTGGTGAAACGTTTTTGCAGGTTCTCTTATAGCTTGGTAAGAACAGGAATTATGGTTCGATTTAAGCGCTCTACTTAGCCATTTGCCCTTGGTAATCTTGTAGTTACGGTATGTAACTCGATATTTTCTTGTAAACTATAATCTTTGAAGTCTTCAGATGTGAAGGCAATTCCGCTGTCGGCAATTATTCTGACAGGGTAACCAAACAGTTTTTTTTGCGTTTCTAATCTAGAGATTACTTCTTCAGTCGTAGTTGACTTGGTAGGATATAACCAGATAAACTTGGTGAAACCATCTATTACGGCGAGGATATGATTCTTTTGTTTGCCGTTTCCAGGGGACCAAGATGATCGACGTGATAAGTATACAGAGGACGCTCATCTTTGTCTATAAGATACAACAGTCCATCTTTCTTGCCTTGTTTTGAATTGGACAGGATGCAAGGCACACAGCAAGAAATTATCTTTTCTATTTTTGATTGCACATTGGATATGTAATAATCTTGTTCTAAAACATCTTTAGTTTTCTTAACCCCGAAGTGTCCCTTATCATTAACTATTTTTATCAATTCTGTTTCCTTTTGTTTTAGTATTACTAAAAGTTCTTTACGCTACTCGTATCTGTAAAGTATTTCACCTTTTGTAAAATAGCTTTTATGTTCTCTTTCTTTCAAAATTTCTTTTAGAGTCTTAAATATCGAGTCGCTTTTTTGAGCTGCTCTTATACTTAGCAATAATTCATCATTGATCATCATTATAGGATAGTGACTCAAAGAATCAACATGTCGCATCCGAGAACCGGAACGATACTCTATTTCATAATCATATTTCTCAAGAAAAATAACCCATTTTGCAACTCTTCTAGTCAAATCTTTTTTAGACAAAGTTTTTATCTCGATATGTTGTCCGAGCAAATACAAACGAAACTTTTTTACTGCTTCTATCACAGCTTAGACCACAAGTTTATAACTGCAGTACTTTTTCTCTCCTGGTGTCGTTTTTTTGCTCACATAGTATACTGGATGTAGCTGATTATCTTCTTCAGACTTTTGTAAAAGTAGTACTCCTTGTCTATAAATCTTTAACACTGACTTTTTAGCAAAAATTTTCTTCAGGTTATTGTACGAATATCGCTCATATTTTTCAAATTTAAATATGCTGTCCTTCCTTAGAAAATCTGTCAATGCTTTCGCAATGGTAGAATAGTTTCGTATAATTTCCTTAATTACCCTGTTAGGCCAAGAGAACTTTAAACCTGCTTGGTGGATTGTTATGCAGGAAATTTAGCAACTGCTGAAGTTTTAGACGGTGACGGGTTCAAGCTGTGCGTTGCTATTCACGTGACACAAATTCAACCTTTCTCATCAGAAATTGACTTTTCTTCAAGTTTATATCTAAACCGTAGTCTTTTGCAGATTGTAATACTAATTTTAACTTTTCAACTTCTTCTTCTTCATCTTTAGTTGGTATTATTATGTCGTCCATGTATGGTAATACCACATCTTCTTTTATTAAATCTCTAAATACTGCGTTGATATATCACTGAGATATTGAAGGATACTGATATCGTCCATTATGGATAAAGTAAACAGTATATTTTCGGCTTTCAGTATTTACCGAAACGTGAAAAACTCCATTCCGGAGATCTATTGTACTAAATACACGAGCTTCTTGTAAACGGTCTAATTGATCTTCTATGGTAAAAGGTACCTGTCGTTGATAATAATCTTGCTGCAAATTCGTGGAGAACCGTCCTTTTTTTAACAGTTACGACTGGACTTGAAAACTCAGAACCACAAGGTTCAACGATTCCTGCCTCAATCCATTCTTGTACCTTTTCGTTATTTTTCTTTCAGCAAAGGGTAAGCATCTAGGCCTTGAACAACTATATTCATGGATACATCCGTAGATTTAATTTTAAACGGTTTATATTTTGAAAGCAATCTCTCAGCTTCTGTTTTAAACTTGTTATTCGCTTCCGTATTAATACTGATGTCTTCAACTTCAATATCAATTTTCATAATATCGGTAACAGTATCTTCAACATTCTTTACAACAATTATATCTTGATTAATTACGACTTCGGCTTGGTTTAAAAATTATTGACCAATTATTGCTTCCATTAATCGGATGTTTTCTGGAACTACGTATACTTTCGTTACAAAATTTTCATGATCTACACTAATATTCGCTTCAAAGGATCCTAGCGGGCGAATTAAACCACCACCAAATCCCGATAAATTTATATGAGTGCTTGTCAATCTTGGTCATCAAACTTGTTTATAAATATCTGTATTAATAACATTAACAAAACTACCAGTATCAATCAGAGCATTGACTGGTACCTTATTTATATATATTTTTTTATTGTGTTTGTTGTATTGCCAATATAATTTAACCTTTTAACATTGATGCATTCTGCGGTTTTGTGTCCAAAGTTATATAATTCTTTATTTACCCTACGCCTTGCGGCGTTTAGAGTTTTAACCAGTACATTAAAAAATAATCATAATAATAAAATAATAATATAAGACATTTCATGACTTTCTTTCTTCTTCTTCTTCTACATCCTTCCTCCGGTGTTCCTCTTTTTCTTCCTATTCTCTTTTCGGCTTCCGTCTCCGGTCTCCTTACTTCTTGACTCCAGTTGTTCTTCCCCTCTTTCTTCGCTTCTCTTCCCTCTTTTCTTTCATCCTCCTTTGCCTCTCTCTTCCTTCCTGTTCTCAGTTCTGTCTTACCTCTCCGCATTCCGTCCTTCTTTCCTCGAGTACTCTCACCCACCTTTCTCCCTTTCCTTCTTCACTCAACAGCTCCTTTATCTCTCCCTCCCATTTTGTCATCTTTCCCCATCTTTTTGTTAGGTGTTCCAAGGATTCTTCCTCCTCCCTACACATTCTGCATAGCCTATCCTCTGGTTTCGCCCAATATCTATTACTCCGTTCTTCATTTCCGCATCTTAATCTGGCAATCCTTCTAACTCTGCCCCCTGCCTTTCCTCTCCTCCTTTTCAAATATTTAGGTATTCCTACCGTCCTTATCTTTCTATCCCTTTTCACATTCCTTGAGTTGTCTATTCTTACTGTTCTTTCCTGCTCCTGTACCTCCTTGTCTCTCCTCCTCAATTCTTCTACTATGTTTCTTCCTCCATTTCTCTTACGCTCAGCTTCCCTTATGTCCATCCCACATCTCCAATAGTACTCTTTCCTTGTTTCTCCCCATTCCGATAGTTTACCCTTTTGTTCTTCCTTAATTCTTTTTTCCCAGCATTCTTTTAATATTTCCTTTCTTTCGTCCCTTCTGATTTTCTCCTCATACATCGCCGCCCTCGCCCCGGCTCCCACTCTCAGCTTTTCCCTCTTCATTTCCTCTCTCACTATATATCCTGTTGTCGTTCTGTCTAATCCCATAATCCATCTCATGTATCCCTCTTGCACCCTTTCTACTATCTCCCATTCTTTCCATCTCCAGATCTCTACTCCGTACATGAGGATACTTTTCACTATCCCGTCAAACAATTTCATCCTCCACCTGATATCGTCGTCAAACCTCCTCTCTCCTATGCTCTATAGCTTTCCCATAACCATACTTGCTTTCTTCACCCTTTCTCTAACATGCTGTTCTGCTCTGTTGTTCCTCGTTAGAACATATCCGAGGTACTTCATACTTTTTACCTCTTCAATTTCTGTCCCTGACCATTCCCATCTTATATTACTTCTCTTTCCTCCCCCCTTTCCAAACACCATCACCTTCATTTTATCTCTGTTTACCTCCAGTTTTTTTCTTCTAAAGTACTTGTCCGCTCTGACCATCATCCTCTTTAGTCCCTGCTCATTCTCTGCCATCAGAGTCAGATCATCTGCGTATCCCATTGTCCAATAGTTCTTCCTTCCCACCACCACTCCTCCAGTCACCCTACTCTACTAGCATTGGCCTACTACTACTAGCATATCTCTACACCGGTTGGTGGTCTGACTCTATTCTCTCCGTCACTTCAAACCTGCTTATCTTTTCCCACGCCCCTTCATTTACTACGGCGTAGTCGATTAGTTGATTTCTTCTCTTCTTTGTTTCCATTTAGTACACTCCATCCCTTCTCTTCCATCCATTCCAACATAACCTCCCCTGTCCAAAGTTATTGCACTTAAAGCATTTAAAATCTTTTGATTTATGCTCACAATCTCTAGAATGATGTCCTGTCGCTCCACAGTTAAAACACCTTTTTTCTTCTTATGCTCTCTTTTGTTCCCGTCGTCTTTTCCCTCATTTCCTGACTTCTAATTTCGCCTATTTATTTCATTATGATCATAAATCAATATCACCTGTGCCTGCTAATCCTCACATACTAAAAAAGTACTCTTGGACTAATTCACCCTTTTCATCATTTTATTAGCCAACAGCTTATGTAATTGATCACTACTCATTTTGCATGAAAATTTTTTCTTAAAGATTACCCAAGATTTTATTTCCTTTTCTCCTTGAATAAACAATTCTATGTTGCTCTTCAATGCTAGATTGTCGCCGGTCAGTCTGCGTAGGTGACCGAGACAATGGTTCTTCATGTGACGTCATAGATCTTGCACGTGCAGCTTAAGGTTTTACGACGGGTTTTTCCTCGCTTTGGAATTTGGACCAATGAGAGCGCAGGATCCGAGATAAGCCGTCACCGAACTGGACCAATGAGAGACCGCATCGGTCAAACGACCGACACCAAACATCGAACAAAAACCGGCCGTTCCACTGAAACGAGATCAGTCAACAACCAGCAGTCCAGCAGTAAAGATCTATCTTCAAAGTAACCAGCAAGTGAGTTGAAGAAGAAATCAGCATTGCCGTACAAAAAGAATTTATACACTCAGCGTATTATTGTTATTACTATATATATATTCTCTGTACTCACATTAACTATTACGAGTAACGCTGACACCTTTAGCGGGCCTTGTAATAGTTATTGTCCTCGTATAAACGTATACACAGCGCGCGGACCGTCTTTGGCGTGTCTGTGTCCCGTTCGCTGATGATTTAGCGGACCTCGTCGAATACGTTCCGTCGCATCACGTTTTCAACCAGTATCATCACTTCGCTTCACGTCCACGTCCGTTATCGCCACGTTGCTTTACGTCCACGCCCGTCACCGTCAAGCCACGTCTACGTCCGTAGCCGTCTTGTCTGTCGCCGTCACGTCCGTACCCCAGCTACGAACGCACGGCCGCCGTCGCACCAAGAAGCCAACGTCATCGCCGATTCTCGTCGTCGCCCGTTCTGTAGCGCTGCTACAGACCGCCACGACCCGGACGTCATCAACACCGAGGCCCAGCTCACACACGGCCGTTCAGCCGTCCACGCTGGCCCCCAAGAAAAGAGGTTCCGAATCGCGCCGTCGCCACGCCGCTGCGTGGAACTACCGGCGTAACCTACGGCCTTGCGAAGGGTCTACACCGTATCAGGCCACAGAGAAGTCCGTGAAGAAGGCCGTCTACGAGGCAGGTGACCCCAGGATTCGCTGCTTCCCACCGCCTATACCGTCACCGCTCAAGGCAACAGCTCGCCCGCTCGTGCCGCTGTCTCCCTTGACGCTCACCCATCCAACTTCAACGGTCACCACTCCGGTCTTGGCGGTCACCACTCCGAACTCTGTGGTCACCCCTCCGAAGTCAGGCCGCTCTTCGATCGCTCCGATCACTCCAGGAATCTCCAAGAAGAATAAAAGACTACGGGGTCGCTTATTCAAGTTGTTCGGCTCCACGTCACAGCCGTAAACACAGTGTCGAGCGACACTATCAAGCGACGAACGCCGACCAACGCATAGACCCGTTTTTTTCCTTCTCTCCCTTTCCTCTTTATTGTTATCATTATTTACTATTTTACATTGTCTGCATTTACTTGTTATTATTATTTTTCATATTTTTCTTTGTTAATAAAAACCGTACATCCAAACTGTCCGACTATTACTTTTTTCAAAACCTGGGGAATCAAGTTTTATCTTTCAGGGTGTCTAGAGATGACGTGCATAGTTCTACCTCGCCGCAACACTAGCCGTGGCCGGCAGTAGTGGTTACTCCCCTAGGGCTCAACCCCCCTGGCTGAGTCAATCCCGCAACAAGATCTCGTAATGACTATTTAGCGAAGATAAATTTGTGCAAGTCATTCCACTCCATTAATTCCGATGTTTCGAAATCTTCTAACCATCTATTAATTGTGTATTCTTCATTTCTAGAAAATGTCCTAATAGAGTCCAAAATGTCCCTAAAACTTATTGAAAATTTTGCAGAATTTCTTCTTATCTCTTTTGTACGCCGATCTTTATCGTGCCCAATTTCATGAGATACCTTTTCATCGCCTGATTGTACGTCTTTACTTTCTACATTTTCATTTCCATTTTCATTTTCCTCGTCTTCCAGACTTTTCAATGTAGACAAATCGCACAAACCATTAGAAATTCAAAATATCACATATAAGAGCAAAGTCGCTAATAGTAAAACTTTCTTCAATACTGGTTAATTTAGTATAATATTCTTCAGACTTAATATTAAATTTAAACCCTGAAAATTCTCGTAGTCTTCGCCGGTTTCTGCGGTTGCCATCCGTTCCAAATAGCAATTTGTGCACGGCACGAATAGATTTAGCTGATGCAGAGTTTATTTTCGTTAATAGATAATTATTTTGAGCTAATATAGCCATTTTCGTAAAAATAGATAGTCCTAAATCAATTTATGTTGTAATTATAAGTTCATCTCTCCCGCACAAAAATTTTAATGAAATTAACACCACTAATGCTTCGTGTTCCTAATATTTTATTTTTACACTTCAGGCACATTTTTATTTATTTCAAATCGCGGCTGAGCCCCCAAAAATATAGGAATATTAAAAATTCACTTGCGACTTTTAGGTTAAGTTAATTGTTTATTAATGACATTACACTATTAACTGTAAAGAACCAAAAATAATATATTATTAATCACCATGAAGAGTTCATGTGGTCACACGTCTGTAAAAGAAAATCTTTCGTTAGATATAAATAACGATCACACACGTCTTTTTTTAGAAATACGTCTTTCGTCTTTACTTGTCTGATTCAGACTACTACAACCATCCAGGGCCAGACCCCACAATACCAAAATTTACATCTTTCTCCATTGTTGTTATATTTATCAATTCCAGAAATATTTCTTACTTTAATGTTTAGGTATACTGGCTTATTAACCCTCTAGTGCCCTGATTTGTTTTTCTTCACCAAAAAATTACACTAAGCTAATGGTTACTAATAATAAATTTGCATTCAAATGAATTTGTAGACCTAGAAACAATAAACCCGCTCTGAGTCGGATCTGTGTATGTAGCGCCAAAACGGTTATATGTATATGCCAAAAGGTTTTATATAGGACAAATAAGAGCAACAATTCTTTTATTCTTTTGGTGTATGTAATGTATTTTATAAGATTGATATAAAATAATACTACCAGGTTTGACAGTAATGAAATAATTATCTATTTATTTATAAACAACCGTTGTCCTGTTGTCCAGTGCAACCGTTGTCAAGTTAATACAATTATGTTAATACAATATATCACATCTTTCCTTTTTACACAAATAAAAATAATATTTTACAATAATTTACAACAAATTACAAATTAACAATACGACAATTATATAATATAATTAGTATAATAAAATATCTATGGTATAAGTTTTAATGATACATAATAATTATTCTGATTGATAAAATGATGTTTTTTTAGTTATCCTCCCGGACTTTGTGACGTAGTGATCTACACTATTGTCTATATCTGCCATAAATGTATCATTTAAAGTAAACTCATTACTTTTATGTTTATCCGTACCCTGGTGTTCTGTAATGTTAGAATCAGGAAGAGGCAAAAGGAACATTCTATTCCGGATTAGTTCATTATTTTTAGTTTGAACTTGATATCTTCTATCGGATTCCATTCCTTTTACCTTTCCCTTTACAATATTATGTTTATTTATTTTGATATACACTTCTTTTCCTTTTTTAATATGTCTTTTGTCTCTTGTCCCTCTATCATAGTAGGTCTTTTGTTTGCCTTGGCGTTTTTTAAGATTTTCTTTAATAGTTTTGTGATTAAGATTTTTTGGTTGAAGACTGTTTTTTAGGGTTGGGATTCTAGTTTTTGGCTTTCTAGAAAATAAGATTTCAGCTGGTGATTCTAAATTATTATCTATTGGAGTACAACGGTAATTTAAGTAAGCTAAATAAGGATCCTCACCGTTTTCAATAGAGTTGCGCAATATTTTTTTAATATTTTGTATATGGCGTTCTGCCAGACCATTTGATTTAGAATTATAAGGACTCGTAATTAAATTTTGAAATCCCCACAGTTTTGCAAAATGGCTAAATTCAAAACTTCTAAATTGTGGTCCTCCGTCAGAAATCAAAGTGTCTGGAATGCCGTGTCTAGCGAAAATAGATTTTAAATGCATAATTACATTATTAGATGTACTATTTCTATTTAAGCTAGCGACTTCCACGTACTTAGAATAATAATCAACAACAATTAGATATAGTTCACCAACGAAATGAAATATATCTGTACCTAATTTTTGCCAAGGTCGTTCTGGTATTTCATGAGGTTTCAGTTTCTCCCTAGTAATTTTTTGACTTTTGACACAAATTTTACAATTATTTACCATATTTTCAATGTCCTTTGACATACCCGGCCAATATACCGACTCTCGGGCCAAATTTTTACATTTAACAATTCCCTGATGACCGGTATGAATACGACTTAATATTTCATTTTGCATTATTTTTGGAATAATAATTTTATTTTCTTTTAATAATAAGCCATTATCAATGTGAATACAATCTTTGATTTTGAAGTATTTCATTAGTATGGAATTTAATTTGTTTGGCCAACCTTTAATAATATATGTTTTAATCAAGTGTAGAATTTCGTCTTTTTCTGTTTTATCGATAATTTCTTTTAGTTTAGCATCACTCACATTTAAATCTTTTTTAACTAAACAAACGTGGGACTTTAATTCTTTATCTAATTTATCATATTTTAAACTTTTTTCTGTGCAGGATCTTGATAAGGTGTCTGCTATAAAAAGTTTTTTTCCACTTTTGTAATAAATATTAAAATCATATTTTTGAAGTTTAAAAAGCATTCTTTGTAATCGCGCAGGGGCATTCAAAATTGGTTTATTAAAAATTGATATTAGTGGTTTATGATCTGTTTCTATGTCAAATTGTAAATCATAAACATAATGGTGCAATTTCTCACAAGCTACTACAATTGCCAAAAGCTCTTTTTCAATTTGAGCATAAGACTTTTGGGTTTCAGTAAGTGCTTTTGAAACATAAGCACAAGGGTGATTATTTTGTATGAGAACGGCACCTACCGAATTTTGGGAAGCATCTACTGAAATCAAGCATTTCATATTTGGGTCAAAATGTTTTAATACCGGTTCACTACAGAGGACTTTTTTAATATTTGAAAGTGCAGTTTCATGCCTATCAGTCCATTCCCAGCAAATGCTATTTTTTAACAGTTCTCTTAAAGGTAAGGTCAAATCTGAAACATTTTTTATGAATATTGACAAATGGGTAATCATACCCAACAGTCTCTGAAGATCTTTTTTGTTTTTTGGTGTAGCTAATTTATTTATTGCTTCTATTTTACTTTTTTCTGGTTTTTGACCGAATTCATTGTCCTAAAAATTTAATTTCGTTCAAATTAAATTCACATTTACGCTTGTTAAACTTTACGTTATTCAGTCGCGCTATTTCAAATACCCGTTTTAGAGTAGCATCATGCTCCTCTTTTGTTTTAGCAAATACAATCAAATCGTCAATGTATACCTCAACGTTAGGTATATCGAAGATATTGCTATACCTTTTATGAAAAACTTCGGGCGCAGAATTAATTCCGAATGGTAATCTAAGAAAACGATATCGTCCCCATGGGGTACTGAATGTGCATAATTTGCTACTTGATTCGTCAAGCTTTATTTGCCAAAAACCTTGACTAGCATCAAGTTTACTAAAATATTTATTTCCCTGAAGATAAGTTGAAAACTCATCTACAGTTGGTAATTGAAATCGTTCCCTTTTTATCGCTTTATTTAAATGGCGTGGATCTATACAAATACGCAATTCATTATTACTTTTTCTTATCATAACCATTGAGTTAACCCAATCAGTTGGCTTCTCAACTTTTTTAATAATATATATAAGAATTTATTATCGTGGCACCGAGCTAAATGCCCTTTTCCACATGTCAATACATAAATTTTAACAATTATAAATTATTTATAAGATATCACAGGAAAAAGTATCATAAAAACAAAAAACCTGCTAGTATGTACAGTTCTAATTAAATGTAAGTTTTATACTATGCTATATCTATTTCTATTTAGATAAATAATTATTTATAACTAATTATTCAGGATACTGTTGAGTATCATCCTTGGTCTTTTATGTCTGTACTGGATATCTTCTTCGTCGTCTTCATCTAATTGACTTATTTCGGGATTGTGATGTAGATTGAGGTTGCTGTAAAATTTCAGTGTGATTTTATTGATTAATTCTTGTACTGTGTTAACTTGGAAGTCTTTAATCAGTTCGATATTTCGTACGTAGTATGGGCAGTTTGAAATTGTTCGAAGGAATTTGTTTTGTATAATCTGAAGATGTTGCATGTGTGTTCTAGCTGCATAGGCCCAGGAAGTGCAGCCATATGTGAGTATAGGGAGGATTAAGGAATTGAATAAAAGAAGAGAGTTTTTGTGACTGATTTTACTTTTCCTGTTGATCATGGGGTATAACATATACAATTTAGATTTTGCTTTATTGCAGATGTTTCTAATATGTTTTTGCCATGTTAAACTTGTATCCATTGTTATTCCTAGATATTTGATGTCATTGTGCCATTTTATGTTTTCGTTTTGAAAAGTAATTTTATTTGTAGGTTTATGACGTTTTTTGGAGAAAAATATTGCCTGAGTCTTAGTTACGTTTACCTTAATATGCCATTTATTATACCAATTTTCGAGTAACGTTAGGTAAATATTAATTTTCGATGTAGTTTCGTTTGGAGATTCGCTTTGACAGAAAATTGCAGTGTCATCGGCATATAGGGCTAGCTGCATATTCGAAAATATTGTTTGAGGGATATCGTTAATAAATATGTTGAATAATAATGGCCCTAGTATAGATCCTTGAGGTACTCCTGACAATATTTTTCTTGTTGTTGAGGTTGTGTTTTTGACTTTAAGCGCAAATGTTCTGTTTTCAATGTAAGACTTAATTAGATGTATTAATTGAGATGGAAATTTTAGTTTTATAAGTTTATAGAGGATACCTTTGTGCCAGACACTGTCAAATGCCTTTTCAATGTCTAGAAGAACCGCGGCCGTCGATTTATTATTGTTAAATCCGCTAGTGATAAAATTTGTAATTCTTAATAATTGATGTCCTGTTGAGTGGCTTGTGCGAAAACCGAATTGTTCATTAATTAGGATGTTGTTGTTTTCCAAATATTGTTTTATAAATGTTTGAATAACTCTTTCAGCTATTTTCGATAGAGTACTAAGAAGACTTATCGGCCGGTAGTTAGAAGGATTTGATTTTTCTTTTTTGGCTTTTGGAATAGGAACTATGGTAGCATGTTTCCAGACATTTGGAAAGTGGCTATATTTTATTATACTATTACAGATATTGGTTATAAAGATGATTCCCTTACGTGGTAAGGATTTTAGCATGGTATTTGAGATATTGTCATGTCCAGGAGATTTTCTATTTTTTAGTTTTGTTATAATATTTTTTATTGTTTTAGGAGTGACAAATTGATCTGAGATGCTGTTACTATATCTTAAATACTGATGGACTTCGTTTTGGATTGTATTACTATTACTGTAATTTCCAGAGTTAGGAGTGAAGACTTTTTCCATATAATCCGCAATGGTGTTTGCTTTGTCTTCATCTGAGCATGCGTAACCACTAGCAGTTTTAAGAGGAGGAATAACATTTGGAATGTTTAAGATGGATTTAGTTGTTTGCCATAAGCTTCTATTTTGAGCACTAAGATTTCTAAGTTTATTATTCCATTTTTCATTTTTGTATTCCTTTATGAGCAATTTAACTTCCGTCGTTAATTTGTTAAAAACCCTTTTGTCCGACACTAGGTGATGTCTTTGCCAGCATTTTCTTGCACGTTGTTAAAGTTTAATTAAGTCTAATATATTGCGTGGCAATGATAATTTAAATGGATGGTTCTTTACAGGTTCTTCACAAAATTTAAGAGCTGAATGGAGTAAGTTTGTAAACTCCGCTATTCTAACTTCTATGTCTTCTTTGCATATTATTTTAGTATTTACTTGTAGGTTCTGGAAAATATATTCCTGAAATTTTTTCCAGTTTCGTTTGACTGTGGGTTGATTTTGCAAATTCATTTGTATTGGTTCCTTATTTACATCAAAAAATACAGGAACATGGTCAGAGTTTAAAGCACATACTGTTTGTGGGTAGATTTGTAGCGGTCCTTTGACGATGCATATGTCATTTACATCTGGGGAATATCTCGCTTGTGTTGGAAAAAAAGTGTAGTCATCTGGAGCTCTTATTGAATAATTTCTTTGTAGCCAGTGTCTGAGCAAAATATTACCATTTGGATTGGTTTTTCTACTGTTCCAAGATGGATGCTTGCTGTTTAGGTCTCCAGCAATTATGCATTTTGGTTTGGAGAGTAGTATGTCAATATCTGCGGTAATTAATTTTTTCTTGGGTTGTAGGTAGGCTGCTATAAAATAAATTTCCCCAGCACTTGTGGTCAGTGCTACCGTGGTTGTTTCAAGTGATCTTAGCTCAGGCGATGGTACATGTTGATGCTTTATTGCACTTTTAATAACAATAGCAGTGCCACCCCCATATTGATTTCGATCCTTTCTGTACACAGTATAGTTTGGCATAGTTAATCTGATATTTTCAGTTAGATGAGTTTCATTTATCAGAATGAGGTCTAAATCATTATCGGTCACGAAGTGTTTAAATTCATCTATTTGGTGAGGGAGCCCCATTGCATTCCAATACATTGTCTTGATATTGTTGATATTATTTATTTGATTAAGGTTGGCCATTTGGGATGTTTATATGTGAATTGGCATTATTGTTTTGTAGGGTACAGATTTTATTTATTAGAACTTGGATTTGAGACTGACAGTTGTTTATTATTTGCTGCAATTTATTTATTTCATTAAAAATGAGAGGTAGTGTGCAATTTGTTTCTGTTGCGTTATTATTTTCGGTTCTCGATTGTTGCTTGTTTTTAACTACGTTGGCATAAGAATTGTCGTTAACTTTAAGGGACATGTTTAAATTGTGAGACTTTTGTGTCTTGACTGCTATGTAGTTATACCTAGGCTTAAAATTGTATTTATTTGCTTCCATAGGAGTTGTGGTATTTGTTTGCGTGTTTAAGGGGTCGTGTCTCTTTTGGTTTTTATTTTTTATTTTTGATTATTGTCTTGAACAGTGGACAACCTTTATAGTTGGATGGGTGAGAACCCCCACAGTTAATGCATTTGGATAACTGAGTTTCCGGTTTGGTACAATCTCTGGACTGATGGTCTTGTGCGCATTTCCTGCATTTAGGGGTTGCTGTGCAATAACTGGCCGAGTGACCAGGCCTCTGACATCTATAACATTGGGACGGCCCAGATATTCCTCTATATTTCTCAATTTTTATTTTCATGTTTAAGATGTAATTTATTTTGAAGATATTTTCCGAATTTTCATTTGTTGGTATCGTAACTAGAAACAAAGGCATTTTTTCTAATGTTATTTTTGACGTGAGTTGCGTAATGCCGTTTACTGTGAAACCTTGATCTGTTAAATCTTCTTTAATCTCCTTGTTATCGGTGTTAATTGGGAGTCCCCTAATTACTACTTTGTATGGCTTATTATTTATGTCAATTTCGTACGTATGACGTTGTATATTTTTCTCGGTACAGTATTTAATTGCAAATCTGTAGTCGTCGGGGGTTTCAAATTTAATTTTTATACTGTCAAAACGGCTTTTGGCTTTAAATTTTATTTTTGTTTTAAGAAATTTAAAATGTTCGGACCAATTTTCTGTGTCATAAATAATAAGTGGAGGTATATATGTTTCGTCATTTGTGGTTTGAGTGGTGTTTTGGTTTGGGACAGGGTCCACAGTGAGTGGGTCATATGGGTTGTGCACAGGAACACTGTATAAAGATTGTTGTGTTTGAGGTTGTGCGGTTGGTTGCACTTGTGATTGTGTATGTGTTTGAAAAACTAACCTTGGTGGTTGCAGGAGTGTTCTCCCAGGTTGCTGGTAGCCGGTAACTTCCATTTGTTCGCTTCTATCTTGTGTTTGATCATGCTTTTTTTGTTTTTTTGAAACGGGTAAGTTTGAGTCGTAAGTCGTGGAGTCGTTTACTTCATAAATTTCTTCGTGTAAGATATTCATAGCACTAGATATTAACTGCCCTGTATCATTTAAATTATTCGCCATATTAGCCGAATACCCCAAGGGGGTGGAACAGCTGTCACAAATTTTATCACTAAATGTATCGTACTGATGCACTTATGTATTAAGCTGTTGACTGCACGGTGGCTCGCCAACGAATGTTGTAATAATGTAATAATAAGATCGTTCTCTAATTGTTTTAGAGTCGATTTTAATTGCTTACGTAACGCTACTGGAATTTTTCTAGGGGGGTTCACTACAGGGGAAATAGTTGAGTCGATTGTAATATGGTAGGGTTCAGCCAGACATCCCAACCCTGTAAAAACATCTTTGTAATCTTCAATCCATTTGTTTTCCAGTGCAAGTACTCGTTTGATTAATCCAATCTTTTCACATGTCGGACCTCCAATGATCGGGGACATTTGAGTTTCTACAACATAAAAGTAAATTTTATGATTTATGTTTTTATAATTACATTTTAAAAGGTATCAACCAATGACTGGTATTTTATTATTCGTATAAGAGTATAGTCTAGCTTTACAGAATTCTAAATTATTCAAGTCAAAATTTAATTTAGTAAGAACACTTTTAGGTATAATATTGCAATCAGCTCCGGTATCAATTTTAAATTTAATTTTTTTATTTTTAATTATCAAATCTACTTTCCAAATATCATTTTGCAAATTTTTATATTTGATAGTACCTACAAACATAGCATCATCTTTATACTCACAATCAGATTCATTACTACAATCATCATCGGACTCCACACAATTGATTCTTTTTTTCGGTTTTGTTTTACACATTTTACTAAAATGTCCTACTTTATTACAAATAAAACACTTAGCTTTGGCTGCTGGGCACTTGTCATAGCTGTGATATTGTCCACATCTGAAGCATTTGGAAGCTGGTCCAGTCTTGTAGTGACGAGATGCATTGCCTTTAGACTTAGACGTCTTTTGGATGCTGTGAACTTCATCGCTGTGAACTGCTGCTGCTGCACCACCACTCCCTATTGCTTCGGACTGCTGCATCGTGCTCTCCAGAGTCAAGCAAGTCTTTATCGCCATTTGAAGATTTATTGTATCGTCTTCCAACAATCTCTGCCTCATACGATCATTCTGGACTCCAAGTGTTATGCAAGTTTTCACCAAACTATCTTCTATTTCTCCAAATTCGCATTGTTTAGCTCGAATCTGAAGATCTGTTCTAAATCTTTCTACACTTTCGCCGTGTTGTTGCTTTCTGGAGAATAACTTGAATCTTTCGCTGGCAAGATTTGTTTTTGGCTTGAAATAAGCTTCAAACTTGTTATAGAGTACCTTTATTTTCTCTTTTTCTTCTTCTTTAAATTTAAAAGTAGTATAAATACGGAATCCGTCTTCACCAATAAATTGCAGTAATTGGGCACATTGCATTTCTTCTGGTTTCTTATTGCTTTCTGTAGCTTTTAAATAATTTTCGAATCTATTTCGAAAGAAAATCCAGTTCTCATGAATGTTACCTTCCATGATCATTGGACTTACGCCAAAATAAGTGGCAAATGATTTATTCATTTTGCATTAAACTTTTAAATTATTAAATTATTTAAAAATAATGCAACATCCCTGGTTTCGGCACCATGTAATGTATTTTATAAGATTGATATAAAATAATACTACCAGGTTTGACAGTAATGAATTAATTATCTATTTATTTATAAACAACCGTTGTCAAGTTAATACAATTATGTTAATACAATATATCACAGTGTATTTATTATTCATGAATTACAATCTCTTTAGTTCTGTAAATTGTTTATATTTTGGATTTAAATATGTAACGTAGCCAACAAAGTGACCAAGCTCAATAAATCACGCAGTTCTGACTAGTAAAAACAGTCTGAGTTGTGAGGTAGTTGGTTCAAGTCCCATAATATCATCAATATTTTATGGTGATAGTATTCGGACGAGAATAATATGTCAACATAACTCCCATTTTCATATATATGTAAACAAATAAGGGATTTATTGTTTAAATAAAACTCAAGTTGTTCACAGACTATTTTATTCTAGGTATTCACTCTTACAACGTATGAAAACATCTGATCTCTCTATCAAATTCTATGTGTGTTTTATAAAAACCAATTAGTGTAATGAGCCGTCATCGTTATCGTTAATGAGTCGTCATCATTAGTGGGTCCCGATTACGGATGGCATCTAGATAACATTTTATGGTGACGTAACAGGGCTTCCTGGAAGGCTAG
Organism: Liopterus haemorrhoidalis; assembly: GCA_963971575.1. Lineage (NCBI taxonomy): Eukaryota > Metazoa > Arthropoda > Insecta > Coleoptera > Dytiscidae > Liopterus > Liopterus haemorrhoidalis. Next base: position 22,511,191 of record OZ020616.1, read on the forward strand.
ATGCTAACACGGCCGTCCTACTCCTGGCGTGTCCTCACGTCCTTTCTGTAGACGAATATCTGATAAATGATGATGTGGTAGATGACATCAGGGGATGATCATGTAGGCCTTAGAATAGTCTGAAACAATCTTCAAAAAGATTTAAGGAAAAGAAAAGATTTAAGGTCCAATATCATTGACCTTTTAAGGTCCCTGACCATTTAAGATCCCTGATCATTTAAGATCCACACCATTGACCATTTAAGATCCACACCACTGACCATTTAAGATCCACACCATTGACCATTTAAGATCCACACCACATTCGAGGGCCCTCATTCAATCTACATATAGACCATGGTCTTAACCTAGACGATACCTGACCGTTCAACTGCTCTCAACTGGCAGAGACGGTCCCTTATCGTTCAACTGGCAGAGACGATCCCTGACCGTTCAACTGCTCTCAACTAGCAGAGACGGTCCCTGATCGTTCAACTGCCCTCAACACGACCAGTGTGTCTTGCGGTACTCGACAAGCTATCAATTCTTAACTCAACTATCCATTTATTTCATTACAGATTGTCTACAGTACCCAACAAGCTCAGTGACTGTCGCTTTTTTATACTCGGTGCCTTCACAAAGCAAAAACGACCAGTGTGTCTTGCGGTACTCAACAAGCTCAGTGACTGTCGCTGCTTCATACTCAGTGCCTTATCATTTTATGAAAGCAATAAAATGTCTTTTACCATTCTAGTTATTCTCAACATAAACAGTTACCTTCGTGCGGTTTAAGCGCTACATAAATAGCGATCGTTCGCCCTTACACTCAAAACTTCATAAGGCCCTAGAAACTTGGCCTCCAACTTGCCGCTACCGGTCAATTGTATGTCATCTACTACTACTTTTCTCCAATTTCATAACGGATAGCTTCCGCTCTCGAAGCGCCGCCTGTCATCTCCTAGTCTTTTCCAGGAACATGGTCTGCAGAACTCGAATGCTGTAAAAAGTCTGAGGGCTGTTGTTCTAAAAAATAAAACGATTAATGTTGAGAAATCTCCTCCAACGGCACAACTCTGGCCGTAAGAGATCAACTATTAGACCAGTTTCTACTTTATTATCCCAGAAACTGACTAATCTGCCAGTGGTAATCCAACCACCCTAAAAAGACAAAATACAACTGATCAACTAATACTTAGCATTGAAAGTTACCTGACTCATCAGATTCGAACATCTCGATGAGGTATTTCATCACAGCTCACCACCCAAATTTCAGGCCACAGACTTACTAATCCCTTTGCTGCCTTAGTGATGAAATTCGTAACAACTTTCATCAACTCGTATCGACCTTTATCTAAGCATTTAAGTACTTCATAGGGACCCAAAAACTCGTAATCTGTTTTTACTGATGTACAATTTGGAATCCCTATGTATCAGCACAAAATCTCCCAACGAAAACTGTAAAGTATCTCGCCTTTTTCGGTTAGCGTTTTCAAAGCCACGATTATCTCTCATTGTTCTCTCAACTCTTTCGCGATCAAGGTGTCGATTCCGTAATGGTGTTAAATCGCGCAAAAGGGCTTGATTTGATTCAAGCCTTCATTATCTGGGCTGGAATTATCTACTCCCAAGAGCAGTTGCAAAGGTGCCGTACCAGTGTTTTTTTTTTTGTATTGTGATTTCAAGACCAACTGAATTTTCTATATACCGCTCGACCATACTGACATTTTTTTTTTTTATTTCTCTTCAGATCATTTCATTTTCTAGTTCAGGTAAACTGCGACTTTATCTGTTATCAAGCGCATTGTCAAAACAAGTAAAATTAAGTAGAATGCTACGGTTCCCACTATTTTAGTCCTTGTTGGAGTTCTCCAAGGAAGGAAGAACAAATTTAATTAATTTATCTCCTGGCACTAAAACCTGCAATAACTGTATCAAAAGATCTGCGCAAGCAATGTGCAGTAATTTTAAATTCTCTCTCTCTCTTTATATTGGCATTTTCATCAAATGTGTATCATTAGTACAGACTTACGGCCAAGACATATTTGACAACTTAGAGACACCTTAGACACCTTTCGCTTGCCTATATTTATCTGTGTATCCACAACCACCACATCAGTTACAGACTCAACTTGGTACTCCTGTATTATTGAACCTGGAAGAACTAAAAATTTAACATTCATTAGATTTAAAACATTATTATTTTTTAATTTGTAACTCTGTAAAAACTAGTTCTCTGAAATTTCAAAACCTTTTCTTTTTAGAATACTCACAATAATAATAACACTCTTTGAATTACCTTGTTAAGTCTTTATGCAAAATGTCTAAATTACCAAGAACGAATTAGAAATAGCATACCTCATTATTCTCTTATTATTTGGTGCCAAATTTCCATACCATCTTTCGTTTATCATTTATTTTAGCCTTGCAATGCTATCGGAAAATTTATTTGCATTTTGTAGTGTAGTTCAGCCCTTACTATTAGTTTGAACGTACTTTATCCACATTCATGCTAGAACATTTCAACTTCTACGCATCACTGTCAACAAACTACTTGGTCAATTTATAAGCTGCCACCGATTTCACAATAACAAATGTCAAATTTTACGAATATAGCAATGACACATTTCAATCTTGCCATCTAGTGGTCGTATGTAAAAACATAAAAGGTAACTCTCGTATTTCGCATTTCTAATATCACTGATCTGCCGTTTGTCATTCTGAATGCAAATTTCTAATTCTTATCAAAGTTTAAACTCAATCAGCAGAACTTAGATCTCTAAACTCAAAACGCATTACTCTTAATTTTAAATAATTTTAACTGATCCCTAATTTCAATTATCAAATTTCAATTCTCATGACTTTTTATCGTTCGCCTCGTTCGTTGTTTTTCAGTAAGCATTGACTAATACGTGCATAATCAAAATAATAAAACTTCTCTTACCATTTTACTCATGTTCTAACCATTACCTTCATACAATTTGTCCATAAACAGAACACCGCTCGTTCCTTCTGACATTTTTTTTTGTATTTCTAGTTCATTACTGGAACCATTTTATTCATCATCTAGATTTTCCTGCATGTAAGTTGTCTGTCCCTAAATAAAACAACGCTTGTCCATTTTGATAATTTTCTGCAATACATTTGCTACTTCGTCTTAAATGCACCTCAATCTGTTGTCAATCGCTAAGTATAAATTCTGAAAAATTAAAGCCTGCAAAAGTGTTTCATCTGAAAACGTCGGAAAACGTTTTCAAACGTTTCATTTTCCTTCCACGGTGGAAGTTCCACCAATGTGTTCCACCATAATCACTTATTATTTGCAATAATTGAAACGTATCACTTGCGTTTTTCACTTTCAAACTACTATCTTAGACAAACATTATTTTCATACCCATTTCTTCCATTTTTCCAGTTCACAACCAGAAACGTTTTCGAACGTTCGCCTTCGCAAATTGATTAAATAAGTTTTTCATGAACAAAATTGCATAATTAACTTTTGTAACTGTTCAAGCACACAAACTTAAATTCAATAATATCCGAAACAACGCAGACAGGTAATAATTTATCACATCACTATTTGTCACTTAATCATCAAATTAATAATTTAAACAAAACACTGGAAAAATGCAACAAAGCAAGATCCCCAATAAAATAACAAAATATTATTAAGACGTGCATGAATCCCATTCACAAGCAGAAACGTCGACTCGATCCCACTTCTGATGTAAACAAATAAGGGATTTATTGTTTAAATAAAACTCAAGTTGTTCACAGACTATTTTATTCTAGGTATTCACTCTTACAACGTATGAAAACATCTGATCTCTCTATCAAATTCTATGTGTGTTTTATAAAAACCAATTAGTGTAATGAGCCGTCATCGTTATCGTTAATGAGTCGTCATCATTAGTGGGTCCCGATTACGGATGGCATCTAGATAACATTTTATGGTGACGTAACAGGGCTTCCTGGAAGGCTAGATGCTAACATATATATATACACAATTTTTATATGTTCAAGTTTTTATCTATTTATTATTTATAATCATTGTTTCAAATTCTTCTTTGTTTACTTAGTATGTTCTTTTTTATTTTTTAACTTGATTTTTTATATATTTTTCACATTTAATGTTTCATTTTATTTTTATGACTGTTTTTATAAAATTTGTAAAACCTTGCATTTTTATTTATAGACTGAAGATGACTGGATTTCACAGTCGAAAAGTCTCATAGTATATTTTAATTAATTTAATTAATAAATTTTGACGAGTAAATAAGAATTTTTATTTCTCCTTATATATATATATATATATATATATATATATATATATATATATATATATATATATATGCATTTATGGTTATTCCGTTCCAATAATGTAATTATGAATGTTTTTGGGAATAGCGGTGGAGAAAAGTAAACTCAAATTTTACTAGTACCCGATATTTCGGTCTAATTTTTTTTAGACCTTTTTCAAGGGCTGGAAAATTTATTAAATCAATAAATATAAATTACAGACAAAAATGTTAGACTTACAGTAAATACTAAGAGTCTCCTCTGATGTACATAATAAAATAATTGAACAAATAGTTTTAAAATTAAACATTAAAATAAATAAATATCACATAAATCACAGTCTAAAATCGTTATCACAGCTCATAAAAAAATTTTATTTAAAATTTAAGTAAATGGTGCTAATTGGTAGATTAAAAGGATTAGTACGTGTCTCTTCTTCGTTTAGTTTAAAATATGGCGGGATTGCTTCATGGGTGTTTTTTCATGGTCGGTAATGTAGAGTCCTTCTTTTATCCGTTGTCCGTGGAATGTATGTAAACAAACTTAACCTGTATCTTTTTTAGTAATGTGTAGTAAATAGTTGTATAAGTTGTTTAAGCCTTGAATGTCAGTTTTTGCATTTTGCAAGTTCTCCTCAAATTGGTTGATGTAACACATTTCTAAGAAAGTCCTTTTATATGTATTGGGTTCAGTCGCTAATATTTTGGTTTCTTCAAATTTTGGTACATGAGACGTAGAAGATAAGTGTTTACTCAATGCACAAAAATTTGGTTTGCATTTTGCATCTGACTTGTGTTGGGTGATGCGGTGGCCCAAACACTGCGACGTTTGACCAAGATACGGTAAGTTACATTCACATTCTATTTTGTAGACTACATCTCTTTTATTTTTTGATTGTAGCTTATCCGTTATAGGGGAAAATAACTCCCTGATGGTCATTAAAGGTTTCTCTGCTAGAATGATGTTCGCACGAGGTAAGTGTAGACTTACCTCGTCTATAAAACCTGTTTACGTTCTTCTGTTATTTCTATACTGTAAATTTCTTTGTTTGAACCCTAAAGATAAAAGAAAGAATCATCATAATTGTGTTGTATATAATAATAATAATAAAAAAATAAATAATAATTGCCGATTTAATGCTTCTCTGTAAGACAAAAAAACGATATACGTCTTTACGTCTACGTCTTATACAGAGTGTATTTCATTTAAGCGTGGTGTTTTTCAGTGTGATTCCTTGAGTCCGCATTTCTTTTGCACCTCATTGATTTCCTTATCGGTCCACCTCAGGCCCGTTGGAGGATATATGGCTGGACCTCCGTCGAGGCCTGTTAATAAAGTCACTCATTTATATGCCTTAAGTCAAAACTTTATGCCTCGAACCAGAGGAAGCTTGGGTTCGCTTTAGCTCCATTCATGGAATACTCAGCCGCGATAGCTATGAAATTCGGCTTGGATTAAAGTGCTGTTTTACATATGCACAGAGGAAAACGAATGGATAATGGTTACTGTAATGTATGTACAAGATAAAGGTACGGACCTAGGCAGACGAGCCTAGACCACATCATAGGCAGTTAATAAAGAACTATCAAGCAGTATACATGTGTATCATTTACGTAACCTATTACATGTTACATGGCGCAGTCAGGTTAATAAAAATCAAATAATTAACGATAATTAATTTAAAATAGTAAATAATGACGGATAAAACGCCGTTACTCCCTCTTAATCTTGAAGGGAACGTGGCAGTTAACTGGACCAAGTGGCGTATGCGATGTGAAAATTATATAATTGCTAGTGAAATTAATAAAAAGATGGAAGCAACGCAGTGTGCCGTGCTTTTACACTATATCGGAGAAGAGTGCTTCGATATTCATCAAACTTTTGAGTTTAGTGAAACTGAAAAAGGTAAAGTGAACGCGCTTTTAAATAAATTTGAAAACTATTTTAAACCGCGAAAAAACTTAACCTATGGGAGACATCAGTTCTTTGTGAGAGACCAACAGTCACACGAAAATATCGATCAATACGTTACCGATCTAAAAAATAAGGCTAAAAATTGTGAATTCGGTGATCTAATGGACAGTTTAATAAAAGATCGCCTAGTTTGTGGTGTTCGCGATGGTAAACTACGCGAAAAACTACTTGGCGAAAGTGATTTGGACTTGGAAAAAGCCCTAAACATGTGCCGGGCCATGGAAATTTCCAGACAACAATCGCGGGAAATAGCCGCAACCGAGCAGCAGTTACATGCAATTTCGTGTCCACGCCAGAGACCATCGACGTCATCAAAGGTCGCAGAGAGGACGTTCAAGTCCGCCAACTTCAGCCGATTCAAACCGAAGGAAACTTGGAGAAAGCCGAGCCCAAACGAAGAACTTCGTGAGTGTGGTAAATGTGGTGTTTTTCATGCAAATTTTAAGTGCCCCGCTTTTAGGCAAAAGTGTTACAAATGTAATGGTTTCAATCATTTTGCAAAATTTTGCCGGAATCAAAATAAATTTATGCATAACATTGATGAAAATTCGCACTGTAGTAGTGATACTTCCGATTGTGAAATTAATGATAATAACAAAGTTTTCATTGGTTCCTTAGAAAACAATGAATTGCAAAAGCATTGGTCTTGTCAACTAAAAATAAATAATGAATTAATTAATTTCAAAATCGATACAGGAGCACAGGCTAACTGTATTCCTATAGATGTATTTAAGAAACTAAATATTAATAAAAATTTATTAAATGTGACAAATACTAGATTAACTTCATATTCGGGTTTGACACTTGACACATTAGGTAAAATAACTTTGAGATGTCAGTTTCGAAACAGTTTACAGTTAATAAATTTTTATATTGTGAATGTTAAAAATATTCCACCAGTTTTAGGTATTGAAACGTGCCAACAACTAAATTTAATAAAAAGAGTTTTTGCTATCGACGAGATAGATTTTTTAAAAAATTATTCTGGTATATTTACAGGAACAGGCTGTGTAAAAGTTGAACCGTGTCATATAACTGTCGATGAGAAAATTAGGCCGGTTGTTCATGCTCCGCGAAAAATCCCGCTAGCGATCAAAGATAAAGTTAAAGAAGAATTAAATAAATTAGAAAAATTAAAAATAGTTGAGAAAGTCACCGAGCCGACAGCATGGGTCAATTCTTTAGTCGTTGTTCGCAAAAAAGACGATTCATTAAGAATTTGTGTATCCCAAAAATTTAAATTTAGCCATCAAACGGGAACATTTTCAGTTACCTACTCTTGATCAAATTACAGCTAAGTTATCAGGTGCAAAATTTTTTAGTACGCTCGACGCAAGTCAAGGTTTCTATCAAATTAAACTAGACGAATTTAGTTCGAAATTAACTACTTTTAGTACTCCTTTTGGTCGTTACAAATATTTAAGATTGCCTTACGGTATTTCGTGCGCACCTGAAATATTTCACAGAATCGTTAAACAAATTTTTGATGACATTGAAGGTGTCGATACGTACATCGACGATATTTTAATATGGGGTTCTACTAAAGAAGAGCACGACGAAAGATTAAAGAAAGTATTAGATAGAATAATAGAATATAACATAAAATTAAATAAAAATAAATGTGTATTTAGAGCAGTTGAATTACAATATATGGGTCATACACTAAGTAGCTCCGGAATTCGCCCCGATTCTAAAAAAATAAGTGCGATTCTTAATTTTCAAAAACCAGTAAATAAAAAAGATATAGAACGTTTTTTAGGTATATTAACGTATCTATCAAAATTTATTCCTAATCTTGCGGAAAAAAGTTCGCCTTTAAGATCATAAATTAAAAAAGACGTACACTTCCAATGGCTTGATTGCCATGATAAATGTTTTGAAAATTTGAAAAATATTTTAAGTACAACCCCCGTACTTCAATACTATTCCATGCAAAAACCGGTAATTTTGTCAGTAGACGCCTCCAAGGACGGACTTGGTGCTGTTTTGTTACAAGATGGCGCACCAGTGGCGTACGCGTCCCGCGCACTTACTTCGGTACAAAAACATTATGCGCAAATCGAAAAGGAAATGCTAGCTATTTGTTTCGGATGTGAAAGATTTAGAGAATTTTTATATGGTCGAAAATTTGTTGTAGAAACCGACCACAAACCGCTTTTGTCAATCATTAAAAAACCACTGAATGATTGTCCGTTACGTCTTCAACGTTTATTATTACGTTTGCAAAATTATGATCTAACGTTACGTTTTAAAAAAGGCAAAGAATTGTATATAGCAGACGCATTGTCGCGCGCATACGAAATAAATAATAACTTTGCAGAAATAGATAATGAATTAGAATACCATTCAGATTTAATGATTTTATCTTTAAATATCACCGATTCGCAGGTATTAAAATTTCAAAAATTCACAGCTGAAGACGGAGAACTACAAAAATTAAGAAGTTGTATAAATGTTGGCTGGGACTTTTCAATAACCTATTCACCGGATATGGAATATTATAAAAGGTTGGCTGGAGATTTAACAGTAAAAAATGATATTATATTTAAAAATAAAAGAATTGTTGTACCTACAAAATTAAAAAATGAAATGTTAGAACGAATACACTATGGACACTTAGGTATTGAAAAATGTAAAAATAGGGCCAGAGAGTGTTTATATTGGAAAGATATAGATAAAGATATAGAAAAATTTATAAAAAATTGTTTTGTATGTAATAAATATAGACGTGAAAATTTAAAGGAACCTATGATGCCACATGAAATACCTAATGGTCCATGGGAAAAGGTTGGTGTTGACATATTTGAATTGAATAATAAATATTACATACTTGTAGTAGACTATTTTTCAAAATTTGTTGAAATTAATATTTTGAACAAAATTACCAGTTCTAATGTAATTACCAGTTTAAAATCAATTTTTGCGAGACATGGAATTCCTAAATTATTAATATCTGATGGCGGTACTCAATTTACGAGTGCAGAATTTAAAAATTTTACGTTAGAATGGAATTTTGAACATGTTAGGAGTAGTCCTAAATACCCTCAATCAAACGGTATGGCGGAGAGGACAATACAGACAGTCAAGCGAGTTTTAAGAAAAACTATTGAAACTAAACAAGACCCGTATTTAGCACTTTTAGAACTACGAAACACGCCACTGTCTGGTTTGGACTCACCCGCTCAGCTTTTGATGAATCGGAAACTAAGAGGTTTGTTGCCTGATTGTAATCATTTTACAAATAAAATTAATGATAAAAATAAAATTGTTAAGAAAAAATTAAAGTCTAAACAACTAAAACAGAAAAAATATTATGATAGAACCGCTAAGAATTTGAAAGATTTAGAAACGGGACAGCCTGTTTTTGTTAAAAGAGATAAGATTTGGGAAAAAGGTGTTATAAAAAATGTTTTAAATAGACCAAGATCATATCAAGTTAGCTTAGAAAATGGGTCCATATTAGAAAGAAACCGACGGTTTCTAATTCCGTTTTCAAATTGTAAAGAAGAAATCGTTAAAGTAGAACCAGAGGAAAATGATTACAATGAAGTCGAAAATGAAATTAAAAATAGTTTATTTGAAGATGAAAATAAAATTTTAATTGCAGAGCCACCTTCTGAAACTAGAAATATATCTAGATCAGGAAGAGAAATTAAACCTCCTGATCGACTTGTATTTAAAAGAAAATAGACTTTATTTTGTATAAGGTTTGTTTTTCTAATGTTGTTTTTTTTTTAGTTGTAAATAATTTGTATATAGTTTGTAAATATAGTTAAAAAAAAAAAAAAAAAAAGAAATAAAAAAAAAAAAGATATAATAAATGTTAAGTATGTAAAAGGTATGTTAAGTATAGTATAAATTTATAATTAATGTAACACATAGTATATAAAGTATTATCTTAAGAAAAAGGGAGATGTAATGTATGTACAAGATAAAGGTACGGACCTAGGCAGACGAGCCTAGACCACATCATAGGCAGTTAATAAAGAACTATCAAGCAGTATACATGTGTATCATTTACGTATCCTATTACATGTTACAGTTACGATGTTCACCTGGTTGATGAGAGCATAATTAAACATCTAGTTGCCGAAGGATCCTACATATTTCTGGGCATCAGTGAGAGAGGTGTACAGGATGTGTCATTCATTAAAAAGTTCTTTCGCAGCAAGTATATAGTGCGTTTACGGCAAATATGGGGTTTTTGTCTTTCGGGGAAAAACAAGGTTGCAGCTACAAATATGCTTGCTGTCCCATTACTGTCATACTCTTTTGGAGTCATGAAATGGATCGTCGATGATATGAAAGATCTCGATAGAAAGACCAGGAAAGTAATGAGGATTAACCATAGCCTTCATCCGAAATCGTCTGTGCAGCGTCTATATCTCCCGCGACCGCAGGGTGGCAGGGGATTACTGAGTTTAGGATTCCTGGATAGTAGACTTGTACTGAATATACCAAATAGGGTGCTGAGAGGTCATGATCTTCTAATGAAACCCGTTCAAACTCACGAGTATGGGAATAAAGGTGCTTTTTTGTTTTTAGCGGCAAAGAGAGCGGAAGAAATTCTTGGTTTAGAGAGCTTGATCCCAAATCGTGGGAATGCAAGTGTGGAAATCTGTCATGATGAACATCTCAGAATTGTTCCGTCGATCAAGAAGGCAGATATTAAAATGCTTTTTAGCGAACACATGAGGATAAATCTTCACTCTGTGTTCTTCAAACATATCAGGGAAGACGACCTATCCCTTGAATTCACGTTGTCTTTCCTTCGATCAGCTGGCCTTAAATCCGAGACAGAAGGGTTTGTGCTTGCGTATCAGGATGGCGTTATGAATAACCTGGTCTATGAAAACATCATAACGGGCACGGTTCAGTCTACGTATTGCAGGATATGCCGTGGCCAGCCCGAGACACTGATGTACATTTTATCTGCATGCCCTTCTTTGGCAATGTCAAGCTACATCTCTAGGCACAATGCAGCTCTCGTCGTAGTGTATTTTCAGTTGCGGTACGCTTACGGTATCGACGTGACACCTGTCATACCGTTCACACCTCATCATATAGAATCTGTGGTGGATAATTTTAGATGTAGAATGTCGTATATGTCTGTTGCTACGATAAGTTAGTATTATATTATGAGATAAATGTTTGACATGTATTAATGTATTTAATATAAACTTCCAATTACTTTTGCATATTTATTATATACACGACGTACACCGAACCCCGTACGCATCACTGGCGACGAGATAGTGGAAATTTTACAATGACTTTAAGTGCGGAAGTTTTACAAGAACTCATAACTACTCATTACTTCTGCTGTACAGTCCAGACCGACTGTAAATGGTAATACTAGTACTATTACATACGTTAATTTTGAAAGATTTAATGAAAATGTAGAAACTTGGGATATGTTCCAAAAGAGATTGGAAAATTATTTTTGTCTTCGAGATTTGACAGATGACAGACCAGAAGTAAACTAGAAGAAGACCCAACTATTAATGCATTGCATTGGTACCAAAACGTTACAATTACTATGTAATTTAACTAGTTCATTTGATCCAGACACCAAATCATTGTTACACTAGTTAAACTTTTGAAAGAACATTTGTCACCAACTCCAAGCGAAATCGCGGAACAAAATAAATTTACTAAACGTGTGCAACAAGGTGAAAGTATTGCAAATTCTGTTGCAGATTTAAAAAAGCTATCTAAAAATTGCAATTTCAAGTGTAATTCATGCCAAGCTACAACAAATGGTTCTCATTTGCGACAGCAGTTAATCAATGGGGTTACGATACAAAGTTGCTTGAAAGATTAATACAATTAAAGGAACCTCATAATAAATTTACAAATTGCATAAATTTGGCGTTAGCTATAGAAGCGGCTCAAAAAGAATCTAAAGAAATTAAAAATACACAAATAAATACGAATGGTTAATTACAAATTAAACCAAATCAGTATGCTAAGGCGAATAATGCATCAAATTACGTAAAAGGAAAGAGTTTCCAAAGTGGAAAACAGATAGTACAGAAACGTTAAAATGTTACAGATGTGGAAATTCAAACCATTTAATAAATACATGCGAATATAAAAATTACAAATGCAGTAAGTGCGGAAGGAAAGGATATTTAAATACTGTCTGTATGCAAGGAATAACGCCAAAAAGAAAAAGTATCCACTTGATAAACAAAAAATCTTATAAACAAAGCCAACTGGAACCAATTTTTGAAGGAAGTGAAGATGATGAATATGGTTATTTTATGAAAACGTTAGAAGATAATAGTCTACCTGAATGTAGTAAAAAAAAAAAAACGTCCAGGGAGGATTATGATTAAATTATTACTCGATGACAGCCCTGTAAAATTCGAATTCGATACTGGTGCAGCAGTCACATCAATGTCAGTCAAAGAAATCAAGAAATTGTTTCCATCAAAAATAATTCAACCAACGAAGCTTTCTTTGAAAACTTATACAGGAGAAGAAATTGTACCAAAATGATTTGCTACTGTTGACGTACAGTATAAGCATAAGAAGGCAACGGCCAATATTTATGTAATAGATAATAGATAATAGAGAATGGTTACCTAATATTAAGATTGTACTTCCTGAAATTAATCAAGTTAAAAATGCATATGATGAAGAACTAAATGACGAACGAAGGAAAAGTATAATTAATGAGTTGAAGAACGAATTTCCACAAATTTTTTAAAATACAGTGGGTAAGATTGTAAATTATGAATTTTTTATATTTACAATTAAAACAAAATACTAAACCAATTTACAAGCCTACGAGAACCATACCATTCGCATTGGAAGAAAAAGTGCATGCAGATATAGATAGATTATAAAAAAAGGAATTCTTACAAAAAATTCAATATTGGGCAATATTGCCAGTCGTAGCCGTGATTAAGTCTGATGGCTCAGTTAGATTATGCGCAGATTACAAAATAACAATGAATAAATTTTTAAAAGACGATCATTTTCCAATACCGAACATTGAAGAAATACTTGGAAAACCAATGAGCAATGGAAAAATATTTACAGTACTGGATATACGTGAAGCTTATTTAAACATGCCAGTTTTAAAAGAAAGCGCAAAAATAAAAGCAATATCTACTACAAAAGGAGATAACATGGTTAACAGATTAATGTTTGGCACAAAAGTAGCACCATCTAATTTGCAAAGAGACATTACACAAACATTACAGGGAATTGCCGGCGTATATGTATTTTTTGATGACATAAGTATACAGGGATCAAATTATCAAGAACGTTTAAGTAGAGTTAAAGAAGTTCTAAAAAGATTGCAAAACGTGGAATTAAGAATAAAAGAAGAAAAAATTCAATTCTTAAAAACTTCAATAGAGTATTTGGGCTATAAATTTACTTCGAAGGGCACTGTGACGAAGCAATATCGAGACTCCAAGATCAAGAAATGTCACAGAAATAAAAGCGTGGCTAGGGTTAGTAAATTACTACGGAAGAATTTTCAAGAATTTAGCAACAAAACTTCATCCGTTATATGAACTGCTAAAGAAAATAAAAGAATTTAAATGGTCCGGAGAATGTGAGAATTAATTTTGAAGAAGTCATTTGAATTAATAAAGAAAAAAGTACATCCGAAAAAGTACTAACAACATATAACCCAAAATTACCTAATTTATTATCAACAGATTCTAGTCCATACGGATTGGGTGTCATCATAACAAAACCTAACATTTTGAAAGCTTTATTTACAATATTGTTAACATGAATATCAAATTTGAGCCTAGCGTCAAAAATGACGCCTAAATCTTTGATTTCAGTCACACAAGATAATATTTGATTTGATAATTTATATTCGTAATAAATATATTTATTTTTCGTGTGAAAGCCATTTTATGACTTTTATTAATGTTTAAAGATAATTTATTATTGATACAATAATTGTTCAATCTATTAAGGTCACTTTGAAGATTACGGCAATCTTCTAGGGAATTGATTTTGAGATAACATTTTAAATCATCAGCGTAAAGCATAAAATTTGAGAAATGAAAACAGTTTGATATATCATTAACAAATATTATAAATAAGGTGGCGGCCAGGTAGGCCCCCTGTGGAACACCTGAAGTTATTGGAACATAAGATGATATATAGTTATTCATGGCGACAGCTTAAGATCTGTTTTTTAAATATCATATTAACCATCTCATTAGATTGCCGTGAACCCCGGGATTCCGAAATTAAGTTTGTGAATTAATATATTATGATCGACTTTGTCGAATGTTTTGGTGAAATCAGCAAAAATTATATCAAATTGGTCATGTTCGTCATGGTCATGGTAACAGATTAGTTATCACTGAACGTTTTTGGAAAAAACCGTGTTGTTCGGGATTTCTAAGATTTTTTATGTTGTTAGTTAAAAAGTTTCATATAATCTTTTCTGTTATTTTACTGTACTACGACGGGTATTTATTATTATTATTATTTTAGAGGTGTTAGTATCAACATTGTTAAATAACCCATTCCAGTTTATCACGCCAATTATGATATTATTATTAATAATATCATAATTGGCTTTGTAAAAATTGCGACTAGGAATTCTAATCTTTTTAGACACGTTATAAGAATTCTAATCTAAATGTGCAATTATTGTTCTATGATGTGCGTCGTCTTTTATTAACGGCGAATTAGTAGTAGCGATTTCATGAATTGATACGTTCGATAGTACCAGATCTAATATTCTATCATTTTTATTTACTAAAAAGTTAAATTGTTGTAAGTTTAGGAGAGACATTGTATCTGTCTGTGTTTACGTCGTTAGGTAAGGAGGGTGTTAAAATTTTACAATTACTATAATTAAGCCAATTAATATTAGGGAAATTAAAATCACCTAGAATTAATATAACGTCAAATGGATGATCAGTGCATACATTGATTAAATTAGCATTAAACGATTTTATAAGTGATATGTCAACCCCTGGTATAATATAGGCTCAACAAATATGTAACTTCTTAAATTTAGAGCTAGTTAGAGTACAAGTAATCCACAAATATTTATTATGTAATTTCCAATTATAATACTGAACAGCATTAAATTTATTGTGTATTGCTATTAAGGCACCACCGCCACTTATTTTATTAGATGTTTCACTCGTACGATCACGTCTAAAGATATTATAGCGATCATCGAAAAGCTCCGCACTACACACAATCGGCCCGATTCTGTAAAAAGTTACTAGGTTAGTAGCTACTGAGTAACGTTGCTACGAAATAACTTTTATAGTAACTTTCTTGTCAATCGCCAAACAATTGGTATTCTCTAAGCATAAGCACAAGCAACGTTCTTAAAACAAGTTATATTTAGTAACGTTGCTACAAATAACCGTGAGTTAGAAGCAGATTACGTTCTGCGCAGGCGAGGTATTCGTTTTTAATTGAGTTTGACAGCTATGTTGTGAGTTTCTGAGGTTAAACGAAAAATGTTTTATAAACAAAATCAGAAAAAGAATTGCAAACAGATGGAAATTCTGTTGAATTTCCTTGCAAATATCTCGGTCATGGTCGGTGATACGAGTGTTTAAAAAATAATTGACAGGAACGAGTGGTGGTGGTGTGGTGATGTGCTATGTGGTTACTGTTTTCTATGTGGTGGTGCAAGTTATAGTCCAAATTTAAATGAATTGGGTGAAATACAGTTAAAGAAGTTCGGATAGCCATTGAACAGGCGCGCACTTAAAACATTGATCTGGGAAGGGTCCATTTCGAAAAAATATCTGTAATATAATACAAATGTATTGTTGTGTTTTTATGGAGAGGACTGGGTTTATATATTAATTTAATTTAGATTATAATTTAATTTTTAATAATAAAAAATGTGATTCTTAATTGCAACCGCTTAGTTTTTATTAAATAAGTATTTGATTTTTCAATTCCTTGGGGGAGGGAGTCTGAACTCGTTGACCACCCTCTTGTGTGCGCGGCTTCTATTGACAGTCGTAGTTAATACATTCAAAAAATATTGTACTGTTATACTATTATAAAACAAATGTAAATAAAAATATATATATAAATAGAAATTGAAATAAAGAACTCGAAGAATTTTGTGCTATACAGAAAATAGTATAAAAATCCTTCTATAATTATTGTCTCTATGTTGCCCTTCATTGTCAAATGCTTGAAATAATTCATTATTAAACATAGAAATTGCGACTTTTCACGATTTTAACAAGTTATTTTGAAGTTACTAAGTGTAACAACTGCTTTCTGTTAGTTGTTATCCATAATAACTTTTTTAGCAACTAGTTACTAATTTCATAGTGACTTTTATCTTACAGAATACGGATTTCGTGAAAGTTGCTAAAAAAGTTACTGACCTTGTATTTAGCAACTTTTATTGTAACTTTTTTGTAGTAACTTGCTTACAGAATTGGGCCGATTATCACTTAACCAGGTTTCAGTGAGGCAAATAATATCAAAGTCCGACTGAACAGTATTCAGATAAAGTTCATTAGTTTTGGTGTTTAGACCTCTAACATTTTAGTAATAAACGCTTATCATTACATAGTAACAGTTATACGAAATGGTATGGATAAAATGGATAAAAGTATGGTTATAAGAATGGATAAAGAGGGCAATGAGCTAATATTTTATACATTTTTTTGTAAATCAGCATTGTGATTTATTGCAAAAATGTTAAGGTTGTCATTTTTTCGAACGAGAATATTTGCTTCACGTACCTACATATATTTATAACCGACTAATTTACACCGTGAACGGGTTTCGAAAAATAGGGATTTCTTCTTTGGAGTAAGATGTTCAGTTATGCAGATTTTATCAGTTAAAGATGCGTTGTTAACAATATCACCTGCGCTTATATTCTTGCTAGTCTTGTATGCAGCTAAAAATTCGTTCCGTTTATCATAGAGATTGAATTTTACAACAATGTTTTTTGTAGACGCATTTTTATCATAACTTTGTACACGATGGGTCCTATCAATATCTGATGATTGTAAGTTACAGTTGATGTTATTGGCAATATCAAAAAATATTTAATTTACATTCTAATTATTTTTTAACACCTTGTACTTCCAGAGACGAATTAAGTCTTGAATATTGTTTTAGTTGGTCAATTAGTATCTCTAACTTGCAGAGTTTGTCATTAGTTACGTTCGCATTTGCCTCAAGCTTATCAATTTTTTTAAAATTTGAAGACCAGCTATAAGTTTTCTTCTCAAAATCATCAATTTTGTTGGAACCAAATTGGATAGATTTAAGTAGTTCGCTTTGTTAGTTTTTAATTGTGGAAACATCATTTTGAAGCTCTTTAATGGCTTCGAGTACGTGGTTTGTACTAGATATATTAGCTGTGGGTATTTTCTCAGGATTTTCGCAATCAGTGCATACTCAGAGAAGTGTGATGTTCAATGTCGTAGGAATCGGGGATCTTGGCGCAAGTCCGAAGAAGCAGTTGCTTACATCCTCCCTTATATTGAAGAGCCCGGATCCTCTCTCTTGTCAAGGCTACACGACATGCAGAACAGTCAGGTATCTTCACCACACTTAACTTTGAGCTCAAGACCAGGTGCCACCCTAACTTATTTAATGAAGAAAATGTATGCATTTTTAGAATAAATTTCTTATAGCAAAGCAATATTGATACGACTGTACGTTTGTACGCAGCACTATTCGGAACAAAACTGAACATGACTGTGTTTATGAACAGATCAATTTTTTTGCGAGTCCATAGTGAGACCTAGCAGTTTTAATTGCTCTGAAATTTCAATACCTTGTCCATTGTAAATTAAGGGATTGGTGGAATTTATTTAATTGTGGACTGATTTAAATAAAGCACAATTTATTTTATTTATGTTTAGGGTTAGTTTATTTATTTTGGTTCAACTGTGTACATTGGTTAATATTAAATTAAAGTGTGAGGCTAATTCGTTACTAGTTTCACACTTTATGAAAGAAAGCTATTGTCACCTGCAAATGAACCTATTGTTAAATCTTTTATGTTATAAAAATAATTGGGAAGATCATTAGAGTACAGAATGCATATAGTAATGTATAAGTAGGACCAATTACACTGCTTTGAGGCACCCCAATTTCAAAGGGTAGATTTTTGGAGAAATATGTTTCAATAATAATTTGCACACTGGTATCAATATACCAGTGTGCAAATTATTTTTATATATAGATCTCAATAGATCTATGTAAAAGAAATTATGTAAATCATTCAAAACTTTATGATACTTTATGTAATTACTTTATAATACTCATACTTTATGATACTTTTTCTCTGAGCGCCACGTTATTCCCGGTCAAAACATTTCATGTTTTCAATGTGATTTATATTTAGTGTGTACTTCGGAAACAATTGTTAAGTGTTTTTATTTATATATTTATTTATTTATTTTTTGTCTAAACCTTTTTTGCCTATGAACAATTGTATTTAGTGTGTTTCGGGACTAGCATTTTTATAGTTAAGTGCCTAGTTTAATAGTTTTCATTGTGTAGACACAAATCCAAATTAGTTAAAATGATGAACTGTTGTGCATTTGGCTGTACAAATTGTAGCTATAATACATACTACAAAAACATTAATATGTGCTGAATGAATTAATGCTCTTTTTGGTAAAAATATATTGGATAAATATGCTCAGATAAATTTCAAACAGTGTATTGCATTATCCCTCAAAAGACTTTATAAAAAATGCCAAATATGTATGACAAACAATTTAAAAAAATTTGTACTCAAGAGCCGTAGCATAGATTCAAATTTTGAGCGCCCCTTCCGCTAACTGATACTCAGCAACTAGCATAGGACTAAGACCTAAATTTTTACTGAAAAATAATTGGTCAAACCAGCTTTGTTATTGAATGAAATATGGACTTCAGGGAAACAATGGGACACAAATACGTTCTATGGTTTACCCTAACTTCTTTCCTCGCACAAGAGGGTCAGCGGGGCTTTTACAACGACAATACGCAAAAGTGGTGATAAGTGGTGCAAGAATACATGATTCATAATCATTAATTATTAATCATGGTATTATTTCTATATATACGTAATTTAAGTAAAGGTCCCTGAATATACATACATGCAGGGCCCTGATTTCATTTTATAAGCAAAATGTGTTATTAATTGTTATTTAAAAATTAGAATATATTATGTAACTAAATTGAAGCAATCGTGTAAAGTTTTCTATGATAAATATAATTAAAATAACACAGTTGTCAGGTTGTTAAAATTAATTGTAGGATATGGTGTTTTAATTTTTGTTTAACCTATTCTCTTTAATATTTATACAGCAGATTTGAACAATCTCTTGCAACCTGAGATTAAAAGAATCCAATAAGCAGACGACATATGTCTGTATACCTCACAAATAACTATACAACAAACAAGAAACCAATTAAACCTTGCCATGAAGAAATTCAATAAATGGTCAAAAGTCAACGGATTTACAATCGTGCCAAACAAAACATTAATATCAATTTATATCCGCCATCGGACACCTCTTCGTAATTATTTTACACTCGATAATGAAACGTTCAATATAGTACCGATTGTGAAATTCTTAGGCTTTCAAATCAACTGTAAACTGACCTGGAGAGCTCATTTGAGATATATAGTGACGAAATGCGAATCACGCCTAAATTTGTTACATCCCGTCGCGCGATTTAGCTGCGGTGCTGATATATAAAAATGTTATCCTATCAATTATTCATTACGGAAGTATTCTATATGGTAGTGACACTGCTGATGTAACCAAACTGGTAGATACAATACAAAACAAAGCATTGAGAATTGCCGTTGGGGCCCTCCACTCTACCCTCATAAATGTACTATACGCGGAAAATAACATCATGCTGTTAAAATTGAAAAGGAAATTTTTATCATTTAAATTCACAATAAAACGAATGTTGTTACAAACAAAAATACCGTTAAGACACTTAGCTACAGATCTACTTACATTAAACTACTGGTCGCGAAAAACAACACCACCATTAATAAAAAGCTTCATGCATATAATCACTATATTGCCACCGGAACAAACAAGACAATCTATACCTTGTTCCTATATCACTAACCTCTATCATTGCCTAACAATTATTTTCAAGACGAAATGAACTTACCTACGGAAAATAAGGCATTCACACTAAAAATAACAAGTTTATGGTCCCATTCCTGCTACACCGATGCTTCAAATTGCAAACAAAAATTAAACAGGGAGTTGGATGTGCATTCATCGACACTACATTGAAAATTACCAAAATGTTCAAGAATTACACCTCAGTCGCTTCAGCGGAAATTATGGCCATTTATCTGTGTCTTTGTCACTTTGTGTCTTTAGTGATGCTAAATCGGTTATACAGAAATTAAAACATCCTAATTTCAGCAATAAAAATCCGGAAATAATATACAAAATACTAAACATCATAAAAAACTTAGCATCAAAATATGAATGTAAAAGTAATATGGGTCAAAGGCCACTCTGGAATAATTCATAATAATCAGGTTGACGCCTTAGCTAAAGAAGCCATAACCGCAAGGACACCTCAGGACAGTCTGGATGACGAGATATCGGAATACAAACGAATACTGAGAAATGAATGGAATACAGAAAACCAAAATTTTATACAACATAAAGGCAGACACTAAGGTCTAATCCATCCACAACTACCTACCTCGTTATGGTTTACACCTCATTTAAAAAGAGAATTAATAACCACTATCCGTATACTCAAATTCAATCACAACCTTTCAAAACAACACTTACATAACATGTCTGATACCGATAAATGCATATGTGACAACGAGTCGACCCAGGACGCCCATCACTTATTACTATCCTGCCCCAAATATGACAACAGCTGAAGAGTGTTATTTCAAGAACTTCTCCAAAACAACTTGACGTTTTCAATTAATGTACCCTTCATTCTAAATCTTAACATCATAAAATTATATACATTAATCAACAAATTTATAATTGAAAATAATATAAAAATTTGAGCTCTCAAAAAATAATACAATACTGGTTAAGGGCAAAAAATGTCAAGACCAAAACAACAATTTTTTTTGTTTATGTACAACGTTATTGTAATCCTATTTTCCTACTTACACAAAATTATATATAATTCGCGACTAAATTTACCGAAACAGCGCCACTATTGCCTTCTGAACTTTTAATAGGAAAAAATTATACTTAAATGTCAACCTATGTAAACAGGATTGGTTTATAATTTTTTTTTTGGTAAAATACATGTCTTCTTGCTGTGTATGGTATATTTCAATTATAAATGACTATTAAAAAAGTGAACAAATATATATGACTCCATTTTATGATTTTTCGAAATTTTCTGTTTGTCAGTGAATATTTTCGGAGGTTATAATGCTAGTGCTAGAGTCAGAGAAAAGTTAAATATTACACTAAATTTAAACTAATTATTTGAATACTTAAATTCTACATATATAGGTGTTTTCTTGTGTTTCGGTCGATATATAAAAGCTGAGTTAGACAAATATTTAAAATGATTTTTATTATTTTCTTACTAGTTTCGGTTTGATCTGAACCATTATTAAAGCCTAAAAATAAGTACAGGTTTAATATAATAATTTGCATAAAATAAATAAATATTGTTAAACATTGTTACGCTTACTTGCAAAATATATACATAAAAATGCAGAATTAAAATTATTACAGGTAACGTATCTGTTATCATAAACAGAGCGGAGTATAAACAAAAATTATAAACCATTTTAGATGATGAAGAAATTTACGGGGTCTTGGGTTCCGATCCTACGTCTTCCTATCAAAACCTCAATAATAAATTGGTAGCAAAACTGAAACTTAAAAAATACTATTCGAAAGAGATTGCGAGAGATTTTGACGAACATAACGCACTAATCCCTAGGGTTTTTACGAACATTAAAATACATAAAGATGATAAACCATTACGACATATCATAGATAGTTCGGATGGACCATGAAAAAACCTTACCGTATTTATGGCTGACATCCTAAAAAGATCATATAACATTGACAATCCGTATTACGTACATAACCCGTTTGATCTTATAAAAGAACTCAAAGATTTCAAAATTCCGAATAATTTTACCTTGATCAGTTTGGATGTAGTTTCATTATTTCCAAGTCTCACTTGGGACCTTATTTTACAAGAAATTAAAAAAAGATGGATAGACATTTCCAAAGTCACCCCCATCAGCAGGGATATTTTTATTGAAATTTTAAAAAACATTTATCTTTCATCTTATTTTGCTTTTGAGGATAAGATTTACTTACAGAAGAAGGGTTATCCAATGGGTAGATATCTCTCACTCATCTTAGCTGAAATAACCATGGATACCTTATTAGATAAGGTTTTGGAAATATTGGATTTCCAAGTACCGTTTATAAAACCAGTGGCGAAGGGAAACATCCGCGAGACTTGCCCTCCCATAAAAAAAATTTAAAAAAAAATTAATTAAAAAAAAAATATATTTTTTTAAAAATTTAGATAAATCTTCAAAAATACATCAAATTATGTTGTATACAAATTTTTGTCCAAGGCTTGGTTGACTAGTTACGAATTAATTATTATGACCATGGAAACGTTACATATAAGCATGAAAAAATTCTTCTTCTTCTTCTGATTTGTTGGCTTTGGTGAGGTCACCATTCCGCCAGTGCATAGCTTTTATTCATTTATAAATTTAAATTGGTTTCCTTGAGGAAACCAATAATTTTCTTGCAAACTTCTGGGGAGGGGTTGGTTAGGATAGTTTTAATAGAGATAGGAGTGGGAAGAAGTTTTGAAAAATGCAAGTAAAGTAAAGAAGACTTGTTATAGTGGATAGGGCAATTAAAAATCATATGGTCTACGGTACCAAGTTCTCCGCAGTCGCACAGAGCTGTATCTAGTACATGTATTCTGTGGAGGTGTACAAAGGAAAGACAATGATTAAAACGCATCCGGCAAATTGTGGAGATAGTTCTTTTATTAAGGTGAAGATTATAAAACCAGGGTTTAATAGAGATGAAAGGTTGAATAGAGTGATGGAAAGAGCCTTTATGTTGGGAAGTGGTATTCCACTCTTGTTGCCATATTGATAGTAAAGATTTTTGTATGAGCGGCAAGATATCTTTATATGGCACATAATTATCATGCAGCTCTCCTGGCTGGCTTGCACCGCTTCTTGCAAGTTGATCAGCAATATCATTTCCCTTAATACCAGTATGACTCGGAATCCACGCTAGATGTACCTCAATGCTAGACAATTTTAGTGTGTGGATCAAGGATTTTATGATTAGAGCTGTTTTGTCTATGTTACAAATGCCGACTTGATTAATGGTTTGAAGTGCGCTTAGAGAGTCAGTAAGAATAAGTGCTTTCTTGATATTCCATTGTGGAATTAAAGAGAGAGAGTATCTAATTGCAAGAAGTTCAACTGACATGATTTGAAGATAAGATGTGCTTTTACGGGCTATTCTTAAATTTTTAGATGGGACATATATACCATATCCAGTAGCATCTGCAGAAGATAATTTGCTACCATCTGTATATATATGGGAAAAGTTTTGAAATTTAGTGGGAAGAATGCTATTTAAGACAGAATTATTGTCAGGGATATTATTATTAAAGGACTTATTTATTCCTATGTTGAGATGTATGGGAATCGGATCAATCTGTGCCAAATAGGGCGTTGAATAGCAAGGTAAAATAGGAGAAGATGCCATGCGATGAAAGTACGGTTGTAACTTGTTGAACTGTATTAGAATGTTAGGTAGAGGAATAATTCTACGGCGAGATAGCTTGTTAGACAAATGAGAAAGGACATACAAATTTTGAATTAAAATGTTATTGGAAAAGGAGGCCTGTTGAAGAATGTGTTTCGAAATAAGTCTTTGTGACCTGAGGTAAAGAGGAAGTTCCGCTGCTTCTACAAGTAAAGCGTTGGTTGGGGTAGATTTCATAGCACCCAGACAGATACGTAATGCTTGAAACTGGATACGGTCAAGTTTAAGCATTCTGGTCTTAGTGAGAGGGGACATTATTGCGCTTGAATAGTCCATGCGAGATCTTAGAAGGCTTCTATAAATAAGTAGCATGGTTTGTGGGTGACCGCCCCACCATGTTTTTGTCAGAGATCTCAAGATGTTTAGGATCTGCTGGCATTTTTTATGTGGTTGATTTGAAATTGCCACGTTAGTTTAGAATCCATATGAATTCCAAGATAGCAGTAGGAGGGGACAATGCCAATGAGATGATTATCTACAATGATTTGCGGAAGGGGATTCGGAATATGACGTTTGGTGAAAATTACTACTTTACATTTGTTAAGGGAAAGTGAGAAGTTATGATCGTTTAACCATTCACTAAGAAGCTGAAGCGCCAAATTTATGTGGTGAATTATGGACTGCAGAACAGAATAGGATAGATAAATAACAAAATCGTCAGCATATTGTAAGATACGGACATGAGGCTCAAGTAAAGCATGAACAGAGTTAGTGTATATGTTAAAAAGAATTGGACTAAGAACGGAACCTTGGGTAAGCCATTGAAGGATGTTTTCGGGCCATGTAGCTTGTTTTGATGCTTGACATGTAAAGTTCTTAAACCGATTAGTTGACAAATGATGTGAATAAAATTGGTGGGAATATTTGTGGTCTCCAGAATTCGAAGTAGAGTGGGAATATTGACACAGTCAAAAACTCCTTTTATGTCTAGGAAGACAGCAACAAGGTATTCTTTTTTTAAGAAAGCCGTATGGATATCAGTAGTTAATTTAGCAGTGCAAGAAAGGCATGGCATGCCTTTTCTAAATCCAACTAGTTGAGAGGGAAGAATTTGATGATTTTCCAACCAGTAGTCAAGTCGGAGTTTGACTAAATGTTCCGCAGTTTTTAGGAAACATGAAGATAATGCAATTGGCCGGTAAGAAGAGGGAAGACTAGGGGTCTTTACTAGGTTTCAGTATAGGAATTATATAAGTACTACGCCATTCTGGAGGAATTTCTTCGCCGAGTAGAATAGCATTGATGATATCTAGATGTATTTGTTTCATTTTTGTAGGCAAATTTTTAATTTGAAAGTAAGTAATTTTATCTGGACCGGGGCTTGTGGATTTCACCTTTTTTAAAACTGCGTTGTATTCTTGAATTGTGAATAAGGGGGAAAGTCTGTAGAATTAGATTTGTTTATGGTAAATATATGTGGATAATATGGAGTAAGAGATTTTAGAAAGTCATCTATGCAAGGCATAGGCTTATTGTATGAAGATGTAGAGGCTTTTTTGAAGATTTTAATTTTGGTCCATACTTTAGAGATTGGCGTGTTTGGGTTTAAGGATTGGCAAAAATCATAAAAACAGTGCTTCTTTTTTAACTTGAAAGCTTTTTTTGTTTTAGCTATGACTTGTTGAGCTTGAATAAAATTGTCTAAAGTAGGAGACTTCTTGTATTTATATAAGGCCTTCTTCCGTTCCTTCTTCATTTCTCCACATTCTCTATCCCACCATGGAGTTGGACAGTACTTACTTCTTCTATTAATAGTCGGTATTGCAAGCTTAGTGGCTTCTTGAATGATATCACAGAGACTTTTATGTTTGTCTCTTATACTAAGATTATCTTCTAAGCTCTCAGAGAGTGTGACACAGGAATTATAATAAAGGGGCCAATTTGCCTCTTTAAAGTTGAAAATAGTAGGGGAAGGAGTGTAATTTGAAGATGCGCTACATGAAAAAATGTTCAGACTTAGAAGGAGAGGGAAATGGTTGCTACCATAAGTATCATCCAGTGTGGCACAGTCTATAAGGGGAGCAATGTCGGGCGTGCTAATGGCCAAGTCGATACAACTGGGCAATGATCCCGGGGAAGTGAGCAGGGTAGGTTTACCGTCATTTAAAATACACAAGTCAAGATCATCAATGATCTCTTCTAGAACTACACCAATATTGTTATTTGTGTGACTTCCCCACCTAACATTATGACCGTTAAAATCTCCACATAATAAGAAGGGCATAGAGACTTGATCTGTGATAGATTTGAGTTGATTTAAAGTAACAAAACTTCCAGGCGAAATATATATTGAAACTATACATATGTTATTAATTTTGATTGCAGTAACCTGAAAAGGGGGGTTGGTGAGTTGAAGAGAAATAGGAATATAATTTAAGTTGTTTCGGATAAGAATGCCTGAACCACCATAACCATCAGCACGATCATGTCTTACTAAATTGTATCCGCTAATACGATAAGTATAGTTTGGCTTAAGCCATGTTTCCGAAAGGGAAACCACTTCTATTTGTTGATCATGAAGAAGACGCATTAGATCAGTTTTGTTGCTGTTAATACTTCTAATATTCCAGTGGAGAACTAACATTATTGGTTGATGAAAGCAAAGAAAATTGATTATTTATTTGAGTAAGGAAACTATAGATTAGAGAAATAAAATAACTACCCTGTGGGTGACTGCTAACTTCTGAGCAGAGTTTCGCTAAATCCTGCTCCTTAACCAAAGAGGTGCCAGAAGCAGGAAAGGAATGAGCGGAATTAAATATTGGGGTAGTATAGCTGTTACCGTGCTGTTAACTTTTATTTGCCCATTTGGGGCAAATAAAAGTTCATTATGTGAATTTCTGTCATAGCCGGGGGTAGGAGATGCGCTTTGTTTGCGTTTTTTTGCAGAGCTTACAATTTTAGCATAAGGTGGTTGATCCGACTGAGGAAGAAACGAAGTTGATATTTTCGATGTGGATGCGACAATAGGTGGAAATTGTTGTGGATTTGTAAATGGATTGCTGACTGGTTTTCTTGCAAAAGATTCATTGTATGTTTTGCGTTCCATAGCCATGTATTTCTTGGTCAGTTTTTGTCTTGCCAATTCAGGACAGTTTGGGTCAAGTGAAGAATGGTTTTCTTTGCAATGAACACAAGTCGGGGTAGTAACTGTACAGGTTGATTTCACATGCGGACCAGAACAAATGGCACATCTGGAGTCACTTTTACACAGTTTCGCCGTGTGTCCAAATCTGAGACAGTTATAACATCTTAAAACTGGTAACACATAAACTTCTACTTCGCGGGAAACATAAAACAGCGACACATTTATAGGCAGTTTTCCCCCTGCAAACGTTAGAACAACAGTTTGCGTAGGTACATACGTGGGTGGTGATACTCCTGGAGGACTAGAGCGGCGTGTAAGACGTCTTGCATTTAGTACTTTGTATGGGCTTATAATGTTGTTCACAATATCTTCCAGTGTTACAGACAAATCAACAGAACGAATAACACCTTGTCTGGTTGTTAAATGGTGAGGGATAAAAATATCCAACTTTTCTTTTAAATTACTGTTGGAAGCGAAGCTGTTTGCTTGTACATAAGTATCTCTGCCTTTTTTGGAGATGCTTTTTATTCCAGTTATATTTTCATTGTATAAAATTTTTCCAAATGTCATGGGGTGTAATTTACTGACAGGTGAGGAATCTTGGCTAGGGAGTGATTGAACATACACCTCAAATGGGGCGATATCCTGCGAACTGTACAGATTTAACTGTTTATATTGTTTTTCTTTTTTATTGGGATCAGGTGGATCCCCCGCGGGAGGCCCCGGATTCTCGACATCCATCTCCCTTCACTATCACTTTTTCACTTCACTATTCACGATTAAAATTATACAAAAACAATGAATAAATGTTTATCTGTGAACTATAATGCAATAATTGAAATTATTGGTAAGTTTGTAACTATAAAACTTGTAAAAGATCTCGGCAAAAATACGACAGATCTCTATGACATTGACATCTGTCAACGAACGCATGAAAAAATTGAGACTTGGAAAAATTATAAATAATTTTTAAAAATTTTAAAAATTTTTCGTTTTATCAAAAAACGTCTCAAATAAAAGTTATTAGTAATTGCATGTATAGTAACTTTTGTTCAATAAATTTTTTCGCAATATTTTTCTGTTGCTAAATATTCGCAAAAATCTTAAAATCGACACGAGTAAACTCCCATTTCTAGTCAACCGATCTTCATAAAAAACAATAGGGTTCTTCCCATTTAATAGGAGAATTTTTTAGTACCAGAACGAATTCTCTAAGTTGAACCGTTCTTGAGTTATCGTGCATACACACAGACACACACACAGACAAACACACACACAGACACACACACATACGGACGGCACTTCGAAAATAGGTTTTTTGGATTCCCTGGACCATGAAACGTGGTCATCAGTCAAAATCTCAACATCGAAAATTTTCGCGATTTCAATACTTGCCCCTTATATATTAAGGTCGGGCAAGTAAAAATATGTTGATGACTTAGTGTTGGCAGTCCCGTTGGACAAAACCAACTATGTCTTGGAAAAATTCAACGAATATAATCCTTCTATAAAATTTACTATAGAATTGGAACACCTACTTCTTTAGAGATATCGACAATAACCTAAAATTTAATTGGTACACCAAAAAAACCTACTCAGCTAGATATTTTAACTTTTTTTCTTTTCATCCACTTAAAAATAAAATAGCGCTTTTAAAAACTATGAAAGACAGGGTCACAAAAATTTCAGATATAATTTTTTTTCAAAACAACTTAAAAAGATTTTTCATAGCAAATTTCCATTACAAAATTCTCTTCAACAGCGACACAGATCAGGATTCGGGTCCGGAGGGAGGTAATGTGGATTGGTTACCAAGACAGCGGAAGTTTCTGAACCTAAAAAATACAGAGCCTTCGCACATTTGGGTCACACTTCAAATAGCCTCAAGAAGGTACTTAGGTTGGAAAACCTAGTTATAGCAGACAAACCATTATATAAGTTGTCTTCCTTAAATACTAAATTAAAAAATAAATATAATATTGTTTCTAGTAAAAATTGTATTTACAAATTGAACTGCGAATGTAACAAAGTCTACATGGTAGTACGGTACAAAAACTCAGTAATAGGATAACACAACACCGTTCAGATGCTAAAATAAGTCCAAAAACAATGCGCTTTGAGACAACATATTCGTATCACCAAGCACAAAGTTGATTTCGGTAATCCTGTGGTTTTGGACCGTTTCTCCCATTTTTCTAATAGGATGTGTAAAGAGATGTGTTATATTAATCATTTTGATCACACATTAAATTCCAAAAAGGACATTGAAAATTTACATTCTATTTACTCTTTCCTTCTTACTTTCAAAAAAATAAGGGAAGTAAATGTACCTCAAGGAAGTTAGTCTGTGATGTGAATGATTTCTGATACCCATGCTTGCAATGTTTTGTCACTTTATTGTTCTTTTTATATAATTTAAAAGTCATACACGCTCCCGCTTAAATTCAAACATTACTCAAGGTCATCATGATGAGTGGGATAAGGAGTACTTCTTCTTACAATCAAAGTCAAATAGTGGAACATTCTGGAACTAATTTTCTTATCTCCACTCCTCAACACCTGTTGCTTCTTCCCATTGTATAACAAAATGGCCGCTTCACGATTGTTTTTTAATGTTCTAGAATGTGTTAGTTTACAGTTTTAAAATTGTGAAAATGATATGGTGCACGATTGGTTTGGTGATTTATGACGACTTAGTTCGTATTTTCATAACATCTATGTGTTCCTCTTAATTATTTCAGTGAGTTAAAAAAACTGAGGTTATGATTCCCTAAACTAATTGCACGTTGTTGTTATAGATACCTTGAATAACGCCAACGAACAGTTGGCGAAATATAGACCTTATGAAATAAATGTGGGTTATTCACAACACAATCTTCTTTGTCCCAACTAAATTAAGTATATATATATATATATATATATATATATATATATATATATATATATATATATATATATATATATATATATATATATAGTGACTCCACACAATAAGACACCACCCTTTTACATAACATATTCCCAAGATGAACTTGACACTTTTTAATAATCAGCATTTTCTTTTCAGTCTATATTAACATGTTCTGTTTATTATTTCTTTAGTCTTAATTAGAATCTTGAACTGTAATGATTTAATTTTTTTAATGACGTAATAAAACTTTTTTTAAAAACTGATTCTGAACATTTGGACAGTTATTTTATATATATATATATATATATTTATATATATATATATATATATATATATTTGAGCATGGGTCCATCGAAACTTTATTTCTAAAATAATAGTAACATATATTATGGCATCAGAGACACAGCTCTTAGATTAATGACGTCATACCTATCAAATAGGATAAAGATAGTAGATCATGATTCGAAGTTAATAAGCTTATCCTGAATAAGGTAAAACAAAAAATGTATTATTCACCTCGCACAGAAGTAATGTCGGGTGTGATACTGGTGACTTCTTAGGTCTACGCTTGGACTCCAAATTAACCTGGAAACACTATGTAGATAAGATAATTAACCAGCTCCACAAAGCTATCTATGCCATTAGGCGAATCAGAAAAGTGGGAAACCAAGATCTAGCACCAACAGCGTATCATTCCCTGTTCCACTCGGTTATGACCTATTTATTTTATTTATTTATTTATTGTGTTTGGGTGGTCAACAGAACTATTCCATTCCTAGAGACCCCCACTAATTACATGTATTATTTTAACGTGTTACATATTACAACATAAAATACAAAAATATTTTTAAAAGTTTGTGTTCAATTTTTTTACAATGTTTCAAATTTACAATTTCGGTACAAAAAAGAAAAGAAACAATGAAGTATAAAAGTGAGTAAATTACTCCATTCCTATTAGTGTATCATTTCCTATGATTTTAAAATTTGAAAACGACAAGAAGTAAGTATCACAATTGTTAAATAATTTATTGAACGTATGCATTGTTCTGTTTAAAGGAGAATTTTTACCTAAGTTTGAACAAATTTTATTATTATAAAAAATATTAGTTTTTCTTATTTGAACGATTGGCGTATTGAAATTAATTAGACTCAGAATGTCAGTTGAGTCTATGATATTATTTACTATTTTATATATAAAATTCATATCCAATTTGATTCTACGGTGTTCTCGTGTGCAAAGGTTAAATTTGGCCAGGCGATTATTATAAGAGGGCAACGGATCATATCTATAAAATTTTAAAAAAAATGTATTTTGTGAAACGGCGTTGAATTGATTCTAGTTTATTAATGTGTGTATTATATTGTGGATTCCAAATGACACTGTTGTACTCTAGCCGGCTGCAAACTAGAGATTTAAATAGCATTTTAAGTGAATTTTGTGATTTGAAATGTTTACAAGAACGCATTATGAAGCCGAGTTGTTTATATGCTGATTTGGTAATTTTATCCACATGGTGATCGAATTTTAACTTGTTGTCAAAATAAATCCCTAGATCTTTAACAACACTGATTTCAAGCAGTGACGTGCCCCCTTTTTCATATACATATTTTATAGGGAAAAGTTTACGTGTGAATGTTATACTATTGCATTTGTTTATATTTAAAAAAAGTTTATTAACTTTACAATAATTATTTAAAATTTGTAAATCATTATTCAAGTTAATGCAATCTTGTAAGCAAGTGATGACTTTGTAAATTTTTAAATCGTCTGCATATAACAAAAATTTTGATTTTAAATATTTACAAATATCGTTAATGAAAACTATGAAAAGAATAGGGCCCAGATGGGAACCCTGGGGAACACCTGAGGTCACTTGAACATAATTTGAAATACAACCATTTATAGCCACGGCTTGTAGTCTATTGGTTACATAACTTGCAATCCATCGCAATAGATTTCCATGAATTCCAGCTTGCGACAGTTTAATAATCAATAGATCGTGATTAACCTTGTCGAAAGCTTTTTTGAAATCTGTGTATATAACATCAACTTGACCAGAATTATCTAAAGAATTATTTACATGGTCAGTGAATAAAAGTAAATTTGTCAGTGTAGATCGTTTCCTACAGAAACCGTGTTGCTCAGGAATGATAACTGATTTTAAATTATATGATAAAAAATCTGTAACAACACTTTCGAATACTTTTGCAAATATTTTTAACTTGGATATTGGGCGATAATAAGTGACGTCATTCAAAGGGCCGTTTTTGTGTATTGGAGTGATAATTGCCATTTTCCATTGATCAGGAAAGATTCCACTTTTCAAAGATTTATTAACCGCTTAACGCCCGATTTTTTAAGTGGATTATGGTAAAAAAGATTCAATTTTTAATATTCATGAAATTTGAAGTATAGACTTTTTTAAACGCATTAAAATGAATTATAATAACAAAACCGATTTATTTAATATTTTATTTATGTATATTGTATACTATGTACATATAAGATAGATTAACGTTATTTTTAAACTAAAGTTAGTAAAAAAATGACAAATATTAAAAATCACGCTTATTTTAATTACAATAATGGCATATTTTCTTTGTAGGGGGGAAAATGTCGTTCCGTCAATCTTAGTGACCCAAATTTCTTTGGACCTGCCTTTTTGATAAATGCACTCGAATGATATTTTCGAATAATCTGTTCCACTAATTGTATTCTGAATTCTAAATTATCCATCCCACCATTCTTTATTTTTATATATAAAATAAAAGAGTTGAATACTGTTAGATCTAGTAAATGCATAAAAAAAAAAATTGTAAATTTTTTCCCTCTTTTTCTTGTAATCTCGTAATCGTGCAATTGTTGATCCAATCGATCGACACCACCCATGGTATTATTATAATCAACTACAAATTTCGGTTTTTTTATAAACTTACCCTCTTTGTCTTTTTATTGGTCTCTGTCATTTCTGGGTTATGTACTGTTGACAGTAAGTACACATCTTTTTTATCATGCCATTCAGTAGCTCTTAAAATCTGGGGGGACCAAAAAAATTTTGAGTAAAATTTGGGGGGGCCAGGAAATATTTTTTTATCGTTTACATATGAAAATACAAGTAATTACCTAAAAAAAAGGTCCTCACTTCTAAAATATATTTTTTCCAAGCAATTCTAGGGGGGCCAGAGCAACTTTTAGGGGGGGGCGGGCCCCCGGACCCCCCGCTAGGGCCGCCACTGCTGCCATTCATGACCATTACTTTACGTCGTATGTAAATAAATGAAACGCGTCCCATCACGTCGCTAGAAAAATTCTGTAAGTATTAACACGACATGCGCGTCCTATCACGTCTCTGGGCATTTCTGCCTGTGAACGGCGCGAGTCCTATCACGTCGCTGGGCGTTAAGCGGTTAAAGATAAAAAAAAAACTGCTCACTTAACGCCTCAGCACAGTTTTTAATAAATATTGCAGGAATGTTATCAGGGCCACATCCTTTAGTGACGTCGAGATTATTTAAACGTTTTAAAATTGAAATTTTACTAATGTTTCTAATGTTAATACTATCTGAGGTGTTAGGTGTGCTACTGGTGTAATTTAATATGTTGGAGGTGGATTTTGGCTCAAACGTTGAATGAAAATATTGATTAAAAATTTGACAAACATCATTCTTGTTTTTTGCATGGATGTTTCCATAAAATAAAGTCCGTGGAATATTTAATTTTTGTTTTTTAGTAGAAATGTAAGACCAAAATTTTTTTGGACCATTTGTTATATTCTCTTCAGTATTTTTTAACCAGTCAAAGTAATCTTTTTTAGTAGCTACTCTTAAACGACGTCGAAGTGTGGAAAAAGATAAGTAATCTGAAGTCTGATTATAAGTTTTCCATTTTTTGTGGAATTTATTTTTCTCATTTGCCATTTTTATTGTTGATGTTTTGTACCAAATGGGAAATGAATTTTTACTAGTTTTCTTAAAAGGTACATTTTCTTCAATGACGCTATTTAAAATGTTATAAAAATTATTAAGAGCTAAATTAATATTTTCGGACTTTACCAACCTATGGTTTAATAGTCTGGGGAAACTCACCCCAGGCAGCAAGAATATTCCTTCTACAGGAGAAAGCAGTGAGGGCCACTGTGAATGCATCGAAAACCACCTCATGCAAACCTATTTTCGCATAACTGAAAATTCTTACACTTCATGCCCAGTTTATCTTGCTACAGAGCTTGGAAATGAAGAAAAATACCGGTGAACTCAGCACTCGCAAGGAGTCCCACCCCTACAATACACGGACGAAAGAAGACCTAACGGTGCCAAGATTGCGACTCGAAGTATTAAGAAGGATAAACGTCGGCTTTCATATATTTAACAAAATTCCCACAGAACTAAGAAGTCTAGGCATGAAACAGTTCAAAAATAAATTTAAAATATTGTTAACAGAAAAACCATATTACTCATTACAAGAATTTTTTAATGAGTAGATGGTACTTAAATTAAAAATGCACAAATATATTATTTGCAATTATTTTATGTATAATACAAATATAGTATTTAATATTATTATCATTATTATTACTCATTAATTATTATTATTAATTATATTTTTAAGCAAACTTTGCAACGTATAGATTTTATGTGACATAACTTGTAATTCCTTGAAGTTAAATAAAGGGTTTATTATTATTATTATTAATAGTAATATTTATTTTTTATTTTTTAATTAATTTATTTTTGAATAGTTATATATATTTTTACATTGTTAAACTCTAACTTTCATTTGTTTTTAATAAACTTATCTTCTAGTAGTAGTTGCTTCTCAATTTAAATCAGAGATCTGCTGCATTCTGTTGGTTTTTCATCGCATTGAATTAATTGCTTTCATTATAAATCGTGTCGTTTAAAGCTACAACAATGCTGAAATGGAGGATAGGATAGATTTTATAAATGGAAAAGTTAATGCGATGACAACAGAAGCTCAGCGTCTCTATAGAGAAACTTATCCTGGAAGACGTTGCCCTAACAAACACACCTGCTCTTCTAACCATCGACGGTTACGAGAGATAAGATACTTTTCTAGTATCTTAGCGGATTTAGGGGTTAAAAGGAATGTTAGAACTTCTCAGCTAAAAAAAACACAATTTGGAAATTGTTGAAGAAAACGCTGGAACCAGTACACGACAAATTGCTGCAGATATTCACGTCTCGAATAAAACTATATGGAGTGGTCTTCGAAATTTATTATGTCCATATCATATTCAGAGGGTCCAGGCACTTTCAGATGCTGACTTTGAAGCACGTCGATTGTTTTGTGGATGGTTTTTTCAACAATTCATTATTGATCCCCAATTTGTAATAAAAGTGCTTTACACTGATGAGGCATCATTCACAAAAAACACGATAATGAAACTCCATAAAATCATCGTTGGGCAGACGAAAATCCCTATGCAATTACTCAAGCACGTCATCAGCATCAATTTTCTTGCAATGTCTGGCTGGTATAATTGGTGATACCTTAATTGGTACTTTTTTCTTCCACCGATTTTGAATGGAAAAGAGTATCGACATTTTTAGAAACAGTATTACTTGCACTTCTTGTCCTCCTACATATTAGACGTCAAGCGTGGTTCATGCATGATGGTGCGACAGCTCATTTCACTTTGATAGCGAGAGAATAACTTAACAATAATTACCATGGACGCTGGATGGACAGCTACATGACCGGCTAGAAGTCCGGATTAAAGATCTTGTTTATAAGATTCCAATTTGTGACGGTTGGGGAATTTATGTACTGGCCATTTTATTCGTCTTGCCCTACGTTGTGTTTTTTAGGATTATTAAGTCGATACGTTCTTGGAGCGGGAAGCTATTTCTACAAAGAAACGCTGGGACACATTTCAGTCAAATAGTTTATTAACGGTCTAGTCATTCAGAAATAGTACAAACATGTTTATTAAAGCGTCTGATTGTGTTGGCTGTAAGGTAAATTCAGATTAACATTTTTATAGTGATATCGTAAGTTTCTACTCAAATATTACTATCAAATATACCCTTCCAAACTAAGCATGCGGTCCATATCATGCCATATCATTGTTAAGCTCACTAGTGCTGTCTAGGATCTTATACCTAGTAATTTGAATCACTAATGTGTTGCTGTATCTTCTAACCGCTGCTGAATGCGCATAACGGTGTCTTCTTGGGTGAGATTCGACGGACGGGTCTGTTACCCGCCACAACAGTTTTGTTAGGTCTGCCAACCCTTCGGTGTGTGTGTGGGTTTCTACGGTTGTGAATCGTAGAGTACCGGTCAAGCGTCGCGGGCCCCTACGGTTGTGAGGCGCAGGGCCCCGGATAACCTCCCATTACGGGGGTTTATTATAATCACCCACCCCTGTGTCGACGAAGACGCACACGGGCGGCGTGACTACACAAACGTAGTGGCCGTTACTAACCCAACAATTCCAATGTATCTGAGAACAGGCGTCGCGGTTCAGCGAGCGATGTTCCACCTCGAATCCACAGAGAAATTACTTGAGCTAACGGGTTAATCACGGGCGGCACGGATACGCGGAATGTAGCGGCCGGTTCACCCAAGAATTCCAATGTGTCTGAGAACAAGCGTCGCTGTTCAGCGAGCGATGTTCCACCTCGAATCCACAGAGAAACTACTTGAGCTAACGGGTTAATCACGGGCGGCACGGATACGCGGAACGTAGTGGTCGATTCACCCAACAATTCCAATGTGTCTGAGAACAGGCGTCGCTGTTCAGCGAGCGATGTTCCACCTCAAAACACAAAGAAATTACTTGAGCTCACGGGTTAATCACGGGCGGCACGAATACGCGAAGCGTAGTGACCGTTCACCCAACAATTCTAATGTGTCTGAGAACAGGCGTCGCTGTTCAGCGAGTGATGTTCCACCTCGAATCCACAGAGAAATTACTTGAGCTCACGGGTTAATCACGGGCGGCACGAATATGCGAAACGTAGTGGCCGTTCGCCCAACAATTCCAATGTGTCTGAGAACAGGCGTCGCTGTTCAGCGAGCGATGTTCCACCTCGAATCCACAGAGAAACTATTTGAGCTAACGGGTTAATCACGGGCGGCACGGATACGCGAAAAGTAGTGGCCCTTCACCCAACAATACCAATGTGTCTGAGAACAGGCGTCGCTGTTCAGCGAGCGATGTTCCACCTCGAATCCACAGAGAAACTACTTGGGCTAACGGGTTAATCACGGGCGACACGGATACGCGAAACGTAGTGGCCGTTCACCCAACAATTCCAATGTGTCTGAGAACAGGCGTCGCTGTTCAGCGAGCTCTGTTCCACCTCGAATCCACAGAGAAATTACTTGAGCTAACGGGTTAATCACGGGCGGCACGGATACGCGAAAAGTAGTGGCCCTTCACCCAACAATTCCAATGTGTCTGAGAACAGGCGTCGCTGTTCAGCGAGCGATGTTCCGCCTCGAATCCACAGAGAAATTACTTGAGCTCACGGGTTAATCACGGGCGGCACGAATACGCGAAAAGTAGTGGCCGTTCACCCAACAATTCCAATGTGTCTGAGAACAGGCGTCGCTATTCAGCGAGTGATGTTCCACCTCGAATCCACAGAGAAATTACTTGATCTCACGGGTTAATCACGGGTGGCACAAATACGCGAAACGTAGTGGCCGTGCACCCAACAATTCCAATGTGTCTGAGAACAGGCGCCGCTGTTCAGCAAGCGATGTTCCACCTCGAATCCACAGAGAATTTACTTGAGCTCACGGGTTAATCACGGGTGGCACGAATACGCGAAACGTAGTGGCCGTGCACCCAACAATTCCAATGTGTCTGAGAACAGGCGTCGCTGTTCAGCGAGTGATGTTCCACCTCGAATCCACAGAGAAATTACTTGAGCTCACGGGTTAATCACGGGTGGCACGAATACGCGAAACGTAGTGGCCGTGCACCCAAAAATTCCAATGTGTCTGAGAACAGGCGACGCTGTTCAGCAAGCGATGTTCCACCTCGAATCCACAGAGAATTTACTTGAGCTCACGGGTTAATCACGGGTGGCACGAATACGCGAAACGTAGTGGCCGTTCACCCAACAATTCCAATGTGTCTGAGAACAGGCGTCGCTGTTCAGCGAGCGATGTTCCACCTCGAATCCACAGAGAAACTACTTGGGCTAACGGGTTAATCACGGGCGACACGGATACGCGAAACGTAGTGACCGTTCACCCAACAATTCCAATGTGTCTGAGAACAGGCGTCGCTGTTCAGCGAGCTCTGTTCCACCTCGAATCCACAGAGAAACTACTGGAGCTAACGGTTTAATCACGGGCGGCACGGATACGCGGAACGTAGTGGCCGGTTCACCCAACAATTCCAATGTGTCTGAGAACAGGCGTCATTGTTCAGCGAGCGGTGTTCCACCTTGAATCCACAAAGAAATGACTAGAGCTCACGGATTAATCACGGGCGGCACGAATACGCGAAACGTAGTGGCCGTTCACCCAACAATTCCAATGTATCTGAGAACAGGTTTCGCTGTTCAGCGAGCGATGTTCCACCTCGAATCTACAGAGAAACTACTTGAGCTAACGGGTTAATCACGGGCAGCACGGATACGCGAAACGTATAGCCGTTCACCCAACAACTCCAATGTGTCTGAAAACAGTCGTCGCTGTTCAGCGAGCGATGTTCCACCTCGAATCCACAGAGAAATTACTTGAGCTAACGGGTACGCGAAAGAAGGCAAGATTTTACCTACCAGCAGTTAGTATCTGAAACCAACTGCCCCCTTTTGAGCTGGAATCTCCGTCTTATATATGCTTAAATTCTAGACGGAGAACTTGTCTTCTCTCTCTCTCTCTCTCTCTCTCTCTCTCTCTGCAGTTCTCATAAACATGTACAAAATCCAAATCATACACATGGTTAATAATTTCTCATGACACAGACCCTTTAATGACCATTTGACACATTTGGGTTGTAACCCTCACAAAAAATGGTTTCTTAGAATTAGAAGTTAAACACTAGACATATTTAAAATAACCAATATATCAACCGGTGAACAGATGTAAAATGTCACCACTTGCGGTCAATTTTATGACACCTACTAATATAATTTTTGTGTGTATAACACTTAAAAACCTCGAACCTTTTGAAATACCGCACATCTGGTCGTAGATACTAGCGGAAACGAGGTATAAGAAACACACTCCAGTTACGGTTGGTTTATATACGGAAGAATAAGGAATAGGAAATAAGAATAGTGCACAAAAATAAAAAATATTAAACCGTTTATATAGGAAATAACATTTCGTTGCTGCGCCTGCTTACTTGCGTTAGCCTCTGTTTAACGTTTGTCACTTGACAGGTTCTGATTCATATAACCGTAAAAAAAATTTCGTGTAAAATGAATTCAGAAGATTTTGTTGATTTATTTGCTTATGTTTCATTTTTATATTTGGTGAA
The DNA here is from genome assembly GCA_963971575.1 of Liopterus haemorrhoidalis. NCBI lineage: Eukaryota > Metazoa > Arthropoda > Insecta > Coleoptera > Dytiscidae > Liopterus > Liopterus haemorrhoidalis. Next base: position 22,550,695 of record OZ020616.1, read on the forward strand.
CAATTTTTTAAATAAACGGCGTAGAAGAAGATACAGTATTCGTCCTCTGAATCGCCGAAAGACACATGAACGACAGACACATGTACATTTTTTACACTATTCAAACAAAAAATAATGATCCAGAACAATTTTTCAAATATACGAGAATGACATCGCAACAGTTTGATATCTTACACGATTTAATAAAACATCGTCTCAGGAAAACTAGCAAAGCAAGGCTTTGTCAAGTAGCCACAGACTTGCTATAACATTACAGTAAGTTAATTATATTATCACTAGTTCATGCAAAAGTTTTATTTTCTTTTTTATTGTTTTCAGCTATTTATCAACAAGATGTTCTATGCAGCAGGTAGCGTGGAACTATTACATCGGCAAAACGACAGCTCACTTCGTCATTATTGAGACATGCCAAGCAATATGGGATGTTTTGATGCCGATCTATCTGCCAAGTCCAGATCAAGAGTCATGGAAACAAGTTGCTGCTGGCTATTACAAGAGGTGAAACATGCCGAATTGTGTTGGAGCATTGGATGGGAAACACATACATAAACAAGCTACAAAATATTCTGGTTCAGAATTTTTTAATTATAAAAAATCATTCAGGTATTATATAATAAGTAGTAACTTACAATAATAATTGTTTTAAATAATAATTTATTTTCAGTATAGTGTTAATAGCAGTATGTGACGCCTTCTATAAATTTACATGCATCGATAGCGGAGGTAACCATGCATCGATGGAGCTAGCGGAGGTAACCATGACAGTACTGTATTCCGGGAATCTGGATTTGGCAGAGCGTTTATGGAAAACACAATAAATTTACCAAATGATGTGCCATTGCCTGGTACAAATACAGCCTTTCCATATTTATTGGTAGCAGATCAAGCTTTTCCATTACATCAACACAGTATGCGTCCTTACCTTGGCCTTAATTTAGGAAGAACAAAACAAATTTTTAATTACCGTTTATCCCAAGCCAGGAGAACAATTGAAAATTCTTTCGGAATTCTAGTACAAAGGTGGCGAATTTTAAGGAGCACAATAATTGCAGATGTGCAAAAAATACAAATATTTGTACAAGCAGTTATTGTATTGCATAATTTCCTGCAAATTCAGAAGAAGAAATTCCTTTAAAAGAAAGAAAGTATTGTCCGATGGGTTTTGCCGATTATGTCAATGAGAATGGTGAATTGCATTTTGGTTTTTGGAGGGATGAAGCTAATTTACCATTTTGCCGCAAAGTAGGATCAAATAATTATAAAAAAAACATTTACAAAAAATAGAGATGACTTAGCGAACTTTTTCCAATCTCCTTTCGGCAGTATACAATGTCAAGAACGTAATTTAATATTTGACATTTAAATAGAATAGTTTTGCATGTAAATACTTACCTTAATTTTTTATTAATATTGTTAATAACATACTTAGGACATATAAAATATTTAGGAAATATAAGGATAAGCTCAATAAGTTTTTTGAAATAAACAAATATGTATGTGTAAATATAATTATTATTGTTAGTAAATATTATTTGTATTACTATTCTAATAACCTAAATCTTTCTTACCTAATTCCTACGCTACCTAACTAACAATATATATTTAACTGCTTTCCTCGCCCGAACTTTCCGTGATGAGGAAATTAAAAACTTTAAGCATCGCTGCCTTTTTTTTCTTCTTCGGCAGCCTCTGCATCAAGGAAGCCGCCGTGTTCACGAAGTGGACATTCAGGTTTTGCGAACTGCCTCGGTTGCATAAAGTTGTTACTGCTTCAGCAGCAGTAAGTATGGCAGACTCAACATTTCGCTTCGCTGTCCTGTGAGCTGGTTTGGCCGGAGTCCCCTTCCTGTATGTCCTGATGTCCCTGCCCTCGCCGACCTCGGAGTAGACAGTCCCAGGAGTGCTCACCGCAGAAGGGCTGAGAAGGGCATTCGTAGATGTCCCCTCCAAGGGGTCCTCCATAGTACAAGAAGTCCCTTCTGAGGGGTCCTCCAACGTTCCTCCGTAAGAAGATCTTGGATCATAGAATCTTCCTGCTCAGAACAGTCCACTACGGAAGGATCTGTCAGCAGGTCCTGAAGAAAAAACTCCTTCATAACTGACTCATGTACTGGGGCTTGATCAGTGGCTCTAGCCACTGGTGCAACTTGGAGACAACTGGAAGCACCTGCCACTCTTGGCACTATATTTCCAGTTGTTCTGTAAAGAAAAGAAAAACACATTAGTTTATTTGCAAAGCGATGCATCTTTAAAGTGTGAGTACCTAGATACTATAATTTCTCATGCATATTTAATTGTGAAATTGGTAATTATTTATCTAATGTGACAGATTTCCTAAAACCAATGAACTTCAAACTGTAAACTGTTCTGTTATTTTACTTTCTTGAGAATAGAAATTATGCGGGGGGTAATAAAAGGGAACATTTTTTAAAAATGAGCCGATTCGGAAATCATACTCACGGGTTTAACGATAAATTAAAAAAATGTAAAATGTTAGCAAATTTTCTTACTTTCTCCTCTCCAGCACATGATCCTTTATGACGGATATTTTATCATACAGGGCCCACTGCTTCCTCGTGGACTGCCCTGAGCCAGATGCAGATTCCATCAACTGCATCTTTCATTCCTTGCAGTACCGCTGCCTCAGGATCTATCAGGTCTATCGGGACTCAACATGCTTCCCTGAAAAGTAAACATTGAGGAATTAATAAAATTTAAGAATTTAATAAATCTTTTATTACATTTTGAAGCAAAATGTTCATAGTGCATAGTACATAACACACATTATCCGTGTTCCAACACGATAGGTACTACTAAAAAAAAATCCACTGTTTTAATACAAGTAAAGATTGAAACTTATCATCTACGGACAACTTTTGGCCAATAAAAATGAAGGCATTTCGTCGTAAAATTTTGTTTTTGTAATTTTTATCCATTTTGTCCCAAAGGAAGTGGTACTGCTGCACATATTCAATAATTTGGCAGTCTTCCTCGTCCATCTGCAAAAAATACATTAAATTTTAGGAAAACTGCAACCATAACACTGTTTATATATAATCTTTAACGATAGTTAATCAATTACTTACTTCAAAATATTGTCAGCATAAATTTGTACGTGTAACTTTCTTAAAACTTACAAGAAGAATAAATAAAAATATTGAAAACATTTTATTGTTGTTTACAACCCTCTGTTCACAACTGGAAAACATCTGTTGAACAAACTTTATTACGGCAGACATTTTGATTACTGTGCGCAGGCTTATCGTATCTTATTCTTGGAATAAGAATAAAATGTTGAATGTTACCAACTATTTTTATGTTAAAGTAAAATTTCATTCCTACATAAACCGACATACAGCCATGTTTTAACATCTTGTGTACTATTCTTATTTCCTATTCCTTATTCTTATTCCGTATATAAACCAACCATTAATCTGTTTCTCTTCAGACTCTGGAATGCGTAATAAATGATAAAAATAAAAAATAAAAAAATTAATGGGGTACCAGTGAATGTACCATCACAAATTCGAACTGCAGATATACTACTATAATGTGTTGAGCTGTGTTTTGAAATTATTAGGAATAACCCAGGAATATTCTAACGAGTGCGGCAATCTATGCGAAGACGATCAGAAACATGTGTCATAGCGAGAGGAACTCGTTTTAAACACCTAATCTGATAGTTAGAACACTTAATAGAAAATATAAATATCACTATCCCTATAATATAAAAAGCTTAATCCTTTCTGTTCGTCCGGTCGGGAAAATTCGGGATTGATTCGTCTGATTTCGGAGACATAGACAAGAAATTCTAGACACCGCTACATACTATGAACGACATAAATAATATTTTGCAGATTTATTCTCTAACAAAGTGCGGATAAAATAACATACAGAAATGTCTAGGATTTCGTAGGCATAAACAAGAAACTCTAGACACTCCAATATGCTTTGACCGATATAAACAATATTTTTCAGATTTATTCTCTAAGAATCTACGAATATATTTACATATAGAAATGTCTAGGGTTTCGGAGGCATAAACAAGAAACTCTAGATACTCCTATATGCTTATATATATATATATATATATATATATGATAATATTTTGCAGATTTATTTTCTAAGAATCTGGGGATAAAATAACATAAAGAAATGTCTAGGGCTTAGTAGGCATAAACGAGAAACTCTAGACGCTCTTATATCCATTAACCGATATAAATACTGTTTTGCAGGTTTATCCCTATATAATACTGACCTTATTTTTTATTTACACGATTCTTTAAACTGGTTTGAGATATTTAATATATTTTGGTAAAAATGGTAAATTAATGTACAAATAGATTAAACGTTTTAAATTATCTAAAGTTTTAGATTTTCAAAAATGTAAATGTAATGCATTGAGTAAAACTCGCCTTTGTAAAAATTATAATTTTTACTAAGAATTACCAGCCGAGTTTGGTCATTCATATCAGCGCCACTAGGTGACAACTTATTGAAATGTGAATTTAAAATTGGTTCGAAATATTTAAAATATTTTGGTAAAAATTAAAAATTGATACATTCAATACTTTGCACCTTTGAAATTGTATGTCATGTTGGTATTAAAACATGGTAAAAAAATTTACTTTCTTAAAATGTCATTCCATTTGCCATATTTCCTAAAGATAAATGATACCTGAATTATAATGATCATAACCAACCAATCTGAAGTAGGTGTTAACAGCGTAAGGAATATTTTGAAATGAGTAATTTGCATTTAAAAGTCAGTAATACACTATGAAAGTAACCAAAATAACCAGATCTGGATTGACCTTACAAAACTGAACGCAATATATTAAAGCGGGCAAACATTAAATTTTACTGTGTAATAGTTTCTCACGATTTATTTAAAACTGATTTTAGATATAGTCTAAGTAGGCTTTTTTCCGTATATGCCTTTTTCCGTGTGCGTTCGTTTCCGTGCGTGTAGTTTTCCATGTGGGTGTTTTTCCGTGTGCGCCTTTTTTTATGTCCGCTTTATTTCGTGTGCGTATTTTTATATTATATAAATATTTGGAAAATGTATTTCAATAAGTAAATTTTTAATTTAACGTCTCAAATAATATTTAGTGTTAGCAATATAAATGTGATGCACTGAGTAAAAAATAAGCGATTTCCCATCTTAAAAAGTTTATGAATAAATAATTCGAAATAATTATTTGTCCAGTTTTTAATAATGGGCGAAAAGTTGATTCAATTTGAATTGGATGAAATAAGGCGTATGGCTAAAGAAGGAAGTCAGAGGCGTCGAGCAAGTTCCACATTAAGGTAATGATGTGTTTGCCCCAACACAGTTGGCAACGGGTGCACTAGTTAATAAATATTACAATCATCTTAGAAATAAAGCTTCGAAGGATCCATGTTCATATAATTTTTTGGTTACTGTTCCGTATTAGACCACCGCAACTAGGCTTGTATGCTTAGAATGAATTATATTATAACGTTAGAAACGAGAAGGTATGGTCGTAAGAGTGGGGAGCCAATAATAATCATTCATGCATCTGTAGTTGGCAGAGAAATACGGTTTTTAACACAAGGAACGTTCGAATATATGTAACTGATAATTTTGGAACTCTTTATGAAGTTGTTTTTCAAAATACGTATCCTATAAATCTCATTGGAAACAGGTAAAAATTTCTTATGAGTACCTGTTTATATACGTCTAGCAAAGTTTAAGTTTTTTCTGTCTAAAATTTTTGCTAACTAAACCTAACCTAATTAGTTTTATAATTGATTGTTTGTATATAGAGAAAATATATAAATGCTTTATACAGTTTTAATACATTTACATAATTAAGCATCTATGAATGCGACGAAAAACAGCATGTTCTATTTCAGACATAAAATTGGTAGGTCGGAATATATTGATATTTTTGAGGATTCTCTCTTTTAATAAAGTTAATGTTTTTCAAAATATGTATACTAGAAATCTCAACTAACTATTTAATTGTGTCTTTAAGCGAGTTATGTGTAACGAAACGCTGACCATGACGTCACGTGTGACCAACACCCGTCAGCATCTTTTTTCCTTATAAAAGTGAATGAAAACTGAGACAAATGCTTTTTGTATAATTTTATCTTTTGTTAAAACATGTTAGTTTAAATTAGATTCAAATAAGAATTGTAACTGTTTTTGAAGTGTGTTAAATAAAATAAAACTTTTTAAAAAGATCTAATCGAATCTCAGTCAGTTATTTGGCGCAGTCGGTAGGATCAGTGAAATCAATCTATCGAAGAATTGATTTTTCGTATTAACGATTAATCACTGATTCACATTTTTGACGAGAACTTAGATCGAGAGTGCGAGAGTGAATAGACAGCTCCGTGCGCGAGTACAAAATCTACTTCCGTACCGAGTGAGGACCAGTATCGCCTCAACGCCTACTTCACCCCACGGACACAACTTCAGCAGAGCCTGGGAAACCCAAAATCGTAACCTTTAGGCAAGAAATGAAAATTACAACAATACTGTAAGTACACTCATTTTTCCTTTACTCATTCCCAAAAAGCCAGTGAGTAATCGTACTTATTAAAGAAAAAAAATAGAAATTAAAAAGTGTAGTTTTAAAAACAAGTAACTTTTAAAAACTAATGTCCTTAGAATTAAGCGAGGGAGCTCTGGACAATTTAACTAATTTATTTAGTACAGTGAGAATTGAAAATCCAGAGATGAGCCACCCTCAAAACCACGTTTCTGGTTCACACCCAGTTAACTATCAAATGCTAAAATTATATCTAGATTCTATTCCACACTATGATGGCAATCCCCATACGTTAGGAGTATTTCTAGATAACTGTGAACACCTGTTAAGAACTTTTAATAGTGACACTGACATAACATTGAATGGATTTTTAGTAAGAGCGATTTTAGGAAAGCTCACAGGTAGAGCTTTAATGCTAATTGGTTCCCGATTAGAGCTACGCAGCTGGATAGAGATAAAATCCGCGCTATCATTAAGCTTTGGAGACCAACGTAACGTCGATTGTCTTGTACAAGATCTTATAAGCATCAGACCGCATAAAAATGAATCGCCGTACAACTTTGGTATGCGATGCCAAGACGCGCGTAGTTTAGTAGTAGCAAAATTAAACTCACTCCCCACAATTGGCGCCGAAGAAAAGAGAATTTACATTCAAAATTACAACGACTTAGCCCTTAAAACATTCATAAGAGGTCTACAAAACCCTATACAGACTAATGTTAGGTTACGCAACCCAACATGTCTAGAAACAGCCATGAGTCTAGTAATAGAAGAAGAAAATTTCTTATATTACACCCAAAAGACCCCTACTTACAACAACCTACAAACTAACTATCGACCCATGACAAAAATGACACCTGCGAGACAAAATGACAATTTCCCACGTAACACAACTAATAATTTTACATCGCAAAGACCATTCTTTCAGCCACCAGTAAATTTTTCTCAACCGAGACCCCATAATAATTTTCAGAGAACACCGTTCTCAAACGCAACCCCTAACGCGAGCGCAACACCAAGACAAAATCCGTTTTTGAACACTAATAATACAACGCAACGCCCAAATTACTACGCATTTCAAAAACCACAGTATTCACAACGCGTGAACACTCAGCCGCAACAAAGAACGAATTTCGGTAATAATTCAACCTTTGGCAATCGAAAACCGCAGCCTCAATTTAAACCTGAGCCCATGGATGCCACTACCATACGTACGCACATACAGAGACAACAACCGCAACCTAAATTCGTCTCAACCGAACTATTCAATCAAGATATTGAAAATCTTGACCCGGTTCAAAACGATTTAAATTCATTTGATGATCAAAATTTTTACGAACAGTACGATAGCTCGTACTCTCAAAATTATTCGAACGGAATAAATTACGATGATCTACCCGCAGATCAATATCAAACCGATTTTGACCAACAACAGTTACCGTATGTTTCTGAGATTGAAAATCAAAATTTTCAACAGGTCTCGAGTTCGAGCACAGTAACTTAATACATTTACACGCACTAAATTCAAATTTACCTTACATCTTCATTCCGGAACTAAATGCAAAATTTCTAATTGACACCGGCAGTAGTAAAAGTTTAATGCGACCCGAACTAGCATACGAATTTTACCCGAATTTTATATATAACGAAAATTTCACTATACAATCTGCACACAATATATCTTCTCATAACGAAGTTGGAGAGATACCGCTTTTTAAAGTCTTTAAAGTAAGACAAAAACACAAATTTTACCTTTTCGATTTTAGCAATAAATTCGACGGTTTAATAGGTGTAGATTTGTTAAAACAACTAAATGCAACCGTAAACGTAAATTGCAAATTATTGAAAACCCCTTACGCGAAAATTCCGATAATTTTTGGATTGGAAAATTCCGCAAACATAGAAAATAATTTCAAAATTTTTAATACTACTATACCGCCTCGATCTGTTAAAGTAATAAAAGTACCAGTAAATCAAGCTAACGGTTTAGGAATTATAAATTATCAAAATTTTGGAAACGGTTTAGAAACACCAAAAGCCCTTGTTAATATTTCAAATCACTATGCAATAACCACGGTTACTAACGTTAATGAAAACCCTGTAGAGTTAGATCTGTTAGAGCCCTTTGAAACTGAAAATCTAAATTCCATAGATATTAACTTTGTCGAAAAAATGGAGACAGAGGATATTCTAACGAAAGATCATGACGATAAATTAAAACAAAATTTAAAAAATTTAAGACTTGACCATTGCAATCGCGAAGAGAAAGAAGCGATCAGGAAACTCTGTTTCGAGTACAGAGATATCTTTTATTGTGAAGGCATACCCCTGACCTTCTCAAATCAAATCAGACATAAAATTAAATTAAAGGACGATACCCCGATTTTCACAAAATCGTATCGGTTCCCCGAAGTCCATAAACAAGAGGTGAAATCCCAAATGTCAAAATTATTAGAGCAAGGTATCATTCAAGAAAGTGTATCCCCCTGGTCTAGCCCAATCTGGATAGTACCGAAGAAATTCGATGCTTCCGGTAAGCGGAAATGGCGACTTGTGATCAATTATCGCAAGTTGAACGAGAAAACGATCGACGACAAGTATCCCTTACCTAATATAACAGATATTTTGGACAAACTAGGAAAGGCTAACTATTTCACAACTATCGATCTAGCGAGCGGATTTCATCAGATCGAAGTCGATCCCGATGATATTCAGAAAACGGCATTTTCCACTAACGAAGGTCATTACGAATTCACCCGGATGCCCTTTGGATTAAAAAACGCCCCTTCCACCTTCCAGCGCGTAATGAACAATGTTCTGAGAGGAGTAAATTCGTGCCTCGTATATTTAGACGACGTGATAATTTTTAGTACCTCCCTGCAGGAACATCTTGCAACCATGCGATCGATTTTTGAAAGATTAAAATCAGGAAATTTTAAAGTACAACTAGACAAGACTGAATTCTTACAAAAGACAGTACAGTACTTAGGACATATAATTACACCAGACGGAATTAAACCGAACCCTGACAAAATTCATTCTATAAAAAACTTTCCGATACCAACGACACAAAAAGAAATTAAATCATTTTTAGGATTATTAGGTTATTACCGACGTTTCATCCCCAATTTTGCAAAAATTACCAGACCTATGACAAAATGTTTGAAAAAGAACGCTAAAGTTTTACATGATAACGAATTTGTTAATTGTTTCAAAATTTGTAAAGACGTACTTATAAATGAACCCATTCTTCAATACCCGGATTTTGAAAAACCATTTATATTAACTACAGATGCCAGTAATTATGCAATTGGTTCTGTTCTATCCCAAGGTAACGTACCCAATGATAAACCTATAGCATACGCATCTAGAACCCTCAACGATTCAGAAACCCGATATTCCACTATAGAAAAAGAACTATTAGCCATAGTTTGGGCCTGCAAACACTTCCGCCCATATCTCTATGGACGCAAATTTACGATCTATACAGATCACCGACCCCTCACATGGTTATTTAGTCTCAAAGAACCAAATTCTAAATTAGTACGTTGGAGACTTCGTTTAGAAGAATTTGACTATACTATCCTATACAAAAAAGGAAAGCATAACTTAGTAGCAGATTCTCTTTCACGTATTCAAATTAATGCTCTTGAAGATGAATCGGTTATTAATAACCCCGGAGACGTAAATCAAAACGTTTTAGACTATCTTAGAAATCTAGCGGAAAATATTCCACCACCTTCAATCTATGAAAATCCAGAACCTTCCACTTCTACTGGAAAAAAGAATCCCAAATTTAAAATCTTAGAAAATAGATTAATACGTTCAGCTGATCCACCCACGCATAAACTTATCGCGAATCGTGACATTGTTAACGAGGAAGATACGGACACAGCTGATGAGTTCATAGACATTACTCAGACAAGTGAAACTGACACCGCGTCTGAACAAGAACAAACATTAACCGCATCTACCCAACATTCGACTTTCAATGAAACAACGAATGACGGTATCCCGATTTTAGACGAAATTATAAATAATAAAATCCACCAAATTCTAGTTTTTACGAGTCCTTATCCTAAATTACAAGTTACAAATGATAAGTACGAAAATTGTAAAATAATTTCTGTAAAAATTCCTGAAACCAACAACGATAAATTAATCGTAGAATTCATAAAGAATTATACAGATCCCAAAAATACCTATTACATTTACTTTCAAACGGACAAGTTATATCAAAATTTTTGTAGAGTTTATTTGCAAAACTTTTCGGAAAAAGGAACTAAATTAATTCGCTGTTTAAAGCAAGTTAATACCGTGTCAGACCCTGAAGAACAAATTCTTCTTATGAAACATCACCACGAAGGAAAAACGAACCACAGAGGAATAGTTGAAACCCTTGAACATTTAAGAAAAAACTATTACTGGAAAAATATGAAAAATTCGATTTCAAATTTTATAAATTCCTGTGAAATATGCCAAAGATCGAAATATGCTAGGAAAAAGCCATATGTACCATTAATGGTCACGGAAACGCCAAGTAAACCTTTTCAAATAGTTCACATAGACGTTTTCACGTTTGACGCAAAAAATTATTTAACAGTTGTAGACGCTTTCAGCAAATTTGCACAAGCTTATCAAATTTCTGGAAAAACCGCCATACATATCTCGAACGCATTAATAAAATATTTTACCTCATTTGGCATACCCCAAAATTTTATAGTAGATAAAGGCAAAGAATTTGACAATGTAACAGTTAAAGAATTGTTAAAGACCCACAATATTAATACCCATTTCACTACTAGCGGACACCATGAATCGAACTCGATAGTAGAGAGATTTCATTCTACCATAATCGAACACTTAAGAATATTGAAAGAAATTTACCCCCAAACGGACGAAAACCTGATGGACTATGCAATTATAGCTTATAATAATTCTATACATAGTTCCACGAATTTTACACCTTTAGAATTAACATTTGGACACACAGATTTACGAAACCCTATTGAGATTTTTACCCCTAACTCATTCTTTTCGGAATACGCAGATAATCACAAAGAAAAATTAAAACATGTCTATAATGAAATTAGCGAAAAACTAAAAGAAAAGAAAATTAAAATCGTAGCTAAAACTAACACGAAAGGAGACAGTAATAATGAATTTAAGATCGGACAAATCGTGTATAAAGTCAATTCCCAAGCGAGAAACAAGAATTCTAAAAGATTTCTTGGACCATATAAAGTCGTTAAGTTATTAGACAGGAACAGACTTGAAATTGCGAACGATAAGAATCCCGATAAGACAGAAACTGTTCACATGAAAGAAATTAAAAAACCCCCTGTTGTTCCAGATTAATTTTACCAATCATCTTCCATGATGGACACACTAAATTCTATGACATGAATGACAATCCAGGACTATTACCTATAAAATTAGGAAAGACACAGAACAAAATCGACCAATGGACTTTTATACTGAATTATGACTTGACAGACCTTATCACAGAATATACCACCTTACAAAAATCCTTTGGACGAATTAAACGCGCTATCCTAAGAGAAAACAGTTATGAAAAAGAATTTAGAAATTCATATAAAATTGTAGAAGTTTTTGAAAAGAAAATTCAAAATCAAATATATCAATTAATTCCAAATTTTAGTAAAAGATCAAAAAGAGCACTTATAAATGGTTTAGGATCATTAATAAAAACGATCACTGGAAACTTAGATCAAGCTGATGCCGAAAAATATGATACTATCGTGACAGCGTTAACTAATAATCAAGAGAAAATTAAAAATGTACTAGTAAGTCAAAGTTCTATGATACAGGAATCAATTTCAAAATTTAATGAAAATGCAAAAAACTTAGAGCACAATCAAATGGTTTTACATGCTAGAATTACCCAATTAGAACGTGTAATTGAGAAGACTAAATTAAATTTAGTAGGACAGGATCACTATCTCTTGTTGCACATGGTAATATCACAGATATCTAGTTCCTATCAGATTATATATGATGCACTAGAAAAAATTGAAGTAGCCATTACATTTTCTAAATTGAACACTTTTCACAATTCACTGACAGACCCATCAGATCTACTCATTGAAATTGTAAATGCAGAAAAGCAATTAAGTAATTCAAAATTTCCTTTTAAACCTGAATTAGAAAATATTCTTTTATTTGAAAAGATATTAGAAATTAAAAGTTACATGAAAAATAATTCAATAATTTTTATATTAGAAATTCCTATTGTAGAGCCAGATAAGTATGATTACTATCGCCTGTTACCTCTACCCACTCCTTACAATGATTCATTTAAAGCCATAATACCCAGTACCAAAAACCTCCTAATAAATGAGTTGTACTACGGTTATACGAACGAAGAATGCCTGGAAATCAGCAACGAAAATTATATATGTCACGGACTCCACACAACGAAACTTCAAGGCACCATTCCATGCGAAGTCCAGCTGTTAATCCATGAGAAGAACACATCATGCCAAGCTGTATCTATAAAAATCAATGAACCGAAAATTCAAAAAATCAAAGAAGATCAATGGTTAATAATTGCACCACAAGACACCGTAGCGGTTCAAAAATGTGAAGAAAATCAAGAACATATAACATTAAAAGGCAGCTACGTATTCAACGCAGAAGACAAATGCGAAGTAAAAATACAAGAAACAATCATTAGAACATTCAAGAATAAAAATTCAAAATTCGAGAAAATCAGCCTGCCTAATCAAGACTACATTACGAATTCTGATTTTCCAAAAGAAGCCTTACTAAAATATGAGCCTACAAAATTAAACACTTTGAATTTGGAAGAATTAAATCAAATTCAAAAGAAGTTAGAACAGCAGAAGGAAGAAATCAATCAAATCAATAATCCAAGAGTCCAGTACCAGAAGATCAGCATCTACACCATTCTCATCTACGTCATCCTGATCATTTCCATTTCAACATCAGTAGTACTACACCTGATGAAGATAAGACGTAAGAAGAAAATCGAAACCGTGCCGATTCCAATGCAGAGGTCATCGAACATTGTCTGCCCCAATGTTCTCAAGTAACGGCGGAGGAGTTATGTGTAACGAAACGCTGACCATGACGTCACGTGTGACCAACACCCGTCAGCATCTTTTTTCCTTATAAAAGTGAATGAAAACTGAGACAAATGCTTTTTGTATAATTTTATCTTTTGTTAAAACATGTTAGTTTAAATTAGATTCAAATAAGAATTGTAACTGTTTTTGAAGTGTGTTAAATAAAATAAAACTTTTTAAAAAGATCTAATCGAATCTCAGTCAGTTATTTAGCGTATAAATACTGAAATTTCGTTGGTCAAGTTTTCCTTTAAAAACCTTAATACGAGCTAAATGTTAACAAACACTTATTAAATAATTGCTTGGATTTCAAAATGTATAACTATCAAGTTCTTATTTAGATTTCAGTTTTGAGTAAAAATATTGGAAAAGATAAAGTGAATCGTAAATATTATGTTTTGAAAGAAAGGGGCGGCGCTTCGTCAAGACCAAATCTCATTCCAAATAGTATACAAGTTCGGTCTGACGAGTTATGTGTGGTGGACTTATACGGAACATTAACCCTTTTTTTTTTCTTCATTTTGTTGCAATTGTAGTTCATTATACCTTTTCAGCTTGTTTTAGCACAAAAAATATGTTAATGACTATATTCGAAAATGTGAAACATGTCAAAAGTTAAGTCCACAAACAAGGATACCTCTGACTGTTACCACTACAGCACAAAAACCGTTCGAGAAATGTGGTCTAGAAATAGTAGGCCCCTTGCCGACAACAGGAGCAGGAAACAAGTACGTTCTTACCTTTCAAGACGAACTCTCAAAATTTTCAGAAGCCATTCCGTTAGAGAACCAGGAAGCAGAGACTATAGCAAGAGCGTTCGTTAAACACATCATTTGCAAGCATTCCTGACATAGTAATGACAGATCAAGGCACAAATTTTCTGAGTGAGTTATTTAAAAATGTATGTAAACTACTTAGTATTAAGGAAATCCAAACTACTGCATATCACCCGCAGACTAATGGATTTTTAGAGAGATATCATAGGACATTAGCTGAATATTTAAGACACTTTATAGATGAGGATCAATTAAACTGGGACGAAAGGATATCTTACGCTATTTGAAGTTCTATATGGATATAAACCATCTTTACCACCATCTTTTAAGGATCAACCCAGCTACAGTGTTCATATATCGATTATGTCTTAGAGCTGAAATCAAGGCTACAAACAACACACCGTTTAGCGAGAGAAAAACTGCTCTTATCCAAGGAAAAAGCCAAGGAAATCTATGACCGAACATGCAAGGAAAAAGAATTCAAAATCGGGGACTTGGTACTCCTGCATGATGAAACAGTAAGAAGAGGCAGATCGAAAAAATTGTCACCGTCATGGATAGGTCCTTACAAAATCTTGTCAAAAGATAGTGATGCTAATTATACTATCAAAAAGCGAAAACATTCGCTGAAAATTTACATAAACCGCTTAAATTTTTTTGTAACATAATCCGTTTTTTCCGTACCACTCCAGCAATCAGAAGAATTCACACTTTTCCCTCTTATTCCAATGCCTGTGTCCATAAATACCCGGCAGTATATATATAGATCCATCTTTTGATATTTTAGCACTCGATAGCACACATCAAAAATTCATCCCGATGAAAGGCCCTCTACTGACACACTGCAATGTTATCAACAAGAAAACATAATTGTGTAACCAGATACTACCGGTGATGGAAGTCCACCACAAAAGCAATTGCGAGATTCAACTGTTCCAGTCCATTACGGCCATCCCGAAGGACTGCCGTATCCGATATGTGGAGTTAGCAGCTCCAGTATTCATCCACCTCAAGGAATCCAACACATGGCTATTTTCATCACCGTCCAGGGAAACCATCACCATCACATGCAAGACTCAAGGCGCTACACGGTCATACGACGAAAGGATATCCAGAAGTGGCAATATAACTATATCCCGCAATTGCCGAGCCTATTCTAAAAATTACATCCTAACTCCCAAAGATGTCATGAACTCCACGATTATTCTTATATTATTGTCCAGGTTATGGAGCGCATTTCGCACTATTACGTACCCCACAGCCAGCCATTCAGTCAGACCAGAGCCACCCATCCAGATGGTAGTCATGGGAGGAAGTAGCCCAAATGTATCAAGGCCGGCAGTTCAACAAGCCGAGGCCCCCACATCGCCCAGAGTTCCCACAATTAAATTCCCCTAAATTTAAATTTTTTATTTTCATTTTTGAAGATCCGTGGACGAATCTTTCATTATGGGGGGGAATGTTGCAATTGTAGTTCATTATACCTTTTTAGCTTGTTTTAGCACATTCCTTAAGTGACAATGTACTCTATATTGCGACATTTCCTCAATAAATGCAAACACTACGCATTCTCAATTACCAATTACAAATAATGTAACTCATACTATTGTAAATATGTATAAATATTGTATTATATTAGAAATAAATCAGTCTTAGTTGAATCTCGGTCTTCTCACTATCCTTCGGGATACAACAATTTGGTCTATACAATTCATCTCATAGATACACCTGTATATACATATATATTTTTTTTTTTTTCGTAAATTAGATCCCACCTTAAAAAATATTGGTGGATCCATCAATTGATGCAACGAGCTCGCCCGTTAGTAATCAACAAAGAAGCAAATAGCTGAAGTAGAATAAAAATAATTACAAAAAGGTTTACATAACACATTTGACAATAGCCTAAATTAATTAAAAATATGTTGGTCACTTCAGTTAAAACATAAAAGAGGAACCGGTTAACTCTAGGTTGTTATTGCTTCGTCATTGTACCTGAAAGAAAATAGCGATTCTCTTAAATATCTACTAAATCCTGAAATGTGTAAAAAGCCACATTTCACATTATTATTATTTTTATATATAAATGCTTATATTATCTTCTGATTTAATGAAACAATTAAATTATTTGAGCTATAAATTAACAATTTTATTAATGCAATAAATACTATTATTTACGATATTAGCAGCTAAATTTATTTTTAGAAATTACAGCACTATATAAATATTCGATAAAGCATATTATTTCAACACTATTCGGAGTCGCAGAGCGTCTGCCAATAATAAGTGACTATGTTTTTCAAGATGAAAGTTTTTGTCCTTGTTTGGGCTCTTCTATTTGTGCTTGTGAAATGCTGTACCTGGGAACCAAATTACGATACTCGCAGAGCCAATATAGAAGGTAAATATAGAGCAATTTCCAGCAACTAAAAAGAGTTATAGTAGAATAGAGGTGTACAACAACAACATAGATACCTACCCATAAGTAATCAATTATTTTGAACAGGAACATTAATGTTAGTATTAGTTCAACCGTGATAGCGTAAGGTGAGATTGTGGAGTCGATACACAAAAAAAAAAAACGATCCTGACCCCTATATATACAGTAAGCGCCGTTTATTAGTGTCACAATCGTCTACTGAATATTTTATTAAGCAGGTGATTCTAAAAACCGAAATATTATTTCTTCTATAATTGAAGCATTTTAGTACGCCTTGCGGTCCACGGCATTCGCAACTATATATTTCGCAGATATACGTAGAGCGCTAGAAAATTTTTGTCGCGCGATACTATAAATAAACAGAATATCGAGTCTGTACCAATTTAAACATGAGTTTTTCATATAACCACAGCAACAATTTTAGTTTTTATCTTCAGTCTGTGTTGTGATTTGGTTTAATAATGTTAAATATATACTGTCCATGTCGAGACGAGATCTCGGCCAATTATTTCAATAATTTTAAAAGTAGCTTAGCAACTTAGAGTGCCACGAAAAAATGCAATGCACTAAAATAGTTCTTAACAACTATTTTATATTGAAAGTTGTAATTCCAAAAAATGTAGCTGCTGTTATAAAACTAATCAAAGAATCGCTATACTAAATAGAGGCAGATAGATTAAGATTCAGAAGATTCGTAGTTGAATACCCGCTTATGATTCCAGCTTGATCATATGGTTGTTGGTCATCAAGTATTCTTGATATCCGATTGAGAATAATCTTTGTGAACAGTTTATATACAGATGACGATAAACTTATAGGTTTGTAGTTATTTATATCGTACCTTTTTCCTTTCTTGTGAACCAACATTAATTTAGATGTGTTTCATTGCTTGAGAATTAATTCGGTTTTCAGTATGCTATTGAATATTTTCCGTTCGGACAATATTGTCGTTTCTTCACAAAATTTAAGTATTTCGTTTGTTATTCCATCGATACCTGGACTTTTATCGTTTCTTAATCACTCAAAGGCATCTGCCTTTTAGAGCCATAGAGGCAGGTAGGAGAAACCTTAAAAACTAATGCATCAGTTTTGCATACAATTCTGAGCTGCTACAAGAATAGGTGAATACAAAGTTACAAATTTCTTTAAAGAGGGCACATAACATCTTCACGAAATAATTTAAGCATTATCAGTGGCTTTAAAACAATGGTTTCTGGTCTATAAATTTACGCACAATGATATACATTTTTAATTGGGCTAATATGGGGGAAAATAAAGTACTATGCACCTAAAAACAAGGTAATTAGGTTAGGTTTAGTTAGTAAAAGTCTAGAACCGAGCGGAGAGAGCTAATCTATCTTCTAGTTTGATGACAAAACACTATCTTAGGTTAGGTTGGGTTAGTAAGAATTTGGTTAAAAGAAGGCGAGCGAAGCGAGCTACCTATCTTTTAGTTTGATGACACCCACACTTATAATGCCACCTGTTTAGAATCACTGTACATTGAATAAATCACGTGTGTTTGACGTACGCGCAGTTGTGTAGTCACCTATTCTTTACCCCAGGCCAATTCTGCATGTTATAAAAAGATTTCTACGCTTAGTATACCGTTTAATTAAAAACAACAGCTTATATTACCATCTCTAGTAACAGTATAACAGATCTATCAGCAAGACATTTTGGATATTTCTCCGTCAAAAATCAACTAAAAGGATCGTTTTGGTAATGAAGACCAGCTATTAGGTCCGTGGGATGAATCGTGTGGTTCTGTGCCGAAGAAAAAAGTGAAAAAAAAAAATAACGAAATTTTTCCCCGAATGTATAAGTATAATGAAAATTATTTTAAAAAATTGTAAAAAACAAATTTGTACGTCAAAATTTTCTTAACGCTCTGCGTAATAATTGCTTAAATATTGCACATACTAATACATGTGTACTAATAAACAGTGATCACAATAAACAGCGCTTACTGTGTATATCTCCTGATTTCTCGTCACTGGAGAAAAGGGCATCGCTATTTGGTCTACTATGAACTGGAACGAACCCAAAATGGATTACGTGGCGCGTTAATAGCAGACGAGAGCAGCAGAGCGTGACGATTATTAACGTAAAATTTTCAAAATTACCCAGCAAAATAATATTGTTCTGCAAAAATAATGAAATAATAACTTATAATGTATAAAATAAGAATTTAAATAAATAAATATTGACTTGTAGTTTTGATGTGAAGATAGAGTTGTCAACTGTTAAGAACAGAAAAAAGAGAACATTTATTTAAAAAATATATTTATTCGTATATACTTTTTTTACAATTATATAACATTGGTAACCTAAACAGTACACTTCTAATTGCACAAAAAATGTAATTTTATCATTTTTAATATATAAATTTGTAATATTTAAATATTTAATCATGTAAATATTTTGTTGAAAAAAAGAACATGTTCTCTTTAACATAGGGTGACCATTCGTCCCGCTTTTTGATTGGGTGTTCCGCATTTTGATGCGTCCCGCAAAAGTCCCGCATTGTAACTTGTATTTGAGGACCTTTTTTTTGCTCTTCGCTTGGATTTTGGGAGGTGAGGATCTTTTTTTTTGCTCTTCACTTGGATTTGGGATGTGAGGACCTTTTTTTTCTCTCTACACTTCCGTCCCGCATTGCCTTCTTAAGAAAATGGTCACCCTACTTTAAAGAGAACTGTTGACAACCCCATGTGAAGCATTTTCATACTTTGGAAACTTAATTTATACTTCCAAAATACAAATTTAAAAAAAAAATAATCAAAATAGACCATATAATTGTGATGTCACATACATGTGCTGCCATCTGACAATGGTTTCCTCTGGAACTTTTTTACTGATTTAAGCTACATGTATCATTACTTTTATTACCTTAATTTTATGAATATTTTCAATTTTGGAGCAAATAATATATATCTTTGATAAGCATATACTAATATATACAGTTCAGATATTTAATATTATAGAATAATGTTCATAAACATATAACTAAGGATTCGAAGATATATTTATAGGTTACGTTTTTAAATGCTATGAATATCGAAATATCTTTAGTATTTGTTTAATTAACTCCTTAACGCCCAGCCCCGAGCTCAGTTCGGGCATACTATACTTGCAAAAATGACCAGACCAGAGTCCAGTTCGGGCATTGACTTGCAAAAAAATTACGTACCCGAAGTGAACTCGGCATGTATAATAATTTAAAATTTAAGAAAAAAGTATTCTTTATGTCAACTTGATTTATTATAAGTTAAATTTTGATTAGTTATTTATAATAAAATATAATAAATAAAGTCGTGAGAACTGATTTTTTACATTCTTCGAAAACAAATTATACTTATTGCAAATCAACAAGTGGATATAATAGTATACGGGGGGAGTTTATAGATTAGACCAGCAACTCCACGATTATCCGGTCACAAGAAGGAAAAAAAATTATAAGAAAATATTTTTCCATCTGATGGATATTTGTGTTTTAACGCATTTGTCCTATATAATAAAAATCATGGAAAATTAGATCATTTAGAATTTAGATTAGGTCTATTTGAGAAATTGATTGAGAAATCCCATTCTTCAAATGTTGGGAAACCCGGCCGACCAAAAAAACCAGAACTTTCAGAAAAACATTTCCCCGAATATATTCCCCCCACCGAAAAAAAAAGATAATCCCATAAGATTGTGTGCAGTTTGCTGTAACCAAAGAGATGATAAAGGCAACAAGAAGAGAAAGGAAACCCGAAGTTATTGCTCAGCCTGCATTGTTGGATTATGCTATACCATGCTTCAAAATATACCACACAGAATTGAATTTTTAGACAAATTTATATTTTTATCAATAAAT
Source organism: Liopterus haemorrhoidalis (assembly GCA_963971575.1). Lineage (NCBI taxonomy): Eukaryota > Metazoa > Arthropoda > Insecta > Coleoptera > Dytiscidae > Liopterus > Liopterus haemorrhoidalis. The sequence continues at coordinate 22,571,406 of OZ020616.1, forward strand.
TTCATATATAGCACCTTAATCTATATATATAAAAGGCAGTGTCCTGACTGACTGACTGACTGACTGACTCACTCATCACCGCCCAGCCCGAACCCCTGGGCCCAGAAACTTGAAATTCGGAGAGTATATTCCCTTCATGACGTAAGCACCCACTAAGAAGGGATTTTTCGAAATTCCACTCCTAAGGGATGAAAAGGGGTGAAATGTGATTTCACGAATTCCTTAATATCTCTTAGGGCCGATGGGATATCGACTTAGCTTTTGCTTACAAGTATTACCCATACAAATGCCGAAAAACCAATTTCAGGATTTTGCCCTAATCAACCCCTAAAGGGATGAACCTACAATCGGGGTGGATTATACATCCCGTTGTATTCCTGTGTTCGTTTAGTTGCAAGATTACTTTTTGGCACATAGGTGTCTTTTTAAAATATCTCGAAATGGTATTGACAGTTTTTTGAAATTTCACCCCTAAAGGGTGAAAACGGGTGAATTGTGATTTTAAGGATTCTTTAATATCTCTTAGGACCAATAAGATATCGACTTGCTTTTTGCTTACAAAGATTACCCATACAAATATCGAATCACCAATTTCAGGATTTTGTCCTAATCAACCCCTAAAGGGGTGGATCTACAATCGGGGTGAATTATACATCCCGTCGTAATTCCTGTGTTCGTTTAGTTGCAACATTACTTTTTGGCACATAGGTGTTTTTTTTAAATATCTCGAAATGGGTTTGACAGTTTTTTTAAATTCGACCCCAAAGGGTTGAAAAGGGGTGAATTGTGATTTCAAGGATTCCTTAATATCTCTTAGGATCAATAAGATATCGACTTACTGTTTGCTTGCAAAGATTATCCATACAATTACAGAAAAACTTATTTCAGGAATTTGTCCTAATCAACTCATAAAGGGGTGGATCTACAATCGGGGTGAGTTATACATTCCGTCGTATTTCCTGTGTTCGTTTAGTTGCAACATTACTTTTTAGCACATAGGAGTCTTTTTAAAATATCTCGAAAAGGTTTTGGTAGTTTTTTAAAATTTCACCCCTATAGGGTGAAAAGGGGTGAATTATGATTTCAAGTATTCCTTAATATCTCTTAGAACCAATAAGATATCGACTTGCTTTTTGCTTACAAAGATTACCTATACAAATACCGAATCACCAATTTCAGACCCCCTTTCTAAAGGGGTAATTCTACAAACGGGGTAGATTATACATCGCGTCGTATTTCCTGTGTTTGTTGAGTTATAACGTTTCTTTTTAGCACATAGGTGTCTTTTTAAAATGTCTCGAAATGGTTTTAACAGTTTTTTACCTTTAACAAATATCACCCCTAAAGGGTGAAAAGAGGGAATTGTGATTTCAAGGACGCCTTAATATCTTCTAGGATCAATAAGATATAGACTTGGTTTTTGCTTATAAAGATTACCCATACAAATGCCGAAAAATGAATTTCAGGATTTTATCTTAATCAACCCCTAAAGGGGTGAATCTACTTTCGGGGTGAATTATAGAATCCTTTGTATTTCTAGCGGTTGTTGAGTTATAACATTCCATTTTGGCATATATGAGTTTTGACAGTTTTCTTTCACTCCTAAAGGGTAAATTAGTATTTTTTTGTTAGAAATAAAAAATTCGGAGAGCACATTTTTTCAGTATGACGTAAGAACCCACTAAGAAAGGATTTTTTCAAGTTCGACCCCTATCTGGTGAAAAGGAGTAAAATGTTTTTTCCCGGATTCCTCAATATCTCTTAGGACAGATGAGATATCAACTAGATTTTTTGTTGCAAAGGTTACCCATACACAAGTTTAAAAACAAACTGCGGATTTTATGCCAATGAGACCATCAATGTACCGTAGCGAAGCACGGGTTTTCAGCTAGTTATATATAAATAATAAATTAGTTTAATTATTTAATGAAAAAAAAAAAGTTTTTTTTACCTCTTTTCTAAAAAAAAAAAAAAAAAACGTTAAGGGGTTAAAACTAAGTAATCATAAATATTTTGTTTAAGAATGTATAATGGTCTATTGTTTTGCTCCAAATTAGAACCATTACAGCTACATTCTTAATTGCAAATTTTTTCGTTTTTTGACGGTTGAAAATTAAAAACAATAATGAATAAAATAAGAACAACATATTGTTTCATCAAACTATTTAGAAATTGCAAGCAGACTTATTGCTATGTTTCTTATCACAATAATGATCATTAACGTAAATTTTTCAAAATTAACCTGCAAAATAATATTGTTTTGCAAAAATAATGACATTAACTTAAAATGTATAAAATGAGAATTTTAATATATAAATATTGACTTTAAGTTTTGATGTGAAGCATTTTCTTACTTTGAAAACTTAATTTATACTTCCAAAATACAATTAAAAACAAAAAAAAACATCATGCTTAATTCAAATAAAAGGAAGCGAATCGCTAGGCGGCAGCACGGAAGCCCATTTTGTGACGTAGGTACTAATATGGCATATTAGATTATCCAGTACCTATTTGTGAACCGAGACAGATTGAAGAAGGAAGTAAAAATAGATCACCGAGTTATGATAATATGAAGTAATTTAAATATAATTCTAAATTTATTATTAACTAAATACAATTCGGTTAGTTTACAAATTAATAAATATCAGATTGTCACGACTTCGGGTCAGCCACATCGTAGGAATAGCTTACTCTGCACTAAATTAATCAATGTTTTAACACTTAACATACCTATGTCATGAAATTCTTCCACGGAATGCTTTTATTCTCGAGTCAATTAGAAATTAGGAATCAGATAATTAGTTTACCAGTAAGTTAAGTGAACTATGGCCAGCAATACCCGGGAGTTTAAAAATATATTTTTGTATTTGATCGAGAGGTATTTTACTACTTGTATAACATTTATTCCGTTTTTAGTAAACCTCTTACGATCCGTGTTAATTAATTTAGAGACACTAAGTGGGACTAAAGCTCTACCTAGAGCTCTTATTTTAAGTTATTATTCAATGTTTAGAGGCTTATTGAGGTGATTATTATTATTATGTAAGCAATGGGTAGTTTATATTTAGTCTATACAGCACTACGATCAGGGGCGCACACAGATTTTTGGCTCGGGGGGGTCCATTTATAGACATAATTGTTATAAAGAAATATTATATATTTAAAACTTATTATAAACAATAACAATGATTATGAAATTTAATTAATACATTTAATTCTATATACATTAATCTAAATTAAATGCAAAAGTCCAATCTTCTAGGTTTTTTTGCCAATTCGTCCATAATTTCGTCTGGCGAAAGGTTGACTTTAGAAATATTTAATTGAGCAAGACCATTTAGACGGTCATTGCTCATAGTATTTCGAATGTAACTTTTCAAACGTCTTAATGTTGAAAAGGATCTTTCACTTGTGCAAGTAGTAATTGGTAAAGTACACAAAATTTTTAATAACACTTTCATTCTTGGAAATAAGTCCTTATCACAGAAAGTGTAGTAATAAAATTTTATTAATTCTAGATAATCTCCTTTACATTCGCCGAAATTTGGATTCATTCGGCAAGAGAACTTTGAGAGTAAATTATTTTGTTTTTGCAGCCTATCAATAATTTGAATGATCATATTTTCGATAAATGGTAAAAATATGGTTCTTCTGAAATATTCTTCTGCAGAAGAAGCAGGTATGTTGCTTCTGTAAATTGATCGATGTTGGGAAATTCTTGGAATTTTTATCTCATCATCTTCGTCCATATAATTTAAAAACTCCTTGGCTTTTACAAAAATTTCATTGAAAGTTGTTACACTATTTACTTGAAGATCCTTTAATAATTCTAAGACCTTATCAGCATAAATCATTCCCTTTTTAATATCTAAATTTGTGTTTTGTAAATATTCGCTTAATGTTTTTGTTATAGCAAATACTTTATTAATTGTTAAAAGTGCTAGGAGAAATTCTGGTTTTGAAATTGCTGACAATAAAATAGTTGCTTGACTTGCAGCATCTCTGTCGTACCATGTAGAAATTTCCATAAAAGATGGTAAAATACTACGAAATAATTCAATTAAAACATTAATTGAATCATGACGTTGTACCCATCTTGTGGCACACATTTGAATCAATTTTTGTTTTTTTGATTGGGGACAATATTTTTCTATATTTATTGTTAAAATGTTTTGTCTTTTGGGAGTATTGAAAAAGTCATACAATGTTTGAACCACTCCTAAACAGTTTCTTATTTCAGGAATGTTGCAAGAATGTGATATTGCCAGATTAAGGCAATGGGAACTACAATGAACATACAACGCTAGTGGATATTCTTTTCTTATATGAGCTTGAACTCCTTGCACTTCACCACTCATAGCACTAGCACCGTCATATCCTTGTCCCCTTAAATAGTTTAAATTAATATTTATTGATTTTAAAACCGTTAAAATCGCAGACGCTAAATTTAGTCCTGTAGTACTTGTAACAAGAATAAACTGTAAAAATTCTTCATAGATACAATCATTTTCAATAAACCTTACGGATATAGAAAATTGCTCTATTTTAGAAATGTCTGTTGTTTCATCAGCTAATACACTAAAGCATTTCGATTCATTTACACGATTAGCAATGTTCTTCAAAATTATATCATTTGCTTCAGATATAATTTCATTTTGTGTACGCCAACTGGTGTATGTATTTCTACCACTATTTTTTAAATGGTCCTTCAGTACCACGTCACCAGCATCTATTCTCATTCTCAATAATGCTTTGAAATTTCCTTCATTATGATCCTCCTCCTTATTCACATTTATAGGTCCATAATCTAAATGTCCTCTCAGAGGTATACCTTGCTTTCAACAAAAAAGGACAATTTTTATTATAGACACCAATTTCTTTCTATTTTCAAAGACTTCATCTCTTTTATTTTTATCTAGTATTCTGTTAATTGGCAAGGTCTGTTTATCTTTTATTTTTTTTAAATTGTGAAGTATTTGGACGCAATTAATATGATATTTTAAACTAGCATGTTTATTAAAAGTTTCAATGGCATGTTTCCAATTATTAAATGGCTTCGACACTAATTGTCCGGGAAGTTCATGCTTATCTTTACCAACATCAGATTTACAAAACAAAACACACGTTTTACAAAACGTTCCTTGGTATTTCCCCGAATAACTTAACCAATTCCATTTTGTAAACCATGAAGTTTGAAATTTTAATTTTTTTCCACTTTTTTCTTTGGATGGAAAATTGTAAGTCAATTCGGGATTCCATATATTATCATAAATGTCTACTAATTCTTGACCAGATTTATTACCTTCAAATTTAACTTTTAAAAAATTACTAATGTCATTCGATATAGTTACACTAGATATTGGTTAATCGTCACTTTCAACTTCATTTTCACTTTTTAATGCTAGTAACTGATAATTACTTTCAACATCATCGTTTTCATTTTTGTTCAAATTTTCATTACGTGGCTTTTTAAAAAAATTCAATATTGTTTGCTGCTTTCTTTTACTCATTGCGATTCTATAAAAAATGTCCTATTGTAATTTTGCTTAAATTTTTATTTAAAAAAATATACAATTACGTACCTTGAAAAACAGTGCACATGCAGATAAGTAAATAAACTTACTGTACTTATTATAAAATACAATATACATATACACAGGTACGAAGAATGCCAAGAGAAAAACAGAACAGGTTAGAAATAAAATTGCTAATTTAATGAGCAGAGTTAGGCGAGCGAGGGATATATGTAAAATGTACAATGCATCGCATGAGACAGTATGACGCCCAGCCAAGTCGCGTGATGTTCGACCACGGGACACTCGATATTCATTCGTTAGATATTTATTCGTTAGACTCGATATTCAGCTATGCTAGAAAAACTCATACACAGGCTACGGTCAAGTCAGTAGCGAGGCGCGTTTGATATATTGCATATATAATTGAGCTTACCGTACAGCGCATACTGGACTGTTTTATGTGTCGACACTGGGGAGGTATATTTCTCGCCTAACACTGTTAATGAGTTCTTACTCATTAATGAAAGTTTCTACTTGGAAGAAATTTTTGATGCATATTAATTAGAATGATATTTATACTTCAAAATAATATCCTTTTATCTTAAAAAAATAAACAAATACTTGAGACATAAAATATGTTTATAATACTTATTTAAAATATTTTTACGTGCCTCATAGGAGCAGACGCCACTGCTTAAATTATATTTTAATTAACGCGATAAATTATTTATAATTTATAATCATTTTGGTAACGTTTTTATGAACATTTGTATTGTATGTATTTCAAGGTAGGTACACTTAACATTATGGTACGGGGGGGGGGGTCCGGACCCGTTGGACCCCCCCCTTGTGTGCGCCCCTGACTACGATTAATAGTTAGTTTATTGACTCATGTTTGTCTTGTGATAAACATATTAATTTAGAAATACTTAGCTTGACTGGACGTCACAGAGCTTAGTAAACAGTGTCAGTAATTGCACTTGTTTTATACAATCTGCCCTACCTATTAATTTGTTATTAATAAATTAGTGTTTAGAATCATTGTTTTATTTATACCCGAATCCCTTATCTATCGACACGCCTATCTTGGCTTTTCTTAATTATTCCCATATCCTATTAGCTACTCTGCTAGTCTCACCTTAACGTTACTTAGTTCTACAACCTACAAATTGTACTTAAAAGTAGTCAATGCTCTTTCCGCATCCCCATGCTTAGTAGTTGACTTTCACATTTATATTATTTCTTTTTTTTTATATTTTCTGTTAAGTTTAATCCATACATTCATAGTTTTTATCTTCCCAAGTTTTCACAACCAACCCCCAAAATCAACCTATCCGTGACAATATTGATAACTAATTTTTACAATAAAACCCAATAGTATATAAGTATACTTATAAAATGGACATTTAGGTACATTCGCCGCGCAAATAGCCATCGATTGATTTACAAGATTTACAAGAGATATGGTGTTATTCTCTGTTGCTGTGAATCTGTATATATTAACATTTTGATTCGAACCTTCTAGGTTTGTAGGGCATAACATTGGATAAAAGAATATGTGCGGAATATTTCTGTATGGACTTTATTGAAAAGAAAAGAGCAAAGTCATCTTACCGACCAGTGTCTCAACAATACAACTAAGTAATTTCTTGAAAATAAAATAAAATTATCGATTAATAATAAATTCAACAAAATCACTTATAATATTAATTAAAATGTGATTTTTGTTTTGTTAGGTGACATAACTAATATTAACATATAAAAAAAGAATGTACTTTTAAGATAATATAAATTTTATGCGTATCCCGTATTACTGATACTGTTTACTAGGCTCTTTGACGTCCAGTCAGGCTAAGTATTTCTAAATTAATATGTATATCACAAGACAAACAAGAGTAAATACACAAGCTATAAATCGTAGTACTGTATAGACTAAATATAAACTAACCATTGCTTACATAATAATAATCACCTCAATAAATCCATAAACATTGAACTCTAATAATAACTTAAAATAAGAGCTCTGGGTAGGGCTTTTGTCCCACCTAGTGTCTCTAAATTAATAATCGTAAGAGCTTTGCTAAACCGGAATAAATGTTATACAACTTGTAAGATACCTCTCGATCAAATACAAAAATATATTTTTAAACTCCCAGGTATTGCTGGCAATAGTTCACTAATAACTTACTGGTCAACTAATTATCTGATTCCTAATTTCTAATTGACTCGAGAATAAAAGCATTCCGTGGAAGAATTTCATGGCATAGATATGTTACGTGTTAAAACATTGATTAATTTAGTGCAGAGTAAGCTATTGCTAGGATGTGGCTGAACCGAAGTCGTGACAATCTGATAATTATTAATTTGTAAATTAACCGAGATGTATTTAGTTAAATTTTTATTTAAATAAGTTTAGAATTACATTTAAATTACTTCATATTATCGTAACTCGGTGGCCTATTTTTGGTTCCTTCTTGAATCTGCCGCGGTTCACAAATAGGTGCTGTGGATAATGTAATAGGCCATATTAGTAACTACGTCACAAAATGGGCTTCCGTGCAGTCGCCTAGCGGTTCGCCTCCTTTTATTTGAATTAAGCATGTTGTGTTTTTTTTTTTTAGATTGTATATTGGAAGTATAAATTAAGTTTTCAAAGTAAGAAAATGCTTCCCATCTAAACGACAAGTCAATATTTATTAATGAAAATTCTTATTTTATACATTATAAATTAATATGTCATTATTTTTGCAAAACAATATTATTTTGGAGGTTAATTTTAAAAAATTTACGTTAATGATCATTATTATGGCAAGTAACATAGCAATAAGTCTGTTTGCCATTTCTAAATAGTTTGATGAAACAATATATTGTTCTTATTTTATTCATTATTGTTTTTCATTTTCATCTGTCAAAAAACGAAAAAAAAATTGCAATTAAGAATGTAGCTGTAATGGTTCCAATTTGGAGCAAAACAATAGACCATTATACATTCTTAAACGAAATATTAATGATTACTTAGTTTTAATTAAATACATACTAAAGATATTTCGATATTCATAGTATTTAAAAACGTAACCTATAAATATATCGTAGAATCCTTAGTTATATGTTTATAAAAACATTATTCTATAATATTAAGTATCTGAACTGTATATATTAGTATATGCTTATCAAAGATATATAATTTTTGCTCCAGTATTGAAAATATTCATAAAATTAAGGTAACAAAAGTAATGACACATGTATTTTAAATCAGCAAAAAAGTCCAGAGGAAACCATTGTCAGGTGGCAGCACATGTATGTGACGTCACAATAATATGGTCTATTTTGATATAGAACACATGTACCAAATGGCATTCCATCATCATCAAGCAAAGTATCAACTTAAAAGTTGATTCGCAGACTCTAGACCAGTGTTTATCAAGTAAAAACGTACCGAGGACCAGTACATTATTACATTTTTTACCGCGGACCCCTAAAAATAAATGTACTATTAAACAAACTGTATATGTAAACTCTACATATATTTTAGTAATAACAAATCACTGAAAAATTAACAAAACACAAAGAAAATGAACAAGATATCATAATAAAATTAACAAATAATCTCAAAAATAATAATTTATAAGCCTTTCCCGGACCAATAAAATTTTGCTAAGGACCACCAGTAGTTGAGAAACACTGCTCTAGACTATAATGCCATTCGGTAAACATTTATTGTCTGTTCTCTTATGGGCTCAAAAAATGTTATCCACGTAATCCAGTTTCTCGTGTAGCTGTTGCAGTATGGTTCTCAGATATCCCGGGAAATCGGGATTGTCCCTTTTTGTCCAAGTCTAGGTGTTCCCAGGCAGTCTCTCGGGACCCCTATTGGTCAGGAAGATGTGCATTTTAATAAGTTATTAAATAATTTGATGACATTTCGAAATATTTTTAATATTGATATACTTTCTGATTTTTTCCGTGCAATATTGAATTCAGTTATATTTTCGAGACTATGAAACGCGCCGGGCTCGCTTTGAATTCGAGAGGATTCAAAGCGAGCAACTCACACCAATTTTCGAACAAAATATCTGTAACTTGGACAATGACTAGAGCCTAAACTGTAGCCAATATAATAAACCAATCAGTGAAACACAACAACATCATCCCAATTTGCATTAATTTTCTTGTTAAATATATGTTGATTATGTAAATATATACGGTTATGTGTCGTAAAAGTATAAATATAACAAATTATTAATAAAATATATAATTATTATTAATATAAAACAAATTTAAATCCCCCTGTGCCGTCATTCTGTCCTGATTTGTTCTGTCGGCAACCTGAGAACCCTACGTTGGAGGTCCCATGTTGGATTTATGTTCTTTTAACTGTTAGTAAAATACAACCTTGGAAAAATATATGGAGCACCCATGCAGTTATATAATAACATCTAATTTTATGTACATTGTAACGTGTATATATTTGAAAAAATGTTTTTAAATTATCATTGACACACTCTAAAAGACGTACGTCTAATTAGATAACCGAAAATGTAAACAGTTATTGTAAGAGTTATGATAACTCTTGAAATACAAATAAATATAGGCTCAGATCTGTTACGTTTTGTTTACGTAAAAATAAACAACTAGGGCTTGGATCATTATTACACATGCGTTTAAAGTGAACATTGTCTTTTCATGTGTTATTGAGTTCAAGTGAATATTTTTAATTATTTTATGGCTAAAAATCGTGAACTCACTGTGGTAGAAAGGAGTCGAATTGTATTGCTTAACACACAAGGACAGTCGCAGATGAAAATTTCACGAAAAATGGAGTGTTCAAGGAAAGCCATGCAAATTACCATCAAAAGGTTCCCAAAGACTGATACTTATGGAAACAGACAAAAAACCAGAAGAAAACGTGCAACCACTTCCAGAGATGATCGATTTTTAAAGAAAAGTGCTCTTCGTGAACTCTCAATATTGACAAAAGAGCTGGCTGGTGATCTGTGGGAGCATAGAGAAGTTAAAGTTTTTTCTAGAACAAATAGACGACGCCTAGTGGAATCTAATTTGCATGGAAAAAGAGCACGCCGAAAACAACTGTTGACCGAGCGACACAAAAAACTTTGCCTTGAGGGGGCCAAAAGACATTTAAATTGGACACCTGATGATAGAAGTACGCATTGTAATGGTTTAATATACGAATTTAACAGAAAAATAAAGTTCTAAGCAATTATTGCACAATATAAAATTTAATTTACTATAAATTTACGAAATTAAGGTTTGTTTTCTTCTTTTGTGGATCAGCTTTTTGGACAACCTGTGGCCATATTTGTAAGACGTAGGCCGGGTAAAGCTTTTCATCCTGACAGCATCATCGCTACGGTCAAATTTGTTGTAGGTAGCATCATGAACTGGGGGTGCAAGTCCGCCAGTGGCTTAGGTGAAATCTTTTTGTGCGAAGGACGTATTATTTTGCTCGTTATATTACCATGCTTAATAAAGTTTTGGAGCCATCAATACTAAAATTATATGAAGACAATCCAGAATATGTTTTTCAAAAAAATTATGCCCCCTGTCACAAAGCCAAAGCAACAAATAAATGGGTTTCCAAAAACAATGTGCCACTTTTTGCATGGCTCTCCAGTCACCAGATTTATCGCAATTAGAAAATTTATGGTCGATTCTGATAAACAAGGTTTTTCTTTACAAATGCAAATCAATAGAAGAATTGAAGAAAATTATTGTGGACGAATGGTTCAATGTACAATCCGATGTACGTAAAAAACTTGTGGACAGTGTGCCTAAAAGAGTACGTGCGGTAATCAAAGCACAGGGAGGTACCACAATATATCAATAATTTTGATAAATGTTATCATTAAAAGCTGTATGTATTATTTTATTAACCATTTTTCCTGTAATAATCCTAAAACTCAATAAAACGTAGGGTGCTCCATACATTTGGCCAAGGCTGTATGAATAATAATAATATTAGGTTGAGCTAATCGGTAGGTGCTCAATAGTTCTAAATCTGCCATAATTACGAAGTATATTGAGAATTTACAACTGAATTTAACACTTAGTTCATAATGTTGTTTATAAATAAATGATTACTTAAGAGTACCTATCTCAAAAATAGTGTATACAATAACGTAGATTAAATCCTTTTTACATGTTTACTTACGATAAAAAATACTCCAGCGTAAAAATATATTATTAAAAAAAATGGATGTGAAGCGTTTTTCACATATTTCAGGGTTTCGTAAGTAATACGAAATTCAAATTCTCTCGGAAAATAAAAATAAATTGATCAAAATTCCGAACCTGCTATTCTATGAAGTTCACATCAGTGAACAACAGTGAAAACCAAAAAGGAGTAATCAACAAACATAAACTTGTTTCCACATACAACTTAATAATAAATGTGTTTTTGTTAGGTCTGCCACCTGGGGAGCGGAGGCATATATCTCTTCTACGTCCTTTTCTACGTCCTTTTTTACGTAAGTTTTTAGAAATTTTGAATTATTTTAATCTATTAGGTATTGTGGGGCCCGCACCGTTCCGGTTCAAAAGAGAAAGGTGCCGGACGTCAACATGGGCAACGAAAAAGATTCGTGTGACCCCCCCGCACGTGACGGGAATAAAGAATTGTACAGGAGGCGTAAGGTGGCTGTAGACGCACCGAAAGACCTCAGACTAATGAGAGAGCTGGCTAAAAATAGGCGAGTTACTCCAGTGCAGTTCGCGAATACAAAAAAGGGAGACAGGTAGGTATAGACGTACTTCACTTCAAGGGGTTACTCTTGAAGACTTACACAAGTTGGAATGGTTAGCCCTTGGAACATATAGGTAGAAACGGCGAGGCCCACAGTGTGTATAAGGAGGAATAAACGACCACCAGCCTCTCCTCTTGAGTCCCTAAACAAACGAGGAACCTACGGGCTGCACTTGAGTAACCGGAGAAATTATAGAATTAATGTTACTAACAAAATTTAAATTAGGAAAAAGTATTGAATTTATTTTAGCCAGTCTCATGCGAATATTACCATAACAAGCGTGATAGATAAAATAATTTACAGAAATTTATGGATCACCCGGTAGACGTGTGATAAAAATTCTACAATTTAAAGGTGCAAATTGTAATTGAAGCACACATAAATTTTCTTGGCGTTGATAGTTTCTCCCCGACACAACCAAATTACATTGGGGTGAGAAACTTAAGACACAAAAATTATTCTCAATTGTAAACGGTTATAAATATACAGTATACAAAAAATATGCACTAAACTGGTACATATGAGCGAACCAACAGTTTGTATATAACGAAGAAAATATTAATAGTTAATAATGAACAATTAAACTCTAAGAAAACAAGAAATATGCAAATATATACAAACTGTTGACTAGCTATGGCCAAACTGGCATGCGTAACAAATAAGTTAACCCCCAATTGCAAATGCAACAATAGAAATACAAAAAATGGGCAGGTTAACTAAATGTAAAACAATTAATAATAAATTATCTAAATGAAAATATAAAGAAGTACGCCACTGGTGTCGTCCGAAACACGCTGTGGGTACACAAGTAGTCTCAACCGACTAGAAATATGAAATTACAATAATTAATAAATAATATTTAAAGAATTAATAATATTTGAATTTAAAATGTATTTACAACACTAAATACATTACAAGAAGCCGTAAAAAACGGGCAATCTGGTATGGCGTATCAGATACACCCACACACACAAAAATTTAGGGGTTGTAAGCTCCTAAATAGCAAAATATAAACTATCCTTTCTTCAAAACACGTGGTTTTGGAAACAAAGGAATTGTGATTAAAGTGAAAATAAATGATAAATGTTTTCTACTTACACGTATCTTATTTACAAATAAGATTGAAAAAGAAAGATACTTAGGTGACCGCTGAGGGTGTAGAAAATCCCTTGGGATGCAGTGATCCAGGAAGAATCTGGAACTCGTCCGAAATTCTTCTGGTTTGCTGGCAGGTAGCCAGATAATCGCGCGGATTATAGAAAGTCAGAGATCCGCAAATCTTCTGACGTTATTTGGCGTTGATAGCCCACAATGTTCAAAAAGAACGCAAAAAATCACAAAACAATATATGTAGGTGTGTACACTGACAAGTTTGCTGCAATAATGATGTTTTTGCTGGAGAAAATGAACGCATTTTCGGAGACCGACCAGTATAAACCTAGAATTCGTAGGAATAAATCGGTTTCGAAAATAATATAAAAATATTATACCGGGTGTTTGGAAAATAGCGCACAATATTTTCCACCCAGGTAATAATATTATTGTTTGCGCTCCACGGGCGCAACAGGTATCTTATATTTGAAATTTTTTAAATGGATTCGCCGAATTTTCCGGGTTTGCGGTAAAATTTGAACATTGAAGGGAAAAAGGGAAAATAAGGGGCAAATGTGGGAATTTTCTACCATTTTTTTTTTAAATTAACCTATGATTAAAAATGTAGGCATGTTGTCAACATTAATTTTGTCACTCCCACACTTCAATGGTGAAGCTGAAAGAATATTATCTATGGTCACCGACATTAAAACAAAAAAAAAAGGAATCGAATTGGTGAAAATACTCAATGCAATGTGTATTCTACGTAGTAGTTTACAAAAATAAAATAACACTTGTGTTAAGTATCCTGTTGCAGATCAACACATACATTTACATAAGAAGAGTATGCATTCCTTTAAAAATTAGCATGTATTTGTTCTTTATTATTATTATTATTATACCTTTATTTAAGTATAATGGATACAAACTAAATTCATATTATATTTACAATAGGTACACAAATGGATCTAAATATTATATGTGAGATCTTACACCACTTAGACTTAGAAGTCTGTGTGTGGTTTCTTAAATCTTAATTTAAATTTTAAACAAGTTCTTATTTAAATTCTAGTTAAGTTTATAAAGGTACAATTACATGATAAATGATTAATAATACAATAAATGAAAACATAATAATACAATAAATGATTAGTAAAAATTAAATTCCCAGTCTTTCATTTATTAAATTCTAAACATTCAAAAAAGAAAGGATAATTAATTATAAGCGTCCAAAAATATTGCACAAATCTTCTTTGTTTAAGTTATTAGCAAATTGTTTCGCTCTATGTTTAAAATTATTTATATGAAGGTTTAGTTCATGAGTGGTAATAAATTGCTGAAATTTATTGAAAATTTTGCGAGCAAAGTACAAAAAGTTTTTTTGGCCAATACTCTTATTTACTTTATTTGTAACTGCGTGCTCTTTTTGCCTTGTGTTGTAATTGTGCGAAGTGAAATTAAGATCGTCAGAATTTTTATTGATGTATTTTAGTATTGAAAGTGAATAAAGTTGTAATATTTGAGATACTTCAATTTCACGAAACAAGGCATCAGAAGGATAAGTAATTCTTCTAGAGAACATTATTTTTAATATCCTCTTCTGCAGTGTAACAATCTTATTAATATGCACTTTGGAGGCTCCACCCCAACCCATCAAACCGTATGTTAATAATGACTGTACTAGCCCATAATAAAAATGTTTTAATTTATCAATTGACATTACATTTTTCAGTTACTTAAAGATATATATGAATTGTCTTAATTGAATTGTCTTAATTTGAACATACTTTATGTATATGGTGATCCCACCTAAAGTGCTGGTCAATAGTGATTCCTAGATATTTTATACCATCAACTTTGTAAACAAGATTATCGCAACAACAATCTAGCCTAACACAATTATCCTTATGTACTGTAATTGACTTAAATGTTTCTTGTTTAGTAGCAGTAAAATTAATAAATTTGATTTTTTCAATATTAACTGAAAGTAAGTTATTATCTAGCCAGTTTATTATTTTTTGTATGTCCTCCTCAACAGCTGTTTTTTAATTATCCCAAGAATTAGATTTTACAAATAAAATTGTGTCATCGGCAAAAGACATAAGTTTACCATTTAAATTGTGCATGCTAAAAAGATCATTAATATAAAGAACAAATAAAATTGGTCCGATTGCGGTACCTTGACCAACTCCACAGTTGACAACTTGAGCAGAACTTAAGTGATTGTTGTATAATGTTTGTTGTGACCGGTCACTCAAATACCTTTCAAACAAATTAAGTGCAACTCCTCTAATTCCAAGTCTTTCAAGTTTTTGTAATAAAAGTGAATGATTGACCGTGTCAAAATCTTTTTTTAGATCAAGGAAAACTGCGATATTAGCTTCAGAATTATCAACTGCAGAGTAAGCGTTTCTCATAAGTTGAGCAATCGCGTCATCGGTACTACTACCATTTATGAAACCATACTGTGAGGGTGACAATAAATTATATTTTTCAACAAAGCACATGAGTCTATTTTTAATTATTTTTTCCAATACTTTTGCAATATTAGAGGTGATAGTTATTGGCCTGAAATTATTGACATCATTAGCATTGCCCGTTTTGAACAATGGCGTAACAATAGCATTTTTTAAATCAATAGGAAAGTATCCCTGTGAAAAAACCTTATTGAAAATAATACTTAAAGGTAAGGCTATATTAACAGAAACATTTTTCAAAATTACATTCGATAATTTATCAGGACCACATGAATGCTTGTTTTTCAATTCAGATATTGTATTAATTATCTCAAATTTATCAGTTGGATTCATCAATTGTATATCACTCACCATATTTTCTTGCGCCTTTTATCAACCGTTATTGAAATTGCTAAATTGGTGCCCACATTTACAAAAAAAATGTTAAAATAATTTGCTTTATCTAAATTCGATTTAGTATTTTCATTTTCAAAGGTAAGTTTTTTATTTTTCTTTTTATTTATATTTAAAAATTCGTAAGCTGTGTTCCATAGATTCGACAAATTACGTTCTTTGTATATTATTTTTTTACTAAAATACTCATTTTTTAATTTTTTCATATGTACAGGAATATATTGTTTATAAAATGAGTATTTAGTACTGATAGAAACATTGCTTGGATCCTTTATGACAGCTTTATACAATTTATTTCTGATCTCTATAGATTTCAGCAATCCATTAGTTACCCATGTTTTTCTTTTTTTATATTTTGAATTTTTTATTATTGTGTTACTTGTATTAATTTGATAATATTGTCTTACAAAATCTTTAAGAAATGTTTCAGAGAGTTGTTAATATTTTTGTTAAATAATTCAAGTTCCCAATTAATTGTGCTTAAATTATTATTTAATTTTTTGTAATCTATATATTTTATAATGAACTTATTATTAATTTTTCTCCTACTTTGAAGGGGTTGTGAATAATTGGACCAGAATTGAAGAAAAATTGGGCTATGGTCAGTTATTTTTGACTGAAATACAATTGGCAGTATTTTAGTAAATTTTGTTTTAATGAAAATATGGTCGAACAACTATTCTCTCGCGTTGGCTTAGTTATACATGGCACAAAACCAAATTCAGATAATAAATTTAAATAATTTAAAACAATAACATTATTTTGGTCCAGTAAATTAATATTGATATCACCAGTGAAAATTTCGCCGCCACTTGAGCAATAAGTACTCAAATGTTCGCGTAGATTTTGCAAAAAATCTTGAATAGGGTAGGGCGGTGGACGGTAAACTCCTGTTACACCTATAATTCTGTTACACATTTTAAATTCAACTCTTAAGATTTTGTTATTAGCATCAAAACTGGATAATTTAACATTAGGTTTATAAGAAGATTTAACAAAAATCATGACGCCATCATTTTGGTGACATTGTCATTTTAAACTGCGCGCCACTGGAGTCGTTTAATACCAAATACTGACTGCTTAAACTTGTTTAAACTTTGATAGACCACTATTTTGTACAATATTTTTAGTTAATTTAAGATATAAACAATACACTGCGATTTATACTGATAATAATATGGTACAAATTTCGGCATTTTTTTTTTGCAACAATTGCATATAAATTAAGCATTAAAATGCATATTATTACACACTTTATAAACGAAAAATCGTAGACAGCTAAAAACATGTGTTGCACTAAAAACTTGCTACAATTCAATTTTTCTATTATTTAATTCTTTAATTTAATTCTTTAATTAAATAATTCGTGTAATAATATATATAATTATGAGTTGCCGTGGCTCAGTGGTAAGACAGATGCCTACGTAGCACCGGGACGCTGATTCGACACCTCCCACCTCCTTGGGATTTTTATCTTCCGATTTTGTGCAGACAGCTCTGGGGTCGACTCAGCCCCAAGTATTTAATACTTATAAATGTGTACCTGTTTATTCATGGATAACAGGACTGGTCGAAACGTAACAATGACCACGTGGCTTTCATATCTATGACCGGCGGTCTAGAAACGGAGAACTTACCTTCACATGCTGCCCCAGCACATAATGCCAGAATAATTAAAACATTTTTGAATCATACATTTCTTCGATGTTGGATTAGACGTGACGGCGAAATAAAATTTGCGACCAGAATTTTTGGATTGCAACGTCGTGTTATTAGGATTATCAGTGGTTTAGCCTACAGAGAGGATTGCAAAAATGCTTTCATTGCTTTGGGTATTCTGACTTTTCCCTGTCTATATATTTATTATTGTCTGACTCATGTGCATTTTAATTCAATGGAAACCCATCTTCAAAAGGATGTTCATAATTGTAACACAAGGGGCAAAGACTTAATACGTCCTAATTATATAAGACTATCAACAACAAGGTATTCATTAAACTATTTTGCTGTTAAATTTTATAATGTACTACCAAGTGAGATAAAAAGATTATCAAATAATAACTTTGCCTCAAAGATAAAAGGTTATTTGAAGAACAAGGCATATTATAGTTTTGATGAATACCTATTGGGTGATTTCAGTGCACTGAGAGAGTAGTCATGAGCCTTTCTTCTCATCATTATTTCTTGACAAATTATTTTTTAAAGACTTTTATATATATGTATATATATATTTTTTTAATTGTATTTTTCATTTTTTATTTAATTAACCATGTATACTTATGACGATTGTAAAATATTATAATTTATTGTTAACATGAATAAATATTATTATTATTATTATTATTAAAATGGCCCGCTAGGTTGCCGGGCTTTTTTTTTAGCGAACGATTTTATTTATTAGGGATATATGAAAAGCAAAATTTTTAACGAAAAAATTTAACTATTGAAGAACTAAAAGCTAGAATAGAAAATGAATCCCACAGGATAAGACCGCTGGAATTAATTAAAGTTATGCAACATTTTTTACGACCGTCTGGGGCATTGTTTGGCAGTGAATGGCGGAATATATGATTTTTTTTTTTTTTGTGAAAAAATTTATATTATAACCTGACTGCAAAGAAGAGTAACACATAAAATAAAGCGTTTTAGTGATCTTCATATGTAATTGGGTAGGTGGACATTTACTTCGTTTAATATACAGTGATCTGTGAACTTATAACTCATGTACTTCTGCCTGTTTTCATAATTATTCACAAATAATTCTGATAAAGAAATCCCTAGTGTCTATTAGAATTTAGAATCAAGTCATTAGTGAAGTAAATAAACGTTTAAGTGTATGTACTGGTGGCCGAGCGGCTTAAGGTACCGATCTGAATCAGCTATTCTGAAACTCGATTCGAATCCGGACCGAGGCGTTTTATATTTTTATATTTTTATTCTACAGAATTTCTAAAATATGATTGCTTGCCTGTATAACAATGAAAATGATAAACACCGAAAAAATAATTTAATTTCAATTTAATATTATTAATATTATATATATATATATATATATATGTAAACAAATAAGGGATTTATTGTTTAAATAAAACTCAAGTTGTTCACAGACTATTTTATTCTAGGTATTCACTCTTACAACGTATGAAAACATCTGATCTCTCTATCAAATTCTACGTGTGTTTTATAAAAACCAATTAGTGTAACGAGTCGTCATCATTATCGTTAATGAGTTGTCATCATTAGGATTACATCTAGATAACATTTTATGGTGACGTAACAGGGCTTCGTGGAAGGCTAGATGCTAACACGGCCGTCCTGCTCCTGGCGTGTCCTCACGTCCTTTCTGTAGACGAATATCTGATAAATGATGATGTGGTAGATGACATCAGGGGATGATCATGTAGGCCTTAGAATAGTCTGAAACAATCTTCAAAAAGATTTAAGGAAAAAGAAAAGATTTAAGGTCCAATATCATTGATCTTTTAAGGTCCCTGACCATTTAAGATCCCTGATCATTTAAGATCCACACTATTGACCATTTAAGATCCACACCATTGACCATTTAAGATCCACACCACATTCGAGGGTTCAACTGGCAGAGACGATCCCTGACCATTCAACTGCTCTCAACTGGCAGGTTGGTCCCTAATCGTTCAACTGCCCTCAACACGACCAGTGTGTCTTGCGGTACTCGACAAGCTATCAATTCTCAACTCAACTATCCATTAGTTTATTTCATTACAGATTGTCTACAGTACCCAACAAGCTCAGTGACTGTCGCTTCTTCATACTAAGTGCCTTCACAAAGCAAAAACGACCAGTGTGTCTTGCAGTACTCAACAAGCTCAGTGACTGTCGCTGCTACATAATCAAACTAATAAAACATCTCTTACCATTTTACTCATGTTCTAACCATTACCTTCATACAATTTGTCCATAAAAAGAATACCGCTCGTCCCTTCTGACCATTTTTTTTTTGTATTTCTACTTCATTACTGGAACCATTTTATTCATCATCTAAAGATTTTCCTGTATGTATGTTGTCTGTCCCTAAATAAAACAACGCTTGTCCATTTTGATAATTTTCATCAATACATTTGCTATTTCGTCTTAACTGCACCTCAATCTGTTGTCAATCGCTAAGTATAAATTCCATTAGAAAATAGCTTTACCAGACGTAACTAGTTTGATAGCACGAATAATACCTGAAAAATTATAGCCTGCAAAAGGGTTTCATCTGAAAACATAAATAAGCAATAGTTGGAATTTGGCAATTCATACAAACATCATGGACTTCGGCTTGGGAACCATGTAAGATACCCACTTCAGGCTTAGGAACCTAGAATAAGCTGCCCAATCATTGACTTGGGAACCGGACAGATACCCACACAAGGCTTTGGAACCTTAACGAAGAAACCAAACTAGAGGCTTGGGATCCTTAACCAAGAAACCCACCCGTGGCTGGTATTGCACGGCTATCGAGCTTGAACCCTATGGCGATGGGGTTACTGGTTCAAGTTTCTGAACTGGTAGTGACAATGTCACCATGGATCAACGCAATTTAGGTACTTATAATGCCTGTATAAAACATACAAGATGAAAAATAATGGAATGCATGCGATATTGCGACAGCAGCATGTGATAGAAACTTTCTCAACTTTGTCCCTATTTCTAAGGCCTTATATACCAGTGATGAAAAACCAATCCTACTTTTTTAGGGGGATTAAAATATGCTATTTCTAATTAAAATAATTTAAAACAGTTTCCAGAGGGTATATTTTTGTAAAAGTGGGCTAAATATACCCTGTTTTTAGTATTTTCACAAAAATCATCAACTTTACACTCAATTCCTGAACTGATGAAAAATATTAGGAGTGTGAAATTTTATATTCGTTAACCTTGTATTGATAACTTATTATGTGCAAAATTTCACGCTTATCGTACCTTTACTTTCAGAGGTATAAAAAGTCAAACTTTAAAATTTTTTCGAGTTGCAAATTTTTTAGGCCAAGTTTGATCCAAATTTTCTTCACGGGAATCGCTCATGAAGATTTGTTTATTATTTTGTTTAATAGAGCGCAAAAAGTTGTATAAGTTGGCAAAGTTTTGTTTCTCTCAACAAAATATTGGCAGAGATACTGTGTCTCAAAGTTGTCGAAATCTCGGAGTCATACCATAGAAGGCTGCGGTATGGGGTCAAACAAATTACTAAATCTCAGCAAGTATTGCATGGATGAACGTAAAACTTTACCAATGTTCGTTGAGGACATGTGTGAATGTCCATACAAAATTTCATCAAAATCCGTGATGGTCGAGCAGGGACCACTAGACCACTTGATATGGAATGACCCATACGCTACTTCAACAAATTCACAACTAGCATTTATAACAGTTCATTAATTTATCGTATAAATATTCAATAACTGTTGAAACCTGAAGAGGGTACCATTAGTCCGTTCATCATGTCTTCGTGTGCTGAGTGTTCAAGATTAATCACCGACCGGGCACTCTCTGTTGTTTGTGATATGTGTAAGCTACATGTCCATACCGCTTGTTCCAACTTCTCAACTGATGATGTAAAACGCGTCACAAGGCAAAAATCTAAGAATTTGAAATATTTTTGCACAAAATGCTCAGAGGAAAGTGATAAAACTCACAAAGCTCTTAAACAATTTAATGGACAGAATGCTTAAAATTGAGGAAAAAATCTCTTGCACCACTGACATTTCACCAAAATTGTTTGAAGATCTGTTAGTAGAATTAAATGACCTCTAAAATCGCCAGAAAAATATCATTATATATGATCTACCGGAGCATGATGATACATCAAGAAAATCCGACGGTGAAGCTGTTAATGATATTTTGTTAAACATATCAAACAACACCGAATTGAAGCCTTCAGCTGTTAGACGCCTAGGAAAAATTAAAAATGATAATAAACCCCGTCCTGTCAAGCTGACGTTGCGCAATGTCTCCGAGGCTCGAATGATACTAAAAAATAAACGCTGCTTATTACAGTCTGATTTTAACCACGTTTCAATTGATAATGACCAAACGCCTAGACAGAGGAACTATCTGGCTCAGTTGCGTGAAGAGCTCAGCGTACGCGTGAAAAATGGTGAAACCAATCTTACTATTAAATATATTAATGGCCTGCCTACAATTATCGAGAAACCAATCGCCTCAAAAAACGCTTAAGCTATGTCTCTAACATTACATTCTTTTACACTAATCTTGCTTCTATTTGTGCTAAATTTGAAGATTTTTTGATGACTGTTATTAAAATAAAACCAACATGTATACTGATCACCGAGACCTGGCTAACACCTTCGCATCCGTCATCTATATATAAGATTCCTGGGTATGTTCTACACCGATGTGACCGAGTAGGCCGTAAGGGAGGAGGTGTTTGTATTTATTTTCTAGAAACTGTATTGAGCAATCGTCATCTTGGAAACCTAAATATAACTATTACAAGTATGGAATCCCTTTGGGTGTATGTAAAAAAATTTTCACTTGAATTTCTGCTTGGAGTTATTTATCTAGAGCCTACATCGCTAATAGAAGACGACATCCACCTGTTTGATACGATTCAAAATTTATCTGATAAACATAAAAACCTAATTATATTTGGTGATTTCAACTTTCCTAAAATTTCATGGCCGATAAGAGACAGCAGCGATGGACCTTTCGCCCAAAATTTGTTTACGAAATTGATTGTAGATTCCAATTTATCTCAACTCATCACTCAGCCTACGTGATTTCGTAACTCTCAGACACCATCGACGCTTGATTTAATTCTAACCAACAACTCAAGCTTATTTAGTGATATTAACTATCTTCCACCCATTGGAATTTCTGACCATGCGTGTATTTTGGCTTCAACTCAAGTTATCACTAATACAGTTAGTATAATAACCCAGCGCAAGAATATTTGAAATGCCAACTTCTCAGCCATCAATGAATCTCTTTCAACTACCGATTTTTCTGTTATGCTTAATGATCTCAACGCTAACGATCAATGGGATGTTCTCCGTAACCACGTATTACATTGTACCACTAAATTTACTCCAGTCCGCTCTCGAAATTTTATTTCAGTGAAAAAGTGGTTCACTGCATATCACTATAAATTGCAACAAGAAAAATGTCGTCTCTGAAAGAAATATAAGAAAAATCCCAGCCAGGATCTATACAAGTAGCATCGACAACTATCAAACAAATTAACCTCTGAAATCAGACAGTCTACAAAAGAATTCGAAAATAATTTACTTGCTAAAGGTTCCCAGGCTTTTTATAACTATGTCCGTTCTTCATTTTCTTCTAATGTTTCTTTACCCGTCTTGAAGAATGCATCTGGAGTAATCCACTCAGATCACCGATTAGTTGCTGATCCATTTGCAGATGAATTTGTGACTTCCTATACCATCGAGCCCGATGGTCCTTTACCACTACTGGATCAAAATCACGTGTGAATAGCAGTCTGATGGATACCGAATTTTCCCCCGATTTGGTTTATAATGAACTGGCAAATTTACGTGAATCATCTACCCCAGGCCCAGACAATCTTCCGTCTGTGATACTCAAGCGATGTAAAGACACATTGGCAGAACCTTTATCCAGAATAATGAACCAATCTTTTACTACTGGCATTATCCCATCTTCTTGGAAGCTAGCATATGTCACCCCCATATTTAAGAAAGGCGACAAATTGGTTCCAGCAAATTACAGGCCCATTAGTGTTGCCTCATCAGTGAGGAAAATGATGGAGAGGATAATAGTGGCCAAGATGCTGCCATTTATCGAAGCACACAATATCCCACCGGCTCACCAGCATGGATTTCTACCTGGCCGTTCTGTTACAACAAATATGCTTTACTGCGCCAACATGTGGACCCATGCTCTTGACAATGATATCCCTCTCGATATTATTTATCTTGATTTCTCACACGCCTTTGATAAGGTACCGAGTCGAAGGCTGCTCGAAAAGCGGTGTCATTATGGCATTCGAGGTAATCTGCTTAGATGGATAAAATCTTTTCTAACTGGTCTGTCATTTCAAGTTAAAATTGGCGATGATCTTTCCTCTCAGCGATCTGTAATAAGTGGAATTCCACAGGGTTCTGTACTTGGGCCCCTGTTGTTTTTAATCTACGTAGCCGACCTTCCATTTGTTATAAATTCTCCATATGCAATGTTTGCCGATGATACGAAGTTTTTCAACAACGCATTGACTGACCACTTTACGATTCAAAACGACCTTAACAAAATTCACCTCTGGACGACTAATTGGCTTCTTCCACTTAACATTAATAAAACATGTGTCTTACACATTGGACGAAATAATCCCAGAGCGAACTATACACTGGATGGCGTTACATTAAACAAGGTTAAGTCGCAGACAGATCTTGGAATTATCGTTACATCGGATTAAAGCTGGTCACAACAAGTTTTACGAGGAAATCGTTTCACCGACCCTCTGCTGAACTTACAGTGAGACTATTCACTACTTATGTCAGACCTATCCTGGAGTTCAGTGTTACAGTGTGGTGTCCTTCGTTGCAAAAAGATATAAACTTAATGGAACAAGTGCAACGCCGTGCAACCAGGCTCTCCCCCGAACTTAAATCTTTACCTTATGAAGCACGTATGCGCGTCCTTAAGCTAACCACCCTCACTGCTCGTCGTCAACGTGGCGATCTTATTACCACCTACCGTATACTGACTGACAAATATATGTGTGACCTGTCCGGCTTATTTGATCGAAGTGTGGATGAAAGACTGCAAGGACATAATCTCAAACATTGCCGTGAAAAGAAAGTGCGTGAGTGCTTCATGCTTGGAATAGCCTCCCAGCCGCTATAGTCATTTCAACAAATGTTAATAATTTTAAGAACAATGTTGATAATATTTTGTAATCTTGTATATTTTTAATTTTTTTTATTTTTGTATTATTTTTTGTCATTTATATTGTACAAAATTTGTTTGGATATTTTGTTTTCTATGAAAGCCACACAAGCCTACGGCTTCAGCTTTCTATGCTAATAAATAATAATAATAATAATAATAATAATATAACCAATAGACCGAACTGTCAGGTGCAAAATTATGCTCAAATATGCAAACAAGACATGTTTACCAGTGACCAATGTAGCAAATCAATACTAGAGCAAATAACCAAATATCAAACCAAGCAAAATGCAACAGTAATGAGAACCGAAGTTAAGTTATGAAAAAAGGAATATTGTAACGAGACGCCACTGGACGGTCACGTGAGTGCGAAGTGCGCGAGGGTTGTGCGCGACCACCCTTCTTGTTACTAAGAGGGTTGTACAGACGCTAGTCTGCAAGTTAAGTAATGTTACGCCATTACTGTGTTTAGTGCTCGTGTTTTCAGACAAAGAAACCAAAGTTATTTAGTTTATTTTATATCACAATAGTCATAACTTTCTAAATTCAGTAGATTCAATAGCTTAAATATATTTGTTGACGTTTCGAACTCATTTAATCATGTAATTTTGTAATTTTCAATAAAATATAGTGTTTACCTTTAAATAAATGCTTACAATATATAATAAAAAATAATAATAAAAAAGAAAAAAAAAAGTGAACTCCAGCAATATTCGAAACCAGTTCACTTAGTTTCTTAGTTACTGAACGATGCTCCTATCCACTAGACCAAATACGGATGCAATTTGATAACATATAATTAAATTAAATGGCGTTAATATTTATGAACAATTTTAAACAAAAATAATCAGGCTGAATATGGAAAATAGAATACAAAAACTAATTGGTCAACAATTTTCACTATATAATGCGAATAACACTGAAGTTAATAAATAATCTTAAATGCAGTGATTAAGTATTTGTTCACAAACACATTGACATCACACAATATTAATAAAATTTGATTACACACAAGTAAAACTATTGTAGCAAAACGTGGTTTGTAATAACTACACACAATACTTTTAACGTATATCTATATTTTACAATAGCACTACATAAAAAACTATGTTTTTATTAAAACATTAACATATATACCTAATATTGACAACTCTATCATCATGGATACTCCATTGATTGACGGTGTCGTCACAACACCCTCCCTCAATGGAGTATATCTGTCAGTGTCAATCAGGTCTGTCACAGTCAGTTTTATTTGTCAAGTATGACATTTTCAATGACAACCGCAGTTCTTTCACACAACGTTCGTGTTTCACTGGTTGCAGACTTTTAGTCAAAATGTCAGCTGTCATTTGACTTGTTGAGATGTACTCTACGTCCACTCTACCTTCTTCGTAAGACTGCCTCACGAAGTGATGTCGTATGACGATGTGCTTGGTTCTTGAATGAAAAGTATTGTTTTTTACCAAGAGACCAGCACCAACATTATCCGAAAATTTCTTCGTTTTCTTTTCAATAACGTTTAATTCCTTTAAAGTGTTCTGCAGGAATATAGCTTCTTTGGAAGCTTCTGTCAGAGCCATATATTCTGTACTGGACAAGGCAACAGTTCGCTGTTTCCTCGATTCCCAGCTTATGGGTGACCCTGAAAAGAAAAAGATAAAACCGGTATACGATCGACGATCGTGTATACAGGAGCCCCTTCCTTGTTTTTATCAAATCGCAGTTTGTGGTCTTTTGTTCCACGTAGGTATCTTAGGATATGTTTAGCTGCTACCCAATGTTCTGTTTGATATGACGTGTTAAATTGACTCAGGTAATTTACTGCAAAAGTTATGTCGGGTCTTGTTGTTACTGACAAATACATCAATGACCCAATGAGATTTTGATAAGGATATTTTGTGTCGGGTGTTTTATTTTCCTTTTGTAGTTTGCAATTTGGTTCTACTGGTGTCTTTGCGGGTTTGCAATTCTCCATTCCGAAGCGTGACAAAATTTCTTCAATATAATGTTTTTGTGACATGTTTATTATGCCCTCCCTTTCGGACTGGACGAATTCAATCCCAAGACATTGCTTGATTTTTCCCAGATCCTTCATTTCGAAACGCGTCGATAATTCCCTTTTAAAATCATTTATTATTTTTTCGTTATTTCCAGCTATAATCAACAAAAACTGTCAAAAAAATTATATCATTTCCATCCTTTTTCATGTACATGCATGGTTCTACTGTTAGCGACTTCATATTCATCCTTTTAAGTTCTTTATCTAGTTTCTTGTTCCATTGTCTAGCACTCTGTTTTAAGCCATATAAAGATTTTTTTGAAATAAGCATGTTTTTCTTTCACCTTTGTTCAATTCTTCGAGCCACTGTTTTGCTGTCGTAAGAATTTTATGATCTTCATTCTTATCTTTCATTATTTCTTCCAACGAGTCTTTTAAATTATCCGGGATTTTCATATATATTTCTTCTCGTTGATGTACAATTAGATCCATTTGTGCTGCTAAAGCCATGAGAAGACGAACTGATTTCATTCTTACTACTGGCGCAAAAGTTTCTGTAAAATCTACTCCTTGAACTTGACTGAAACCTTTTGCTACTAAACGTGCCTTCTTCCTTTCCACTATTCCTTCCAAATTATATTTATTGGTCAGAATAAGTCTACATTTAACTTCTTTTCTATTTTTTGGTAAATTTACAATTTTCCAAGTGTTGTTCTTTATCATTGATTTAAATTCTTCGCAAATAGCTTTCATCCAATCATTTGCTTCATCTCCATTTAATGCTTCTTTACAAGATATTTCTGTTATTGCACTAAATTCTTCTTCTGGTTCGTTGACCTTTTTTGGTACTACGTTGTACAATTTTTTCGGTCTTCCTACTTTTCCAGTTTTTAAAAATCTTGGTCTTCCTCGACCCTTGACTGTTTCTATATCTTCTATATTTTCTTCAAATTATTTATCGTCCATCACTGTGGTTTCGTTTTCAGTTTCGATCTTATTTTGTTCTATTTCATTGTTTATATTCAAAGGTTCCGTCGTTTCTCTTATTTGGCTAACTTGCTTCTTCAGAGCTGTTAGTATGACTTCAACATCACCTTTTCTTTCTTCATCTTCTATAAAGTTTTCATATTTGTCATTTTCTTCAAACATATTTAAAAATTGTACGTCTCTACTGCAAATAATTCTTCTTTCTCTAGGTACCCACAATCTATAAACTTTGGCTTCATCAGAATATCCCACAAAGATACATTCTTTAGCTCTCTCCTCAAATTTTTTAATATTTGGATTTTTATTTAATGCAAATGCTTTACAACCAAATTTCTGAAAATAATTTATAATAGGCTTCTTATTATACCACAAAAAATAAGGGGTCTCATTTCCAATGCTTCTGGAAATTGATCTATTTCGTATATAATTAGCTGTAGCAATAGCTTCAACCCAAAAACTAGGAGAAAGTCGGCTTTGAATTAGTAGACATCTAGCCATTTCTATTAATGTTCTATTTTTTCTTTCAGCTAAACCTTGTTGCTGATGTACATATGGAACAGATAATCTTCTTTTGATTCCATTTTCTCTAAGGTATTCATCAAATTTTTCGTTGCAGTACTCTCTGCCATTATCCGTTTGCAAAAATTTGATTTATTTCCCTATTTGATTCTCCGCAAAAACTCTAAAATCTTTAAAAGCATCAAAAACTTCATTCTTATGTTTTAAAAATCTTACCTCACACCATCGACTTTTATCATCAATAAAAGTTAAAAAATATTTACTACCTCTTAACGATGCAGTTTTCATGGGCCCACAAATATCACTGTGAATAATTTCCAGTTGATTTTAAATGGTTTTGGAACCATTTTCCCTTTAATACAAACTTCACAAGTATGTAAATTTCGATTTGCTTCTTTTTTTATCGTTAAACCATATACCGTATTTCTATTCTTCATATCTAATAAACTTCTTTTGTTAATATGTCCTAATTTTTCGTGCCAATCTTGAAGCGTATTACCAAAATAATTTTTATCTCTCGATACCAAACCTATTTCTTTCGAGTGTTCAATTATAATGTACATGCCATTCACCTTTCTTGCTAAAGTAGTAACAGCACCTACCTCATTTATAATTCTCGCTAAATTATTGTTAAACTCTACTTTATATCCACGATCAGTTATTTTAGAGACTGACAATAAATTTATTCTTAAATCGGGAACATATAATACATCTTTTAAAAAGACGCTTGAACTACCTATTCCATTAGCAAACTGCATTTCAATATTACCTATTCCTTCAATTGGTGTTGAAGTTTTATTTGCTAATCTTACTTGATTTTTAATTATTTTTAGGCTGTTTCCAAATTTTGATTTATCTCGACACATGTGTGAAGAGCAACCACTATATAGACACCATTCCTCGAATGGAATTATAGAGTTCTCAGTTCCATTTAATAAATATTCAGTAGGGATTTCCATAGCCGAATATGTATCGTATTTAAAGTTTTTTATATTTTTATTGTTATTACCTTTTAAAAATCTGCATTCTGATTTTTTATGACCAAGTTTTCCACAGTTATGACATCTGAATTGTAATTTTCCTCGGTCCTTTCCTTCCATGTTTGATTCTTCCCTTGATCTATATGGTTTCTTATGCTGTTTTCCTGAAGTATATAGTGCTCCCGTCATGCGCCTACTTTTTCTTTTTTCATACTCTTCAATTAATTTAATTTTAAGTTGTTCGACAGAAGGTAAAGTATCTCGCGATTCTATTGCACACTGAAAATTATCATAACTTTCAGGAAGAATATACAATAAGATTATAGTCAAAAGATCTTCATTAATTTCAATGTTCATATCTCGCAGTTTATCGACTATTTCCATGAAATTATCTAAGTGCCTTTTGACATCTTCATCTTCACCCATTCTATAGAACAGAAGTTGTTTAAGAAGTGTTACCTTGCGTGCAGGTCCCTTCGATTGGTAAATGTCATGGAGTTTCAACCATAACTCGTTTGACGTCGTGCAATCTTTAATTTGCCGTAGTTCTGATGGATTAATACATAGGATAAGATCTGACATAGCTTTTTCATCTACTTGATCCCAGGCTTCTATCAGACGATCATTTTCAGCACTTCCATCAATTCTAGTAGGTCTTAATTTTGTACCATTCACAAAACCCCATACTTCATTTTTAATTAATAATGCCTTTGCCTGTATCTTCCAGGTATCGAAATTATTTTTGCCTAAAATTTTTATTTTGACATTCAAATTACTCATTTTTTGGCATTTATTCAAACCGACTTTTTTTTTTTAATTAACATGTAGTTCTGGGCCCATAACCTATTGTAGCAAAACGTGGTTATGTAATTCGCGGTGTAAACCGCGAATTACGCGGAATAATGTTGATCCGCGGGTCTCAATCGATGGCGCGAATCATGCCGATTCCAATGATAGGCGATAGTGTAGGGTGGGAGGCACCCCACGCGAGTTATCGCCTGCAACAACATATATACCTAATATTGACAACTCTATCATCATGGATACTCCATTGATTGACGGTGTCGTCACAACAACAACTATGAAAATATAACAATAAAAATATAACTTAACATTCTAACATATGTACATATGGTATTTGTTAATAAAGTGCATCCACATTCGTAATTTTAACATAAGCATAAAAATTTTTACATACAAAACGTACCACAACATATTCACACAATCAAACATTCGGATTACAATAATTCATACAGTATACAATACACACAATATAGTTTTCATTCACAATTTGGAGGTCATTTGTACTACACAGAATTAAGTTGGAGGTACGAACATGTGTGACATTTTTTATCTATTTCAGGTCTTTACTACAATATTTGTGCTTCAAAGTTTCCATTACATGTTTATTACAGCTCTGCGAAAACCTATTATATAATTATAAAACCTATTATAAAATTATTTGACATCTTTTTAATTTATATTTATATTTTACCAATGTTATTTTATTGCTTATTTTGTATTTCCTGTGTTAGTAATAATTATATGCTAATGTACAAATATGAATAATATTTCTATCTCTGTATTGAATATTTTATTCGAGAAAATTTCCATGCCTGAACGGGATTCGAACCCGAGACCTTCGCAACGCAGATCACATGTGTTACCACTACGCTACGCCGGTCGGCTATTGAATATTTGACATTTTACTAATTATTTTATTTTATTTTGTACTGTAAATTTGTGGTTTTCAATGAGAGTAGAATTCGATATTTTGACCTTGGTTTGTGCCAGTGAAAACTACAGGAATTTACAAACTGTAACAGCTTCCTTTTACAATTTGTAAAGTTCATTTTATTTACCGGACATGTCACTAATTTATTTTCAGTTTGTATTTTTACCCTTATTGTTGCGTGCAGTGGTTTATTTGATGTATCTGCTTTTTGTGCAAGTGTTTAACGTACTTTTATAATTTGTATACATTCTTTTATCGTTTTAATTATTTATTACTATTACTTATGTACCTATTTTTAATTTTTATTATATTTTTTATTTAATTATTATTTTTATTATTATTTTTTCTTTTTATCGACATTATCAAAGTTGAACAATTACTGTTACCTAAGGGTTAAGTAGTTAAAAATCTCCGAAAATCCTTATTGATATTATTATTAGATCATCTAGACAGCGGAAACCTAACGATAAATCCTAATTTTTTTGACAATAACAATAAAATTGATGCGTTAAACGGACGCGTCAAAGAGCTGGAAGAAGATCTTGACAGCAAAACTCTTCAAATAAACCGAACGAAGGATGGCTGCGAATCATTCAAATCATTGGCGATTGAAGTAGAGCAATCTCTGAACAACCAATTACAAGAACAGTCAGTATTAATTAATAAACATCAAATTGAAATTGTCAACCATTACACTTTTGTATCAAGGTCCTTGCAATAACTGCTACGCTTTCAGTAGACACATAGAAAATACAATAGCTAATAAAGAAAAAGTTTTGAATAAAAAGTCACACAAATCTATGAACTTAATAATAAGCTTGAAGAACTGAGAATAGAAATTTCAAGCCTCAAACAAGTCATGGACTGTGCCCAGAATCAAATAACATAAATATCAACCAAAGAAAAATAAATATATTTTAGAATCTGGTATCATTACTAATAATATTCTGTTCAATACTAACGATACCGAAATTTACTCTAATCATGACGGCGATAAATCTATTAAAAATAATAAAGTATTGATACTAGCAAACAGCAACGGCCGTAGTGTATCTAGAATTTTAACAAAACTTCTTCCACAAACCTGTTACGTGACGTCAATATTCAAACCGAACGCGCAGTTTAGAAATGTTACGGAAAATATAAAAAATCTCACAAAAGATTTCACTTGTAATGATCACATAATAATTATGGCCAGCACAAATAATATATTATATAACTCATCATCAAAAATTTCAGATATCCTTACAACATTAAATCAAGTCGGTCATACCAATACCGTAATCATAGGTGCTTTCTTTTGGCATATTAAACAGTGTTATAATAATAAAGTATTCGAACTAAATCATCTATTATCAGCAAAAGTTACACAAACACAAATTTTATTGAGCCGAACGTAATTATTAGCTACAGTCATATGACAAGCCATGGACTTCACTTAAACTTAAGGGAAAAATACATATTATTCGAACATATCTACAAAAATAGCATCATTTCTAGATCCGTGAAAACACCCAATCTTATTTTTGAGTTGAATAAGAATATCCTCAAAAATTCATTCCCTTCTTCATCATATATACGCATCCCATCGTTAGAGGAGTTAGGTACCACTAAGGATCACACCTCTTTATCTTTAAATGCCCAAAAACCAAAGTCAGTCTTCACTAAATTCTAGTGTTTTTTCATTTAGATTAACTGCGAACAATCCCGACTTTTCATCTTTAAATTCTATTAAACCAGAATATTTCAATAATAACAGCAATTACTCATTATATTATCAAAACTGTCGGGTATTAAATACTAAACCTTAACAATTCTTCTTAGCCTCAAATATTAGCAAATTTAAGATTATTGCCATAACCAAGACATGGCTCAACAACTACGTCTATAACTCAGAATTTTTTCCATCTAGTTTCATAGTACATAGATCTGACCGTAACTTTGCCTCGTTAAATTTGAAGAGGGGAGGAGGTGTGATAATACCATATTTTCTCAAGACATCGATGTTCCAAATCTTCGAATCAAAATCGATATTGTCTGTGTCAAACCGCATGTCTCTTGTGGTTACATTCCGCCATACCCAGAACGCCGCAAGGCCTAGGGAATAAAGAATATATATACATTTCGCCATCAACCAAGTTCAGTGATTATCAAACACTGTTCGATTAAACTGACTGTTACTTGAGTCACCACAAATCTGCAAATGTTGTTGTAGTGGGTGATTTTAATATATCAAACTACAACAACAATGACTGTTAATCTTCAACTCAGTTAGAATTTGAAAACCCTTGTGAGTTACATGACATGAAGGAGTATAACAATGTTCCTAATGACTTCGGTAAAATGCTAGATTTACTAGATTTATTCTGTTATATCATGACTATAGAAGCAGAACTTTTATTTAGAATTACTTTATAACGTCAATACAATTCAGAAATACATCTTTAAATTATAGAAAAACGCAAAAACATTTATTATCTGTCTCATTTTGTAATACGTAACTAACAGGTAAAGTTCATTTTTTATGTTGTATATTGACAATACATTTATAATATTATCATAGTATTGGTTCACACGGATACGCCAAAGTCTGTTTACACCACAACAGTCACCAAAGTAACCAGATCTAGTTTCGTATTACAAATTGAGACGGATTATATGTATTTATTTTCACAAAAACATATATTATATTTTTGACAACGTCATAAAAACCATAGTAACATTAGTACAAATTATTGGAATAGTTTACAAAGTTTTTATAACTTTAACACTCCCCCTAGTTCAATAATTTGCTAATTCCTAGGCCATTAATTCAATTTTTAATTCTTAGAGAATGAAGTGGCTTCGTCATCAGATCAGCTAATTGATCTTCAGTTGAAGATAACAATTTCTCCTCGAGTTACCATTTCTCTAACGAAAAAGTGCCTAATACGTATGTTTCGTTCTATGATAAAAATTGGGATTCATAGCCAATCTTACAGCAGCTTCATTATCTACCTGTAAACTAGGAACAGATTTTAAAATTGTTAGTTCGTTAAAAAGTCTCGTAAGCCATAAAAGTTCTCTCATAAAAGTCTTCGACTGAACCAGAAGACAGCTCCCCCTGCAAAAATAAAGACTGCGCCAGAAGTGGATCGACCTGTTGATATATCTCCACCGTGATCAGCATCACTATAAGACTCCAGCATTCTTGGTTTCAATTCGACTTTATATTCTGTTCCATAGTCAATTGTTCTTTTTAAATGACGGAAAATTCTTTTGATTTTGTTACGTAGTTTTTAAGTAGCGTAGTTAATATCAGGTCATGTTCCAGACATTATATAAATAAGAGCGCCAACAGCTTGTCTATATGGAAAATCTTCACATTTAGATCTGTTATTATCCTTTTCTTCACTGTCATTTAAAATTGATGTAGATACGGATCTGCAATTTTCCATACCAAAACGTTCCAATAATTTTTGTATGTAACCTTTTTGTGTATTTTTATAGAACCATTAACCATTATTAATTCTACCATTTCTTTTCTATCAGATGCTGCTTTCAGACCATCATCAACATATAATGCTAGGATTATGAATTTCTCTCCTCTTTTTCGAATAAATAGATAACTATCATTTTCAGATTGTGTAAAACCCAATTTAAGCAAATGATCTTTAAATCTTTGATTCCAACATCGTGGAGCCTGTTTAAGGCCATAAAGACTCTTTTTTAATTTACACACCATTCCAGAACCATCATTATATCCCACAGTTTGTCGCATATAAATATCTTCATTTAGATTACCATAGAGAAAGGCTGTAGTTACATCAATTTGCGATTAAAACATTTTTTCACTCGCTGCAACGCTTAACAAGGCATGAACTTCCATTCTAACCACTGGACTGAATGTTTCGTTATAATCTATACCTTGCTTTTGTGAAAAACCTTTTATGACTAAACTTTCCTTAAATTTATCAACTGAACCATTAGGATTAGTCTTTACACGAAATACCCATTTACAACGAATAGCTTTCTTTCCAGGAGGTAAATTATTTAAAAACCAAGTTTGATTTTCATTCAGGGAATTTATTTCTTTTTTCATAGCTTTTTTCCATTCTTCTGCATTTTCTGATTGTACTGCTTCTTAATAAGATTCAACTAAATTTAATACAGTGGACATTTCAGACGCCATCGAAGAGATAGAAAAATAATTAACAATTTCTGGTTTCTTCAGTTTAGATCTGTCTCTTAATCGTTTTCTATAATCATTTATTTGATTTTCTTCGTTTCAGAATTAATTTAATTTTCTTTTTTTTCTTTTCGTTCTTTTTGAACAGGCTTATAAGGCATTATAAATCTGTGTCTGATTCCAAATTTTGCTAAAATTTTCTTCACTGAATAATTTTTAAATTCACCACCATTATCTGCCATGAATACTTTTACTGTATGACCAGACACTTTCGCTTTTGTTAACATTCCTTCCAGTTTTACGAATTCTAAGTTGAGAAAATTCACTATGTCTATTTCTTTTGCCAACTAAAACAAAATGTCCATTTACCTTTAAAGTACAAACTTAAGTTTTCAAAATATAAATACTGTCATGGTACTTGTCTTGGATAGATAAAATTGAAAATAGATTTATCTGAATTTTCGGTATATACCACACATCAGTCAGGTATATTTTATTTGTTTTATTCAATACATCCCCTTCAATTTCAATGTTGCCTTTACCAACAGCTGCAGTGACTTCCCCATTAGCAGTTTTCACAGTATGATACATCAAATGGTGTAAAATCTCGAAACAATTATTTCTATTTGTTACATGATTCGTAGTGCCATTGTCCACATACCAACAATTTAAATTAGTCCCATCATTTGAAATATTAAAAACATTAGATAAAACAAACATACTGACATGACTCTTACCAGAATCCTTTTCTGAATCAGAGTTTGATCATTTAATTGCTTTCTACTTATAACACTGATTCTTTATATGTCCTTCTTTCCTGCAAAAATGACACCCTATCTTTTTAGAATTCTTCTCAGATTGTTTACCACCTTTGATTTTCTTATTTGCAGCAATCAAAACTTCATGAGATGAGACATTTATTTCTTTAGAATTTAAGGTTCTCTCAAAAGCACAATGCTAGTCAGTCAGATTGTCAATAGTCTTTTCAGTTTTTGACATTAGTAACCAACTAGATTTAAATATAAAATATTCCTTTGGTAAAGAACCTAAAATCTTAAAAATTAAAAGAAGATCAGGCAAATTATAATTACTTTTACTGTCCTTACGAATTTCCAAGATAAGTTCATTCCAAATATTTTTCAATTTTGGTAAATGAGTTGCTTTATCATAATCAGCTATCTTAGAATAATTAAAGAAATTCAAACAAAAATCATATGCTTTGTCTTCGGACACACCATCATATAATCTGTGCAGTTCATTCCAAAATTCCATTGAAAAAATTCATTACCTTCTTCAAAGTTTCTTCTGTCATATTACTCGTCAGAATAAACGAAGCACGACTCTGCCTTTTTTATAATTTTTCAAATTTCTTCTCGTATTCAGACTGAGCTGCCGCATCAGAAATACCAGTTGAGGGAGACTGTGGTCTGACACATTTACCTTCAACAACCTCCATTCCATTATCAAAGCTTCTTAATTGGCTTTTTGTATACATATAGTTAACATAGCATAAGCATTAGAAAATTGTGAATGTGTAGAGACGAAATTTGTTAAAATTGTTATTTTGAAAACAAATGAGTGGTGTAAGCATTTTATTTAAAGGTAAACAGTATATTTTATGGAAAATTAAAAAATTACATGATTAAATGAGTTCGGACGTTAACAAATATATTTAAACTATTGAATCTTAATAACATTGGTTTCTTTGTCTAATACACGAGCAATAAACACAGTAATGGCGTAACAGTACTTAACTTGCAGACTGGCAGTGAGATAGGACGATAATTTTGCGGTTCTTCTTTGCACCTTGCTTATGTATTGGTACCACTATTTATTTTTTAAAACTGCTTGGCACGTATCCTGTTTCTAAACATCTGTTAAAAATATTAAAGACCGCTTCTACAATAAACATATGTATGCTTTGTAATATTTCTGTAGTAATGCTATCATGACCTGAGGATTTATTTTTTGACAGATTACTAATTACATTTCTTATTTCATTAGAACTAATTGGGTTAAGATAGATGCTTTTAATATTTTTGGGTATATTTTTAACCATTTCTGCTTGTTTTTTCCTATCAGTGTTTTGTTCGGTTCCTAAAATTTCCCGTAATTTCGTGAAATATTTAATAAAATTATTTGCTATTTAATCATCAAGGGCATTATTATTTAGTTTTACATTTTTTTTTTTTTTTAATGTAGGTGTTTTATATCGCGTATTATTTTTATCGAGTAGGTATGGCTTATATAGTTTATTACGAATTTCAACTGATTTAATGACGCCTTTAGTAATCCAAAATTTTCTTTTTTTATTTTTACAGTTTACTTTTTTAATAATTGAACATTTATTTATTGCATTGTTAATTTTAAGGATCATATCATCAATGTCTAAACCAGTGTCAATATTTTTATGAACATTTTCATTTTAGTCAACATTTTCAATAATCTGTTAAAATCTAATGTATGTATGTATAAGATTATTGGTGGTTATGTAATAGGAGTTGTACGGGTATTTCTTGGATTTCCACCGAATAAATATAATATTAATAATGTATAATCTTTATTAAAGTTATTGCGACTAGTTTCGCTCATTCGAACATTATCAAGGTACAAAAAATATGAAAATAGAAAAATATCATTTTGAAAATATAAATTGATCAAATGATGATAAAAATAAAAATATAAACATTACATTCATTAGTGCTATCTCATTATGCTACAATTCGTCAATTTTGAAATTCAATGGTAATTACTATAACAGTATAAGAAATACCATTTTTACCAATATCAAAGACAAAATTGACAGACTAGACAGACCCAACATTATATACCAAATTACATGTTCTGAATGTTCCAAAAGATATATCGGGGAATCAAAACAATATTTGAAACAAATAATATCTCAACATATTACTAATATTAAAAACAACAACCAGGAACATTCAGGATTATGTTTACATATTTTGGAAACTGGACATGACACTACTTTTTATACAACCGCACGCATTCTAGCGGAAGAATGCAATACTTAGGGCCGGTCTTTCCACCTTCAGATAAAGTTATTGCTACGAATAAACTATGCTATCTGGTAGATAAGTTATTTGGTAGTCAAAGTAGCAAATAAGTAACAAATAAGTGCTGTCACTGTCAAAATAATTTTGTTTTTACATTAATTGAATAATAAATATCTTTCTTTATCTATGCAATATGGACATAATCAATATATTTGACAATATTATGGATAAGTAAAACAAGATTAAGTAAAACAAGTAAATAACATTAACTTACAAACACCTAATATCATTAATAAACCTGCAGATGTTGTTGAAAGTTTCAATATTTTCTTTCAAAAGGCTCCGTATGACATATTGTCCAGCCTCAAAAATACAAACAAATTTTCAGACTATTTATCATTTCCCACAATTCCTAAATCTATGTGTGCTTTTCCTTACACTGAAGACGAAGTTCTGACTATTATAAAAAAATTAAAAAATAAAAAATCAGCGGGACTGGGTAATATTCCATGCAGCCTATTACGTAACACCTCCCATATTATAATAGCTCCACTTACCCATTTAATAAACCTATCTTTCTCAGAGGGAATATTTCCGGATGCATTAAAGGTATCAAAAACTATCCCAATACATAAAAAACATACAGTAACTGATATAGCAAACTATAGGCCCATTTTCATCACAACTTCGTTTTCAGAATTTTAACACGCCTTTTAAGCCACTTAAATAAACATAATGTAATATGTAATAATCAACATGGTTTTAGAGAAAATCATTCTACAATGACAGCCATTGATTCATTTATGAAATATATTACGGATGCTTTGGATAGGGGTGAAACCTCTGTTGGTGTCTTCTGTGATCTTAGTCGAGCATTCGACTGCGTTAGTCATGACATTTTACTAATAAAATTAAATAAATATGGAATTCGTGGTGTCGTTGCAGACTGGTTTACTTCATACCTCACAAATAGATTCCAGTTTGTGCAGTGACATTTAAAGATGGAAAAGGTAATATAAAAGATGAAAAGTCAGGTCTTCTTCCCATTAATCTCGGTGTTCCCCAGGGATCTGTCTTAGGCCCCATTCTATTCCTACTTTTCATTAATGATATTAATTATTACGTAAATTATCATCTAACAATGTTCGCCGACGATACATCCGTTATTCTATCAGGCAAAAATATCGGAGAAATAAATGAAAAAATAACCCCTCTTATACATGAACTCAACAACTGGTTCCTGTTTAATAAATTATACTTAAATGCCTCCAAAACTAACTATATGACCTTTAGAACCTTGCAAAGTAATAATCAAATCAATTTAAATATTAAAATAAATAATGAATATCTAAAATCAGAAAATGAAACAAAATTTCTAGGCCTGTACATAGATGAACATTTAAGTTGGAAAGCCCACTGTCAAAAACTACTAAAATCATTAAATTCAGTTCACTTTCAAATAAAAAATTTAAAAAATATTGTAGGTCATGAGACAATTATTAAATTTTATTACGCACAATTTTATAGTAGGCTTAAGTATGGAATATAATTCTGGGGATCATCAACTATGGCAGATGACATATTTATTTCCCAGAAAAAAATAATACGTTGTATAGCAAACAAAAGACGCACTGAATCATGCAGACCACTTTTTGTAAAATACAAATTATTAACAGTTCCTGGTATTTACATCTTAGAGTTGCTGGTCTATGTATTTAAAAATCAAATATACTTTGCGCGCCATTCGAACCAGCATTCATATAACACCAGAGGAAAAGATTGTTTCAGAACTCCAGCAAACATGCTGGAACTGACAAAAACTGTTGGTATTAAATTATTTAATTCACTGCCATTTCATGTCAGAAATGAAACGCAGTTTGCTATATTTAAGAGGAAGATTAAGGTATTTCTTATAGAGCATAGGTTCTCAAACTTTTTTTTTTGAGTACCCTTTATGTCAATTCCAGAACAGGCGCGTACCCCCAAAAAGGTAAAAAAAAATCGGAACAATTTGAAAATTGTTAAACAAAGCAAACTTGACTGAAAAAAACATACATGAAAATACACTTACCAACTTTAGTGGGAAGGATGAAGCTGCATGCTTGAAATAAGTGATTCAATATCGGGCTCTCGATTACTCAATTTTAACCGCATATTAGGATCGATATTTAATTTATTTCGATATTTGTTTTTTAAAATCACCATGGAGGAAAACCCACATTCACAGAGATAAGTTGTTGAAAAAGGTATTAAAAACAATAATGCTTGTTTGGCTAATTCTGGATATTCACTTTTAGCCATGAGCCAGAACTCTTCAAGTTTCAATTCATTAAACTTCATTTTTAAATCTCCATCGCACGATATTTCAATCAATGACTCTTTATTATTATTATTGAGATTTGATGGATACTTTTCAATAGCGAATGCATTCCTTATCCATAGCATTTCGGAAAAGTCTTCTTGAAAATATTTTTCAAAAGATTCTGCGAGCATTTTACAATGAATTTTAATATTTTTAATAAGATTATTGTCAATTTTTGTTTCATGTTCCGATACGAAATTTTCCAAATTTGGAAACGACTGCAGATTTTTATCAGACACACATTCCTCCATCATTTTTAATTTTTTTATCAATGCGTTAACTTTATCATTAACCGAAAATCGATTAATTCCACTACCTTGCAATGACAAATTCAAGTTATTAAGACGATTAAAAATGTCTGATAAATAAGCCAGTGTCATTATCCACGACTCGTCAAGTAGTTTATCACGCAATTCAAAATTAGTTTCCGTTAAAAATAGCTGTACTTCAGAATATAGCTCGAATAATCTACTTAACATTTTTCCACGAGAGAGCCATCTGATTTCTGTATGAAGGAGCAACTGTATATGTTCACTACCCATCTCAGCACATAGTTTTGTAAACAAACGAGAGTTTACAGCTCGTGATTTTATATAATTTACTACTTTGATGGCATCTTGAAGAACATTTTTTAGTGCATCTGGCATACCCTTAGCTGCTAAAGCTTCTCTATGAATACTGCAATGAGTGAACGCACAATTTTCTGTTACGGCTCTTACTTTCATTGCCACACCTCCATATTTTCCAACCATAGCCCGAGCACAATCTGAACAAAAACCAACACATTTTTTCCAGTCCAGTTCATTCTCTATAAAAAAATGATTTAACTTTTGGAAAATTTCAGCAGCAGTTGTACGGGTTGCCAAGGGTTCACAAAATAAATAATCTTCATTAATACGACTTTCAGATATATACCGCACGTAAACCATCAATTGAGCGTAGTTAGTAATGTCTGTGCTCTCATCTATTTGGATAGCGAAAAAATTGCTTTTTTTAAGCTCAACAATCAAATTTTCCTTAATATTTGATGCCATGCTTTCAATTCGGCGGCGTACGGTGTCATTAGATATCGGTATTGTATCTAATTTGTTAGCCATCGATTCATCAAACATACAAGTAACCATATCTTTAGCAGCAGGTAACAACAGTTCTTCACCGATTGTATGAGCTTTTCCACAACGTGCTATTCTTAAACTATGGCTTTATGAATGTATGTTTATGTGAATGATCTCGCGTACCCCCAATAGATGCTTCGCGTACCCCCAGGGGTACGCGTACCCCAGTTTGAGAACCTATGTTATAGAGCATTGTGTATACTCAATGAATGAATTTTTGAAAATTTGTAAGGACTGGTGTTGTCATGCCAATGGGGAACATTAATTTTGGGTAATTTAATATATGATTTTGTTGTTTTGATAATTGCATAACTTGTATTACCGATCAAGATCTTTGTAAAATTGTAAACTCATGTACTGACATATCCTACATGCAGTCCTGTATTTAAAGGATCAATAAATATTATTATTATTATTATTATTATATAGACATTTGCGGACGTCAAGAACGAAATTACACAATTCGTAAAAGACATGACTACGACCAATGGTCAGAAATAGAATTTTTTAAAGATTTCGTTTAAAAAAAGAAACTGTTGATATTCTATTACCAAAAATTGAGCATAATTTACGACATACAACGGAAAGGTAGGTATCAATATTTAAAAAATATAATTTCTCTGTTTCAACTAACATGTTTGAATTTTATTAATGGTAGAAATAATGCCTTAACCCCAATGCAGCAATTACTAATAGCTCTGCGTTTTTTTGCCACGGAAAGCTTTTATATTGTGCAGGGAGATTTTGCGGGTGTGCACAAATCAATGGAAGCAAAAATTGTGCAGAAATTAACCTGTGCAATATCCAATTTATGTCCCGATTTTATTCACATGCCTCGTACGGAAAACGAAAGACACAAGCTTCAGCGAGACTTTTATGAAATCTCCCAGTTTCCACGAGTGGTTGCAGCTTTGGATGGAACCTTAATAAAATTACAGTCTCATGGAGGAGAAAATTCCGAAGTTTACAGGTGTCGCAAAGGTTATTTTGCATTGAACCTTCAAGCTATGTGCGATGCAAAATTTAAATTTGTCAACATTGTGGCCCGCTGGCGGGGTTCCACGCATGACAGTACAATTTTTAACAACTCTAATATTAGTTTCGAATTTGAGCGAGGTGATTACGGAAATGCTTTGGTACTTGGTGACGGTGGATATGCGTTAAAACCGTATTTGTTGACACCAATAAACAATCCAAATACGGAAGCTGAAGTTTTGTACAATGAGGCGCAAATTAGGACACGAAACGTTATAGAGAAAACTTTTAGTATCTGGAAGAGAAGGTTTCCTGTGGTAGGATTGGGAATGCGCTGTCATAAAAAATTATAGTTGCAACTGTAGTATAACATAATATTGCAAGAATGGAACATGAAGAACCACCTCTATATGATCAATATCTTGTCGATGATGCACCTGAAGAACCTGATGTCCCTCCATGTCCAGGATTACCTAAAAGAAATGAGAACGAAAGAACACGCCGTAATCTAATTGACCATTTTCAAAATATATTATAAATTATTATTATGTAAAAAACAATTATTATTAATATACTATATTATTTTTTATCTTCCCAACTATCTAGACAAGCTAGTTGTTTTTCTTTTAAATTTAAGTGCAATATTTTCATCTTCATTTTGTGTTTTTCGTTTCTCCTATTTTGTTCTTCAATTAAATTTTGCATAGTTTTATCATAAATACGCTGTTTTCTTTCTTCTTCTCTGTCTAATAACTCTTCCTCTTTTTTTATCAATTTTAACTTTGCTTCTGTTAAAATATTTAAT
This sequence comes from Liopterus haemorrhoidalis, assembly GCA_963971575.1. Lineage (NCBI taxonomy): Eukaryota > Metazoa > Arthropoda > Insecta > Coleoptera > Dytiscidae > Liopterus > Liopterus haemorrhoidalis. The sequence continues at coordinate 22,615,217 of OZ020616.1, forward strand.
TGCTCACATGTACTTTCTTGTATTTTTCTTTTAATGCGAAGTTAAGGATTTTTTTTTAATGTTTCACTCCATTTTCTGTTTTGAATCTGTAATCAGATTTAAGATTTGTTCTACCTAACCTAACGAAAACAATAACTTACTATTAAATTCTTGATATTTATTATTGATATTGATATAGATTGCCACTTGGATAACATTAAAATCTATATCTTCGTCAAACCAAAAATTATCTATTAGAAATGGATCCATATCTAAATATGTTTTTAGGTTATGTACCCAAACTGTCAAACACTCGCGTTGAAACTAACCGCTAACCGTTCAAACATTCACCAAATTGTTTAATCAACGTACGTTTACGTTTAGACTCAACGGTTTAGGCGCTGAACGCGCCCATTGGTTTGCTCATAAACGCTAAGCAAAAGTCATCCAAGCTGCCAACTTCTACAACAATAAAAAGTTAATTTTTCTGTACTTCACAGTACATTTATCATTTACTCAACGTATATTTAAATGCACTTAATTCAAAAATAACTTAATTTTCCAGATTCCACGTAATCTGGACCCATGACCTATTAAATTCTTGATATTTATTGTAAAAACTACATTAATCAGTAAGGACAAAAACAAAACTATATCAGTAACTACAACAACATTATTATATAAATAGTAGTCTGTGCAAAAACATATTATACCGTTGTTTAATATCCTGAACACACAAATGTACGCTATCTTCAACACTTTTACCTGATGTAGAGGGAGCGGAGTGCACATTGTATAATTGCGATTCAGTCTATATCATAAAAATATCAAATTTAAAAATCAAGTTATTATAAAGTTTGGTTTTAGGGTCAGTATATCGACTTTTTGCTAAGTTCTGAGTAACTTGCTGGTAACTTATTTGCTAAAGCAACTAATACAATATGTTTATCAGGCAGTTAAATATTTGAAAAGTTATCAAAGGATGGATATATCGGCCCGTAAGAACTACGAGCCATTGTTGAATGGGCAGTACAAAATTTCGAATAGTATATAAATAAAATATTGATTACATTAATATTTATCTCGGATAGTACCAATGTTGTGACGTCCGAATGTTCTTCAAACACTTCCGCTATACTTATATCATTATCTGAAATAAATGAGAATATATATTTTCATTATAAAACTTGAAACGGGATTAAATCCTATGAATACTCGACGTTAATGGCGACCTAGAACTAATAAAGTATTTCTCATGTCCAACTACCCACTAGAATCTATATGAAATTACACACGAAATAACTTCAGTCATCAAACAGGATGATATCCAATTATCATTATTAACAAAATCCGGAAACAACTTGAGACTCTATAATATTGTTAATACAAAAAATAATTAACAAACTTATAATATTTTCCGCTATTGGTTTTCTATTCACTATATCACAACCAACAGGAGCTAGACCATCCACCTGGGAGTCCATTACTAACAGAAAAACGTTCTCGTAATCCAAAAGTGGTACGTCTTTATACGGACCACCCCCCGTTGTAAACATTTCTTTCTTCTGTTCCGCCAATTTAAAAAAAATATATATTTTTTTAATCCCTCATATTTCAGTTTTAATTTTTTTGTTTCACGCTGAACAATATATCTTGAATTGAATTCTTTTGCTATTTCTTTCCATATATCCTCTTTTTATTTCCAGGTTGTTGCATCAGTCATTTTATTTTCGATTACGTTCTTATACTGCACAACCAGATCGACCAAAGTGCGAATTTCTTCCTGTGTGAAATTGCCGCTTCTTTGTCGCTTTTTAATATCCATCTGTGAAACAAATTCTTAGAATATATTTGCGACAATATTAATTGCTAAAAATTTGTAAAAAATATACTTACATTTGACTTTATTAATCAAAATAACCAATAAAACGGCTTGACAGCTGTCAGGTTACCTATATATTTATTTATTTCCATAGAGAAACAAAAAAAATCCTTTCTCAACGCCTATTTCAGTCACACATTCATTGTTACCAATCTGAGAACTCAATATGTCAGCCTAATTATCCGTCAGATAGCTACAGTCTGTTCCAAACGGTTAAGCGGAACTAAATGGGAATTTAGTTCTTTTAGGTTGTCACGAGAAGGGACCTTGCTTGGGATATTTCATTTATCACGTTGGGATGTCAAAATTTAAAATTCCAACAATGAAACCATGGAAACGATATGTCATATGTCAAATTAAATATTTTTTTTAGATATTTTAATGACAAAAAAATAAATAAATGGGATATTTGTATTAAGAATGACACAAAAAATCAAAATATAAAGAAAATGACATTTTAAAATGATATTAACCTTAACCAAAAAATGTTTATTGTAAGTTTGATTTACAAAGCTTGAACAAAACGGCCGAAAGGCACGATTTAAACGATGAAAGTAACTAGATTGCAAAATCTAGTTCCGCTTAAGCGTTTGGAACAGACTGTATCTGATATTTAGATAAGTTTGCATTGAAAGACGGGACGACATTTATTCAACAGATAAAATGTAAGATAACGCTATCTATCAGATAGTTACCCAGAAGTTTATCAGAAGGTGGAAAGACCGGCCCTTACAAACGTAAATTTATTGAAAATTGTTTCATCTTTATTACCGACCAGAATTTAAACGTTCAGAATAATTTTAACAATACACATCGGACGTATTCAAAAGTTATGACTAGCCTAAGCAACCGTTAGCATACTCCATTTTATTTTCGGACAGGGTTTTACCACGTATTTTGACTCTTATGATAACTCTTATTTATTTATTTTTTTATTTATTATTTACGACAATCAGGTACGTTTTTATGTTTTTTAAATTTTTTATATTTTTATTTTTATCATCATTTGATCAATTCATATTTTTAAAATTATATTTTTCTATTTTCTTATTTTTTTTTATAGCTTGATAATGCTAGAATGAGCAAAACTAGTCGCAATAACTTTAATAAAGATTATACATTATTAATATTATATTTATTTGGTGGAAACCAAAGAAAAAACCGTACAACTCATGTTAAAATCTAACTTTGTCCAAATATTAAACATAATTTTCTGAGCTTTTAGTATTTTCATTTGAAATATTACACCTTATTATAACAGGAGAATGGTTCGTTATTTTTGTTCCAAATATAAACGAGTTAATATTATCAGCTTTTAGTTTAGTTTTGACAAACACATTGTAAACTGGCAGTATTAATCAGAGTACTTATGACACAATGTACTTTTATATTTATTTTTCAGAACTGTCAAAATACATCAGTGATCTATGACAACCAGATCAAAGAGAATATTTTATATTTTAATTGCAGCATCAACAAGCTCCCACGCTCAATAAAAATATAAATTATTTTGAACATAATTTAATTTAGTCCTATTTTGTGCAGATGTTTCCCAAGCTTTTTCTGAGGTACAGGTTTGGTTAAAATATCTGCTACATTATCTTTACTGGGTATATATTCCAGTTCAAATGCTTCATTTTCTACTTCTTCGCGAATATATAAATACTTCAAACCTATATGTTTTGTTCCTTTCGTATTGTTCGTATTTTTTGTTAAACATATTGCAGCTTGATTGTCGCACATGATTACAATTTTTCCATTTTTGACGTAGACATCTTTGAGTTTGCATTCTTCTAAGAAATTTTTAATCCACTTACCATCTCGTATAGTTTCACAAATAGATATATACTCTGATTCTATATAGATAAACTAATTGTTGGCTGGTTTATTGACTTCCAAAGTTTAGCGCCATTATTCAAATATAAATATATCCAGTAGTAGACTGTCCATCACCACGTTTGTTCCAGATTGCGTCGCAATATGCAAAAACACCAGAATTATTATTAAAATATTCAATTTTCTTACCTTTGGTCAATTTCAGGTATTTCAAAATTCTCTTGAGATGCTTCCAATGAGTTTCCTGATAACAATTATTAAATTTACTCAAATAATGTATGGCGAATGCAATGTCTGGCCTTGTTCCCTGAGCCAGGAATATTAACCCTCCAATCAAACTTTGGTATGGAATTTTTTCATTTACGTTCATGTTGGTCTTCTCCAATTTTATTCCATCTTCCATCGGGGTTTTACTTCTCTTGCAGTCTTGCATATTATATTTTTCTAATAGCTCTTTTATATAATGTTCTTGGTCTATTGCGATGTAATTTTTCTCACGAATTCTTGTAACATTTATTCCTAATATTTTCTTTGGTTCTCCTAAGTCTCTAACTTGGAAACTGCTATGAAGTTTTAACAATTTATCCTTCATTAAATCCATATTTGTCGTTGCAAGTAAAATATCGTCGACATATACACCTAATAATGCTATTTCATTATTCGTATTCAGTAAATATACGCACCTATCTGTCTCCAATCTCTTAAAATTGTAGCTAGTTAGCACTTAATTTAGTTTTTGATTCCAAGCTCTTCCTGATTGTTTGAGTCCATAAAGCAATCCTTTTAATTTACAAACATATTCATCTTTTAATTCTCACATACAATGACCTTCTGGAATTTCCATATATACATCTTCACTTAAATTTCCATTTCAGTATGCTGTTTTGATATCCAGTTGTCGAAGTTCCATATTTAAATTATTTGCAATGTTGAGAATCATTCTAAGAGATACGTGCTTCAGTACAGGTGAATAAGACTCTTCGAAATCTACACCCTTTTTCTGGCCTTTTGCAACTAGTCTTGCTTTATACTTTATCGCTCTATCTGAATCCTTTTTAATTGTGTACACCCATTTGGACTTGATTACTTTCATATCTTCCTTTTTCTTGACAATCTCCCACGTTTCCATTTGGTCATGTGATTGCATTTCTTCATGCATTACTTTCATCCACTTTTCTTTCTCCAAATCTTTCATGGCTTCTTTATAATTTGACGGAATGTACATATTCTGTTCTGATATGTAAATGTTTGAATTTGGATTTATTACTAATCTTTCCGGTTCTTTCCGCTGTCTTGACGGTCTTTCATTTTGACCTTGCCTTGCACGTGATTAATTCGAATTTTGATTTACAGTTTTTTGTAGGTCTTCGTCATTTCTTACAGACTCTTCTTAATTATGACTTTCTATATTTTCAGTTTCTTCCTTACTTGTACTTGTTTCTATTATGTTGTTCTTGAAATATGTATATATATTTTCATCATTTTTCTCTTGTTTCATTTGCAACAATATATCAATGCTTTTCATTTCTTCAAAATTTTTTGGCTTTTTACTAGCAAAAAATATTTTCTTCACCGGATCATAAAGTTTATATGCTCTTTTGTCTTCCCAATATCCAACCATAATTGATGGAATGGTTTTTTCATCAAATTTACTTCTAAATTGTTGAGGTTTCCAGGCGTGTGCAATACCACCAAAAATCTTCAAATGCTTGACTGTCGGTTGCTTACCAGTCCATAATTCCTCTGATGTTTTTCCAGACAATGTTCCAGTTCTGCACCTATTTCTTATGTATGCTGCGGTTGCAATTGCTTCGGCCCAAAAATGTTTTGGTAAACCAGAATCCAAGAGCATGGTTCTTCCCATTTCTATTAGTGTTCTGTTCGCTCTCTCCGCCACACCATTCTGTTCCGGGCTATATGGAACTGTTGTTTCATGACGTATACCTTTATCTTTGAAATAATTTTCTGAGTTAAAATTGACGAATTCTCGTCCGTTATCACTTCTGTTACAAGTTAAAAAAATTAACCTAAAAAAATAACAGTTTTATAATTTATTTATTTATTTATTAAATAAATATTTTTATAACAAGCATAAAATAAAAACATAAACCATTCGTTTATATTTATTCCAGTTCACGTCCTCTTCTAACACCAGTTCCAATTCAAGCTCAAGCGATTCTAGCGATGAACAATTAGATATTGTACATACACCACGAAAAAGGATAATAGAACAGCGGGTAGATCCATTTGAAAAATATGATGAAGAAAATTTCCATCTAAGATTTAGGTTCTCTAAAACTACAGTTTACAGTTATTTATATATCTTATCATTGATAGAACATAGAACATGCCTCTATGCCACGGTTAGGGTATTAATAACTTTGCGGTTCTATGCAACAGGGCCCGAAAAGGGCTAGTTACGGCCCTGGGTTTAGTTACAGGAATAGGAAAATTAAGTAAAATTCAACCTTAGATTTAAAGATTTTATAACTTACTTGTATCGATGTAATCACCTGAGTAACCAGCTGTACTGTCATAGATATTTTTTAAGGGCTTAAATTGTTGCCCCAACATTCCCGTTATTCTTTCTCCAACGGTAGGTAGAAAGACTGGATGTAAATGACACACCACCTGTTTTATACAGCTCAACCAGTATTTTTGAAAAAAATAAAATAAGAACAAAGAAATGTTTAATTAATCATATATTTTATCATACCTTGTCATCATGTAATTGTTGTCTTACACGTTGCTTTAAATTTTTATAAACAAGCTGAATTTGTGCCACTGTTCTTTCATTACCCGATACAGCATTATATTCATTTTTCCCCCGTTTAAATGAAACTTCTTTTGCCATTTCTCTAAAATTACTGTCTATAAAATGTCTATAAAAATATGTATAAATAATGGTAACCGACGAGTTCATCGAAAATCAATTCATCGAACATCAATTCATCGAAAATCAATTCATCGAAAATCAATTTATCGAAAATCCATTCATCGAAAATCAATTCATCGAATGATCAATTCATCGAAAAAAAATATTTTGTAAATATTTGAGAGGAATGCCGAGGGGATCGGAAAGTCAAAAAAGCAGTGGTCAATAAAAGTAGACAGACTAAGGAATAATTGCGTAAATTTTTTTATATGGTTTAAAAAAATGTAAATAAAGTGACATAGTGTTTGAATATAAATAAAGAAATATAATAAGAAAACTTATATAATAAAAGAAATAAATGTTTTGTTTTTAAGGTTTAATAAGACAGGTTATGGGCAATTGCACGCAATTAATATTTATAAATTCATACACAATGATACGCATTTTAATTGGGCTAATATGGGGGAAAATAAAGTACTATGCGCCTAAAAACAAGGTAATTAGGTTAGGTTTAGTTAGTAAAAGTCTAAAACCGAGCGGAGCGAGTTACCCATCTTCTAGTTTAAGGACAAAGCACTATTTTAGGTTAGGTTAGGTTAGTAAGGGTTTTGTTAGAAGAAGCCGAGCGAAGCGAGCTACCCATCTTCTAGTTTAATGTCAAAACACTATCTTAGGTTAGGTTAGGTTAGTAAGGGTTTGGTTAGAAGAAGCCGAGCGAAGCGAGCTACCCATCATCTAGTTTAATGACAAAACAAACTCACACTAACATAACAATGCCACCTGTTTAGAATCACCGTACATTGAACAAATCATGTGTGGTATAGTAAATATGAATAGTAAAACTATGTACATAACTCAAAACGCTTAAGACTTAACAGATGGGGAAATACCATTTTTATAATCCTTTAAGAATGGGTGTATTAAGTACATTTATGATCCCACTAGCCGGGTTTTTCTGATCTAAGGAGCCCTGTTCGATTTCAAAATAATCCAACAGGTATCTTTTACCTGGCGTATTTTCTGAATGGAAAATTTAAAAATTATTAATAGACCAAGTATGATAGTTATTTAATGTAGTCTGTCAACTTTTATTGACCACTGCTTTTTTGTCTTTCCGCTCCCCTCGGCATTCCTCTCAAATATTTACAAAATATTTTTTTTTGGATGAATTGTTCATTCGATGAATTGATCATTCGATGAATTGATTTTCGATGAATTGATTTTCGATGAATTGATTTTCGATGAATTGATTTTCGATGAATTGATTTTCGATGAATTGATATTCGATGAATTGATTTTCGATGAACTTACCGTGAATCATAAATAATGTATAAGAAAATGTATAAAATGTAAAACAATGTGTAAGAATATGTATAAAAAATAAAGTAATATAAAGAGAAGAAAACCTATTTATATATATAAAATCGTAACTTAGCTATCTATTTAAGTATAAAGTAATGGAATGAACTATCTATTAAACTACACTTATCTATAAAATAATGGAAAAAACTAATTTAATTTTAATTAAGCAACTAACAGGCAATACTACTCTAATACAAAATATGAAGAACTATATCTATATAAACTAAAATACAATATTAATAACTAAAAGGAAAGAATCAAAATAAATTATTGTAGTGTAACAAAACTAATGATAGTAAATAAATAAACTAATAAACTAATATTTAAACTAATAAACTTATTTTTAAACTAATAAACTTGTTTTTAAACTAATAAACTAATATTTAAACTAATAAACTTATTTTTAAACTAATAACAAATATTTAAACTAATAACAAACTAATTATGTGTAATATTGCAAGTATACGTCGCTATAACAATTTGACAGATCGAATAAAATTTTAGGTTAGAATAGTTCATTCACAATTACTTGACCCATTAAAAATTCTGGAATGGACGATTAACTCACAAAGTACAGGATCAACTGATCTTGCATTCAAACAATGGTGTTAAAATTTAATCTGGTATCAACGGTGATTCGAGAACAGTTGATCTGAGAATTGATCTCCATTCTTGCAATCGGGCATTAGTATTTTAAATTCATCCCTTGTGCTCTTACCTTTAACACATTCTTCACATTTTGGCATTGTTACTATATCAGCATCCAGTCCTCTTACAATTCCTTCTTTTGACATATTTTTCAAGATTTGGAAATTTATATGACCTAGTTTACGATGCCATAAAAATGTTTTCTCTTCCTTGGTAGTCATATTTATTTTCTGTGATGCATCTTCTTTAACAACTTTAGCATTTAAAATATATAAACCATTTTTCTTTGTTGCTGTAAGTATTAAAGTATTATTTCTATATAAATAACATTTTCCGTCTTAAAAGGATTCTTCTACGCCTAGTTCATCCAATTTTCTAACAGAAATAAGGTTTGCCTCGTGTTGTAGTACACAAATGACGTTTTGAAGTAAACTATTATTATGTGTCAAATCTGTTGATTTGAACTCTACACTGCCAATTCCAACTGACCACCTTGTTGTTCCATCCGCCATTTTGATTCCACTACATTCTTTGTTTTCGAAATTTCTCAATATACTTTTATCGTTGATTATGTGGCATGTTGCACCACTGTCTATTGCCCAATTTGATTCATTTACGCTGTCATTTCCATTTACAGACAATATGAAATTCTCTTCTTTTTTATGAATTACATTATGCACCTTTCTTTTATCGTATACTCCAGTCTTCTTTACGAACTTTTCTTGCATTGGTTGTGACTTTTGTTTGTGCCAGCAATCATGTATCATCTGACCCATCTTTCCACAGTGAAAACATGGACCTTTCTTCTTTACATTATTTGCAAATTTAAAATTTCTTGCCTTGTACGCATTTACAGTGTCGTCTTCTGTTCTATCTCTTTTCTCAACATATAATAATTTCTTTATTTGGGTTACACATATTTCAGTGGGTTTTCTTGCATCAAAAATTCTCTGCACGCACCTATACTGTAGGTAACCCATTAAGGATGTATAATGCTAACTCAGCATTGGAAAGTGGCTTTCCTAGACTTCTTAATGTGGAATTCATGCCCGGTTGCAAGAATGAAGATCAATTCTCAGATCAACTGTTCTCGAATCACCGTTGATACCAGATTAAATTTTAACACCATTGTTTGAATGCAAGATCAGTTGATCCTGTACTTTGTGAGTTAATCGTCCATTCCAGAATTTTTACTGGGTCAAGTAATTATGAATGAACTATTCTAACCTAAAATTTTATTCGATCTGTCAAATTGTTATAGCGACGTATACTTGCAATATTACACATAATTAGTTTGTTATTAGTTTAAATATTTGTTATTAGTTTAAAAATAAGTATATTAGTTTAAATATTAGTTTATTAGTTTAAAAATAAGTTTATTAGTTTAAATATTAGTTTATTAGTTTATTTATTTACTATCATTAGTTTTGTTACATTACAATAATATAGTTTGTTTCTTTCCTTTTAGTTATTAATATTGTATTTTAGTTTATATAGATATAGTTCTTTATATTTAGTATTAGATTAGTATTACCTGCTAGTTGCTTAATTAAAATTAAATTAGTTTTTTCCATTATTTTATAGATTAGTCTAGTTTAATAGATAGTTTATTCCATTACTTTATACTTAAATAGATAGCTAAGTTACGATTTTATATATATAAATAGGTTTTCTTCTCTTTATATTATTTTATTTTTTATACATATTCTTACACATTGTTTTACATTTTATACATTTTCTTATACATTATTTATACATATTTTATAGACATTTTATAGACAGTAATTTTAGAGAAATGGCCAGAAAGTCTCATTTAAACAGGGGAAAAATTTTACCGAACGACAGAAAAGCGACTTATTAAATATTGTTGACAAATAAAAAGATATTGTCGAAAACAAAAAGACAGATGCATGGGAAAAAATTACTCATGAATATAATGCTGTATCGGGTAATGAAAGAACAGTGGCAGAAATTCAGCTGGTTTATAAAAATTTAAAGCAAGGTGTAAGACAACAATTACATGATACAAGGTATGATAAAATATAGGATATATAGGAGAGAAAATATAGGAGACAAACAAGCTAATATACATTGTTGGTGACTTTAATTGTAGAATTGATAACGATAATGCAAAAGGAACGGCTCTAGTGAGTTTTATGGAAAGTGAAAATTTCTCCCTGCTTAATCGAAAAGAACAATACACATACATCTCCAGTAAGGGTAATAGCACAATAGACTTAATTTTCACTAATATTGCCCGATATACTAAAGAAATAAAAGTGCAAAAAGTACTTATAAGAAAACATCAAATCATTACAGTCTCAGTTAATGTTCCACATATAAAAGTAAATAAAACCCCAACTTTTACAAGAAAACTAGATTTAGATAAGCTAACACACTACAAAACCCATGAAAATTTAAACGAATTAGCCTTTACCTCAGACATTGATATGCTAGCAAATTACATGAATGAAATTATTAAAAAATCAACAATTAAAAGGAGAAAACACTTCCATAAACCATGGTTCGATTATCAATGTAAACAATTAAAATCTGAATGCATCGCATTGAAACAGTCTGACCCTGGATACCATACGAAAAAGAAAGAATATAAAATACTAGTAAATAATAAAAGGATAACCTACACAGAGAACAAACTAATAGAAAAATTTGACTGCAAACTATTAGAATGGAGCTTATTTAGAAAGAAACAACCAAAGTTTGCAACAGAAATGACAGTCGACATACTCCAACTACATTTTAAATCTTTACTAACTTCCAATATAACACTGCAGTTCGACCAAAATAATACCGTCTATGAAACCTGGTGTGACGATCTTTTCACTTATGAAGAAATCGTAAAAGTAGTAAATGAAACAAAAAACGGCAAGGCCACAGGGCCGGACTTACTATCCTACGAAGAAATAAAACAAAGTTTTGGCATATTAGAGACAGAATGGGAATTACTGTTTAACAGATTTTTAATAGACGGGAAAATACCATAATCCTGGAAAAATAGCAATATGTACATATTGTATAAAGGAAAAGGAGATGCGGCCAACCCAAATGATTATAGGGGTATTGCTCTCCAGCAAACAGCGTACAAGTGCCTAATAAAATTAATCCACAACAGGCAAACCTTAATCAATTAATAACAAACCTTATAGACAGGCTGCCTCCCGAACCATATGGATAAATCCCAGGAAAATCGACAACAACACCAATCGAAGAAATAATAAAAGATGTAAAATCAGAAATATCTATCAAACGAGGAAAAATGTACGCCTGTTACGTGGATTTCGACAAAGCTTTTGATAGCGTCGACAGAAATCTGTTAAATAAAAAGCTAATTCAAGATTTTTCTTTGGGAGGGAAAACTTTAACTTTAATTAATAACATTCTACAGATGAATAACATATTTATAACTGTAAATAACCAAACTGCAAAACAAATAATGCAAACAAAAGGTGTCGCCCAGGGAGATAGCCTAAGCCCAACTTTATTTCTACTGTACATAGCTGATCTTCCCCGAGAAATTATGAAAAATACAAACAATCTTAAAATATGAATGTACGCAGATGACTTGGTTATGTACAGCAAATCAGTAAAAGAAGTAAACATCGCACTCGATAACCTGTCAAAGTACTGCGACTCTAATAGATTAAAAGTGAATCTAGGGAAAACCCAAGTGATGAAGTTTAGAAACGGCGGTAGGCTATCAAAAGAAGATCATTTTGAATACAAAAACGAGAAAGTCGGCATTGTAAACATGTACACCTGGGAGTAACTATGCAAACTAAACTTACATTCACAGAGCACGTTATGAATAGAAAAATACAAGCTATAAGGGCAATAAATAGCTTAAGAGAATTGCACAGATTAACAATTGAAAATGCCTATACCCTTTTTCAACAAAAAATAAAATCTATTGCTAATTATGCTTTACAACAAATAGCACCACTACTAAAAGTTAAACAACTGCAAGAGCTAGACAAAATAAAAATATATTTTGTAAACAGGGTCCTGGGAGTGCATAAAAGCGCATCAAACATATTATGTTTACACATCATTGGATGGCCTACTCTTATAGAAGACCTTAGACACGAGTACAACTTCAGCGCAGATGAACTCGATAAGTACGATAAAATAAGAGAAGAGAAAAATTGGATCTTTGTCTCTAAAAATTACAGTGAAGGACCATCGTTTAACTCTGCTTCCTGGCGACAGGCAAATCAGAAAAACAGGAGTAAGATATGCAGAATGACAGTTCACGGTTTTCACCATAACATCTGTGATAAGCGACAAAGCTTCCACGAACCTAATGAGGAATGCATATGCAAATAATGTCGAGACATCTGCGCTAACAGGTATCACATACTCATTTTCAACAATGCCTTGCAAGCCTGTGACATAAAATAATATAAAATCACCTACTACTGTGATAGTTAAAGCCCAATAAATGTTAAGTGCAATGACACAAGTGCAATAATAACCTAAATCCAACACTAAAACCAAAGACATTTTTATTCTCCTTTTTATCTTTCTGACTGACTGTAGTTTATTATCCTATGTTTATTTTATAATTTGTAATTTTGATTGCGTGAATAAAGTATTATTAAAATATAGGATTAACTAGCAGTATACCCGCTGCTTCGCTACCGAAAAAAAGTAGTCGTAGCCCGCTTAGATCGGGCCCATTTCGAAATCGGTTCAAGACTGGTTGCTACGAATCGTTTTTCATTTAAATATAATTATTTCTTTTAATCTACCATTGTATTAATATGTGCTTCTTATACAAATAATTTATATACGAACTTCTTTGTAAACATTGGTAGTACAGACATTTAGTAACAACACGTATAAGTGTCCCGTTGTGCTAACCCAGGAAAATGCCACATAAAATGCCCTTGTGAGAATCATTTTCAAAGGCAACGCTGGTCACGTGATGCATTTTATCTTCCACCTTACGAAATTATTTTTTGTAATTTTTATGATATTTATTATAGTTACTCCGTGATTATTCCTGATTTATAATTCGTACCTATATAGATCAGAGCACCTTTTTTCGTTAGTAAATATTCTTGCCACCGAAGTAAGTTTTCTTCGTATTGCTTTAGGGGGTTACAATAATGTTCAATAGCGAATTTAACGTTATAATTGTCGTAAAAAATTAAAATAAAGAAAATTGTGATATATAACCTCGGGAACATTTTTGTAGCAATATTAAACCCAAAATTCGTTAATATATATTTTGAATATGTGTATCTTTTATAGTTTTTTATAATATGGAAGATTTTTCCGACTTTTTTCTAAATACTTCTTAATTGATCGGAAACCTGGTGTCGTACCGCGATGAGATATAGCTTAAACTCTTTCCAGACAAATTTGCAATATGCTGTTACAAATAGCACTAAAATCGGTTTAGCCGTTTTTGGGTTTTAATACATATACCGATTCTAAACAGACGCCTACGTGCCAAAAAGAAATGAAACAGGCCACTTGAAGGGTTTTATAAATAACCTTGACTCTAGATTTGCCGTTTATGGGTTGATTAGAGCAAAATACTGAACTTCGTTCTTGTACATGTGTATGGGTAACCTTTGTAACCAAAAACAAAGTCGATATCTCATTATAGGTCTGAGATATTGAGGAATCCGTGAAAGAAACATTTCACCACATTAGAGGCCGCCCCTCCCTATTAAGACAGAATTTAAAAAAAATCTGCCTTAATAGGTAGGAAATGTTCACATCATGGAAGGAATATTCTTTCCTCTACGAATTTCATGTTTCTGTATCCAGGGGACATTCTGTTGATTAAAAAATACCAATTTACCCTTTTAGGGATGAAAATTTAAAAGAAAACTGTCAAAAACTTTCTAAAGATTTTAAAAAGACACCTATATACCAAAACACAATGTTATAACTCAATATACATAGGAAATACGAAGGGTTCTATAATTCAATTCGCATGCATAATAAATTTATCCCTTTAAAGGTTGATTAGAATAAAATCCTGAATTTAGTTCTTAACATTTGTATGTGTAACCTTTGTAAGCAAAAACTAAGTCAATATATCATTGGTCCTAAGAGATATTGAGGAATCCCTTAAATCACTTTACAGCCCCTTAGGGGTCGTATTTCGAAAATTCCCTTCTTAGTGATCGTTTACGATAGGGAGGAAATATACTTCTCGAATTTCATGTTTCTAGGTCTAGTGATTTGGGCTGGACATTGATGAGTCAGTCAGGTCATGTATTTATATACATATATATGAAAAATATAAATGATATACCTATATACAGAAGAAGATTAAACAGAAAAGTGTTTATTTATTTATATTATTGATATTGTAACAACTTCTGTTATACACATGTTTAATGTTAAGTCAATATTAAGAGATATTTCAAGTTTATAAGTAGCGCTCCCTCTGTCCTCCTAAATATTCGGAAGCTACACTAAACAGAAAATAATCGTTCTTCAATCAAAACAAATTGTCTTTATAAATTGTTGATGTAAAGTAAATAATAAGCGAGATATTTCCAGTATTTTAGTTTTAGCACCTCCCCCATCTCCCTTCCCCAGTTTCTCAACCAATTTATAGAATAACATATATGTTTATTTTTATTTTAAACAACTTTTTTCATGTGCGGTTTTGCACGTGAGAAAATAGTCAATAGTAAATGAGATATTTCAAAAGTTTAGTTTTAGGTTGTGCCTTCGTAACTCCCGTAAATCAATCCAATAAAAAAAAAATCATTAAAAAATATATTTGTTTTCTTATTATAAGCAATTTTTCTGTTAAGTCTACGTCTTAAGAGATACAATTATATTTCTTCTGATTTTCGATTTGCCTCCTTATATTGACTGCATTTCCTACCTATATACCAAATTTCAACTCTGTATACACAGATTTTCTGTTTTATGTATATAAAAGATTTTACTATTATATTTAAATAAAAGAATAGAAAAAAATAAATAAAGAAAGAAAACAGGTGCTCCACTACAGTCTTGCTCTGCATACACTGAACAAAAATTTTACTAAATAACTGAATAAATAAATCTTATCAGCTATAGCAGAGCAACGATGATCGCGCCGAACGACATTAAACGATCTTTCACGAACTTACTATAGTTGTCCAAAGAACCATTGATACAAAATTCCCGCGATCTCGTTGAACTTATTGTTGAAGTTATTAATAACCTTAACCGTGGCATAGAGGCATACCTTGGTTGCTTTTCGGCTGAATTCTATGTTCTATCAATGATAAGATATAAATAACTGTAGTTTTAGAGAACCTAAATCTTAGATGGAAATTTTCTTCATCATATTTTTCAAATGGATCTACCCGCTGTTCTATTATCCTTCTTCGTGGTGTATGTACAATATCTAATTGTTCATCGCTAGAATCGCTTGAGCTTGAATTGGAACTGGTGTTAGAAGAGGACGTGAACTGGAATAAATATAAACGAATGGTTTATGTTTTTATTTTATGCTTGTTATTAACATTATAATATTTATTTAATAAATAATTAAATAAATTCTAAAACTGTTATTTTTTTAGGTTAATTTTTTTAACTTGTAACTTTTTATTAACTAAAATAAAAATTACCCTGTCCATATCTCCAATAAATATTCTCAGTGCTTGTATTACCGTATAAAAATGATTGAAAAAGGGGTAAACGATAATAAAAATGTTTCAAAACGAAATCTGTCATACGTCAAAATATTTAACATAAAATGGCGGTACGAATTTGACTTGATCTCTCGACTTCATCCGTGTATTTTTGGGTATCAATTTAATGCGTGATTTGTTCCGCGATCAAGAGGTAATTTGTATTCTTGCAATAGTTTGATACACGATTTGATGCAAATCAACGTTGATCGGATATCAAACCATTTGATCCTGATTCTTGCAACCGGGCATCAATGACTCAATTCTAGTCATGTATTGTTTGACATCATCTCCAGATTTCCATGTAGCGTTATTGAGATCTAGTTGGATTTGCATTCTCCTGTCCTCTACATTACCTTCATATTCTTCTGCTAAACATAACCAGGCTCCTTTTGCAGTAGGTTCATTTAAAACATACATTGTTTGATCCATATTGACGGATTGAATTATGACATTTAATGCTACAGCATTAATTCTATTCCATTCTTCTAGATCTGCCGCGTTGTTCACCGGAGGTTCATTTATTATGACCTTCCACCATTTCTTTGATTGTAGGTATACTTGTACCTTATACTTCCAATATACATAATTTTCCCATTTAATATCTCGATACTACACAACTGTACTTCTGCCATTTTTTGTACTTTACTATATCACTACACTTACGATCGTGAGCCTGGGCTCATAACCCTTGTAAAATGACAGTATTAATCAGAGTACTTATGACACAATGTACTTTTATATTTATTTTTCACAACTGTCAAAATACATCAGTTATCTATGACAACCAGATCATAGAGAATATTTTATATTTTAATTGCAGCATCAACACACATGGTGTAGACACGTTTTAGATGTTGCCGTAATTCTTGTTGGTTCACTTATACAAGGAACAAGGCCATACTCTGGTAACATATTTTGATAAAAATCTGTAATTTCACATGTTAATGTATCAATATTTATACATCGTATTATATATTCGTGATTAAATTCTTATTTAAAACCATTTTTAAGTTTGGAAATATTCCAAATTATACGACGGAGTTCTATATATCCCAGTTACACCAATTTTCATATTATTAATGTTTAACTCAGCTTTTATGAATTTTTTTTTCTGTAATAACATTTACGATATGGCTAATATCTTTTTTGATATATATTAAAACTCCGTCGCTTTTATCAATAAGTAAAACTATTATTGTGATATACATAATACCCTTTTAAATTAAATACTTTAAACACATGATCTATTAATTTCCACGTTTCACTTAACACAATGACATCAAACTTTTGATTTATTGTAGACGGTAATATAATTAACTCATCAAAATTCTTAGATACGCCCATTATATTTACATAAAATAAATCCAAACCAAAAACATTTTTGCTACAGCAGTAATATTCTTTATTCAATTATGTTATATTTTGTATTACTCCGTTTTTTATCTTGTCTAACTTTAATTCCTTTAAATAAACTTGCATTCAAAAGTGTATATTAACTTTGTAATGTAATGTAAGATATAAGAAGCCTACCTATTCATTTTGAGGAGTTATTTTTTTAAAAAAATCCGCTTTATTGGTGATTTACATGACCGGAGAAGTTGGGGTTTCCCGTATAAGTATCTTGCCGTTCCGGTACCAAATAATGGCAAAATTTTCTTCCCTCGCTTTCTTTTTGGCCTCATATAATAATTGTTTGTTTTATGTGGTAAGATATTCAGACAGGAATATTTTGTCACCGACCTGGTTATCCGGAATATTTTTATTTAATATTACTAATTTTCTATTCATAGTTAGTAAAATTCTAAATTAGAGATTCGAGAGAGCCTAAAAGACTACTTGGAAAAAGAATAACAAGAAACAAGACTTACTATAATTTAACAAAATAAATCAGACTGACTATATTGAAGAAATATTAGAAAGATTTAAGATGAAAGAAGCAAAACCAATCAGTATAACAATAGAAATAGGACTAAAATTACAAAAAAATGAAGAAAATGGAAAAGAAAATAGTATCTATCAAGAATTGATCGGATGTCTTATGCATTTGGCAAATGGAACACGTCCTGGCATTTTGTTTGCTGTAAATTATTTGAGTCGATTTTCCAAATCAAACTCGCACTGGCAACATTTGAAATGTATATTAAGATATTTAAAAGGAACAAAAGAAATAGGTTTGATATACAGGGTGTTTGTTTCAAACGGCGCACCCCAAAAATCTCCTTTATTTGTAAAGATACAAAAAATCTTCAGAACAAAAGTTAAACTAGATAAAAAGGCCCATCTAAAGGTTGCTATAAGAATTCTGAGGCACTTCCGGTTTCACCGGAAATGATGTCAACTTTTGATCTAGCATAGGGAATCGATAATTTTATATTTTTTTCCTAAAAGTACATTAAATTAGTTTTACAATGACACCAAAAAGTCATATTTTTATGTTAACCATTTCAAAATTGCGACCATTTATTTACAAAATAATAATCAACATAAGTTTTACAAAGTTGAACGTAGTTAAATGAGCTTTGAAACAGGTACTTAAATTTTTTACAAAATGAAGTGGAGGATTTGTTGAATGATTTACCACTTGCTGATAGGATAGGAATGTGGTTCCAACAAGATGGAGCACCAACTCATAACGCTAGAAACGTGTGTGCCTATTTAAATGGCCAATACCCAGATAAATGGATTGGAACACATTCACTTAATCCCTGGCCTGCACGATCGCCGAATCTCACGCCATTGGATTTTTTCGTTTGGGGGTATTTAAAAGATCAAGTGTATCGGGCGACACCAACGACGATAGAAGATTTAGAAGAAAGGGTTAGAAGTGCAATCCGGGATATCCAAGAGTTTACTCTTATAAGGGCGAGGGAAGAGTTTTTATTAAGAATGAGAAAATGTGTGGACAATAATGGTGATTTGATCGAACATTTGTTTTTTGTTTTTTTTTTTTTTTTGTAAAATAATTGTAAAAAGTAATAGTTTTCTTTTTTTCTAAATAGTCAATTAGTTTATTTTAGAGATATTTTATTTCTTTTTTTATTGTTTTCAAAGCTTGCTACGTTCAACTTTGTAAAACTTATGTTTTATATTTTGAAATGGTTAACATAAAAATATGATTTTTTGGTGTCATTGTAAAGCTAATTTAATGTACTTTTAGGAAAAAAATATAAAATTATCGATTCCCTATGCTAGATCAAAAGTTGACATCATTTCCGGTGAAACCGGAAGTGCCTCAGAATTCTTATAGTAACCTTTAGATGGGCCTTTTTGTCTAATTTAACTTTTGTTCTGAAGATTTTTTGTATCTTTACAAACAAAGGAGATTTTCGGGGTGCCCCGTTTCAAACCAACACCCTGTGTAAACAAAGAGATAAAAATCTAATTGGTTTTTCAGATGCTAGTTGGAATGCTCTAGAATAAGTTGGACAGTCAACAAGTGGTTTCGCCTACATTTTCTGCGGAGCCGCCATCTCCTGGAATACAATCTACGTGTGAGGCAGAGTACGTCGCTTTGTGCGAAACTCTTAAAGAAAGACTTTGATAAATATTTTTTTAGAAGAGATTGAAATGAAAAAATATTTCATAAAGGAAAGTGTCAATGTCGAATGTGACAATCAGTCAGCAATCAGTGTAGCATAAATGCTAACTATTGTTATAGAATTATGAAACCGGAAGAAGTTGACGTAGCCCACCGGATCCAAAACCCCAAACTAAGGAATAAATCTTCATTAGTTGCCCGCCTAACTACTCGTACGAAGAGGGATGCTTTGATTGAAAAGAGAGCTCTTGTGATCACCAACCGTAATGTCCCTGGCTCAGAAATTGGACAGAAGATCTATGGTTTCTGAACATCTCACTAGTTCCAACATCCAACAAATATTTACTGAAATTAGCAAAAATGCGTATAACTATAAATTCATGTGGTTTAAATACAATAAACTGTTAATGAGAAAAAACGAAAACGCGCCTGCCATACGTATCTTTTCTGAAAATGACCTTGTTACGAAAATTGTTTAGAAAAAGTCAAAATTTTCTGATGATTCGATTCAAATATGTATAAATTGAGTTTGTAACTCTTACCAATATATTAGATTAAAACTCAATTAACACAGAAGTGATCGACACATTAACAGTTTTCAATAATAAAGTTAGAAATTTCTCAAATAATAATGAACAAATTAGTATATTACATAGTAACATAAGAAGCATATCTAAAAATTTTGACGAGTTCTTGGTGTATTTAACGATGATAAAAATAAAATGTGATATTATTGTTCTAACATAAACATGGCAAATAGAAAATTTAGCTTATTTTATTATTGACGGTTATCATATGAACCACAACAATGGCAATTTCAATCAAAATGATGGTGTTGTTGTATACATAAATATAATCAATACGCTCATTCAGTGAAAATTATAAATATGCATAACAATCTAATATTTTGAGAGTTGAGATAGTATGCATAATGGAAAATATGATATAACTTCAATTTACAGACCACCATCATTTGATGTTAATGCATTACTTAACAGTCTTGGAATGTATTTAAAGGAGAATGTATTTATTAGATAATGCAGTAAATCATACCATAGAATATCTCAGTATAATGAGTCAGTTCGGATTTATTTTTTGCATCAATAAACCCACCCGAGACAAAACTTGTCTTGATCGTATATTTATTAAAACTAAAATTGATTATACAAATATGATGCCAATAATATTGAAATCTAAAATTACAGATCATTGCCCCATTTTTATAGCTCTAAAAATCGATAAAATCAACTCTGTAATTAAATTACATAAAAATAATACTCCTAATAAATATCGGAGTGTGATAGATTACAATAAATTAAATTTAAATAATATTGACTGGGCTCAGATATAACAAATTAGTGATTAAGACTGTTGTATTAAATCTTTTAATGACTTATTGCCCGAAAATATTAATTCGTGTACACACAAGTTACATACCGATGTTAAAAAAAAAAAAAAAACTGGATTACACAGGGAATTATTAAATCGATAACTATTAGAGATAACTTGTACAAAGAATTAACGCGCTCCGTAAATAACGAAAAAATAAAACAATATTACAATCAGGGATGGGGAGTCGACAGAAAAATAATCGACTTTCGACTTCGGAGTCGATATTTTTGAAAATCGACTCCGACTCCCGACTCCTTTTACTAATGCACTACAAATTGCTAGTCTACTTAATAGAACTGAAGTAAACCATAAAGCATTTTGACAATAATACAACTTGTGTATAATATATAAAAATACAAGATTAACATTTAAGAAGAATGTATTTAATAAATTTCATTAAAAAAAAAAAAAATCGTAATTAGTATTTACTATTTGGTATTTTAGTAAAAGTTTTAAAGCGGTGAAGTTAGGTCAACCGTGACCTATAACCTTATTAAATTAGAAATAATAATGAGTTGTTCCAATTAAGTAGAATTCTAACAGATGAATACTAACTTTCTGCACTCTCCTATACACAATAGTAGTACGAGGGCTACCTTGCAAGTTTTTACAAAAACTTTTTTTTTTTGAACAAACTGTTTTCCTGCTTTTTAAAATGTTCGCCTTTAAGATTTATACATTTTTGCATGCGTTCAAACCAATTCTCGTAATATTTTTTCCACTCTAAAGTTGGTATCTCAAAAACATGGTTTTCGAAGGCTTCAACAGCTTCTAGAGGCGATGAAAATCGTTAGGGGATAAATCAGGTGAATACGGGCAACGAAACATTAATTCGATTTTTTTCTTCTTCAAATAATCAATTGTTTGACGTGCTGTGTGGGAGCTTGCATTGTCATGGTGAAGAATGATGCGACGTTTTTGGTTCTTTTTCCTGATTTTGACGATGACTTGTAGCAAACAAATGGTTGTATACCATTTAGCATTAACTGTTCTCCGATTCTCAAAAGGAATGGTTGCGACATGTCCAGTACAAACGAAGAAGCAAGCGATCATTTTCTTGGAAGTGCTTCGTGAACGAACAACTTTTGTGGGTTTCGGTTCATCTTGGAAGACCCAAACAGTGGATTGTTGCTTAGTTACCGGTTCATATGAATAAATCCACATTTCGTCACCTGTAATTTTGTTGTATACGGATTTTGCAGTGCCTAGGTTGATTTTTTTTTTTAGCATTTCCTTACACAAATCAACACGAGCCTTTTTTGAGCTTCGGTCAAATTATGTGAAATCCATCGGGAACAGATCTTTTTCATAGCTAAATGTTCATGAAAATCGAATGTATTGCAGTCTGCGATATGCCAAAGGGTGCCTCTATCTCACGATAAGTCACATGCTGATCTTCTTCATCATCATTCTGAGCACATTCTGAGCACAGCATCGATGTACACATAACTATTGTACCTTGTACATTTATTTATGTATATATGTATTGAATATTTTAGTTTGGGGTGAGCTATCATTTTACAAATTACATCCTGACTTTTTGTCATTCTTAAAAAAAAAATTAATACATTACTTTTATAAAAATGTCATTCTGTTTTAAATATTTTTGACATTTAGATTTTAGATGATCATAGAGCTCGTTGTAGCTTGAAGAAACTAAAATCCTGTTTAGCTCCGCTTAAACATAATATACAGAATATACAGAAGAAGATAAAATGGATATGTGGAAAAACAAAAATATTTCGTGCCTAATTTTATTCACGGCCCTGATCGTATTAATCTGTCAATTAGAGTATTAGGTATATTAACTTACTTACTTACTTAATCGTTGAGCCCTTTTACCATCTCTGGTGTCGGGTTTTGTGAGAGTTTGAATGTTATTTGTATTTGTCTTCTTCTTTCACGGGGGATCGTCTCCACAGTTTTTTCCATTCCTTCTTATTTTGAGCCCTACTTGCTTCACACCAAGGGGTACCTCTTATATCGACAGCTCTTCTTATTTCATCATTCCATTCCTTCCTAGGTCTTCCTCTTCGTCTCCTTTTAGATACCCTGGCTTCATAAACCTATTTTGTATCTCTACTTTCATCCAGACTTTGTATATGACCAAACCATCTCAACTGTCCTTCTTCTATCATTTATTCTACTGGTTTTGTTCCCAGTTCCGCACTATACTCTGTGTTTTTTATACGATCCAGTTTTGTTCTCCCCTTGATCTTCCGTAGGAATCTCATTTCGCTGCTTCTTATTCTGCTTTTAAGTTTCTTTGTAGTTGTCCAAGCTTCTGATCCATATGTAAGTATTGGGATGGCTACTTTCTTGAAGACCTGGACTTAAGCCTCTGTCGGAATTTCCTTTTTCCCTAAGAAGGAGGTCTTGATACTATTAATCAGCTTACCAGCAGCCCCAACTCGTTCCGTTGTTTCCCTGTCTATTTTCCGTCTGCAGAGAAAACAGATCCCAGATACTTAAACAGCTCAACCTGTTGGGGTGTTTTTCCGTTTAATGTAATATGATGTTTTTCCGGTTTTGCACTGATGATCTCTTTGTTTTCTCGCAGCTGATCTTCATATTTATTCTGCTAAGCCACATGCTGAAGATGTCTAGGTTACCTGGCAGATTTTCTTCATTGCTAGCGATTAGAACCTTGTCGTCTGCGTAGCATAGCTGTGAGATGGGAATTTGCTTCATTTTCCATTGCCCTATGTGGTATTTCTTTGCTTCTTTTCTGGCGTTTTTAATGGCTGTGTCGAGCACTATTGTGAAGAGTAGTGGACTCAATATATGGTATACGTATATTAACATGTAAGTTAATTTTATAACTTACTGTTAATAAACTATTTCAATCGAATTTGAATTGAATTAATGATATTATAAACTTGAAAACCGGTATTAGATATTTTTATTTCGTTTTCGTAATTGAACAAAGATATTAAATGTCGTTCCCGTTTCCATTTTTTAAAATATTCTTGTAATATCGATATTTTTTCTTCGTTTTCGGTGTGTTCTTATCCTTGATAGAAATGTAATTAAAGAGTCTGGAGTCGGTAACTTTTTCCGACTCCCGACTCCGACTCCTTCAAAAAGCTTCGACTCCTCGACTCCCGACTCCGACTCCCCATTCCTGGTTACAATATTTACAAAAATAAAATAACAACTCTCATTAGAACAGCATAACAACGATACTATAAAAATAAACTAGAGCAAAACATGCACCATTGTCGGAAATCATAAATAAATGTCTATCAGCAGGATATAGCTTCAATATTTTCAAGATTGCAATTGTTAAAACGATTCACAAAAAAGGTCCATTACATGAAGTTAATAATTACAGACCTATATCACTAATTACAAATTTTTGCAAAGTCTTCGAAAAAATCATAAATAAAAGATTATTATCTTTCCTAAATAAATATAATATTCTTAAAAATTATCAATATGATTTCTTAGAAAACAAAGTTACGGATGATGCTATTTCCCATCTTTCAGATAATGTATGCAAAAGTTTAGATAACTCTATGCCTAGTTGTGCGGTCTTCCTTGACCTGGCGAAGGCTTTTGACACTGTTGACCACCGACTGTTACTATCTAAATTAGAAATATATGGCATTTACGGTTTACCGCTCCAGCTTTTTACAAGTTACATCAGTAACAGAGAAGAGGTAGTAAAGGTCACCTACCTTTACTACCGATCTATCAGTAAAAAAAGTTGGTAACCAGTGGCGTGCCACAAGGAACAGTCATGGGGCCAACACTATTTAGATTTATATTAATGATCTCTTGGAACTGCCAAATGTAACCGGTAAAATAATTGCTTATGCTGATGATATAGTATTATACAATGAGGCGCAATCATGGAAAGATGTAAAAATTAAAATGGAACGGGATATGACAATAATAAAAAACTGGATAGATAAAAATTTGTTAACTTTAAATTATTCTAAATCCTATTTTATTAATTTTTCAATATTTAAAAACAAACAACCCTCCTTCGATACTATAGCACTCCATAATGAAGATTGTAAGGTATTATTAGACTGTCAGTGCGAGATAGGTATCACAAAAACAGATAAAATCAAATATCTGGGTTTAATTATAGACGAGCACTTTAGATGGTATAAACATATCAACAAATTAGTAACAAATTTACGTAAAACTTATAAAACTATATTTTTAAAAAATTAAGAGAGATCATGCCAGTCAGAATTCTGTATAATTTTTATTATGGATTAGTACAATCGATTTTGTCTTATGGGATAATTGGCTGGTGTGCTGCAGCCGAAAAATATCTTAAGAAAATAATTATTAGTCAAAAAATTTTTCTTAAAATTTAAAATAAAAAACCTGTCATATCCAAGCGTTAAACTTTTCAAAGAATCAAAAGCCATGAACTTGTATCAATTATATACCTTGTCAATATTGCAATATACACATAAAAACAAAAATATTATAACAATGCTGTCTCACAGTTACCCAATA
Source organism: Liopterus haemorrhoidalis (assembly GCA_963971575.1). NCBI lineage: Eukaryota > Metazoa > Arthropoda > Insecta > Coleoptera > Dytiscidae > Liopterus > Liopterus haemorrhoidalis. The sequence goes on from OZ020616.1 coordinate 22,640,884, forward strand.
AGCAACAAGCTAAACATAATAAATCTATTAAGAAAATTGGACAACGATGCTTTTCTTACTTTGAACAAATAATATTTAAAAAATTCCAACAATATTGTAATCTAAATGTAAACAATAATAGTAATATAATAAAATAAAATAATAAGAAATTGTCAAAAGAATTTTATAAAAACTTATCTGGTGAGGATTTAAAATCGTTATATAATATGTAAATAATTATTTGAACAATTTGTTTCTTAACTTTATTGTAATAAGCGTAAATAAATAGCATAAATAATAATTCATAAATTCACAAATAAAATTTATTTGAACACCACACACAGACTGGTCTTCTACAGTCTATAGTGGTAGAATATACTTATTCTCCAGTTTCTCTGAGTCAATTAGAATATGCGTCTTTTTTATTTTATTTATCTACCCATAGTTTACTTTTTGCCTGTACTTTCCTATTTCATTTTCATATTTAATAACGTTATTTTAAAACATGTTTGAATTGTATATATGTACGTTATTGTAAATGTACTTTATGTCATTGTCATGTAAATAACAAAATTGTATATGATTTTTGATAAATAAATAAATAAATAATAATAATAATAATATTAAAAATTGTAGACGAACGAAGCATAGAGATCTGAAATATTTATTATAAGGAAAAAAAGTTGAAAATGGACGCTTCAAACTACAATACGTTCCAACGGAAGAAATTATAGCAGACGGTTTAAAGAAGTGTATAAACTGTGTCAAGATTGTCAAATTTAATTCATGTTGATGATTACAATAATTTTGAATAATTTTTATTTGTACTAAAAATATTTCGCAAAGCGGAACTTTGACCAATACATCGCTAATAATTTTAATGACTTGTAATGTAATTTTATTTTTAATGTTAAATTCAATGTATTATTGTTTATGCTATGTTTAATTGTAGTATTTTTCCCCCTTATTACTTTTATTAACTGACGTGTGTAAAAATATTTTGTATTTGTTAACATTAACAAAATTATTATTAATATGTTAATATGTGCGAATAATTTTTGAAATATAGTGACAAAAAAATAAATAAAATAAAAGAGAGAGAGATATGTTTTTTTTTTTTTTTTTGGTCCTGCAGGGTAAGTTCATAATGGCCATAACACCTGGCCATTTGTCGAGCTTTCGGGCCGCTCCACTACAGTATCGTGGATGCCGTGCCACTAGACAAGTATTCGGGGGTCTGTGGGAGCGGATGCAGCTCGCAAAGTTCCAGAGTTGGCTACTCTTGGTTCTCGAGCGGGTCGAGCAGCCCGTGACTACTTCCTCCGATGCTATATCATCCTGACATGTCTGGCGCAATGAGCCGGTTTGCGGCCAACGCCCCGGTTTGGGGCTCCCTGGTGGGTGGGCATGGCAGAGTGATGACATTTTTTATACGGGTATGGCGACTACCTGGAAGGATTCAAACTTTTTAAGTTCCGCCAAAGTTGAGAGTAAACTCCGTAAAAAATCAAACCCCCGCAGGGGAAGTTCATAATGGCTATAACACCTGGCCATTTGTCGAGCTTTCGGGCCTGATGAACCCGCGTACCCTCAATCACGCAAGGGAAGTTCATAATGGTCGCATCACCTGACCATATAGAGCTTTTGGGCCTGATGATCCCACGTACCCTGAATCACATATCATTTGGGAGGAGACAGTTCAGAGAATCCGATTGTAGGAATAGGCTTATCTGTTGTCTCTTTTATCTCCCACTTAAATTCCTACCCACGTGTTTGCCGTGCGTGGAGACCCGTAACGCCGGAGAAGAGGATCCTGGTCTGTTGAGGGAGACTGCTGCCCGCGGACAATACGATCCCAACACGCCTTCTTTGGCCTCGGATTCGGTAAAACGGGAGGCTGAGTCTGGTCAGATCAGTCAATCGGCTGGTGTCACGGTTCATGAATAGAGTGGCTCCACTACTGGATCGTGGATGCCGGGGTAATGCCGTGCCACTAGACAAGTATTCGGGGGTCTGTGGGAGCGGCTGCAGCTCGCAAGGTTCCAGAGTTGGCTACTACTGTTTCTCGAGCGGGCCGAGCAGCCCGTGACTTCTTCCCCCGATGCTATATCATCCTGACATGCCTGGCGCAATGAGCCGGTTTGCGGCCAACGTCCGCTGTGTGGGGGCTCCCTGGTGGGTGGGCATGGCAGGGTGATGAAACTTAGTATACGGGTATGGCGACTACCCGGAGGGATAAAAATTTCTTAAATTCCGCCAATAGTGAGAGTAAACTCCGTAAAAAATCAAACAAGAGACCTCGTCGTGATGCTCAGTCATCCGACGAGGGATGTGTTAGGCCAGCTGCCAAGAAGGTAGAAGGTAAGATGAATATTGAGGTTTGTGCGCCAGTACCACGATTTCTCGTCGTGAAGGTACAAGAAGAGGGTAAGTCTTTTAAGGAGATGTCCCCTTTCTTCGTTGCCCGAACGTTGAGAAATACGTGCTCTACTGGTATAAAGTCGGTGCGCAAGTTGTCGGACGGTACTCTGCTAATAGAAGCAGAGACTGAAGCGTCGTCAACGCTGCAAAAATTAGTGAAGTTTTCTGAGTTTGGCATTTCAGTACAGCCACATAAGGCACTGAACTGTTCGAAAGGCATCGTAATGGACCGTGACCTGTCGTATGTTAGAGAGGAAGAGTTCGTACAGGAAATGGCATCGCAAGGTGTCATTGAATGCAGGAATCTCAACCCTCGCAACGGCAAGCCTTCGATCTCCATGGTGGTGTCCTTCGCTGGCACCAGGTGTCCAACATCGGTAAGGGTGGGGTATAACGTTTGTAACGTTCGCCCCTACTACCCTAATCCGATGCGATGCTACAAGTGTCAGCGTTATGGACACACCTCAAGTCGATGTGGTAAGCAGACCATCTGTGCCAATTGCGGACAGGATCAACATGAAGTTGAAACCTGTCCAAACACGGCACACTGCGTGAACTGCAAAGGGGCGCATGCCTCCACTTCACGCCACTGCCTAACGTACTTGGAGCAGAAGGAAATACAGGTTATTAGAACCCAGGACAGGATACCGTATTTCGACGCCAAAAGGAAGTATTAGGAGAGCGCACCGGCTACTTTTGCGAAATATTTCACACAAGGAGTTGCAAAGCGAACTGCAAGTGTCCAAACTCAGACAGAGTAAGTGCCTCGTCCGACAACTGCAGCAGCAGTAACAGTTGCGTCTAATACTGTTAAAGAAAAGGTGACCCCACAACCTGGGGATCGGGTCTGAATAAATGACCCTACCCTAATGGAGAATGTACTCAACCTCAGTTCTCCCCATCACCTAAGGATAAGACCCCACAGTCTTCTCCACGACCAGAGAATGGTCGCTTCTACAAAGCCCTCATGAGTTACTCCTGAAAAGAGCAAGATCGCTGCCGCAAACATGCTTGCTGTCCCATTAATTTTATACACTTTTGGTGTAATGAAATGGAATGTTGATGATCTTAAGGATCTCGATAGAAGAACCAGAAAGATCATGAACATCAACCGAAGTCTTCCCCCGAAATCTTCTGTGCAACGCATTTACCTCCCTCGTCAAAATGGGGGTCGGGGATTACTAAATCTGGAGTGTTTGCACGATCGACTCGTCCTGGTTACAGCTAACAGTATCCTCAGAAGTCAGGACCCACTATTACAATTCGTTAATGAGCACGAATTTAGTGGCAAAGGGGCGTTTCTTTAGCAGGCAGCGCGAAGAGCGCGAATTTAGTTTTTAGAGAATTGAGATTTAACCTAGCAGACTTGAGTCCCGCCAGGGAAAACACTGGAGTACAACTCTCTCGGGAGGAGTACAACATAGTTACCAGTTCGGTGAAACGAGGCGAGACAGAGATGTTGATAAAAGAACACATGAGTAAAAGTATGCACTCTGTGTTCTTCAAACATATTAAAAGTCTAGAGTTGTCCACCGAACTCACGTTCTCGTTTCTTAAGTCTGCTGGTTTGAGATCGGAAACAGAAGGTTTTGTGTTTGCGTGTCAGGATGGTGTTATAAATACTTTGGCGTACAGGGCCCGCATATTCCAAATAACGGAGTCCACACTCTGTAGGTTGTGCCACCACCATTCTGAAACGATTATGCACATTCTGTCTGCTTGTCCATCTCTTGCAGCGTCGAGCTACGTGTCTCGACATAATGCTGCTCTCCGCGTGCTCTACTATCATCCTAAACATGCCTATGGTATTGACCAAATACCGGTTATACCGTACGTCCCTTCTGATATAGAATCCAGTGGTAGAAAAATCCAAGTGCCGTATTTATTGGAATTACACCTTCCCCACCTCGAGGTTACTGACAGCCACAAAGCCAGACATAACCCTCCTGGATATCGAGACCAAACAGATGTTTGTGATCGAAGTCCAGCTGAGAAGAATATCTCTCTGAAGGTTCAAGTATATGGACCTCTTGTCCGAGCTTAGAAAGCTGTATCCCGGGTATAAAGTTAAGCTTGTTGTCCTGATAGTTGGTGTTTTGGGTGGTATAAAAGCCTCCTATCGAAGGGAAATCGAGTCCATTCCCGCCTGCAGATCTTCTGCAAACTCTTTGATCTGCAGGATGCAGAAAGCAGTGCTGCTCGGGTCACTCCGCATATCGCCAGGGTTTGGGATGCAGTCGTGTGTATTTAGCTCCACTAGTCTCTAGTATGACGCGGCTCAAAAGGTTGCTGAAGTTTGAGATTAGTGGAAGCTTGTCAAGACCTGACAAACTCCATAATAATAATAAAAAAATGTATTAATTAATTCACACATGGTTTGTACAATATTACTAAGTAAAAGAAAATTTACAGAAAATATAAAAATATCCATGGTACATACTTCCATCACACAAAATAAACTGATTTTTTTTTTACTAAAACAAAAAAAAAATAACAAGTCACAAAAGATATGTAATATCTTGTGGTGACAAAACATTAAATACTATTCAAATAATTAAAATACAATCAAATATGAGAAAAAGATGATATGTTACTGACATCATAGTAGGAAAAAATATATATACATATACATAGCACTTACATACAAAATAACTGTCCAAATGTTCAGAATCAGTTTTTAAAAAGTTTTATTACGTCATTAACAAAATTAAATTATTACAGTTCAAGATTCTAATTAAGACTAAAAAATAATATGCAAAACATGTTAATATAAGATGAAAAGAAAATGCTGATTATTAAAAAGTGTCAAGTTTATCTTGGGAATATGTTATGTAAAAGTGTCTTATTGTGTGGAGTCAGCGGGAACTGTTGAGGTAACTCCTCCCCCTTTGGACGAAGGCTTCCTCCGGAAGGCTATTCGATTTTGGATTTTCTTGGGAATTTTCCTTTTCATTTTCTTGATTTTGCGGCTTTTTGGATATCTTGTTTTTTACCCATTTTATGAGAAGGTAAAAACTTCCAATGGATAGGATGACGTACAGCATGATTGTCCAAATATTGGCATGGTATTGGACAATGTTTTGATCTTCTCGATACATCACAGCAGGATTTTCTTGTATTTTTTCAAGTTTGAGCGTGTTTAATTTTATGGTAAAATTTGATATTTTTGATTTGTTTAATACCAAATTTAGCGGGCTCATTATGAGTGGTGTGCCATAGCTTCTGTCGTTATAGCTTATCTCTTGTTGATCGAGTAGTAATTTGCAGCTATCTTGTTTTATTAGATATATCCCACGCAAGGATTTTGTTTCATCTTGATCATGGCATTTGATTGTGAATTTTTCTATCTTCGGAAATACACCCAAATATTGGTTGATTTAAGTGATGAATTCCAGTTGATTATTGGTGATGTTTAATCGTGTGTATTGGCAGTGTCTTGGGTTTCCTTGACGAATGATGCCTTCTTCGCAATCAGCCTTGTAGTTTGTTAACAGATGACTGGGACATTGGTACACTTTACTCTTGGTACAGATACCAGTCAGAGGTATTATATTATGTTCGGATTTTAAAACATATTTAATATTTGGAATTATGGTCACAAAATCTTTTTCATGCTCAGTGGGTATTGGTTTTAAATAATAAAGTTCATAATTTTGTTCAAAGTCAATACGCAAGCTTAAAAAGTAAATAATTTGCTAAATTAATAATTATTCATTTGATGCTTGAAATTTTTTTAAATTTATAAGTTTTTTTTCTCGGATTTTTAATATTAGAGAGGTGAATATTGTCCGCGGTATTACCGTGCGTTGTTTCGATTTTCGCGGTTTTTAATTTGGGATCTACACTTATAATTTTTTCCTCTTTGTATTTATTTTTTGTTTTCCGCTGTTTTTGTTTATTCTTAACATAAACTTTTACAGGTATTTTGGGGAGATCTTGTCTATTTTTGTTAATTTTAGTTATTTTATTTTCTTTGTTTACTGACAGGGTTTCATTTATCTTGTTGTAAAGAAGTCTAATTTTATTTTTATGATTTGTCACGTAATTGTTAACTAATCGTTGTCCTAGGTCAATGTCAAATGGTGAATCTGAGTTTAGTTGTCCGGATATTATTTCTGCTAGTGTCAGCTTTGTGACGGAATGCACGGAGTTGTTATACGCTAAAAGAGCGTAGTTTACTTTAATTTCAATGGGGTCTTTAGAATATTCAGCTTGGTTATTTAATAAACGAATGTGTTCTATAAGGGTTGAGTGGAATCTTTCTATTTGTCCGTTCGATTCCGGATGTTGGCTACTAATGAAATGAATTTTGATTTTATGAACCTGCAACAATTCTTTTACGACTGAATTTTTGAACTCGAGTCCGCTATCAGATATGACTTGTTGCGGTATGCCATGGTGGGTAAAGAATTTAACTAGGTTATTTACTACTTCTATCCCTTGTGCTGAATTTAGTTTATATGCCTGGGCATATTTTGAAAATGAATCTATGATGGTGAGGAATTTAACGTTTTCTAATGTTATGCTATCTACATGTACGATTTCAAATGGTTTTGTAGCTGTGGGGGTTATATTTAATTTTAGTTTCAGGGGTATTCTATCGTATTTTGTCATCTGACATAACTCACAATTGTTAATAATGAATTTTGAATTGATTTACGTTGATTGGGCCAATAATATAGTGATTTAATTTTTATTTCGGTCTCGTCAAGACCTCGGTGGTTTGTCTTACTTTCGTGATAATTTTGAATAAATTTTTTAAATTTCATCCTCGTTTTCTACATCTACTAATTTTTCTGTACATTTTACAAAATTAAGTTGAGTATTTTTGAAATATTTTTGAATGACTAGACTAAACTTTTCGTAAACGGGATCTTCGAAATAAAAATGATACTTAATCTTTGGTACTATGTATTGTTTTATAAAATTTATGACATCGTGTTAGAAATTGTTTTTTGAAATTTTGAAAAGAATTCGTTGTTTATTATTGAATAATTTTATAATTGAAGAGACTGGTGGGTCATAGTTTATTTCTGATACTACGATTTGATTCATACCGTGGTTAACTGGGGAATCAATTATCGGTAGTCCTACTATAGGGTTATCTATATTAGAATGTATAGTCTGATCGTCTGAGTCGTCGTCAATGGTTATAGTTTCTAGTTCGGGTTCACCTATTTCTACAAATATTGATTCATTGTCCGCATTATCTTTTGATTGTCCGGGTTTGTCAAATTGTTTATTAAAGTCTTTCATAAATTTAAATATTCCTTCGTCTTGGTCTATAGTCTCGTGCATGTTAATTTGTATACGGGATAACGCATCTGCATTGCTGTTTAGTAAACCTTTTTTATAAATAACAGTGTATTGGTACTCTTCGAGCTTGAGACGCCAACGCATTAATTTTGAATTAGGTTCATTGAGTGAGAATAACCATTCGAGTGGTTTGTGATCAGTTATGATGTTAAACTTTCTACCGAAAACATAAGGTCTAAAATATTTCACGGCAAAAATTTCAGCAAGAAGTTCTTTTTCTATGGTACTGTAGTTTATCTCTGAACTATTTAAGGTTCTACTAGCATACGCTATCGGAAGGTCGGAACCTATTTTACCTTGTGAGAGCACTGCTCCTATCGCGAAGTTGCTCGCGTCGCTAGTGATATTAAATGTCTTAGTGAAGTCAGGGTATTGCAGTAGCGGTTCGTTAATCAGGAGATTTTTGCACATATTGAAACAATTAGCGTATTCTGTGTCTTTGATATTTATGATAGAGTCTTTTTTGAGGCATTTGGTTAGCGGTTTTGTTATCTTGGCAAAGTCCTTAATAAATTTCCTATAATAACCTAGTAAACCAAGGAATCCTTTTAATTGTTTTGGGTTTTTCGGGATTGGATAATTTTGGATTGCAACTATCTTATCGGGATTGGGTCTTACGCCGTCAGGTGTTACGATATGGCCTAAATATGATACTTCTTTCTTTAAAAACTCCGATTTGTCAAGTTGTATCTTAAAGTTCGCGTGTCTCAAACGGTCGAAGACCGATCGCAAATTTTGAACATGTTCCTCGAGGCTTGTACTAAATATGATAATGTCGTCTAGGTAGACTAAACATTTATCGTTTAAAAGACCTCTCAAAATAGCTTCCATGACACGTTGGAAAGTCGCGGGCTCATTTTTAAGCCCAAATGGCATACGAAGAAATTCGTAATGTCCATTTTCCGTATTGGACGCCGACTTTTCTATATCGTCGCTATCTAACTCTATCTGATGGAAACCTGATGCCAAATCAAGTGTCGTGAAGTATTGGCATCTTCCTAACTTATCTAGAAGGTCATTAATGTTAGGCAAGGGATACCTATCACCGATTGTTTTATCGTTAAGCTTTCGGTAATCTACCACGATTCTCCATTTCTGATGACCTGACGCGTCTAGTTTTTTGGGGACAATCCATATCGGGGACGACTACGGACTGTGGGAAGGCCTAATAATATTCTGGTCCAACATCTTTTTTATTTGGTTTCGTACTTCGGTTCGATGGATTTCCGGGTACCGATATGATTTTGTGTAAACGGGAATCTCGTCACTAGTTCTTATTCTGTGTTTTATTTTATTTGTAAATGAAAGGTGTTTATCATCTAAATGAAATATATCTGCGTATTCTTTGAGTAGTTTACAAATTTCGTTCTTTTCTTCGGGGTTCATATGTTCCGTCCTAATTTTGGAAACATCGAATTTTATCTTGTCGGTATTAAAGAAATTTAAGTTTGGTTCAAATGAATTTTGCTCGTTATTCTCGAATTTCTCGGCGTGAAAGTTATTATCCAAATTTAGTGTTATGTCGGATTTTGTTGGGTTCAAAATAGTACAAATAGCTTGATGATTATTTACTTTGGTTAGACATTGTGGTATCTCTAATTTATTGAATTTTGAGTAGGGAATCATAACATCACCGTTTTTTATATTTTTTACGTTAATTTTTATCACTTGTTCAGATTTCGCTTGAATTTGGATATTATTTACGGTTGGTTTAGAACAAAGGAAATTGATTTTTAAGGACGTTTCAGGAGTGATCAATTTATTATCAACCAAATCAATTTTTGCGTTTAGTAATTTAAGATTATCTAAACCTAAGAGGCAATCAAAGTGTTTGTGAAATTTAAACAAATGGAATTTTAAAGGCAAACTGTTTGTTTTAAGTATTTTTGGACTTGGCATAGACATACTGTAGTACTCTGTTGAATTACCGTGTGCCGATGATATTTGAAAGGGATCATTGACTATTGATTTTTGAAAATACTTTCTTGCAATTTCGGGATTAATGAATGACTTAGTGCTGCCTGTGTCTAACAATACTTTCAAATTATTGTCAGGGAATACAATGTACGGTAATTGGCTTTTGTTATTGTTTAAATTTAGTAATTCAAACTGGGGTCCGAGGCTATTTCCTATAAAAAATTATGATCGTTTGAATCATCAATTTGTTCTACAGATTGTTCATAATAATCATCTGGTTCGAGTTCTGAATGTATCTGTTCTGTTTCTAAATTATTGTCACCAATATTGAACAGTTCTTCAGATAATAATTTCGGTTCGTTTTGTCTAAAGTTGAAATTTTGTTGAGGTTGTTCTGGTCTCTGGAAAGTATTATTTGTGCAAACTGACATGGGAGTTGGTTTGGGTAGATTTTGATTTGTACCTGGTCTAAAGACGTTTTTGTTAGGCGGGTTAGTGTTTTTATAATTGTTGAACGTTTGTGAAGTGGATGCGGGTGAAAATTTTGATTGTCGTTGGTATTGAGAACGTTGGAAGGGTTGTTGGTATTGAGAACGTTGCGAGGGTTGTTGGAATTGCGTTCAAAATTTAGTTCGCATTGAAGGGTTATAAGTTTGTGGAATTGTTTTTTGTGGTTTTACATTACACGGGTTTTTGTCAATTTTATGCCTAGTTTCTAAATTAAAATCGTTTGTAAGCATATTAAGGGCTTCATTAAGATCTGTGGGAATTTCGGTTCTCATCAGAGAGCCTATGGGTTCTCTAAGTCCACGTAATAAAACTCGTAAAGCTAGATTTCTTAGAAATTCGCTAAGGGCTGGTCTACAACTAGGAGTATAATGACTTGTTAAATATGATATTTGTAAGTTTAATAATTTTTGTATTTTTAAGTAAAAGTCAAAAGGTGACTCATTTTGTATTTGTTTCAATTCGCATAATTCTATACATAACGTATAGACATCTCTTTTATCGCTATACGCGTTTATTAGGGCAGCTTTTAATTCTGTCCAATTTGTTATATTCAATTCAATTCAATTCAATTTATTTTATTCTCACACATTTTATACACATGAACATTAATTACTCTGTTACAAAATACACTATGTACAAAATAATATATACATAATTGAGAAATAAAATAAGAACAATGCCACAAAGAACTGCAAACAGTCTGAATGTGGCTTTACACAAATATTATAAGTTTGTGTTTGTGTGAAGGTTAATGATTGTGAAATATCATATAAATTTAACCTAAAAAAAAAGAACAAAAAATAAAAAATAAAAAATAAAGGAAATGCAAGTTTTTGATCGAAATAATTAAGTTAACATAGTCATTGTTATTTTATTATATAGCAAGTAAACAATTATTCTGGGTTCTACAAAATTGTTTTATCCAATAGGAGTAGTTGAAATTACTTTTGGATTTTAATTCATTATTTTCTATAAAACTTTGCAATGCATTATAAATTTTTGGGAGGAAATATACGAAACTTCTCTGCCCAACACTTTTAGCTGCCCTATGCAAAGATGCTGCTGTTTTATTCCTTGTACTGTAGCAGTGATTTATTGAAACTATTTCATCGGGATGATTTTTAATGTATTTTAAAATTTTTAAAGTATATAACTGGGGTACTGTCATTAAACCACAGCTACTATACAGTTCAGCAGTTCCAAATCTATAGTTTTTTCGTAAGATTATTTTAATAATTATTTTTTTTATTATTTTCAGTTTATTAATATAATCTGCTGCTCCGCCCCAAGCTATTAATCCGTAATTAATTATAGATTGTACCAGACCGTAATAAAATTGTTTCAGAATTGTAACAGGTACCATTTCTCTTAATTTTTTAAAAATGAAAAGCGTTCTTCTTAGATTATTACTTATTTTATCAATATGCTTGTCCCACCTTATGTGATTATCTATCGTTACTCCTAAATACTTTACAGATGTTGCTTTACTAATCTGGATGCATTTACAGTTATGCACAGGACAATCAGGTTTATGAATTGTAATATTTTCGAGATTTGGTTGCACGTTATCATAGATTATAAAAGAGAGGAACTGACTTTTCTCGTAATTTAAAGTTAGAATATTCAAATCTAACCAGTTTTTAATAATTTTTAAATCGTGTTCGGCAATATTCTTATTTGTTTCCCAGTTGTCAGCTTCAATAAACAACACCGTATCGTCTGCGTATGATAATAGTTGACCATTAATTTCGTTATTTTTTAAGAGGTCGTTTATGTACAACAGAAATAAAATAGGTCCTAAAATAGTTCCTTGTAGTACCCCACATATTATAGATTCCTCCGAACTGTAAACACCTTCTATAAATACCTTTTGTTTCCTTCCCGTTAGATAATTTTGTAATAATTGTAACGGTAACCCGCGTATACCATATATTTCTAATTTTTTCAACAAAATAACATGATCTACAGTGTCGAAGGCCTTTGCAAGATCCAAAAAAATTGCCGAGCAAGCCCGCGAATTATCCAGTCCAGAGTATATATATTTTGTCAGCTGGGCTATTGCATCTTCCGCGCATCTATTTGCAGTAAAACCGTACTGTTTATTAGAAATAATTTTATATTTGTTTATAAATGACACTAGCCTTTTTTTTATTAGTTTTTCGAATAATTTTGCAAAATTTGTTATTAAGGAGATTGGACGATAATTTTTCACATTGTCATGGCTACCGGACTTATGTAAGGGTTTAACCACAGAACTTTTGAAGGATTTTGGAAAATAGCCCCGCTCAAAACAATTGTTAATAATAATGGCGAGAGGACTAGACAGCGATTTTGCATTTTGTTTTATTATTTCAGAAGTTATACCATCATGACCCGGGGACGTATTATTTTTTAAAGTACCTATTAACTCAATTATCTCATTTGGATCTGTTGGAGCAAAAAATAGTGTATTAGAATTACGTTCAATTTGGTTTAACATTTCAGTTTGTTTACTTGAATTTTTGTTGATATTATTCGAAATAAGAGAACTTACATTTATAAAGTATTTATTAAATTCATTAGCAATTGTTTGTTTACAAGTTATATCATTATTGTTAATTTTAATACTAGAAATACATGATCCAACATTTTTCTTTTTGTTTAAAGATTCGTAAGCCAATTGCCAGATTTTTTTGGGGTTATTTACATTTAATTGAATTTTGTTTCTATAATAATTTTGTTTTGCAAGTTTAATTAGTTTTACAACGTTATATTTATAAGTTAGGTAACATTGCTTGATTTTATCGTTTTCGGGAAACTTTGCACATTCTTTATATAAGCGATCTCTAATATTTATGGACTTAACTAAACCTGTAGTGATCCAAGGAGTTCTTTTCTTACTTTTGAATGAAATACGTTTTGAACAGCTGTTAATGTTAGAGACAAGTTTATTCGTAAATGATTCAATGGTATTATCGATGTTGTCATGTAAAATATCTGTCCAGTTTATATTTTTTAAATTGCAATTTAACGCGTCAAAATCTATTTTGAATATTTCTAATAAATTTCTTTCATTATTAGGTTTTTCTTTGCTGTCAACATTAATCTGCAAAAATGTAGGACTATGGTCCGTAATTTTAGAATTTAGAACTACAGATAAAAGATTATTTTTGTTGAAATGTGATTTCAAAAATATATGATCAAGACAAGTTTTATATCGAGTAGGTTTATTTATACAAGATATGTACCCAAACTGACTTAAAACATTAAGATAATTATTGACTTGCAGGTTAGTAGTGTTTAATATATCAATATTTGTATCACCCAAAAATAATTCATTAGTTAATTTACAATAATTTTGAAAATAACAAGATATATTATTTATGAAACTTTCAGAATCAAATGGTGGAGGTTTGTAGACTGAGGTCAAGCCAAATTTATGTTTATTTATTGTGATTTCAATTCTCATTAGGTTATAATTGCTTCCAAAATTTTCTATTTTTACAGTATGCGCACAATTTGTCTTGACCAAAACTACAACTCCATCGTTTTGATTAAACCTACTATCATTGTAATAGGTACTATAGCCAGTAATATGGAAATATTCCAAAGCGTTTACTTGCCAAGTCTCTGATAAAACAATAATATCAAATTTACATTTAATTTGAGATATTAAGGCTTGTAGTGCGTCAAAGTTCTTGGCTATACTTCTTATATTTGTATGAAATATTTTTACATTTACTAATTCTTCAGAAAAACTTTCTACTAGATTATTAAATTGTGAAATCGTATGTGCAATTTCAGTGTTTAATGAAGTATTGTCTATTTCAGAAATTAATGATTCTATATTAAGATCAGCCATAGTATTACAATTATTTTTATATATACCTATGTATTCAATATTTAAACGCGAAAATCTTATTAACCAGAACTTTGACTCACCTTGACCATTTTAGTCTGAATGTCTTCTTCAGTAAAAATTCTTATTATAGGAGATTCTTCACTTCTTCTTACCAGTATTTTACTATGTTTAAACCAGACAAATTTATACCCTACTTCTCTTGCTCGGATTTTTGCGAGCCTTAATAAATTTTTATTTGTGCTCGTAAGATGTTCATTTATATACACCCTTGAGCCAATACCTAAGCCTGGAATATTTCTATTGGTTATTACTAGGACCTTTTTTTCGACTAAGTTGTCTCTCATTGTTCTAGTAGTAAAACGCGCAACAATGGGCGGATGAATACCTGGTCTGGAGCTGCGAAGTCGGTGTGAAATATCCACATCTTCTTCTTTTATATCCAGCTCTAATTCACTGGCAATTTTCTGAACAATGCTTTTGCAATTTTCCCCGCTCACCGGTGGTACACCGTGTATCTCAACAGTTCCTGGTATACTGTTCTAAGGTTGCAACTTGGTCTTCCAGATCTTTAATTTTCTTCTCTCTTTCTTTACTTTCTGCCCGCAGACTTTGGACTTCCCTAGTTAAGTTCTTCATTTCCATTCTATTATTTTGTAGTTCTTTCACCAGTTTATCATAGTTCTCAGACATAAAACTAACGGATGTTTTCATATCTGCAAAATCATTCTTTATAGTGATTAAATCTGCGATATTATTTTTAATTTCATTTAATGTTTCTTCCATTTTATTTAAATCATTGGGGATTTTAAGATTCACAGGAACAACTGCTGGTTTCAGAGTTTGAAGTTGGGTTTCACTCATATTCCTCGTTGTTCTGCCTTCAAAACATTGCACGCACTTCCAACATTTTTGTTTTTTATTAGTTTTTTTGTAGTTGGTTTCCGATATGGAGCAATCGAAATGGTAGCATCTGCAGCACTCCACACATTCGGCATAATCCGCACTTATTATTGATTCACGACACTTGATACACACCGGCATTGTTGTATATAGTATCAAAAAATTTAAGATTTTATTACGTTGCACCACTGCTTGATGACCACTAATTGCTGTTTAGACTTGCACTAACGAAATGTGACTTAAAAAAACTTAAAAAACACGTTTAACTAAAAGTTTTTAACAAATTATGACTATATTGTTATAAACGTTTCTTTAATAATAGTATGGTCATTACCAACTGCGTTATGCACTTCCCTATAGGGTGGTATAAAATTTTGTATTAAATTAATCACAATAATTATTCTTTTAAAACAATTTTGCGGAGCACAATTTTAAGTAAATTCTTAACCTTCACACTTCACAGTTCGATAATTAGTATGGCTAGAGGAAATATTTATTGCCGCTTCGCCTTTTATTTTTGAAATGAGACTGGACAAGAGATATTCGTTCTCAAAGTCGTCTGGATTGCTATTATTATAAAACTTAGTGACTAATTTTTCTGAGATTTCGATGAATCTCCATAAAAGTTCCGGTTGTCCATGGAATTCTGGGACCATAGCCAGATATTCCTTGCTAAGGGTCGGACGAACCGTTGAATTTACGGGGCCTGGTAGTGCCATTTCTTTATTCAAGTCTAAACTTGTATTAAAAATATTTACTAAATTTTCTACTGAGCCAGAATTAGAATTATCGTGACTGTAATTCGGGTCGCTATCCGAAGAGTTGGATAAATAACCTCTGAATGACATCAATACTCACAAGAATAGTAGTGTCCACCTGTCCATCGATTGGAATTGGCTGGAATCGGAATTGGCTGCGAGAAGTCTTCGTTCGGAGAGTCTTCTACACACGTTCTCTGCACTTTGTTCTTGTGGCGAAATGTCTTTGTTAATGATCACGTTTTTATTGTTCGTATCACTTTTAAACTGTTAAAACAGATCGATATTATATTCGCTAATACCGTTTAGTGATCCTACCGACTGCACCAAATAACTGTCTAAATGTTCAGAACCAGTTTTTAAAAAGTTTTATTACGTCATTAACAAAATTAAATTATTACAGTTCAAGATTCTAATTAAGACTAAAAAATAATATGCAAAACATGTTAATATAAGCTGAAAAGAAAATGCTGATTATTAAAAAGTGTCAAGTTCATCTTGGGAATATGTTATGTAAAAGGGTGGTGTCTTATTGTGTGGATTCAGCGGGAACTGTTGAGGTAACTTACCTATATACATACATAAATAATAAATTAATAAAAAAAGTTAGCAATAAGCAACAAAAAATAAATAAAAAATTAAGAAATTTATGGGTTAAGAAGAATTTTATTGAGCAGTTCAGTTGAGGTATTGAATAACCAATTTTTCATTTTACGTTTGAAAGATACACATGAAAGAGAGAGAAAATTTGATTTAATCTCACTGGGTAAATAGTTGTACAATTAAGGCAACTTATTCATGAAATAGCCGTTACTAACATTCTTTTTTGTGCTAGATGATTTAGAAAAACCTTTTGATTTAGCTCTAGTATTATAGGAATGATTGTGTAACTGAGAATTAATTATGTTATAGAACTTATGTTTATGGTTGTGAAAAAACTAGGTGATATTTAAAATATAGAGACGATTAATACACAGGATACCGGCATTGTCAAATAAAAGTTTAGATGTTTAGAATTATTTTAAGAATCATCTTTTGGGCAACCTTAATTTTATTTATTGTAGTCTTGACTGCCCCGCCCCAAAAGATAATGCCATAATTCAGAATTGACTGCGCAAGCCCAAAATATATAATTTTTAGGACAGAAAATTTAGGCAAAATTTCAAATTTCTAAAAACATAGGACAATTTTCTTATCTTATCTGTAATATAGTTATAATGAGATTTCCAGCTAAGTAAACTATCTAGATAAATTCCCAGGTATTTTATAGATAATTTAATCTCTGTAATATTGTTGCATAAACAGGGTAATTTATTTTGTTGGCAACTAGCATTATGTATGACTAGATTCTTATTACTGGGGAGTTTGCTAGAATGGAAACAAATGGGACTATATACGTTTTATTTAGATTAAGATTTAATAAATTAGTGTCTAGCCAAAGTTTAACTTTATTTAAGTTTTCGGATATATTATTAAAAAACTCATCCCATGAGTTCCCTTACACATAGTATACAGTATAATCGGCATAAGCAACCAAGCGATCTGGAAATTGAAGTGACAAAAGGTCATTAATATACAATAAAAATAGAAGTTGGCCTAAAACTGTTCCTTGAGGAACTCCTACAGAGGTGTTACCAGGATCGCTTAGAACGTTGTTCACAGAGGTGTACTGTATACGGTCAGTCAAGTAACTTTTTAGTAAGCTCAAAATATTCCCTCTAATTCCACATGATTCCAGTTTGCTGATCAAACGAGTGTGGTCGACAGTATCGAACGCTTTTGCTAAATCCAAAAAAATAGCTTCAGAATATTTGTTCATTTTCAAGATTTTTGTAAACATCATCTAATAAGCAAGCGATAGCATCATTAGTGAAAACATGAGGTCGAAAACCAAATTGAAAGGGAGAAAGAATTTTAAAACGTTCCAGAAAATTTTCAATTCTTGATTTAATTATTTTTTCAAATATTTTGGAAAAAACAGAGACTAAAGAAATGGGACGGTAGTTGCCAAGTGCTTCCTTGGGACCACTTTTATGGAAAATTTTAAGAATTGCAATTTTTAGTTTTTTAGGAAAGTAGACTTTTGCAACACACCTGTTAAAAAAAAATTGACAGAGGTACAGAAATATTATTTTTAATTTTTTTGATAGTTATATTTGTAATTCCGTCCATACCAGAAGAATTAGGTTTTTGAGAGAATTGATAGCATTAATAATATCATTTTCAGATATGGGTGAGAAAAACAAGGTTTTTGAAGTACGCTTTAGCATTGAAACAGGGATTAGTAGACTGACTTGTAATTTTGCTAGCCATAGTTTTTGCAATATTTATGAAATAGTCATTAAAACAATTTGAAATTGTAAGGTTATCAGTTAATGTTTGTTTATTAGGCCCAGTAATTTGTTTCACTGTATTAGGTGGGGAATTAAAATTAATCGCCTCCTTCGAAAGTATCCATATTTTCCTAGAGTCATAACCAGCTTCTGAAATTTTATTTTCGTAAAATTTTGATTTAGTTTTTTTTATAAGACCGTTCAATTTATTCCTGTACCTAACAAATGTTTCCTTAAGTTCTGCATTAAGGGGATCATTTTTATGTTCTTTATATAAAATATCTTTTTTCTTAATTGATTGGATAATGCCGATAGTAACCCAGTTTTTTTCTTTTTATAATAGTTACTTTTTTTTAAAAGGTACATATTCTCATTCAGTACTTCAATGAACCGCTCAAAAGAATCATCCAGATTATAATTATTATCCATAAAATTAAAATCAACATTCGTTAACAAAGCATTTAATTTATCGTAACTTATAATATTGGAAAATGATCTGTTATGAATATTACTATTTATATGGCTGGTAAGCTTTTTTCCATTATTCAATTTAAGATTAAGAATAGTAGGACAATGATCAGTGATTTTACTATCAAGAATTATTGGAAAGATATTATCATTGAATGTTTTATATTTGAGTAAAATATGATCTAAACAAGATTTGGATTTACCAGCAATTCGGGTGTAATCGGTAATGCAGGATCTAAAACCATTTTCAAGGAATAAATTTATATATTCATTAGGCCCCTTACTGTCAGAAAGAATATCAATGTTTATGTCACCACAAAATATTTCATAAGTATTATTGCAGTAACATGTAAAATATGATCCAGGTTATTCAAAAAATCGTGGATTTTTATTGTAGGTGAGTTATAAACCGCTGAAACTGCTATACTTTCACCAACCTGATCAAATTGGATACGTAAAAAAAATGGTGTTTCCAATATTAATAATTTTAAAAGTATACCTAAGCTGATTTTTGACATAAACTATTACACCATCGGCTTTATTATAGTTACTATTGTTGTAAATCAGGTCGTAGCCATTCAAAGTAAAATAGTCTGTGTTGCAGTTCCAGGTTTCAGTAAAAATAACCAGATCATAGCAATAATCGAAATATTGTAAATATACTTCAATATAGGAAATTTTTATTGAAACTTCTTACATTAGTGTGAAACAAAGACAATTTATTCATGTGGTAATTAGAAAAAAAAAATTGTTTATTTTAATTTTGCATTGATCAAGACAATTGAACCTCTCGGAGGAGATAGAATCACAGTTTAAATTTATATCCATATTGTAGATAATCTGCTTAATGAGTGCAGACCAAAATAGAACAATAAAATATTTACAAAGCAGTTGTACAGTGCATTGAACAAAATATATTAATGAATCACATAATGGTTATAATAAATAGTATTAACTAAAGTTAAGACAAAAAATTAAATGCATATGGTATAAGGAAATAAAATGACATATAGAGAACAGTAATTTTAAATAAATATGGTAAAATCTCTAAAATAGTTAAGATACGAAATAAATAAGCTAACTAAAGTAATTAACAGGAAATAAAAAAATTAAAAGTTAAAGAATATAAATAAAATTGAAAAATAGAAATAAATAAGATTATGAAAAAATAAATAAAAGTAATAAATATGTAAAAATAAATTAGGATTAGAGAAAGATAAGATAAAAATAAATAAATTAAAAGTATTAATAATAAAAAAATAAACTATAACATAGAAATAAATAAATATAATTTTTGAGGTTATCTGCGAGAAATAAAAATATTAAAAGCAATGTAAATAAATAATATTAATGAATCACATATTGGTTATAATAAATAGCATTAACTAAAGTTAAGGTAGAAAATAAAATGCATAAGGTAAAAAGTAAATAAAAAAATATAGAGAACATTAATTCAAAATAAATATGGAAAATCATTTTGAGTTAAATAAGCAAGAAGCAAATAAGCTAATGTAATTAACAGGAAAAAAAAATTAAAGTTATAAAATATAAATAAAATTGAAAAAATAGAAATAAATAAGATAATAAAAAAATAAATAACAGGAATAAATATGTAAAAATGAATTAGGATGAGAGAAAGATAAGATAAAAATAAATAAATTAAAAGTATTAAGAATAAAAATAAACTATAACATAAAAATAAATAAATATAGTTTTTGAGCTTATCTGCGCGAAATAAATATATTTTTAAAAAAATGTAAATAAAAATTGTGATATGGTATTAATTATTAATTAGTAGAAAGATTGAAAAAAGCAAGTATTGGCAAAATAAAATAAAATATATTAATAATCATTAATTGTAGAAACAGTAGATGAGTTGAGCAGGTAATTTTAGTTTTAGGTTAGATTTTTTGTTAAATAGAATACGCGCAAAAAATACTCACAAATTATAGCATGTCAGTTACACCACGCCTGTGTCATCGTTATACCAAAATTTCGAACCCCGCCAAAACCATGTGGCGGTTATCTGATGAGTGTAGCACACAATTTCCACCAGGAGGCAGTTGTGTTGGACACCCCCTCGCCACCCACCACCACTGAATACTCCACAAACTGGAATTTTAAATCTTATCTATTTAAATATGGCAGTTATTGTGAATGTGACTTGCACGTGGCGTGTTTAATGTTCTGTGGCGCAAAGAATTTTAAGTGATCAATAATATATTAATTAGGAAATATTGGCCCATCAGCTGATATCAATAACATATTAATTATAGACATAGTAAATCAGACTTATGTATATGTATCGTAAATTTGACTTTTTTTTTGTTATGTTCGATATTTGATATTCAATATTTGAAATGTTCAATATCAATAATATGTTTATTATATTTGTTGCAAATATTGGCCCATCAGCTGAAATCAGACTTATATGTATAGTAAATTTTACTTTTGTTGGTGATGTTTGATATTTGAAATGTTCGATTTATTGCAAATATTGGCAAATACTTTTTTTCTTTATAAAGGTTGCCGACATCTGAACTATGCTATTTATGTACCTATTATATGATTATGTATGTTAGATTATTATTATATTATTATATATGTACGAGTGACAATAAAAAGCTCAATTTTATATTATGTGTTTCTCTATAACCCCTTTTTAATATTAAACATGGATATATTTTCGTTTTATATAAAATTTTATGTAAAATGAAAATGTATTCACGTTTTATCAATTGTAATTTTTCTGGAATAATAAATATGAGTACATTCAAATTTCGCGGTTTCATTCAATTTAGTACGTGGTGGATCTCTAGTTAGCGTTAGTTGCGATGAACAAAATTTTGACACAGAGATGGCACTTCTGTTAATGTGTTCTGTGAGTTACACCGTGGATCCTAAAAGTTTCCTCGTTCGTATCAGTTTTACAAAAAATTTTACTATCATAAGACCAAACATTATATTTTCCATATTTGCTCTTTGCCGTATTTAATATTTCCATATTACATTTTGTAAGGTCCTCAAATATTCTGATTTTACTTCCTTTCAGCATTTTCTTTCTCTGAAACACAAAAGAACGATCAGTATAGTTCACAAATTTAACAATAATAGGACGGATCTTCCCTGTATTTGGTTTCCCTATGCGATGTGCCCTGTCGATGGAAATGCTGTCCGTGGAGACTCCTAGTGAACTTTTGAAGGTCTCGAGAATCACCGCTTTCGTGTCTTCCGTCTGCTTTTCTGGAATCCCAAGAACCCGCATTGAATTTCGGCGGGAGTATTGCTCCAAATCGTTCACTTTACTGTCCATTTTGGAGATAATTATATCTTTATCAATTAGGGAATCTTCTAGGATGTCCAGTTTACTACGCATTTCACCCAACTGCTGCTCGTACTTTTTCACCAGAGAAGCCGAGATTGATTTAGCCAGTTCGTTTATAATTATTGGAGATTTTAAAATTTCCTTCACGGCTTTCTCAATCTCCGCGGTGTTAAGTTCCAAATTTACATAGTCACAATCATTAACCGTTTGCTTTTTAGGTATTTCGTAATATTTAAATACGATCAAATAAAATGTTCGTGGTTCATACTCGATTGATCATATTTATTCCATCCGATTTATTCCTAATTTGGTAACAGGTCTGTACATTTTACTAGTAAGGGAGCTTTCTTCAGCATCAGTTAGTTGAGTCGTAAAACAAAAGTGTATTTCACTTTGGTCAGCAAGGGCAGTTTCTACTTTACATGCATGAATAGTTGATGCATCAATGCTTGGTATTTTATAGACATTGTACAAGCGGTTTTCTCCTCTTGTATTGAAATCAACGCGAAAGACTAAGCCATTGGATTGAAACAGGTCTTCAAGCAGAACAGTTTGCGTTGTTGGCCCAAAGTCGCTAAAAATATTGCCTGCTGGTTCCTGGTTTCGAAGTTGACGTTGAGATTTCTTTATTACCTTTCATAATTTTTCGTTTGATGATATTGATTAGTTTGTGCATGACAAATTCTTTTCCGACGAGATTCAAGTGTAAACCGTGATGTGTGTAGGATTTTTTGTAGATATAGAAGTTTTTTTTCCCTTAAGTTTGATTGGCTTTGAATTTTTTCATTTGCCAGCTTCAATTTCTCAATTTTGTGTTCATATATATGAATGATGAGGGGGATTGTTTGGGGGAGAGGGGAGGTGTAAGGAGATTGCCGAGAGGCCGTCACGGCAGGTTATAAGGTTTTGGGAGTCAGCCATGGAAGGGTTTACAATAGAGATGGTAGTTATTGAGATGAGATGTGATAAATTATTAAATTTCTTTTTTTCAAAATCTTATGTTTGTGTTTTGTAAATATTCACACAACGCTTTTTCTACTTCAGTATTTTCTTTCATTATAAATAATATATTTTCTACGCTTGTCGGTTATGGGATCAGCTGTTTGAGCGTTTCTTGTTCTCTGTGAAAGATTTTACATGCTAAAATTAGGTGGTTCGGGTCCGCTACATTTTCTCCACAATACTCGCAATTCTCTGTGTCAATGATGTTAAATCTCTTAAGATGTGTTGGACAACTTGTGTAATTGAACCTCAGCCTGCAGATTTTTGCAATAGTTGTTCTGAGAAGATTGCTCTTGTGAACCATGGTTTCTTTTTTATCTGTTTATTAATAGCGTAATAATGTTTTCCTTTTTTTGTGCTTTGTTCTATATACTCTGCTTCCCATTTTTTCCACAGGTTATTTTTGCTGACAGTATTAAATTCATTTAGCATATTCTGTGGTTGTATATATGTACCCTCTATTATCGCTCTTTTGGTCAAACTGTCTGCCTTTTCATTGAATGTTATACCACAATGAGCCTGAACCCAGATGATTTCTGTTCTAATATTATGTAGATCCCTTAGCTGATTTAAATTTTTAATTATTTCATATAAAACTGGCGGGTTGTTAATCATTCCTGGCTGTTTTAGTTTTATAAGCGAGCTTTTGCTGTCTGATAAAATTAAGACTGTGTTGTTCGGAGTAGTTTGCTCTAATATATATTCTGTAGCCTTTAAAATAGCAAGTAAGTTCCTGTAGAAGTTCTTGAACCATCTGTAAAATTTTTTTGTGCTTGTGGATATTTTTCACATAGTTTAATCATACATTTTTCATTATTATCAGGAGCATTCTTGTTTTCTAAAGTGATGATAGAATTGAGATTGATTTGATTATTATTAATTGAGTACTGTAAGGGAAATAGATAAGTAGTATAGCTATGCCGATTCTAGCTCATCTACCCTACGAAACCCTGAACTATTTGATGTTCGTAAGAGTTGGAGTTGACATCCAACCGTGAGTCACGAACCCCATTCCAACCCCAAAACCTGATTCCAACCCTAGCGCTCAATCCTATTCCAACCCCTAACGTTCAACCCCATTCCAACCCCCAGAGCGCCAGCCGATCAGTCACAAAGTGCAAAGACACACATAGACGGCCTCAAAATTTGCATTTGCATATAAACAAACTTTGTTGTTGCCGGAAAAATAGTTTGGTGTCAACGCCATCAACACATTCAAAATAATAAACCTTCTTCAATGACCTTCCTCAACGTGTAACGTGAATGACCCAGACGTAGATATGTAAACACAAACCTGTTATGCACATAAAGAAACTTTGTTGTTGCCGGAAAAATAGTTTTGGTGTCAACGACATCAAGACATTCAAAATAAAAAACATTCTTCAATGACCTTCCTCAACGTGTAGCGTGAATGACCCAGACGTAAATATGTAAATACAAACCTGTTATTGTCTGGAATGCAGACGTGACAAAAATGTTAAAAATAAATTAACATAAATACAACAAAATAATTTATTATATTGATATATTTTTCCCACGTTTCAGATATATAATATGTAACCTATTGAGAATAATATTATTACTTTTGTTTCTACAACAAATACATGTTCTTAAGAAACGAAAAAATGGATAATAATCAAGTTTGTGATTTAAGTGATAAAGTGATTAAAAATATTCGAGAGGCTATCGATATTATTAAAACAATTGATGAAGTTGAAATTATGCGTAAACATGTGAATAAATTTATTTTACTGATCAACAAGTGTATCAAAAATAAAAATAAATGTGAAAATTTTATGAAGTTGGAATCAAATTTAGCGATTTTAAAATATTATCGTGAAAAACTGAAACAATTAAAATATACAATTATTAAAACTGGTGCCGGCGTGCAGTCTGGAAAGAAAAAGACGACATCAAAATTATTATGGCAGGACGTTAAATCAGTATTTGGAGGAAGAATAAAAACGGGTGTGATAATAAATAAATCATTTAAAGATCCTAAAATATTTTTAGAAAAATGTAGTCGCATTTTTAAAAATAAAGTGAAAACAGCTGTTAAAAACTCTGTTATAAAAGTGAATTGTGTGCTAAGTGGTGAATACAACCTGCTTTTCTCTCGTGAAGAGCTAGATAGCGCGATGTCAAAGTGTAAGGATAGCTCTCCTGGTCCAGATGCGATACATTATGGTATGATCCGAAATCTTCCGGAATCATCTAAGTCTAGGCTTTTGAATGTCTATAACAGGATATGGACTGAGGGCAAGTGCCCGACCAAGTGGAAGGAATCTCATATAATTCCTATCCCCAAAGTCGGGAAAGATAAACACTTGCCCTCTAGCTATAGACCAATATCACTGACCAGTTGTCTCTGCAAGCTCATGGAGCGAATGATCAGCAAGCGTCTGATTTGGTTTTTAGAATCAAACGACTTGCTGGCCAACACACAGTGCGGCTTTCGCCGTCACCGCTCAACAGCAGATCATCTGGTCAGACTAGAGACAGCTATCAGAAATGCTTTCGTTGAAAACAAACACCTGGTAGCTGTGTTTTTCGATATTGAGAAAGCCTATGACACTGCATGGATTTATGGTATTCTCCGTACTCTGCATTCCTGGGGTCTCCGGGGACGCTTGATGTTCTTTATAAAAGACTTCCTGTCGAACCGGCGCTTCAGGGTGCGGATCGGAAATACCTTGTCACAAATGTTCGCACTGGACAATGGGGTCCCACAGGGCTCCATACTGAGCGTTACGCTATTTTTAATTGCCATTAACGGTGCAGCTTCATGTATTCGATTACCTGTACAGAGTTCGATATTTGTCGACGACATTGGTATCTTTGTCGCCGGACAAAAGACTAGTACAATCGAACGTCAGCTTCAGCTGACTATCAATCGTCTCGATACATGGGCAACCGAAAATGGCTTTAAATTGTCGACCAGCAAAACTGTATGTGTCCATTTTAGTAGGAAAAGGGGTGTACATCCCAATCCTACACTCACACTAAATGGAGCACAGTTACCATTTGCCGATACTGCCAGATTTCTGGGTCTCGTGTTCGATAGCCGTCTATCTTGGCCGGCACATTTTTTGTCCGTCAAGAAAAAATGCCAAAAGTCGCTCAATTTGTTGCGGGTCCTCAGTCACAAGACATGGGGTGCAGACCGCACTGTCATGTTGCGTTTATATCGTTCTCTAGTGCGCTCTAAGCTGGACTATGGATGTCTAGCTTATGGGTCAGCTAAACACCAAGAGATAAGAATTCTTGACACTGTACATCACACTGGGGTTAGATTGGCCACAGGTGCATTTCGCACCAGTCCAATACTAAGCCTGCTGTGTGAAGCAGGCGAACCGTCACTGTACAATCGTCGTAAAATTCTATCCTTGCGGTATATGGCTGCACTCAGTGCCAAGCCAGATCATCCCGCGTATGACCCTTTTCTACAAAATAGGCATACAGAAATATATGACAGAAAACCAAGAGCCAATAGGCCTTTTGGTCTGAGGACTTTCGACATTTTGGGCGATATTGATTTTAATATGCCTGAAATGGCAAGTTTCGTTTTGTGTGCTGTTCCACCATGGACGCTACCGCGTCCACTTGTGAACCTCACATTAACTAGGTTTGATAAAGATACTACGTTGCCTATCGAATACCAACATGAGTTACAAAGAACACTGGTCCCTAGGTTCGAGGATACTGTCATTTTTACTGACGGATCAAAATCCGGAACCAGGGTTGGGTGTGCGTTCGTTGTTTTGAATCCACGCCAACAGTTTCAGTACCGTTTGCACTCCATAACGAGTGTGTACACTGCTGAGCTGTACGCTATTTTCAAGGCCCTGTGTTTTGTTTCGTCAGAGCAAAGTCGGTCAAGTGTTATCTTGACGGACTCGCTGAGCTCTCTGAACAGTATCCAAGATCCAGATCCAGTGCATCCTCTTGTACTAAAGATCCGGTTGCTACTCCACAACCTGAATGCTCAGAATGTGAGGGTAGAGCTGTTTTGGATACCGGGACATGTTGGTATTAAAGGCAACGAAGCGGCAGATGCAGCTGCAAAAGCCGCCTCTCGCAGACCTATGATTGATGTGAGTTTCGTTTTTCCAGATGACGCAAAGAGTCATCTGACACATCTGGTTTTAGACATGTGGCAACATGAGTGGAGCCGCACACAGAACGTTAAGTTACGACAGATTAAGGGAGACGTTAAACCATGGGGTTCTTCCTGCAGGATTAACCGCAGGGAGGAAACCGCCATCACACGCCTTCGTATAGGTCACTGTTGGTGCACCCATGGACACCTCCTTCGAGGTGAAGAGTCCTCTGTCTGTGAGACGTGTAACACAGATTTGTCTGTGTTACACATTTTAACCGAATGTGTACAGTTCGAGGATGTCAGGGAGAGGTTAGGCCTGTGCTATGACCTGTCAGTTGCTTTAGGTGACGACAGGGTACTCATGGACAGGCTGATACTCTTCCTGAGAGAATCGAACTTATTGTTTTATGTGTGAAGTCTTGCACCTTATTTTAATGTGTTTCTAGTTATTGACTGTGATATACGATGGTAATTGGCCCCTTTACAGCCTCTTACCATCACCCTGAGTCTGTTCAAATTTTCGAACAGACTTTTTATATTATTTATTTGTGTTTGTCAGTGCAAGACTTCTTTTATTGAGTATGCGTATTTTTAATGATTTTATTTATTTATTTATTTATTTATTGTCTAAATTTTTATTTTTTAATATATAGTCTAGTCATTTAGATGGGCTGCGTTAGGCGCAAATAGCCTTTGTTGCTGTGCGCCAAAAATTTCAACTAACTAACTAACTAAGTGGTGAATATATCATGCCACACACTGGTGTTTTAGAAGTAAAATCTTTTAACACTCGGAATGAAGTAATAACCAATTCCACAAACATTCAGGGTTGGTATAAGGAATTTGTGCAGGATAAAATATTATCAAAAATTGACGATTTTCAAGAAAAAGACTCAAATTGGGCATTATTTAACATTTTGCACTTAAAAGTTCATATAAACAAATACAGTCCACTAACCAGTGGTAAATACATCGAATTGCCTGAAGATATCAAAAGAAAGAAGTCTGTGATTAACGTTAAAAGTAATGATGATTATTGCTTCTTGTGGGCTATTGTATCAGCTCTCTATCCTGCTGATAAAAATTCAGATCGAATATCATCATACCCACATTTCAGTGAGGTTTTAAAATACGAGGGTTTAAAATTTCCTTTGAAATTGCGGTCTATACCAAAGTTTGAAACTGCAAATGAACTCTCCATCAACGTCTACACTCTGGAGAAAATAGGGAAGAAAAATCAAGTTATACCCTTACACTTGAGTGAGAAAAAATTTGAACTCTGCATACATCTACTGATGATCAGTGCTGAAGAAGAAAGGGATGAGGAGGAGGAAGAAGAAAATTTAACGATGGAAATTGATGAAAATAATTCGATGCATGTGAATGTTGTCAAAAGGTTAAGAAATAATACTCGATACCATTTCATGTGGATAAAAAATTTATCTCGTTTACTTAGTAAACAATTATCAAAAAATTATCATAAAACATGGCTGTGTGACAGATGTCTTAATCATTTTTCTTCTGACTTGATTATAACAAAACATAAAAAATACTGTAAAGTTCAAAACACTGCTCGTATCGAACTACCAACCGCTAATAATAAATTTATAAAATTCAAAAATTTCCGACATCAGGAAAAGGTACCGTTTGTTCTATATGCAGACTTAGAGTGTATATTGGAAAAAGTAGAAGATGATTCAGAAAAAAAAATACACAAAATATTGAAAAACATATTCCATTCAGCATAGCCTATTATCTAAAATGTTCCTACGATGATTCATTATCCAAGTTTGAATTATATCGAGGTAGAGACTGTCAAAACTGGTTTGTCAAAGAACTGCAAAATATCGCTACTACAGTCAACAATATATTGGATAACGCAAAACCGATGCAACTAAATTCACAAGAGGAGTATGAGTTTTTAATAGCTAAACAATGTCACATATGTCATCAACCGTTTCAGGAAAATGCAATTAGAGTTAGGGACCATAACCACCTCAGCTCGAAGTTTCGAGGAGCAGCCCATTTATCCTGTAATATAAATTACACCGACTCACACACTATCCCCGTCGTGTTCCACAACCTAAGCGGTTATGATGCTCACTTTATCATTAAAAGCATCACAAAAAATTTTCTAAGAAAAATAGTATTATTACCAACCAACAAGGAACGATATATTTCTTTTACCAAATATGTTCATGGTACCAAAATCAATTTCCGTTTCATAGACTCGTTCCGCTTCATGGCCAGCAGTCTCGATAAACTATCGTCGTACCTGAAAGATTCGGAAAAACTCATCACAAAAAGTTATTGTAAGACAATTGAAGAATTTAATTTGATGACACGAAAAGGCGTGTTTCCTTACGAATACGTGGACAGCTGGGAAAAACTGGAAGAGAATCAGTTACCATCCCAGGAAAAATTCTACAGCTCACTCAAAAATGAAAGTGTAAGCGATGAAGAGTATCAGCACGCTATAAATGTGTGGAATACATTTCAAATTAAATCTTTAGGTGAATATGCAGATCTATATCTTAAAAATGATGTGCTACTATTATCAGACGTGATGCAACATTTTCGTGCTAATTGTTTAGAGACATATGAACTCGATGCTCTTTTTTACTACACTGCTCCAGGACTAGCCTTTGATGCAATGTTAAAGTGTACCAATATTCAGTTAGAATTACTTACTGATGTTGATAAAATTTTATTTATAGAAAAGGGTTTACGTGGGGGGCTATCACAGTGTTCGAATCGCTATGGGAAAGCAAATAATAAATATATGGGAGAAAAATATGATTCAGATTTAGAAGAATCTTACTTAATGTATTTTGACGTTAATAATTTATGCGGTGCTGCAATGAGTCAGTACCTTCCCTATGGAAATTTTGAATGGGTCAAAGAGAATGATATTTATAAAATTGATTTAATGAACGTTGATAATTCTTCTGATACCGGATACATTTTTGAAGTAGATTTAGAATATCCAATTGAATTACATGATTTACATAAAGATTTACCTTTATGTGCGGAACATTTTATACCTCCTATTTCCAAACAATCAAAATTAATTGCAAATTTATTCCCAAAAACAAATTATGTGATTCATTATCAAAATTTAAAACAGTGTTTAGAATTAGGTATGAAACTCAAAAGAATTCATAGGATCTTACAGTTTAAACAAAGTGCATGGTTAAAACAGTATATTGATTTAAATACTAATCTGCGTAAAAAATCTGATAATGAGTTTAAAAAAAACTTTTATAAATTAATGAACAATGCAGTATTCGGCAAAACAATGGAAAATGTACGAAAATATAAAGATATTAAACTTGTTTCACAATGGGAGGGGCGGTATGGAGCAAAATCATATATATCCAAACCAAATTTTCATAGTTGTAATATTATAGATGATGACTTAATAATTATTGAAATGAATAAAAATTATGTTTATTTCAACAAACCGATTTATGTAGGATTTTCAGTTTTAGATATTTCAAAAACTTACATTTACGATTTTCACTACAATCACATTATAAATTTAATGGGAAATAATGCAAAATTACTTTATACAGATACTGACAGTTTAATTTATCATTTTATTAACGTTAATATTTATGAAATTATAAAAAAGGACATCCATAAGTTTGACACTTCTGATTATGATCCAAACAATGTCTACGGTATTCCTTTGGCTAATAAAAAGGTCCTAGGGATCATGAAAGATGAGTGTAATGGGAAGATTTTGTCTGAATTTATCGGTTTAAGATCAAAAATGTATACTTATAAAATTTTTAAATCCGAAAAAGATGTTACAAAAAAAGATAAAGGAATTTCGAGTGCGACATTGAAGAGTATTACTTTTGAAGACTACTACGATTGTCTATTTAATAATTTAACTGTTACTAGAACTCAATTTAATATACTATCAAAAAAGCACAATGTTCACACCGTAAAACAGAAAAAATTAGAACTTAGTCCACACGATGATAAACGTATTGTAAATTATTTATTGACTGACACTTTACCTTGGGGTTATAACTTTTACTAATTCTATAGAATAACTTATACATCCTTACTTGTATACCTTTCTGTTCAAATGTTATCCTAAAAACCTGTAATTGTATGGAAAAATGTATCTTACATAAATAAATAAAATTAAAAAATTAGAATTTATAAAATGTATTTTATTTTAATTAATAAAAATTCTTACACAACTAGAAATATTATTTCGACATATTACACATTTTTCAATAGGTTGCGCACATTGCACACACACGACAGAGTGTCCGCATGGCAAAAATGCAATTTGCACATCCTCAATATAACAAATCTTACATTTATTATTTACTGCAACTTCGGGTTGCTCTACCTCCTCTACATCCACCTCTACCACCACCTCCTCCACCTCCTCCACCTCAACCTCCTCTTCCTCATCCTGCGACCCTGGTTGTTGTTGTAAATCTGTGCGCTGCTGATGCTGCTGCGGCTCCTCTGTTTCTTGTCTTAACACTTGCATCACATCTTGATGCATTTTATGAACAAAATCATACCCCACCAAGATATTTATGAAAGGACACAACTTAAATGCCCTAACATGTTCAATATATGGAGAAAAAACTGGTAACCAACTCCGCAGCATTCCTCCACACTTAAAGCAGATGACAGCGTCCCCACTACCAGTATAAAAAAAACCAGCATCCGCCATATCTTTTGGGGTTTGCCTCATAGATTTTGGCCATGTTTTAAAAGTTTCTAATCTTCGACTATACATGGTAAAGTTGGGGTACACAGAAAAATCGTGCGAGTATACCCCAACTTCTGCTTTATTGTCAAATGTTGTGCCAGTTAGTTGCTGATTTGATATATCTGCATCGTTTGAATTTACTAGCTCGTTATTCCGATTTATAAGCACGTTGTCTTCAACAGTTCCGAGCACCATTGGACAGTTGGGTGCAACTTTTCTGTGTTCTTCTTTGACATTTGCACCAAATGTCCACTCTCCAATTTCAACAAAACAATATGCGCACTTGACAATGTCTCCTTTGAATGTGTAGAAAAACCCAGCTCTTGCCAATTCTTCCACATTTATACCCATTGCGGGCCACCTCACACTCACATAAAATGATCTTAATCTCTCACTTTCTATGTTCATCGGTAATAAAAAAAAATTCATGTTGTAGTATTTCTAGTTGTATAAGAAATTTTATTAATTAAAAATTGGTGAAATAAAATTATATTATCTTATCTTATAGTGATGCTGTACTGTACTCTGATAATTTTCCAGATACCTTTATATACATAGTAAAGTAAATTGGAAGGGGTAACTTTACGTGTGACCCTCATCATCTACATTGAAGTGTCAACGGTTTAACCTTGGCATGAGGCGTGAATAATTATAAACAGAATCAGACAGGTTTTATAAATTAATAAAAATATTTTTGAAAAATACAATTTAAAAAAAAATACATTTATCAAACATTTTACATTACGCGTACAATGCTAGTTGTTGGGGAATATTTTACAATTTTATCGTGTAAAATAAGACAATAAGCCGTAGTATTTGCAGGTACATTTGTAGCCGTTTCAAATTCCAAACGAATGTCCACAGATCCAGATTTTAACATTTCATTCTGGAAAGAACAATTTATAACAGCTAATGGAGCGAACTTTTTGAAATCTTTCGGTGACATTATTGGTTCGTTTTCTCGACCGTAATAAGATGATTGAAACTGTGCATACATCTCGTATAAGATAGCATAATAATTTTTCTCAAAGTTCAAATTTAAATTATCATATGGATACATTTCAGAATT
Source organism: Liopterus haemorrhoidalis (assembly GCA_963971575.1). NCBI lineage: Eukaryota > Metazoa > Arthropoda > Insecta > Coleoptera > Dytiscidae > Liopterus > Liopterus haemorrhoidalis. The sequence continues at coordinate 22,673,572 of OZ020616.1, forward strand.
CAAGTGTAACTTTATGTTAGTCAAGTTGCAAGCATCAAATTTACTCATGCATTTAGTTATATTATTTTTCGCATCGGTTTGTAAACCGAAAATTATGAAACGAGGTTTTTCTAGTTGTGAAGCTGTTTTTACCGCCCACGTGTGGTGTTGAGTTTCTTGTAAAAGAGGATATTCAACGAGCTCCCAACTTCTGAACGCTAATTGCAATTCTTCGTTAACATTGAGTAAATTCAACAACATTAACCGTTGCGCATCTGCTACTGAAATATGAGGAATTTTCCACTGGAATTTACTTATTTCAACTTTAACTTTTTCATTATCAACTGTACTTATCAAAGCATTATGATCGGTGTTACTACGTATGAGGATCAATTCTTGTCGCAAGTTCATTATAATTTTTCGAAAATCTTCACCAAATCCAAGCATCATTCGAAGCGGTACGCAAACATTGAAATATCCTTTTTCGTCTATTAGATCTTGAGCCGTTTTCGAACATCCATACCATCCAGCATTTTTCAATGCCTTGCTCTCATTTTCATTATATGAAATGTAAGATTTCATAGTGGTTGTAATTCCTGGATTACGAACTTTGTCAATTATAACACCGTTGAGTTCATAGCGAATCTCTTCAAATAAAAATGCTATACCGTTATTTGTAAATTTTACAGTGGTTGATGGGGTACCATCTTCTTTAGTTACACGTCCTTCGATATAAATCAAACTGTTCCACGGTAAAGTATACGCATCTTGTTGAGAAAGTGCAATTCTTATCTCATCATTGTGGTTAAAAGTTGTTGAGGAATAGGGTTGATGTGTGTGCCTTTCAGCATTTATAATTGCACTATCTTCTATAGCACGTTCAGTGACATTTAAAATATTAAAATCCATTTTTCTTTATGCAAAATATATTATTTTTACACTTTAAAATTGAATCAAACTTAATTCTGATCCAAATAATTATTGTGATAGATTTCTTGTTTTTCTTCTTCTTATTTTTAATTTTAAAAATTAATTTTAAATCCTAGAGACTCTAGAAATTTTTTATTTTCCGGTGTTAATCGTTTGACTGACCTCAACGAACTAGCTTGTTGAAGATTCTGCAACTCATTAACTATCTGGATACGCTGGGGTTGATTATATTTAATCACCATATTTTGAAATTTTCTTCAGATGTAACCTTAACGTAACGACTTCACCTCTGAAATTAACCAAATTTCCATCTTGATCCTGTATTTGTACTATAATCGAACTAATTCTCCGCGTGTTTATTGGCAAGTAGATAGCGTGTTGTGGGCTTTCAATTATTTTTTCACCGGGTTCAGCGTTAGGAAAAAATTCATGAATTATATGTGTTGCGTTACCGTTATTGTAGGAGCCTGAGACTAAATTACATGTTATACACAAAGAATTAACCTTCAATATATCTATTGGAAAATCTGCAATGTGCACCTTATTGGCTTCAAGAACACGAGGTTTAAACCCGAATAATTCTTTAAAAGTATCATTTTTACTGAAATCTATGTCTTGACTTGCTAAAATTTCACATTTCAACGTACTTCTGTTCGATTTAAGTATCAAAGAGTCCTTCTTAGATTGATCAGAATCAGAATTTTTCATTTGAATACACTTGTTTATATATGATCTCACATCTTTAATATCATACGATCCTGTTGGTAATTCACATTTTTTGTTACCAAAATAAAAACAGTTATTAACGCCTTCCTCGATGTTTGGAATTGAATTGTACGACTCGAAATTTGTTAAACCGAGAACATATTCACCATCATCCAAGTCAATGGCAGGATTAATATCAGCTGTTAACACAGAACTGCGTTGTGTAAGGGTGAATGTGTTCGACATGATTTCTATAGTAAAACTAATACTTTTTATACAGATTTTATCTTTTATTCGTTTTCATACAAAAATTTTAAACATAAATGTCCACAATTCAGAGCGTCGTAAGTTTGATGTGCATCATGGTTATATTTTATATTACAGTTGAGATATTTCACTACTTCAATTGGAGGTTTCAAGTTACCAAAACTATCAAAATATGTAGCCTCATTACCATATTTTTTGTATGCTACCCAATGAGTACCTGGTCCATCAACATCATCCAAATTTATAACACCCATCTCGATATTTTTTTTTTGCCGGTAGCTCATTTCTCATAAACGTTCCACGAAAATATGATAATTTTAGTTTTTCCGCAAATTTGGTTATGTCAATGTTAGTGAGGGCACGTTTTGGTAACTTTATTGGTAGTTTTTTGATTTTGATGGAGCTCTCAAGTACATACCATCACTCCTTTATTTAGATGGTGCTCTCAAATACATTCCATAACCTTTTTTATGTGTTTTCAAGTACAATCCTTTACCTACAGCGATACCTTCCATCGTTTTATTATGTCTTTGCTTTTCCTTCAATTCCTGAGAAGCTGCACGAGCATCGTTAACAGCCTTAGCTATACCAGCTGCACCTCCTCCCAACGCTCCGAGGGCACTAAGTCCTGCAAAAAGAGGTATCAAAGGAAGAAAACCACCTGATTTAGGTATTGGTATAACTCTCGGTGTACCAATTTTATTCTTGATTCTCTTCACCGAATTAAACGCTATTTGAGACGCCTTCATCACATTTGATGGTTTACTTTTCTTAATTGCCGAACGAGCTCGTTTCACTACGTCTCGAAATGATAATGCTCTGCCCGTTTTCCGTTTCATAGATTTTCGTTTAATAGTCTTGCAACCCATACCTAATTTAACTTTAGCTTTCATTGCAGATTTTACACCTAAAGATGCTAGTTTTTCACCGAACGATGCGTCTGGTGATTTAAGACGTTGGGAAGCTTCTTCAGCTAAAATACGATCTGCCTTCTGTCTTTCTTCAAGATTTTTATGTAAGGAATATGCAATATCGTGAAGTTTGCAAGCTTCGTCCAGCTGATTTATACCTTTATCACCCCGTAACAAACGCTTTTCTAAACGTGTGCCAGGACCACAATATCTATAACCGGGTATGTGAAGTTCGATTGGGAGTTTATTTATTAGCGTATTTAGTAAACCCGCACCCCGTTTGCGATACGTACCCTTCCGTATGTACATCACAAATGATGAAATAAATTATAATGTTTACGTATATATCTATTAGTTTACAGTGAACTATCATCATGCGTGTGGTAAAACATTCTCAAACATTAGATGTGAAAAATTGTGATGTCGAATGTAAACGACAGCAACGACATAGCAGCTTATTACCTTCCATTGTTAGATGTTTGATAGCAGGACCAAGTGGTTGTGGAAAAACAAATGTAATCATTGCGTTGATTGAACATCTGAACGGATTACGTTTTGAAAATGTTAACATTTATTCCAAAACGTTATATCAACCTAAATACGAGTATTTGGAAAAGCTATTGAAACCTATAAAAGGTATTACGTTTAATGCATAAAGTGATGATAACAAAATAATTCCTCCCTCGGAAGCCAGATGTAATACAGTCTTTGTTTTTGATGATATTGTTTGTGAGAAACAAAATGTTATACTTGACTATTTTGTAAGAGGAAGACATAGATATCTGGACTGTCTCTATCTCTGTCAATCATATACACGAATTCCCAAGCACCTTCTGCGTGACAACGCGAATTTAATTTGCCTTTTTCGACAGGATGAATTGAATTTAAAACATGTGTACACCGACCACGTGGGATCAGATATGACTTTTAATCAATTAAAAAACATATGTTCATATTGCTGGCGTGAGAACTATGGATTTCTGTTAATCAACAAAGAGTGTGATTTGAACAAGGGTCGTTACAGAAAAGGATTTGATCATTTTATAATACTGGATAAATAATTCAATTTCAGTCAATAATATCAGTAAGACGCCCTAATGAAAAAATATATTGTGATGCAATAAATAAATGTTTATTATGGAATGTCATGGTAAATATTCCGTCTGGGTGTTAATAACAACACGCAGACGGAATATTAATCGTTTTTGGCAAAAAAAAAAAAATGCAACTCGTTTGCATAAACATACAATTTATATGCATAAAAAATTAAGTTTACAATGTCATTCCAGCAAAAAAAAAATGCAACTCGTTTGCATAAACAAACAATTCATATGAATATAAATTAGGTTTACAATGTCACCAACCTTGAGGTATGGTCCGGACTAGTGTACATTCGTTTTCAGATTTTTCAGTTCAAATAATTGAGTTTAAGTAAATAATATCAGCAAAAGATACTCTTTTTAAAGGTAATATGAAAATGTTTTTCTATTGGTACTAGACACTTGACAAATAAACAGTAGCTACCGTTGGAGATCTTCTTCAGTAATTAATCAGACTCGTTTGAGAAAAGAGCCCTGTTTTACCTGTTTTAGCTGTTTTAGCTGTTTTTAAGCCGTTTATAAACACTTACAGATCTGTTTCTAACCTGTTTATAAAATGGAAGAAAATTTAAAAAAGAGGTTGATACGTGCTAGAAAAGTTGTTAGGCAAAAACTTCAAGCCTTAAAAGAGGGCGACATGGAACGAGGAATTGAACTTGAGAAATCATATGAACCGGTTACAAAAAAACTAAAAGAATTGTCAGGGCAACTGTATGATGTTAAACAGGAAAATTTGAAGACAACCTAAAACTGAAAAAGGGAAAGATTACGAGTTGAGTAGAATAAATTTTCCAAATTTTCATAGTACTGCATTTTTTGAAAACGATAATTTGCTAGATAATAGTACAAGTACAACTGTATCCGCTTTACGCGATACCAGCAGAGCACCTACTATATTTGAAAGTTTACCCGATGACAATGACGGTTCTACTAGTGATGTAAATTTATCGAATGTAATAGCTCAAACCATGTCTACACCAGCATGGCGAGAATATCTTGAACAATATGACCCCCTACCCCGCGAATATATAGAAGGTATGATTACAGATCTAGATGATATGTATGATAATAAGACAGGCATAAAGCATGATCCTATATCTGAAAAATTCAAACTCGGCAACACTGTTGTTGAGTTTGAAGGAAAGAATATAATAATAGATGGGTTGAAATATATTGGAACACCAGGTCTTTATGAATTACTTTTTAAAAAAGTTCCTAAAGGTTATAAAAAGTCTGATGAGAAAATTTATCAAGATATTATAAACAGAACAAGCCTTCATAGAAGAAACTACGACCCTAGTGAACAAGTGCAAGGAACTCGTTCGTTGAAGCATAAAACCATTATTAAACCATTGACAATAGCCAGAACCAAACCTAAATTGCGAAGCGGAAAAGGGTTATTTAAAAATTTTAATAACAATCCTGTGGACTATGTGCACTGGGACGATCCAAATGAACTTGTTGACAGATTGAAGCTTTTGCTGGCATCGCAAGCAGCTGGAAACAACAATCACAATAACGAAATTGTATCTATTATAGAAGAGTTAAAAGAAGCTAAAATTATAGATCAGATTTAGTTTCAAAATGCCCATCAACAAGTTTGGACATCACGCAAAGAAATTTCGTCATCATCATGATGTTGATTATGACGAGTATGACGATGTTTATGATTTTCACAACAAACGAATAACAAACATTAGTCATCCAGTTGATGACAATGATGCTGTAAATAAAAAATTTCTCACCGAATTGTTTGAAAAACTTTCTAGTAAATCGGAATTACAAATGAAATCGTTGAGTGATAATATATTGAACTATAACGATGATATTAAGAAAGTATTAAATACTCTGGTTGATTATATTGAAATAATAGTAAAACATTTAAACATAGAACTATCCTCTAGAAAAGAGAAGTCTTCAACATCCAGTTTTCAGTCATCTTCTGAACCTACTACTACCACTACTACAACTATTGATTCTAAAACATCTGAATAAAATTATGTCTAAAGTTAAACGTCACATCGTTAATGAGCTACATCGTCCGGCAAGGATAAATTTTAAACGAAGACGTGTAATCGTTAAAGGGTTAGATGAAACTTTTCAAGCCGATTTAGTGGAAATGCTTCCATATGCACGAGAAAATAAAGGTTTTCGTTACATACTAGTGGTAATTGACATTTTTTCAAAGCATGTGTGGACCGAGCCGGTTAAATCTAAAACGGGTGTTGAAGTTTCTAAAGCCATGCAGAAAATTTTTTCTAAGGATAAGCGAATTCCTAAAAATATTCAAACTGATATGGGGAAAGAATTATACAATAAAAATTTTAAAAAATTAATGCAAAAATACAACGTAAACCATTATTCAACGTTTAGCAGCAAAAAAGCAAGTATTGTAGAGAGAGTTAATCGTACACTCAAATCACTTATGTGGAAAGAATTCAGCTTTCGAGGTACATACAAATGGTTGAATTTATTACAAGACATAATATACATGTACAACACGACAAAACATAGGACAATAAACATGAAACCGATTGATGTTACGCAGAAAAATGAAAAAGAATTGTTAGAGGGTCGTTATAATCACATTAAACAGATTGATAAAAAATCAAAGTTTAAAGTTGGTGACCTTGTGCGTATAAGTAAACATCGAAGTGAATTTAAAAAAGGATACACTCCAAATTGGTCTAATGAAATATTTACAATTTCGAAAATACGTTTAACTAATCCTCTCACATATCTCCTGAAAGACTATGCAAATCAACCAATAGAGGGGGGGTTTTACCTTCAAGAACTACAGAAGGTCAGGCACCCCAACGTATTTTTAGTGGAAAAAGTTCTTAAACGTAAGAAGGATAAGGTTTATGTAAAGTGGCTTGGCTTTGATAAAAAACACAACAGCTGGATTCATAAAAGCAACGTGGAGTAACATTTTATTTCAGTTTGCATTCGAATCTCAACGTGTAAAATCATGAGCTCCTTCATTGTCGATCTACAAGGATTCAAGTTACAAGAGAATAATGAATTCATATGTAAAGAACTATCAATAATTAATGTTGAAAATGAAGTGTGTACAACAAAATTGTTTAAACCACCATGTCCATGGTTCAGTCTGAGCCGTGAAAACCAAGAAAACGCTCGCTGGGTAACTAAAAATTATCACAGTTTGGAATGGTGTTCTGGCAATGAATCATACACTGAGTTTCCTACTACAGTTGTAAATCTTCTGGCTGGCGATGAAGTAAAAAAAATATACGTGAAAGGTTTAGAAAAGGTATGTTGGTTACAAGAAATTCTACATAAGAAAAGGATTATTAACTTAGAAAATTATGGTTGTCCGAAACTATCTGAAATTCATGAACCATTCAACAAAGACTATTGTAATTTACACCGTAATAATTGTGCTGTGCGGAATGTTAAAGGTTTATTAAAATGGTTTAAGAGAAAATTTACCGCTTTTAACGCATTTCAAGAATTTTACAACTGTGGTGGTATATTAAATTTAATGAATGAAGAAGACATTGCTCAGCTACCAATAGAATTTATTATGGTGTTTGCCGGAAAGCAAATCAATGGTCAGTGGAACAGATTTCCAAAATCTTGGAAAGATAATGAACTATTCCAACAGTATCTATGTTGCCGTAGCCATTCTAAGCGATGGGGATCTAATGAAGATGTTGTTGGTTACTATACAGCGATGACAAAAGATTGTTTCAAATGTAGTGATAAAATTAATAAGAATAATGTAGTTTCAAATAAAATAGAAAATGAAATTAACGATTTTTTTTTTGAGGATTTCTAAATTCTTGTATTTAATAATGTATATGTTTGTTTAAGTTTAAATAAAAATATATTATACAAATATTTTTGTTTTATTTATTTTATTTTTAAACAATATTCCTATAACTAACATTTCCCTTAAGTTATACACACCCACACACCCACACACCCACACACGCACACACCCACACACACAGACACACACACACACACACACACACACACACACACACACACACACACACACACACACACACACACACGCGCGCACGCACGCACGCACGCACACACGCACGTACACACGCACACAAGGAGAAATAAAATAAATACACTTGTAACTTTTTAAACCATTTTTATTGTCTAATACTACCTTCAATTACAATCATTTCATAAAAACTACTTATTATTATTATTATTAACAAATCTATTCATTTTTTTTTATTAATATTGGGTTGATTAGATATGATAATTTAAATTTTTTTTTCTTAAACCTGTTACGATCAATTACATCCTGAATGTAGGGGCTGCGACGTGCTGCTCTGTACGCAAAATCCCAGACGAACATGTGATGTATTTTTGGAGGATCTTCGCTGAAGTGAACTTTTCGCATCTTTTACACTTAGAAATTTAAAATTGCGATTTATTTGTTGAAAATTATCATACGTTTTAATATCACGTTTCAATTTATGAAGTTTGTTAATATAATCATATACTAATGCATTATATTGTTCAGGAGTCATTTTTAAAAATGTATGGTTGATTCCATAAAAATGCTGATCCAACAACACACTTGCTGTTAAATTCCAGCACACAACAATGTGATGTATTTTTACAAGGAGAAATTATTTCATTGTCGTAAGCCATGCAACCACACCAAAAATATAAAGACTTTTTTACAAACCTCCTAGGATGGTAGCACATTCTCGTTTATAAAGTCTATTATAATTGTCTTCCCAATTACACACTTTTTCACTAACCAGAGTTTATTTTCAGCAGCTGCTTTATTTAAATTTTGTAAATCGTCTGCGGTTAGAATATTATATCGTTCACTCAAAAAGACTATGGATTTTTCCAATTCAACGCACAATTTTTCTCCGAAATTTTTCGTAAGAACTTTCTTCAGTGAGAAAACTTTATAATTTTCACCTACTGTCAATGACGTCAGATTTGAGTATGGTTTGTAGGTTGCAAGAGAACGTAACTTTTCAAACGTTGAAGAAGCCATTTATAGTGTTGATACTGTTAGTTTAAAATAAAACTGATTAACTTAATCAAAGCAGCACCTATATATACCCGAAAAATAAGTAAAAATATGGAAATATATGCTAATTCAATAGTTAATGTTTATTATTAAATGTTAGAATGTTATTCACACCCAGATGGAATGTTAATCGTTTCCGGCAAAACAACGCAACTCGTTTGCATAAATAAACAATTGCTTTGAATAAAAATTAGGTTTAAAATGTCACCAACCTGGAAGTATGGTCTGTATTAGTGTACATTTGTTTTCAGATTTTTATGTGTCTGATTTTAATGAAGTTAGATGTCTTGTAATGTAAAACAAAATGTCTTCAAGAATAACTTTGAGACACATCGTGAATATTACTTGTTTTCTTATTTATTTTCCTTGTCTTTTTCCTACTTTTATCATCGATTTTAGAATCGATTTTTTTCTACCATTATCAGCATTCTTCGTCTTATTAGGAGTTTGAAGTGTTGCTTCTTCTTTTACTTCTTTTTCTTCAACTATGTTTTTATCAAGATTTTTATTTATTTTAGTAACTTTCCTCTTATTAATTCCTTCAAAAGTCGTAAGTGTTCGTTCGGCATCTGAGATAATATTTACTATTTTATCTTTACATGTAGTTTCCATTTCATCAGCTTTTCTCTTATTAATTCTTCCAAAAGGCCTACTGGTTCCTTCTTCTTCATATTTAGATGTAGTATTTAATAATGAAAAACTAAACTTTACCACATTTCCATCCATTGATACTATTGTTTTTGATGTACCCGAAAATGTGTTATTTGCAATTATTATACTATTCATGATGTATAAGTATGTATAAGTATTGTATACACATCGATCAAGATGTAAATAATAAAATATAACTTAATTCACAATTATTTTTTGAATTATCAACAACCTTTCTAGTATCTAGCTGTATTTTCAACTAAATAATATAACGTAAACTCTCTAACTTATATACTCAAACAAATTTCTTTGGTATTAACTCTTCAAATTATTTCCTTATCTATTGCTTGCAACAAAATTTCTAAAAATGTGTTACGCAATGTAATGCAAAACATAAAATGAAGAATAAAATTGTGTTTAACAATAATAGATATATATTCGAACAATATTTGTAACCAAAATACTTAGGAATGTTAATTTCTTTTTCAAATTTTCGTCACGTCTGCATTCCAGACTATAACAGGTTTGTTGAAGAAAGATTATTATTCTGAATGTATTGCTACGATTTGCATTTTAAATTAATACATTGAGGAAGGTCTGAATTCATTGACACCCAAACTTTTTTTTCAGAAATAACAAAATTCATTGACACCTAAACTTTTTTTTAGAAATAACAATGTTTGTTTATGTGTAAATGTAAATTTTGAGGCCGTCCACGATTTACATTAGCATTTTCATTACATTCATTAATTTAATTTACTATTTTATACAAGATGTGTCTTTGCACTTTGTGACTGATCGGCTGGCGCTCTGGGGGTTGGAATGGGGTTGAACGTTAGGGGTTGGAATAGGATTGAGCGCTAGGGTTGGAATCAGGTTTTGGGGTTGGAATGGGGTTCGTGACTCACGGTTGGATGTCAACTCCAACTCTTACGAACATCAAATAGTTCAGGGTTTCGTAGGGTAGATGAGCTAGAATCGGCATAGCTATACTACTTAGATAGCAACTAGTTATTTCAGACCTATATAGTTGTGTGTCATTTTCGGTATAGCAGACGTAACTGCTGACGAGGAGGGGTAGGTTTTTGTTAGTCCAGTATTTATTAGTAACGCATTTGGTTGTTAATGCGGCAAGTTTAGTATGTAGTAGATGTTTTCCTATGTTTATTCTGGACGCTGTATATTTATTTGACAACATTTGTCACCGGAAGTGAAATGGTGGCTCTGAGCATTCTACCTTTAAACAGTGAGTAGGTGTTGACTTAAGTGCCGAGATACTGATTCTTAAGGCTTTATTTTGCACTATTTCGAGTTTGTGCAGTATTTTGTTAAAGGATGATCCATAGATTATGCTTGTATAATCAACTATTGACCGTATTTTGGCTCTAGAGAATAATAGGGCCATTTCTGGGTCAGAGCCCCATGACTTGTAATTTATGCATCTTAGAATATTCAATGGACCTTCGCATTTTTTCATAATTTCTCCAATATGTTCTTTAAATGTGAGTTTTCTGTCTAGAGTGAGGCCGAGATACTTGACTGTTGGACTGTAATCAAGATTAAACGAGCCGATTTTGACAATGTCCGTGATATTTATATTGTGGCTGCTAAAAACAGTGACTGTTGTGTTGCTCTCTGAGATTTCAAGCCCGTGCCTGTGCATCCAATTAGATATATTATTAATTACAGGGTCTAAGATTTGTATGCGTTTTTGAAGACTCTAGCCTCAGCATAGACACAGAAATCGTCTGCATAACCAATTAGCTGCGTGTTGTTTGAGCATTCGTGTATGATTTTGTGTATATACAGGTTAAACAGGGGGGGAGATCAAACGCCACCCTTTGCCAAACCTATTCCAACTTGTCTATTTATAATACTAATAATAATAATAATAGCTCCACTAGTTTCTAGTATGACGCGGCTCAAAAAGTTGCTGAAGTTTGAGATTAGTGGACGCTTGTCAAGAACTGACAAACCCCATAATAATAATAGCTATATAGGGCTACATGGTCAGAGACCACTCACAATGGTGTGAAAATCATCCCGATCTGGACTTCATGACGCAACAAAATCTGCGCGACCAAGTAGCACGCCTGCGACGCAGGATGAGGCGATCGAGACGAAGAAAGTCGAGAAGGTTGTCCCAAATACCGGTACAGCCATTGACACCTGCAAGCCCACCAACGGGAGGTGGGCAGATAGCCACTGGGTCTTCCCCAGTAAATGCAGTAATAACATCCTCTTCACCTGAAAAAAATCTTCGTGAGGATTTTTTATCCCTTCTCTCGCCTCACTCTGAACGCACCCGACTTGGACACAATAAGTTCAAAGTTCGTGCTGATCGATCGATCGATCGAGCTCAGACGCGGCAGTGGCTACATGGCGGGTCCCCCGTCGAGGCGTAAGCACAAAATTACCCATATTTTTTATATGGAAGCTTTACGCCTCGAACGAGAGAAACCTTCAGGCCGCCTTAGATGCTGTTGCTGAGTACACTGCCGCGATAGGTATGCAATTCGGGTTGAAAAAATGCGCTTATCTACAGAGGAAAAGGTTTTGACAACGGTGAAGACGTTCAATTGGTTGATGGGAGCACTATAAAACATCTTAATGCCGAAGGGTCTTACACATTTTTAGGCATCAGTGAGAGAGGTGTCCAAGATGTCACTCTTATTAAGCAGGCCCTTCGCAGCAAGTATATGGCACGACTTAGGCAGATATGGAGATCCTGTCTGTCTGGCAATAACAAGATCGCTGCCACAAATATGCTTGCTGTCCCATTAATTTCATACACTTTTGGTGTAATGAAATGGAATGTTGATGATCTTAAGGATCTCGACAGAAGAACCAGAAAGATCATGAACATCAACCGAAGTCTTCACCCGAAATCTTCTGTGCAGCGCATTTACCTCCCTCGTCTAAACGGGGGTCGGGGATCACTCAATCTGGAGTGCTTGCACGATCGACTCGTCTTGGTTACAGCTAACAGTATCCTCAGAAGTAAGGACCCACTATTAATTCTGTCAGGATTTCAAATACATTATCAAGGACCAAGAGATGTTGGACAGTGACTCATTCACTTTCATAAGTGATGTGACGAACTCAATTTCATGGCTTGATCATTGTATTATAACAGCAAACCTTTCAGACCAGTGCAAAAATATACACATAGACTATTTGTGTACTATGTCGGACCATCTGCCGGTATTTTTCGTCTTGGACATGACGGATTTGGAGCAACAGGTTCCCATAGAGAGAATGCAGAACAATAGAATGAACTGGAGTGTGAATGTGCGTGAGTGCTTTAGTAGAACATGTGTGAATGAACTCGCGAAAATTGTGATTCCGTCGGACTTAAGTAAGTGTGAGGACACAAACTGCATGGATGTGGGTCACTGCGTGAACGTGGATAATTTATATCGCGAAATTGTGAATACGTTATTACGTGTCTCCAATCATACGAATAAATATGCCAGAAAGAAAGCGCGCAAGAGACATGGTGTACGTGGTTGGACGGGCAACGAGGACCTAATGTCTGCAAATAAAGAGGCAAGAGAAGCATTGCATATGTGGATTGATAGTGGAAGACCACGTTCAGGGGAGATCAATCGTCAGCGAATGATAACTAGAGCACGTTTTCGATGGCGCTTGAGAAGGCACAGACAAACCCTTGAAACACAAAAAGCCGATAACCTGACTGCACTGTATCAGTCCAGAGATTTTGCTACGTTCTGGAGAAGCACTGCAATTAAAAACAATAGCAATAGACCTGAACAAATAGATGGAGTGTCGGGAGAGTGGAACATCTCTGAGCATTGGAGAAATATCTTCATGAGGAGCGCCATTGATGGTGACAGTACACAACATTGCTGTAAACCAAATGGTGTTCCGCTTGAGGAATGCCTCGTCACTGCGGAGGAAGTTCGTGAAGCTATCTTGCATCTGAGGAGTGGGAAGACATCTGGAGCGGACGACATATGTGGAGAGCATTTACTCTATGCACCACAAAGTCTGCAGAACATCCTAGCAGATTGTTTTTCATTTATGCTGGTGCATTGTCATCTGCCAAAAGATCTCCTGACTACAGACGTTGTTCCAGTTCCAAAGGGGAAGGGCACAGTAACAAGTAGCGACAACTACCGTCCAATTGCTATTTCTACCGTGATCTCAAAACTTTTGGAAAGGATACTGTTAGCGAAAGCTGAAGAAAAATTTCAATGCGCCGATAATCAGTTCGGATTCAAGAAAAATCACGGTACAGAAATGGCAATCTATACCTTAAAATCAACCATTGCCAGATATGTAGCACGTCAAACGCCGGTATATGCTTGCTTCCTAGATCTCAGCAAGGCTTTTGATCGAGTGAATAGAGGGAAACTTCTTGAAATTCTAAGAAAGAAAAATGTTCCGGAACGCTTGGTAGATATACTAAGAGAATGGTTCGACGAAGAGGTCAAACGTGTACGTTGGGGTGCAGAAAGATCTGCTCCTTTTAAACATAATCTGGGAGTGAGACAAGGTAGCCTCTTATCACCTTATCTATTCAACCTGTATATGGATGACTTAAGTTTGCAGTTGAATAAGCTGAAAACGGGATGTGTGATGGGTTCCTGTGTTATCAACCACATATGCTATGCTGATGACATGGTACTACTCTCACCCTCTTTGGCCGGCTTGAGGGAACTAGTGAAGATTTGTGAGTGCTTCACCACAGAGCACGGACTGATATATAATGTCAAAAAGACTGAGTATATTGTTTTCCAACCGAAGTGCAAGAAGTACAGCGTACCTAATCTTAAGCTGTGTGGACAGATCGTACCGCGTGTTTCGTTCGTGACATACCTCGGTCACATAATGTGCGACGATCTTTCGGACAATGCAGACATTAGTAGGCAGTGTCGAATGTTGTGCGTGCGCGCCAATATGTTGAATAGACGATTTGCAAGATGTAGTAAAGGTGTGCGCAATTGCCTATTCAACTCATACTGTGCCTGTGTTTATGCATCAGCCCTATGGACAAATGCAACAAAGGCAATTAGACATAGATTCAGAGTGTGTTATAATAACGCCTTTAGAATTGTAAATGGCTTGGACAGATTTTGTAGTGCTAGCCTTATGTTTGCTCAAAATGGAATACCTGACAGTTGGGGTATGCTGCGCAAACGAATTTTTTCTCTGCGCAGCAGGCTTTGGCTGTCAACTAATAAGCTGATTGTTAACTGTCTGAAAAATGATGTTATGTTTAACAACCATTGGTGTAAGCAATTAGTGCTTCACTAAAACTTGAATCTGTATTGTGGACAGACTGGACCAATGGTTGTGTTATGTCTTATTTTTGTTTTTATTTTCTTTTATGTTATATCTTTCTTGTAAGTTATGTAATTATTCTGTTCACTATCTGTTTGTTTTGTTTGTTACTACTTGTATATTATATGTATATTGTTTTTGGCCTAGATGCCGGTTAATAAATGGTAATAATAATAATAATAATAATAA
Organism: Liopterus haemorrhoidalis; assembly: GCA_963971575.1. Lineage (NCBI taxonomy): Eukaryota > Metazoa > Arthropoda > Insecta > Coleoptera > Dytiscidae > Liopterus > Liopterus haemorrhoidalis. Next base: position 22,688,652 of record OZ020616.1, read on the forward strand.
TTAAAGTTCGTTAGTGAGCACGAATTTAGTGGCAAAGCGGCGTTTCTTTACCAGGCAGCGCGAAGAGCAGCAACGAGATTTAACCTGGCAGACTTGAGTCCCGTCAGAGAGAACGCTGGAGTACAACTCTCACGGGAGGACTACAAACAGAGTTACCAGTTCGGTGAAACGAGGGCAGATAGACATGTTGACAGAAGAACACATGAGTAAAAGTATGCACTCTGTGTTCTTCAGACATATTAAAAGTCTAGAGTTGTCCACCGAACTCACGTTCTCGTTTCTTAAGTCTGCTGGTTTGAGATCAGAAACAGAAGGTTTTGTGTTTGCGTGTCAGGATGGTGTTATAAATACTTTGGCGTACAGGGCCCGCATATTCCAAATAGCGGAGTCCACACTCTGTAGGTTGTGCCACCACCATCCTGAAACGATTATGCACATTCTGTCTGCTTGTCCATCTCTTGCAGCGTCGAGCTACATGTCTCGACATAATGCTGCTCTCCGCGTGCTCTACTATCATCTTAGACATGCCTATGGTATTGACCAAATATCGGTTATACCGTACGTCCCTTCTGACATAGAATCGGTGGTGAAAAATTCCAAGTGCCGTATTTATTGGAATTACTCCTTCCCCACCTCGAGGTTACTGACAGCCACTAAGCCGGACATAACCCTCCTGGATATCGAGACCAAACAGATGTTTGTGATCGAATTCTCAAGTCCAGCTGAGAAGAATATCTCTCTCAAGGAGGAGGCAAAGAGATCCAAGTATATGGACCTCTTGTCCGAGCTTAGAAAGCTGTATCCCGGGTATAAAGTTAAGCTTGTAGTCCTGATAGTTGGTGTTTTGGGTGGTACGAAAGCCTCCTATCGAAGGGAAATCGAGTCCATTCCCGTCTGCAGATCTTCTGCCAACTCTTTGATCTGCAGGATGCAGAAAGCAGTGCTACTCGGGTCACTCCGCATTGTGCGGGCACTGGATCTAGCGTAATTTCCGCGGCTGCATATCGCCAGGGTTTGGGATGCAGTCGTGTGTATTTAGCTCCACTTGTCTCTAGGATGACGCGGCTCAAAAGGTTGCTGAAGTTTGAGATTAGTGGACGCTTGTCAAGACCTGACAAACCCCATAATAATAATAATAATAATAATAATACTTTATTACCCAAAAATCAGTACAGATCAAGACTCGTCATGAGCAGTGTACTTTTACCCCAGAATATTATGCTATAACTTATGATAGAATGGAAACTAGCATAGTAATAGGTTTTTAAGCCTGACAAAGAAGTTGTCATTTTTAAGCGACGCATTGCAAAAATTGATTTAGATATTTTTTTAGAAATGGCGTCAGTGCAGTTATTCCACTTTAAGTAATGGTCAATTTCAATACCCAAATATTTAACTGACTCGGAATAGTTTAAAAGACTGTTGTCACATGTTAAAGTGTTTTTTAAAATGAATATATGACGTCTTGTCACTATTCACAGCTAATTTGTTCTGCTTCAACCAATTAGCATTTTTTTCTAGCATTAATACATTCGAGTGTTTAAGAAAATAAACCGTATCATCCGCAAAAAGTAAAACTCTACCTAGCTTAATCGACATTGCTGTATCATTAATATATAATAAGAACAGTAAGGGTCCCAGAATTGAGCCTTGCGGAACTCCTGATTTTATGGTTAGTTCTTCGGATTTGATGTCCTCAATTACAACAACTTGTCTTCTATTTTGGAGATAAGTTATAAACCAATTAAGTGCTGTTCCTCTTATACCAAGACATTGTAATTTATTAAGCAATATATTATGATCAACCGTGTCGAATGCTTTACTAAGATCCAAAAATACTGCTAGTACTTCATTTTGCTGATCAAGACCTTCATAAGAAAAATCAATTAATTTAATAACGGCATCCTCTGTAGAACAGGATTTTCTAAAACCAAATTGTTCTGTACTTTTTTACAGAACAGTGTTCTACATTTTTTTCTAGATAATTCAGAAGTCTAACTGACATTAACTTTTCTATTAATTTTGCAAAGATGGAGATTAGTGATATCGGTCTATAATTTTCAATGCATGTTTCAATACCTTTTTTGAAGATGGGAGTGACTTTAGATATTTTTAACTGGTCGGGAAAGAGCCCTTGTTCAAAACTTTTATTTATTAAACACGTTAAAGGTGTTACGGGATACTGAAGGGACTTTTTCAGTACAGTAGAATTTACCTGATCTAATCCTGGTGCCTTATTTGATTTGAAACTGACGATAATATCAGAAATTTCTATTTCGTCAGTTGGAGTTAAAAACATAGATTCTGAAATAGATGTGTTGTTATTTAAGTAACTATTATCTGTTAAAGGTAATATTAAGATTATCTTTGGTATTAACAAAATATCTGTTGAACTTGTTGGTAATAATTTCTTTACATGTTATTTCATTATTATTTACAATTAAAGTAATATCGTGGTGCTTTTTAATATAACCCAGATCTAATTTCAATATGGTCCATACAGTCTTGGATTTGTTGTCAGAATTCAAAATTAATGAATCGTTATACTTTCTTTTTGCCACATTAAGTACATCATTAATTTTTTTTTTATAAACCTTATAAAAATTATTAGAAACTAGATCTTCTTTTTTAAGGTAATATAAATTTTCTAAATTCGTTGCTGACGTTCTAATTCCTTTAGTAATCCATTTATAATTAACAGATGTATTATTGTTATTGATACATTTAGATTTAGTGGGGAATGCTTGATCAAAATAATGGTAAAATGTTCGTAAAAAATATTCAAATTTGACTGTAATGTCAGAGTTCTGTTCAAGCATTTCCCATTGTTTTTTTGCTAGTAAATAATTAAAGTAGTCATAATTAAATGAATTAAAAACTCTAATTTTTTTGTGCAAGATACCATTAGTATTTATAGGCGTGAATAAAATTTTTATAATTTGACCTGAATGGTCAGAAATACCGGAATGATAAACCATTGATACATAAGAAGTTTTTAAATTTGTTAGAATATTATCTAAACATGAGTTAAGTCTAGTGGGTTCATTGATAGTTATATCTATATTATAGCAAGCCAATATATCTTTAAATCTAGTAATTGTGTTCGAGTTCTTTAGAAAATTTATATTAAAATCTCCACATATTACGACTTTATAATTTTTACTTTGCTCAAAAATTAAATTTAAAAAAGTCTTCATACTATTGAAAAAAATATCAATATCTCCACTAGGGGACCGGTAAATACAAACTAAAATAATATTAATCGAAACATTACAGATTTCAATAGCACAACATTCAAAATTTTTATCACAAGACAGTGTATCAAGATAAGATACTTTTTTAGTAACTAAATTGTCCCTTGTTAGTATCATCGAACCACCATTTTTAAACATAGTTCGACAGTAAGCGTTAGCGGTATAGTAACCAACAAATAAAGAAGCACAGTTTTCAAGACTACCAATCCAATGTTCTGTGAAGCACAAAATATCATATTGGTTTTCACTACAGTTTATCTGCATTTGCAATATCTTGTTAGATAGACACTGCATATTTTGATGAAGAATCTTTAAGATGGTTTGTCTTGAATTTTGTTTTTCTCTAAAAAACGTGTACTTGAAGTTCTGTTCTTGAAATAATTTAGAAAAGTCCCTGCTGGCCAATTTTGTGGGTCCATGATTATATCCTTATATTCCACTGAATAACCTATCTTAAATGACTTGTATGTTTCATATTTGGCCTTTAGTTCTTCGCAAAAATACAAGGTATCTTTAATTTTTTTCAAATGAAGTTTTAAATCTTCATCGGAGACTGTAGGTGACAGACGTGATACAAATGTCCAAGTCAACTTCTGAGAAAGTAATATTGTTTCATATGATAATACAGCTACCACCGTAACCATCATCTCTGTTACTACAAATTACATTATAATGTTTGAATTTTGGCGTAGGTTTGTCGGGTTTGAACCAAGTTTCAGATATAAGTGCCACCGCAACTTTGTATTTTTGTAATATTCGTTCAACGTGTTCTTTATTTTTAATTGCTGATCGCGTATTCCATTGGATAATATTAAAATCCATTATTGTTTTTTATTTATGTTGTTCGCGTTCTTATTTATTCGATCTTCTATTATTTTTTTTTTCCTCGTCAGACATTATTTTGTTTTCCGACGTAACATGTGATATTATGTCGTATACTGTTGTTTTTATTAATGTTTCGATTGTATTTAGCGTCAAATTATCATTGGATTGACGGTTAGAATCTGATTCGTAGACTAAGCTTGAGTGCTTGTTCGCGTTTTTAAGGCGGCGCACAACCCTATAGTTCTCAATAGTTTCTTATACAAAACTGATAATCGGAAATAAAATGAATAACAATCTATATATCAAACTTTGCAGCGAATTTTTATCTATCTAATAGGATATTTTTAATTCTAGAAAAAACTGTTTTGTAATTGTAAATAAGCAAATTGCATTATAGACGCCATCTTGTAAACCAATCGACGCATATTTGCGTACGATGCGGCAAATTGTAGCTAAAGCTTCATTCTACAAATATCTTTGTAGCTATTTTGCTCTATTGTGAAAACTACTTACAGTTATTGTACTTGGTAGTCTATTTTTGCCGCCATGTTGAATCTGCCGCGGTTTTCAAAATAGGTATTACGGGTAAAAATGATTCAATTTTCGTGAAGAATACGTGTACCAAGTGGCATTCCATTATCATCAAGCATAATATTTTTCGTCGAAAGCTCTAAATTATATGTAATCAAGTCGAAAAAAATGTTGACGTATTATTTGAACATTTCTACACAAAACTATTTAAATATAAAAATTATTCGAAACCCACAAATAGATTTAAAAAATTACAGACCAATATCGCTGATGTATATTTTTAAGTTATTGAACGATAATATTTTTACAATAAATGTTTCTACAATTAAAAATACCCTATTAGATAGATAAAAATTTGGTGCAAAATTTGATGTATAGATTTATACTAATTTTATTTTAGATTGTTAATTTTGTATAAGAAACTAGTAACCTCTGGGGGTTATACGCAGCCTTAAAGAAAAGATCTTGTGGTGGGAAGTCGATTGCATTGTCGCGAATCATGTTTATTTTAGGTTGTGCCTTGCGTATTTGTGTAAATTTAATATGTTTTTGAATGTTTTCTTCTCTATCTAATAGAGATGGCAACTGCGTTTTATTATTTATTATTTTATTATTTACAGCATTCGCATATATGCCGTTATTCAAAACTGAATTTTTTGAATCTTCATATGCCATTCCTTTATATGCCATGTTTATTTTTATTTGTTTCGCTATTAGGTGTTCTGGACACTCTTTGTTAGTCGAGCTATGACCCTCGCTCTTACACAAAATACAAAATAATTTATTTTTGTTGTCACAATCATTAACATTATGATTGTTTCCGCAATTTCTACAGCGTTCGACTCCTTTGCATTGTTTACTTATATGTCCAAGACGCAGACATCTGTAACACTGCATGACAGGGTACACATAGGGGGTAACCGGGCAGCAAGTATTCCAAATGTAAACGTACTCAGGTAGAATTTGTCCCTCAAATATAATAATACAAGTGCCTAATTTTTTAATTTCTAAATTGTTAGTAGTTACGTTAAGAACGCGTTTAGTCATCCTACGTATTGATACTACTTTTGCATTGCATTTAATTGCTTCTAAAAGATCAGTTTCATTTTCGTTACGGTCCACATTCCTAATAACACCCTGACGCGAGTCAAATAATTAGGAATATATGCTTGTAGGTTATTATAGTTTAGAATAACGAGTCTTTTAATAAATTTGCTGCATTGCAGTTATTTAATTCTATTCTGATTCTAGAGTAGCCAACTTTATTAATTTCGTCAACTTCGTTTTTATATGAGAATGTACTTTGATATATTAATTTTCCTCCTGACATAGGATGTAATGATTCGCGGTTTTTATTCTCTACGTAAATATAAAATGGTCATTTTATATTTGTTATTTATACTTTTTCCATCATTATTATTAATTTTAGGGGTTATATCTGTGTTTTTGTTTACATTTACATTTGAAAGATTTTCCGTATTTGACAGCTGTGAATGCCCGCTTAGGTCGGGTATTATTATATTTTTAATAGCATATATATAATAGCATTTTACAAAAATCAATACTTAAAATTATGTCTTTTAAACCCAGAACTTACTCATCATCACAAATCTTTATTGATATGCAAATTTTAGATACAGAACGTTTATATATTTGGGCAATTGCAAAACACATATATAAAAATCCAGGCATAATAAACTATCCTGAGCATAGTTACAATACAAGGTCGAAGATTAACCATCTTGCAGTCCCTATTAAACATAATAAAGTGAAGTATGAACATTACTATTTGTATTATTCTTATAAAATTCATGATCTTTTAAATGAATATATAAAATCAAATAATTTAAATTTAACATCACATAATTTCAAAACAATTCTTAAAAGATGGATTAGTAATGTACCAAATTACCAGGTACAATCAGTATTCAAGTAGTTCCGTAGTATATTCAAGATTATAAAACATAAATATTAAAAAAATAAATAAATTTAAAAAAAAGCATCTGCTGTAATAAAGGGAAAAAACTCTTGTTAATATTGTATCAGATATTATCTTATTATTATTCAATTATAGTTATTATTTATAATATGTATGTATATATATATATATAATTTTTGAGCATTTTGATTTTTTTTTTCATCTGTACATTGTAGTGCGATAAAAAAAAAATAATAATAAAATGCTGTAAATAATTTAGTTTAAGTAAATAAATAATATTTTTGTTTATTATTAAATGTTAAAATACTGGTCATAATATATACTGCTAACATTTAACTTGTATATTACCACGCGCTGAACATTCTTGTTCTTTGTGGGTTAATTTATTAAATGTTTTTGTTTTTATTGTTAAAATCGTAATGTTGCCCAATACGTACGTGTCTGTAATTATTTATATACACACACATGTATATTTTGTATAATATTGTAAAATTATTGTAACTGGAAACAATAAAATTATTATTATAAATTATTATGTATTATACTTTTTGGGGGGTTTTGCGCACGAGATCTACTATTGCTAGTTTTATGAGCTTTGCCAACCTTAAAACTAATGTTAGTGTCTTTCTTGCCTCTACCTCTTGAGGATTTTCGAGGTTTAGGAGAATTATCATTATTATCAGAGTACTTATCTGGCGGTTCCGCGTTCTGGTTTTTTTTTTCTCATCTTCTGATCATTATCCACCGACCATGGTCGGTGGATAATGATCACTATTTTAACTATAACACAGACAATAAATTGCCGAATTCTTTTTTTAAAAACAGTCAGAAGTACATATATTAGTCACGCACTTCACTGTTACACAGTAACAAACTCGCACCACCATACACTAGTGAACTCATGTACGGACTAACATCGGAGATATAGAAGTTTATATCGAATAGATAACAGTTCGAACTGTTATCTGCAACATCAAATAAAATCTCGATCTGATAAAAAATAACCTTGTTTAGAGCAGGCTCATCATATCTGTAAGGTATCGTGCTCAATATTAAATTTATTTGGTTGCAGGTAGTCACGATTTTTTAAAAATCTTTGCTAGATCTCCATCCTTTCCAGGGAAGTTATTTCTTCCTTCTATTATGAAAACATAGTCTTTTGTAGTGAATTTTTCGGTCAGTTTATTTAGATTCTTTGTCACATCAGATAATGTAGCCCCAGGCTACAATTTTTAGTTAAAATTCGGCTAGAAGACGTCGCTTTATGTTTGCTCAAGTTAGGTTCTACTCTAGGTATGGAATCAGTCTGGGTACTCGCGATAGCTGTAGATGTTGAACACTCCGAGTTGTCTTTGGTTTAACTTTTAATTTAGAATTGAGATCAGTTTGTATTCCAATGTTTTTAATCAACTTCTTAGTCTGGGTCGTCAATTCAGCTGTACTTGGGGATTTTGTTGCTATAATTTCGTGTTGATCACATATCAAACTGCTCTTGTTGTCGTTCTCGTAGTCATTTCTAGCAATGCAATTTTATCATTTAGTTCTTGATAAACAGATGATATTTCAGTTAATTTGCTTTGTAGTCTGACATTAATTTCGCATTTCATGTCAGATTTATCGGCACATAATATTGTTTCGTAGCTAATGTTTGGGCTACATGATAAGTTTTTGTTTAATTTGTTGCTTTCTTGTTAACATTTTTTTTTTTAATTTCGTCAGAATAAATAAGTTAGAATTTAATTTGTAGGTTAAAATTTGAAAATTTAATTTGTGTTATGTTCTTTGTCAATAAATAAAAAAATAAGTACCAAATAGATGTCAAAAATTAAAAATTAAAACAAAACATATATTTTCTCAGTTAGTAAAAAACAATATTTGGACGGTTGGGACACACAAGAACACACATTTCACTGCCTGGGGTTTGTCAGGAGGACTTTAAAATTTGACTACACAGGGTAAACCACGGAATAGGGTTACAATAAAGATAACAAAGGAAGTTGACTATAGATATTAAGAATTTTAAATCTTGTACATATTTTTTTCCCTTTATATGTTACTAACAATGTTCAGATCTGTCAAATTTGGTTTAAACTTACGGTTCTGATATTGATAATATAAAAAATAAAAATTAATGCCAGTAGCGAGGTTGGAACCTGGGACCTCTCGCTTCGTAGTCTCGTACTTACTCCACTAGACCACTATCTATATGTATAAAATATATTTATAAGTATACAGGTGACCACCAGAATTTGAGATCATTAAATATATATTTAATGATCTCAAATTCATTATAGTATTAAGGCAAGACTATAAAATTGTTTAAAAAATATCACCAATTAGTTAAAATATATGATAAATAATGTGTACTTCCGGTGGTTTTACGTTTACATTACGTGGTGTAAGTAGAGTTTTGCACTGATTTCCGTTTATATTTACAATTAAAAAAAAAACAGGAAGAGATTTTCGATCTACGTGGAACACAGTTGAGTCGGTACAATTGATATGATTATTATTATAACATAACAACCAAATAAATAAGATCGCCAACTATGACATAATATCACAATACTTCCTCCCAATGAAAATTAAGTACTTCCCAAACGGTCGCAATTGAGAAGTTCAGGAGCACGCTGGACACGACGAGGTCGCGGTGTTTCAAGATGTTCCCTTTGAGAAACAATTTTTTCTGCACTTCCTGGTGCTGCTGGACTTTCTGATAATGGAAGAATGACTTGATTTCTGGAAGGCATTCTGTAAATTAAAATTTTAGATTTGTGATTAGATGCTTTTTCTAACATTTCTTTTTCGTTTCCTGTAGCCCTACGCAGGTGATCTGCGTGACAGAAACGAACGTTATCCACAACTTTAACCAGATAAGTTGAATGGTAACCCTAACTATTTTCCCCTTCAACCATAATATTTTTTTGTTTCTTACATTTCTAACCCATACTAGTGCATCTAATGCAAAATTTTTATTTTCTCTTCTTATGTCAATTTTCTCTTTAAAACAATTTTGTTTTGCATTTATTTTTTCAAAAAAATTTGGTTTTAGTATAGATAATCTAGTTCTCAAAATTCTTTTGAGAAATAATTTAGACGGAGTTAGACCTGTAGTCGTGTGAGGAATATTTAGATAAGCGAAAAGGAAACAATCAATATTTCGTTGTAAAGATCTTCTGCCGTTTTTCTTTTAGTCATGAAGACACTGTTTTAGCAACACAGTTTTGTAAGTCTTAACGGCATTTTCCGCTACTCCGTTAGATTTAGCATGGTAAGGTGGAGTCAAAATTAATCTAATACCGTTGGATTGGAAAAAAAATTTAAATTCAGAATTAGTCAATTGTGGACCATTATCCGAAACCAAAGATTCAGGCAAACCAAAATTAGAAAATAAAGTTCTAAGAGTATTAATTGTAGCTGCTGTATTTATTTAACATTATTTTAACGTCAACCCATTTAGAATAACTATCTAAAATAATTAGAAAATAATTATTGCCCAATTTCGCGAAATCTATATGAATACGCTGCCAAATTCTATGTGGCTATGTCCAAGGATGATGGTTCGCATCTTTTACCGCCGGCCTAACTGACTGACAAACTTCGCATATTTAGCGATGCATATGGCCTTGTCTATATTGAACCACCAAACATAAGTTCTTGCTAAATTTTTCATTCGGGAAATACCCGGATGTTCTTCGTGTAATAGTTGCAGCAAGTAGGCTTGCTACTGCTGGGGTATAATTACTCGGATATGATTGCAGTTCCCTAACATTGTTAGGTTGTTTGACATTTTTGATTGCCTTCAATTTATCATCGGTTGGGTGTATACCTTTAGCATTTATCTTGTGTCCTAAGAACTCAACTTCCGAACTACAAATAGCAAACTTATTGCCGTTTAATAAAACACCGTGTTCTAAAAGACGCTGAATAGCTATTTCCGTCTTAGGTAAACAGTCAAGTTTATTTTCACCTGGAATGATTAAATCGTCAAAATAACGTCCTACAAAATAAATGCCACTTAGAACCTTTACCATGGCTTGCTGAAATAGTGCAAGAGCTGCATTTAGCCCAAAAGGAATTCTACTAAATGTGTACAAACCTTTGCACGTTGTAAATGTTAGTAGTTCTTGCGATTCTTTGGCTAATTTGAGATGCAAATAAGCAAATTTTAAGTCAAGTTTAGAAAAATATTTTCCTTTTGAAAGCAATTTAAATAAATCGGAAGGAACTGGAAGAGCATAATGGTCTGTTCTAACATATTTGTTCAAAGTTTTGTTTGTTTCAATGAGATAAGCGCTTCTTATATATGTGTGTCTGTGTCTGTGTTTAATAATTGGTCCGGACTTGTCAATTCCGACCCTGAGTTTTTCTCTGTTATCACCAATACACAAAATAATACATTACAGTATATATGAAGCCATGAAAGCAAACAATATTACGCCAAAACAGATCAGAAATTCTCTTATAAATGAAGAAACGAGATTAAATGAAGACGAAAATATGAAGGCTTATAAGATCAAATAAAAAAAAATATATGGAAGGAAAAATTGTAACATGTTATTTTTATGGCAAGAAAAGCCCATATACAGAAAGATTGTTGGCAAAAAGAAAAGAATAGGAGCAAGACAGAAACAAAAAATTTATAACTAATCAGAACACGAGATACTCGAGAGAATATAATGAAAGAAGAAAGAAAGTAAACAAAGTACACGATAATGAAAGTGATGATGAAGATATAGACTACTTGGTAACTTTGGTCAGTCATGAAAAACGGAAGAAGAGAAAAGTGTCATGGGCAATTGACAGTGGTGCGACCTGTCATATATCTAATAATCCTAAAAATTTTGAAGATTATAAAGAAAAGAACTATGGAAGTATAACAGTTACAGATGGAACTTTGCGAGAAATTGTGGTAGTTGGAAGCGTAACCCTGATACCGGAGACAAACAGTCAGTATAATTCTGTTAATTTAAAAATATTATTTGTGTTCCAGATCTGGATGATATTGTTATCTGTCAGTTAACTAGATGATGCGGGTCTGGAGAATTGAAAACGAATCAAAGAATAGAAGTTCTCAAAGAATAAGAAACATGCCTGATAGACTTATTTTACGTCCTGAAAATAAAAGTTATGGTAAATTATCAAAAAATGAACAAACAGCACCAAGAAATATCAAAGAAGCAATAAATGGTCACTGTGAAGAGGATTGGATGAAGAGTACGGATGAAGAAATGAAATCACATAATGAGATGATTACATGGAAGATAATTAAGACAGAAAAATATATTCATATCTTAAAATCAAAATAGGTATATGTGTTTATGGTTTAGAAGGTATTAGATTTAAATCCAGGCTAGTAGCAAATGGTTATTTTCAAAGAAAAAATGTTGATTATTATGTAACCTATTCACCTGTACTAAAGCTAGCCAGTCTTAGAATTATATTAGCTGAAGCATATAAACTAAATTTGGTACTGAAACAAATGAATGTGAAGACGGCATAAAAATTAAATGAATATGTATATATGGAACTCTCGGAAGGCTATTTTAAAGATAAATCTAGAGAAGAATACGTGTGCAACCTGGAAAAATCACTGTATGGTCTAAAACAATCAGGACGAGAATGGAATTTTGATTTAGACATGGAATTAAAGAAACTGAACTTCAAAAGATTGGAAAGTGACTGTGTTAGTGAGAGTGATTGGAAAGTGAAAGAATTTGAAAGATGTGTGTATATATAGAAAGATAAAGAAGGTTTAATAATGTTAGGAGTATATGTAGATAACTTGTATAGCTGCATCAAATGAAAAATTAATTACAATATATCCAGAAATAAAGAAAAAAATTGACGTTAAAGACTTTGGAGAACCAAATATAATCTTGGGGATGAGAATAAAGCAAGATAAAGAAAAAGGAATCATAACAATTGATCAAGAAAGATATATCGAAGAGTTACTTAAAAAATATAATATGGAAGACGCTAAAGGAATAAAAACTCCAATGGAAATAGGATTGGTCCTGGAGAAAAATGAAAAACCGTTTGACCAAAATATTTCTTATCAGTCGTTGGTTGGCGGATTAATGTTTTTAGTACAAGGTAGTAAACCAGACATTACTTATCCGGTACATTATTTAAGTCAGTTCAATAATTGTTTCGATAGTACTCATTGGCAACACCTAAAACGAATTTTAAGATACTTAAAAGAAACAAAATATTTGAAACTTACATTTGGAAAGAAAGTAATTTGACGGGTTATACTGACCCCAACTGGAATACTAAAGAAGATGGAAAATCTACTTCAGGATATTTGTATTTATTGAACGGTGGGGCAATTTCTTGGGCTTCAAAAAACAGCCAATTATAGCTATGTCCACGTGTGAAGCTGAATAAGTAGCTCTTTGTGAATCGATGAAAGAAGGAAAATGGATAAAAAATTTATTTACTGAATTAGAAATGGAATTATCAAAAAATGGTGATAAATTAACAATATACTGCTATAACCAATCTGCACTTAGTATAGCAAAGAATGGAATAAATAGTAGTAGATCAAAACACATGGATTAAAGATATTTATATGCAAGAAAGGAAATTGAAGATGGAAATTTTTAATTAAAATATATACCAACGAATCAGATGTTAGCAGATGGATTTACCAAAGCATTACTAGCAGAGAAAATTGTTAAAATAAATAAATCAATAGTATTGATAAATTAAATATTAAATATGATGGTGACTTGATTTTAAAAAGCGTATCGGAGTTTGCTGTTTGTTTTAATGAGATAAGCGCTTCTTAAAATTCAAGTAACCATGGTTACTGATAATGTTGGATGTAATTGACATGTACTGAAAATTATTTTAGACTTATATATATATTAATTGGATCTTGACGTGAGTATGTATAAATAAAACTTCTCTGTTGATCGTCAAATAATAAAATATATATTATGAATTAATAAAATGGAGACGTTTCGGCCACGAAAATGTGGTCATCATCAGTCTACAATAAAATGGAATACATAAGCATATTAAAAAATATAAAAAATATAAAAAACAGAAATAATGTCAAAAATATAAAAAAACATCAGGAGAACGTATAAAATAAGTGAATAAATAAATAAATAAATAAATAAGTAAATAAATAAATAAATAAACCACGGCGTAGCAAATACAAGCGTACTCAAATGTAAAATGCACTAAAAAAGAAATCAAGACAGCTTACCTGAGGAGGTGTGTGAATAGTTTACACCAGTTAGAAATAGAATGAGTCCGTAAATTACGGTACAGAAAAAATATAAAGAATTTGAAATTTTTATTAAAAAGATTGAACATGCGCATATGCAACGATTTAGTTTTTAAAATAATCAGTTAATGACGTATAAGATGCACTGAGTTTCTGTGTGTCACTGCGTTTGTTTACGTTTTTGGAACGTACTTTGGATGTGTAACATTTCCGAGACAAGCCTTTTCCGTTGTGTTTTTCAATATCTAAAATCTGTACTTGATTATAGTCAAACTTATGGTTGTTTTCGTTGGCGTGTATAGCTAACCCAGTGCTAAGAGGTTTCAATCTGGTGTCGCTTTTATGCTGCGTGAGCCTACATTTGAGCGCCTGACTGGTAGTGCCAACATAAATTTTGCTACAATCAGTACATGGAATCGAATAAACAACATTGGCTTTCGACGTTTTTTCGACCCTTGACTAAGTTGGCTGTAATTTTGCCTGTTATTGTTGCAAGTGGTATAAGCAACATTAACATTATACTTCTCAAATATTTTCTTATAGCCAATTGACGACTTATTTACGTATGGAATGAAATATAATGTAAACTTTCGTTTTTCTTAGGTCGTTGAATTTATTAATTCATAATATATATTTTATAATTTGACGATCAACAAATAAATTTTATTTATATATATATATTGTGTTGTATGTTAATATATAAAATAAAATTATAATCATTACAAAGTAGTTCATCAATTGTATAGTTAAAAACTATGAGATTTAACTTTTTCGTAAACGATAAAAAGTGACATTTATTAAGGTTTAAATGTTATTTATTTTCTTGGCAATAAGCAAAGGAATTTTGCAAGTCGTTATTTAAATTGATGCAGTCCTGCAAGTTAGTTATCTGTTTAAATACTTTATGATCATCAGCGTAAAGTATAAATTTGGAGTGCTTAAAACAGGCAGTTATATCATTTAAGAAAATTATAAATAGAACTGGTCCTAGATAACTTCTTTGCGGTACCCCAAATGCTACAGGAACGGAATCAGAAATGCAGTTATTTAAGGTAACTGCCTGGGACCTATTATTTATATAGGATTCAATCCATTTGAGTAAATTGCCATGGATTCCAATCGAAATTAATTAAGTAATTAATAAATTCAAATTGACTTTGTCAAACGCCTTGCCGGTCCTATAACATCCACCTGTCCTGAGGAGCCTACGAGAGATCGCAAAAATTCTGTATAGGGTAGCAGGTTAAATATGTTAGATCTTTTAGGAGTAAAGCCATGCTGCTGAGAAATAATACGGGAATTGATAGATGCAGAAATAAATTTAATAATAATATTTTCGCAAAAATATTCAATTTTGATATAGGCCTATAATTTTCAATATTATTTTTCAAGTCATTTTTAAAAACTGGTGTTATGAGTGCTTGTTTCCACTTGTCCGGAAATACTCCATGTTTTAGAGATTTATTAAATAAAATATGCAGCGGTTTGCATAAAGCACAGTTTTTAATAAATATAGGCGAAATTTCATCAGGCCCAGGTCCCTTAGTTATATCTGTCGCCGTTAATAAGTTCGAGATTTCGTGTTTACGTATAAGCTTCAGATTAATTGTTTCTGAATAACAGTGTTTAGAGGGAGATGAATCAATAACAGTATTGAGTTCAAAGCTCGAGGCAAAGAATGTATTGAACATATGGCAAATATCGTTATTATTTGTAGCTGTTACATCATCAAGTTGCAGGCAAGGTGGTATGGTTGAAACTTTTTTTTTTATTAAATACAAAGTTCCAAGATTTTTTATGGTTAGTTTTTAGACTGTTAGTTGTCAGTATAATAATCCAGTCGAGATAATCCTTTTTTACTGCATCTCTTAACCTACGTCTCAAAGTAGAATAAATTAAATAAACAGACCCTTGATTATAAGTTTTTAATTTTTTGTGGTACTTATTTTTTTTTCGCGAAACATTTTTATGTATGATTGTGCCACAATGGAAATTTGTTATGATTTTTGACTTACAAGGGACATTAGCTTCAATGAGAGAATCAATAACGTTGTAGAAAGCCTCTGTACAAACATTATCTTCATCATGCGATAAGATCTCATTCTAATTTTTACAGTTAAGTACGTTATTAATAAGGTTGTAGTCGGCAGAAGCATAGTTGCGTTTTAAATAATTAGCTTTAATATGTGATATTTGATTTTTTAATTTGCACAAGAAATGGACAGATTTATGATGGGAATCTTCTTTAAGCATTGGTAAATCATAACTATCAACTACAAATCTATCAACTATACACAATACTAAATCAAGAATTCTGTTATTTATATTGCTCTATTCTTGGTCCAGTTTTTTTTATTATTTATTTACATGATTTACCTGCATCTAAAAATATAGAAATGGCACTATTTGCAGATGATACTGCCATATTTGCATCTGGAAAATAGCCTAGAGTTGTTATTAATAAATTGCAAACTGTTCTAAATCAACTTCATAAATATTACAATAAATGGAAGATAAAAATAAATACTAGCAAGTGCCAAGCAATTTATTTCACTAATCTTAAAAATAATCATGTAAATCGTTTGTACTATAACAAAAAACTAATTGCATGGAGCAAAAATGATGATGCATAATATCTACAGTCTAATTAAGAGTAAGAGTTACTTAAGTACTGAAAATAAATTATTGTTGTATAACATAGTGATCAGACCAATATTAACTTATGGATCTGCAGCCTGGGCTATTGTATCGACAAGTTATTTAAATGACGTGCAGGTTATTCAAAATAAATGCCTGCGAATGGCTACACAATTAAGAAAATTTAACCGCATTACTTTCATACACGAAGTAGCAAACCAACCAACTATAGAAGAATATATATTAAAAAATGCAAAAAAAATTCTATGAAAAGTGCAGTATTCATACGAACCCATTAATAAATGCAATTGGTCTGTATAACCTAGAAGAATTACCAAAACGACACAAGAGGAGGTTTCCGAAATATCGTTTGCTTCAACACTTAAACACATAACATTTACACTCTCACATAACATTATCACATATTTCTCAACTTTTGTTAGGTTTTTTGATATTTTTCCTAGAAATAAAGAATATTACTCTAATATCTGATAACCAGTGCATATAATAACATATCCAAATACAGATTGTGTTACTTTTGTAACGGGTGCTGTGTGCTAACCATGTAATTTTATGTTTTTTAATTATTTACTGAATAAACTTATTTATATATATATATATATATATATATATATATGTCAGAGCCCTTAAATGATAAATAAAGATTCGTAAGAATCACAACATTTATTCAAACTAATAGATTTATTTACAAAAATAACTATAATGTTCATGGTTGTTAGCGGACACGTCTGTTCTCTCCCGCTACCGGGCTCTGTCGTCCTCGTTCCCCTTCCCGTCACACGCGGCGCCACAAGTTCGTACTGCTGACTGCCTAGGTTGCCTCCGTACAATCACGTCAGGACCGTACATCAGGGAATTTGGTTTCCAAATTCGCTGACATATATATATTAACGTTATCCTGGAGATTGTCATTGATAATTTTAGTAACATTTTCAGAGAACACATTAAGTTTGTCAGTATAGTCCGGTATGTAGACAAAACATATATGAATTTTAAACATATTGTAACCTCCACATTCTTAAATGTGCTGATCTCACTAAAAAAATCAAAGATATTGTTCCAATTCATATGAATTTTATTCAACCAATTTCTTCCTAGAAATGCAGTTTGATTTCCACTTCCTTTCATAAGGACTACAGGTAACTTCTCATTCAATTTCCATATCTAACTCGAGCATGAAACTTTCCCAAAATCATAATGATTTCTCCAGAATACGTCTTTAAAATCATTTAAGTAGGAGCTAAAACCTTATCAGAAAAATATTTGGAATACTAGTGCTCGGTAATAATAGTGACAACAGCACCAGCATCTATGTCCATAGTAGTAAACCTATTGTTAATTACTAAATCAACCTTATAAGAATCTTTGCTATGCATGGAATTAATCAAATTTGAAAAATAATAAATATCATATTCATCTTCAGGTTCGTATTCGTATTTCTATTTCTCGTCTTCCTCCTCTAAGTGCTCGACCATTCTCGTTTTGTTGGGTCTTCCTGACTCTTGTTTAGTTTTCCATGCCCATGCTAAATGACCCACCTTGTTACATTTATTGCATTCGTAATTCTTATATCGACAAGATTCATAGGAGTGTGCTTCTTTACAACGTGAACACTCTTGATAATTCTGTTTCTCGCTTGTTGTAGTATAACGTATATTACGGCCAGACTCCAGCGTTATATAGTTGGCATGCGCCAGTGTCCGCTCAGATCTCTGATCGGTCGCTAAAAACCTAAATGGGGAAAAATATGAATTCCGTAACCACTGTGAAGTGACTCCAGCGGCTATCAGCTGTCCAGGGCAAGGTAGAAGGCCGCCAGCCCAGTCTAGAGGTAGATGTGACTATGCAGGGTGGTCCTGTAATTACCAATACGTATGCGCGGCCTAAATTTTTATACGGCGCCAGTCACCTCGCTTCTATTGCCCTAAATTCTGGAAGAAAAACCCCAGGGGAAAGGAATAGAGTTCTCGTAATAGAAACACCAATGTACTCAATAACAAAATTTATTAACAATCGAAAAAATTATTATTCACAAAAAAAAATAATCAACAAGAAAAATCAAATGTAACTCTAACAACAAAAATCAAAATACCTAACAATGAATCAGACTTGTCAAAACAATCTGTATCCAAGCAAAACTCAAACTTTACTTAAGACTCAAATTATTCAGTTACTCAAAAATATTTAAATTTTACCAAGACAATCTAATAACAATAAGGCAAATTACTAGTTAAATATTCCCTTCGATGTTTGGAGTAGTACAAAAATCTAATACACAAAAATATTTAATAGTAAACCAAAAATACTGAAAGATAAGTACTCACAAACGAGAAAAAAAAAAAAAAATTAAACTTACAAAAAAAATTAAATTAACTCTGTAATGTGGTATAACAACCCAGTAACGTGTGATTGGATTACTTTTGCTACAACTGCCCTAGGGCTACGTGAACTTCTGCACGGATATTATACCACAGTGGCTATCTACGTTGAAGTGGTAACAGTATTCCTTGCGGTAATACTGCTTAGAAAAGTCTGGAAAGAGTTTAGAAATCGGAGGCCAGCGCCTAACAAAATCCGATTGAAATTTTTAATCACAACTATCTCTCGCCTTAACGCTAGTAAAATCCCAGTAGGATCACTGTCACTGTCGTCGCGTTGGTAAAAAAAAAAATAACCGACAGTGTCAGTGCTCCCACTCTATATATCCCCCTTAGAGCCCCTTTAAAACCCGTGGTACGCCAACCCAAAAAAATCTCCAACTAAGAATGCAACAAAAAAAAAGTTTCCGTACCACCCCACCCACTTGATTCTACGGAATAATTAAAATAGAAAAATTTAATACAAACAAAAAAATGAAGAATGGCCAGAATTACAATAAAAAAAAATGCTTTGTGGCTGAGGTTTGGCCCAAGTGATTTTAACGTTAATTTCCCTCCTAATTATTATTGCCCGACCCCTTGATAAAGTTAAAAGCAAGCAACACGAATACTCGGCCAGTGAGTATTCAAAGTGAGGGGCTAGCCTGTTTGTTCAAGTGCTAATTCACAACCTCGTATTATCAAGGGAATTTTTTTTTTTGACTTACAGACAGACTGAATTTACATTACCCGGCAAGAATTTACTATGAGCGAGTCATGAACAAAAATTATTGTACCTCAAAATTAAGGTGGAGACACAGCCCAACCGTTCACGCAACGAGCGTTACTCAAAACCAAACGACACCACGTGTCTGCATCTCAATAATTCAAAAACATTTCAAGATATACACAACTTGAGAGACATCAATGTATTTCCGCTAATATACACATCTCAAATAACAACACACACTTAATAATCATGGCCATAAATTATAAGGGCGTACCAGACGCAGCCCTACGCTATTAACGTTAAGAACCACAAAAAAACATCCCCAAACGGGAATTCCAATACGTTAATAGGGCAGGATTGCTTCCGTTACAAATTTTCAAAACATTTCCAAAATATACTTAGCTGAAACACAAGCAATTCTCGCAACACCCTGGAGAAACAGGTCCCAAACGATACAATAATTTTCGTACGACATCTCATGATTCGCTCCAAAAACGGCTCTTCAACCCTTACATGTGGAGGACAATATCTCTTCTCGAACGCAGAATACTCCCTCGAGAACGATCGCTCAATTCCGGCCCTCTACATGTCGCCACTATCTTTACAAAATACAAAGAAATACCTTAAATTAGAACTCTGGATCTGTGCAAACTGACTAGCGGGTAATACTGTATAAAAGAAAGATACCTTGGTGTTTTAGTGGCTAAATATTGTAATTCAACAGCCATCCAGGGGAGAAAACCCCTATTTCCGACCTAAGTCGCGTTTTGGTTTCCAAAACATGATGTATCACGTGCCCGTTCCGCATAGCGAATCCACAAGTAAATATAGTATTTAATTCTACAAATACTTTCACAATACTTGTGGATATAATTTGGCACGTGTTACCGAGGATCTGCCTCCTAGTAGAACATCTATACTTGAATTACAACATTTGAAGAGATCAAAATGGCATATCACAGCCCATTTTATGTTCTCTTCGCCACCCCCCTTCTCCTTCACCGAATATCAGTTGCACGTGACACAGGCTGTTCACGTGACCAACAATACAACATTCTGTCTTATCGGCACTTGCAAAAAGACGAATGTAAACAACATATATTTTACAAGTAGTAAGTATGTTCCTTATTATACGAAGTACATGCTAATCGTCTGTAATTTCCAGGTTCTAATGAAGTATATATAATTCTTTATTTATTTCCCCTAGGCTAGGCCTTGCGGCGTATAGGGTTTTAACTATTACATTGAGAAAAAAAATAATCATAATAATAAAATAAAATAATATAATATACATTTTATGATTTTATTTCTTCTTCTTCTTCTTCTACTTTCTACCTCCGGTGTTCATCTCTTTCTTCGTAATCTCTTTTCGGCTTCCGTCTCCGGTCTCCTTCCTTCTTGACTCCAGTTCTTCTTCCCCTCTTTCTTCGCTTCTCTTCCCTCTTTTCTTTCCTCCTCCATTGCCTCTTTCTTCCTTCCTGTACTCAGTTCTGTCTTACCTCTCCGCATTCCTTCCTTCTTTCCTCGAGTACTCTCTCCCACCTTTCTCCCTTTCCTTCTTCACTCAACAGCTCCTTTATCTCTCCCTCCCATTTTGTCATCTTTCCACATCTTTTTGTAAGATGTTCCAAGGATTCTTCCTCCTCTCTACACATTCTACATACCCTATCCTCCGGTTTTGCCCAATACTTACTACTCCGTTCTTCATTTCCGCATCTTAATCTGGCAATCCTTCTAACTCTGCCCCCTGCCTTTCCTCTCCTCCCTTTCAAATATTTAGGTATTCCTACCGTCCTTATCTCCCTATACCTTTTCACATTCCTTGAATTGTCTATTCTTACTGTTCTTTCCTGCTCCTGTACCTCCTTGTCTCTCCTTCTCAATTCTTCTACTATGTTTCTTCCTCCATTTCTCTTTCGCTCAGCTTCCCTTATGTCCATCCCACATCTCCAATAGTACTCTTTCCTTGTTTCTCCCCATTCCGATAGTTTACCTTTTTGTTCTTCCTTCATTCTTTCTTCCCAGCATTCTCTTAATATCTTCCTTCTTTCGTCCCTCCTGATTTTCTCCTCATACTTCTCCGCCCTCGCCCCGGCTCCTACTCTCAGCTTTTCCCTCTTCATTTCCTCTCTCACTATATATCCTGGTGTCGTTCTGTCTAATCCCATAATCCATCTCATGTATCCCTCTTGTACCCTTTCTACTGTTTCCCATTATTTCCATCCCCAGATCTCTACTCCGTACATGAGGATACTCTTCACAATCCCGTCAAACAATTTCATTCTCCACCTGATATCGTCGTCAAACCTCCTCTCTCCTATGCTCCATAGCTTCCCCATAACCATTCTTGCTTTCTTCACCCTTTCTCTAACATGCTGCTCTGCTCTGTTGTTCCTCGTTAGAACATATCCGAGGTACTTCATACTCTTTACCTCTTCAATTTCTGTTCCTGACCATTCCCATCTTATATTCTTTCTCTTTCCTCCCCCCTTTTCAAACACCATCACCTTCGTTTTATCTCTGTTTACCTCCAGTTTTTTTCTTCTAAAGTACTTGTCCGCTCTGACCATCATCCTCTTTAGTCCCTGCTCATTCTCTGCCATCAGAGTCAGGTCATCTGCGTACCCCATTGTCCAATACTTCTTTCTGCCCACCACCACTCCTCCGTCTTGCCCCTTCCTCATTGTTTCCTCCAAGTCAGCTACGTATATATTAAATAATGTTGGGCTCAACGGACAGCCCTGCCTCACCCCCTTATTTACCCAAAAGCTTTCGGACTCTTCTTCTCCCACCTTGACCTTACACCTCGTCTCCTCGTATATTTTTTAATCCTTCTTATCATTTCTTCCTTTACACCCCTTCTTTCCAATACTTCCCACAATTCTTGCCTGTCCAATTTGTCAAAGGCAGCCTGAAGGTCGATAAATACCATATACACCTTCCCTCTTTTCCTCTTTATTCTCTCAGCCACTATGTGGTTTATCGTGTATATGTTATCTATCGCCCCCCTTCCCTTCCTAAAACCTGACTGCGTCTCCTCTAATATCTCTTTATCTTCTATTTCCTCCACTAGCCTCTTATTTAGAACTGTCGCATACACTTTGTATGCCGTGCTCATCAGGGTTACTCCTCTGTAATTACCTGCGCTATTCTTGCTTCCTTTTTTGTGGATGGGAATTATTATTCCTTCCCTCCAGTCTTCTGGGTATCCTTCTCCCTTCCACACGCCTCGTATTATTTCTGCCATCTTTTCCGCCACTTTCTCTCCTCCGTATATCCATGCTTCGTTTTTTATTTTATCAGATCCTGCCGCTTTTCCTTTCTTCAGGCTCTTAATTACGCTCCACACTTCCTCCTCTGCTGGTTCTTCTTCCTTCTCCTCCTCTCTTCTTCCTTTCTCTGCCGCTTTATCCCCCTCCCTTGCTTCCCATACCCTTTTATCCTCCTCGGATTCTTCCCTTCTGTCTTCACTTCCCTCCAATAATTCCATAAAGTGTTTCCTCCAGCTCCCCATAGTTATCTTCTTGCTAATTCCCACCTGTTTCTCTCTCGCTTTATTTATATATTCCCACGCTTCTTTTTCATTCTTTATCTTTTCAACTTCATCTTGTTGCCTCTTCATGTGCTTTTCGTTTTCCTCCTCGCAAGTTTTTTTATACTGTTTCATTTTTCCCTTGTGTTCCTCTTCCGTCCCCCCTCCTTTTATTTTTTACTCCAGGCCTTTTGCGCTTCCTTTTCCGCCTTTCTACAATTCATTCCCCACCATGGCTTCTTCCCCATCTTTGGACTCTTCCATTTTCTCTTTTCCACCGCTCTCTCTATTCCCTTTCTCAGCTCTCTCCATCCCCTCTCCACCCCCGATCCTTTCCATTCCACCTTTTCAATTCTTGCCATATAATTACTTATTCCCTTCTCCGTCCAGTTTTGTGTATCCTTTACCTCCTCTTCATCCACTCTCTTTCTCCCCCTCCTTATCTCTACTATTATCGGTTGGTGGTCTGACTCTATTCTCTCCCTTACTTCAAACCTGCTTATCTTTTCCCACGCCCCGTCATTTACTACGGCGTAGTCGATCGTTGATTTCTTCTCTCCCTTATAATACGTCCAATTCCCCTCTTCGTCCCCTTCTTTGTTTCCATTTAGTACACTCCATCCCTTCTCTTCCATCCATTCCAGCATTACCTCCCCTTCCTTATTTCTCTCTTTGTCCTTCGCGCCTCTCGTCTCTTCTTCTCCCTTCGTTTCCCACCCCCTCACTCCTCTCGTTTCTCCTATTCTCGCATTAAAATCCCCTCCCACTATGATCAACTCCCCCTCTCTCTCTTCCATTAATTTCTCATCCATCTCCTTCAATTTTGTCTTACTTCCTCCTCTATTGTACAGTGTGACAATTCGCCACTTCTCTTTTCCTAACTTCACTCTTCTCTCTTCTACACCCTCAATCCCCAACTCTTCCTCCTCCTCTATACTCATCTCCGTTCTTACACCTGTGATCATCCCGCCTTTTGCTCTGCCTCTTTTCTTTTCTTCCTCCGCACCTTGGAATCTCCATTCCCACCCTTTCGGCATCTTTTCTTCCCAGCTGTCCCATTCCGATTCCACCATCCACGTCTCCGTTAAACCTATGATCTCGAAATCTTTGAGAAACTCCCAAAACTCCTCATCCTTCCCTTTAATCCCTGCTACATTCCAGAAGATTGCCCTCACCCCTTCCCCTCCTCCTGTTTTCCCCTTCTCCTTCACCTCGTCCCGCCTCTCTTCTACTTCTTCCCCCCATACCGAAAATCCCTCATCGCTTCGAATTCTCCTTTAATTTCGTTCCATTTCAACCATTTTCCCTGTTTCTGGATCTTCATGTATCCCATTTTCGCCTGATGTCCTTTTTCTCTTTCTTCCCTCACTAACTCCCTTATCTTCTTTTGAATTTCTCTTTCTTTCTTCGTAAGGTCGTCATCTATGTATATGTTTCTTCCTTTTAGTCTACTCTTCCTTTCCATTACTTCCCTTTTCTCTACCCATCTTTTCATGTAGACTATCCACATTCTTCCCTCCCCCCTTCCTACTTCCTGTATTCTCCCCAGTTCTACTTCCCTACCTGTCAACTCCCTTACGATTCTTTTTATTTCCCCCTCCTTGGGATTATTTCTGTTTAACTCCGCGCCTCTGACTACAAGATTGTTTTTCCTCTCCTCCCTCTCTTTCCTCTCCTGTGCCATTTCCAGCTCTTCCATTCTTCTTTCTATTTGTTTCGTCTCCTCGCTCGCCTGTTCTTCCTGCCTGTCCCTGTTCATCCTACTTTCCATGACCTCCACTCGCTCCTTCGTTTCTTGTAGCTCCGTCTTCACTTTCCTGAGCTCCTCCTCTAAGATCTCCTGTTTCCTTCCGAAATCTTCCGCCATTGTTCTTATTTCTTCCTTTATCTCCTCCTTGTCTTTTTCTCTTTGCCTATTGTTCGCATTCTCCTTAGAATCTCCTGCAACATTCCTTCGATGTGATCTTTCCTACCCTCTGCCTTTTCTTCCTTTACTTCCGTGCTTTCTCCCTCTACTTCCGTGCTTTCTCCCTCTTCACAGCCTCCTCTATCTCCTGCTTTCCCCTTTCTCTCCGTCGGCGCTCTGACTATCTTTTTTGGCCTTAGTGTCTCTTCACCTTTTTCGTGGTCTTCCTGCGTCTCCTCCTCCTTCTTCTTCTTCTTCTTTCCGTCAACCCTTTAACGTCTCCCTTAATCTATCGCAACTTTATGTTCTGTGTGAGGCTCCACTCATGTTGCCACATGTCTAAAACCAGGTGTTTCAGATGACTCTTTACGTCATCTGGACAAATTAAACTCACATCAATCATAGGTCTGTGGGAGGCGGTTTTGCAGCTGCATCTTGTTACGTAATTTATTTTACATAAATGTACGTTTAATATTTTCTTCTATTAATATCCAGTTAAAGTATTAAAATAAATTTTACTTCTGTAGGAAGTCATCTATTGACCTTATTTGGAACTAACATTTTTGTAAACTGTTGTGCACTCGCCTTTAGTTATTTATTAAGGAGTCATTTTGTTTCTCTTCTGGTTTGACTTCGAAACGAAAAGGACGTGTGGAAATCTTTATCCGTCCTCATCCATTGCAAATGTGCTTATTTCATTAAATTCACGTCAAATTAGTAGACACAAACCGTTGTGTGATGTTTGAATTACATTAGTTTTGAAATAAAAAGGATATTCTAGCGAATATATAAGTAAAAAGAAATAACCGTTTGACCGCATGTACTGAAATCTTGTATCGTATATTTTTAGCGTTTTTAAGTTTGGGTTGGAAACATTTGACAGACATCTGTTTATGGAAATCAGCTAGTAGTAACGTTGTTACCTTTAATGTAACCATTTCTGGAGATGTTGTGAAAATTGGTCGATCCTAACCTAAAACACCCGCTGTTGTTATGGAGACTTGGAAGGATTTGAACGGGATACCACCTGATTCCGTTCCTGTAGTTAACCACCGAAGAGACCTAACCTCCACGCCCAGTTGTGTAGATGTTTCGTAATACCCCGAGCTGGAAAGACATATTTTGTGTTGACCGAATTGTTTTGTGGATAACGTACTGCTAAGATGAGTATAATATTAGTATTTTTAACGTATAAACATAACGTAAGTATAGGGTAAATTCCCTTACGAATGTGTATCTTTTGGTTCGTTAAATGTTGAAATGTTGTATTTGAGAACGTAATGAATTTTACTTTCTTGTATACATACGGAATACAATTTCGTTTTGTGTTGTAAAATAATTCTTTGTGCATATTGAAACTTAGGGTGTTATATTTTATTTTGACAGTCTGTTTACGCGGTATATTTCATATATTGTTAACATTTGATATTGTTGGGTTACAGTCACGAGCGTTATGCACATGAAACTTATTAAGAAACATTGTTTATCTTGAATATGTAAACATTTGTAGATGTTGCTTCTTTGTTAAACATTTTTTTGTATACGAATACTGCTGTCACGACTGGTTAAGTCTAGATTTTGTTAAATATTTGCTTAGTATCTAACCGTTAGATATTAACTGTCGTACGTGATAGCTTGTGTAGAACATTTTTGTTTGTGAACGACTGGTTAAGTCTAGATTTTGTTAAATATTTTGTTTAGTATCTGACCGTTAGATATTAATTGTCGTACGTGATAGCTTGTGTAGAACATTTTTGTTTGTGAACGACTGGTTAAGTCTAGATTTTGTTAAATATTTTGTTTAGTATCTGACCGTTAGACATTAACTATCGTTCGTGATAACTTGTTGAGAACATTTTTGTTTGTGAACGACTTTTGAAGTCGTTATTGCCTATTTGCCGATAGCGTATAGAGAGATTTCGGGATATTTTCCCATGATTTATGCTTTGATGAGGATACGTCAAGTATTCCTCCATTCGAAAGACTTTTCGACATACCAATTTCACTCGATTAATTAGCCTTGCTAATCGGTTAATCCCACCCGAGCGGGTAGAGGCTCTTTTCTTTCTTTTTCTTTTTTTTCTTTTCAGTGTGAGGGCTACTTTTTCCCATAGTTCGAATATTTTGTTATCCACGCCATGTTTTTATATAGAATTATTGATATTTATTTATTTATTTATTGTTTGGGTGGACAAACAGAACATAGTTCCTATAGACCTCCACGAAAAATTTACAATAAGATATTAATTATAAACATAATGATACAATTAAAAAAAAAGAAAAATATTTACATAAAAAATTATTACAACAAAAATAGTTTTTTTATATATAAGTATAATACGTATTGTTGAGTTAAGCTCTTAATTTACATTCCACTAGTTTTTTAAAGGCAGAAAGTGACAGGAAAAATATATCGCTCGTATTAAAGTGATTATTAAATGTGCACATAGTTCTATTTAGAGGTGAATTCTGCCTAATATTTGTATGATAGTTTTCAGAGTAAAACGTATTTATTTACCTCAGATTTGTAGCTGGTACATTAAAGTTTATCAGACTCAAAATATCTTCAGAATCAATCATACTATTTACAATTTTAGAGACAAAATTCATCTCTAATTTAGTTCTTCGGTCTTTCAAGGTATGTAGGTTATATCTGTTTAATTGAACAGCATAATTAGATGGAGTATTGCAATCAAATTTATAATCTAAATACCTTAAAAAGCGTTTTTGAATGCTTTCAATCTTGTTTCAGTATATGGCATATTGCGGATTCCAAATTAAACAATTATACTCTAACTTACTACAAAATAATGACTTGTATATAGTTATTACACTCTTAGATTTCGAAAAATGTTTACATGAACGCATTATAAAGCCAAGTTGTTTGAATGCTGATTTAGTTAATGTTGCTACATGGCAATCAAATTTGAATTTTGAAGCAAAATGAATTCCTAAATCTTCCATTGTATTAACCTCAATCAGGGTTGTGTTATTTATCTGATATTTAAATTTGATGGGGAACCGTTTTCTAGTGAATGTTATACTGTGACATTTTTAAAAATTTAGATAAAGGTAGTTTGCAGAGCAGTATGAATGTAAGTGTTTTTTTTTTTATTTTTTTTATTTATTTAGTTTATTTCCCAGAAAAAAAAAATACATGTGATAGTTATTAAATTATATAACATGGTAATATAAATATTAATACTTATATACTAGGTTTCCTTATTGTTATAAAACATTTTGATGGGGCTGTGCTCTCCTAAGATAATAATCTTGTCATGAGGCACAGACTAATATTTTAGGTTTAGTTTATTAGTTTGTGTATCAGCTGAGTTAATACTTTTTACTTTATTTGTTTGTATATTTATTTTTTTATTATTATTATTATTATTATTTTATTCACAGTGAAATTATTATTTATTAATTTAGTTATTATCAATTATTCTATGTATCTGTACTCTGTTAGTTTGTGTTAACCACTTTTTAATTTTATATTTATAATTTTTATAATTTTTTATTTGTTTAATATCAAGAGGTAATTCATTATATAGTTTCGGTCCGAGATAGGCGATATTTTGCTTTAATATATATTTCTTGACTTTAGGCATTTTTATTTTCATGCTATTGGCGTATCTAGTATTTGATTCATGTGTTATTAATTCTTTTTTGTTATTTTTATGTATGTAAAATAGAGCAGATTTAGCATAAAGTTGTCTTAAGTCAAAGATTTTTGTTTCTGCATATAATTTTTCAGTTGGGTATGTTTTTGGTTTTTTAAAAACAATTTTTAATATGGTTTTTTGAGTCAAGGTTAGTTGTTTCATTATTGTTTTCAGGGTGCCCCCCCAACCAATAATACCGTATTGGATTACGGATTGGATGAGTCCAAAATATACTTTTCTCACTGTCTGTGTTGGAAGAGTATTAGTCAATTTTATGAAGGCATAAAACATTTTTCTTATCTTCTTAGTGGTGTTTCCAATATGTTCTTTCCAATTTAGTTGTTTGTCTATTTGAAGAACTAAGTATTTAACTGAGTCGCTCTTTCCTATTTTCTGCCAGTTGTCTTCTGTGGTTTCGTCCGGTATAAGAATATTTTCAAAGTTGGGCTGGTTAGCGTTTTTTAATGAGAAAGTTAAAAATTTGCTTTTTTCTGTGTTAAGCGTTAAACAGTTATTATTGAGCCAGTCTTGTATACTTTTCATTATGTCTTGTGCTGTTTCAAATGATTTTTTCCAGCTAGGTTCAGTGATTATTACTGCTGTATCATCAGCGTACGCTATTATTTTTATGGACGTGCTCATACTTAACAAGTTGTTGATGTATATGTTGAACAGTGTGCATCCTAGGACCGACCCTTGGGGTATACCGTATACGACTTCTTGTTTATCGCTGACAATCTCCCCTATTTTCGTGCATTGAGTTCTACCGGTTAGATAACTTATTAGTAAGTTTAGCGCAACGCCTCTTACTCCTATTACTTCCAGTTTTTTAGCTAATATGCTATGTTCGACAGTATCATAAGCTTTGGCCAGATCTAAAAAAATAACTAATGGCTTTAAGTTGTTATTTATTGCTTTATAAACAGTGCTAGTGAGTTCTGCTATAGCATCCTCGGTGTTGCAGTTTTGTTTAAAGCCATACTGGTTCATATGTATTATGTTATGTTTTGTTAGAAAACTGTTTAGGCGAACATTTATACATTTTTCTATTATCTTACCGACAGAGCTCAGCAAAGAAATAGGTCGATAATTGCTTAGCTCGTTTTTATTTCCGGTCTTAAATATTGGTGTAACTATTGCTGATTTAAATATAGTAGGGAAGGTGCCATTTTTTAAGATATTATTTATTAAATTTGTTAGAGGTTCGATGATGTATTCTTGAGTTTTTTTTATTGTTATATTGTGTATTCTATCTAGACCTGGAGCGCTATTATTTTTCAGCTCATTTATGTAGCCGGCTATTTCTATGGGAGTTGCAGAGCTCAGAAATATTGTGTATTTATTTATTCTGTTGCATTGATTATTTATTATTTGATTATTTGTTATTTTTTTCGAGTTAATTTTAAATTTTATTTTCTTCGCCATTTTTATTCCAATATTCGTAAAATGTTCATTGAATTGGTTTGATAATTTTTTTAAGCCCATTGATTCCGGCATAGTTCTTTCGTTATTTAATTTATAATTAGATATTTCTTTTATTGTTTCCCAGGTTTTTTTCGGATCTTCACCGTTTTCATTAATTTTATTTGTGTAATATTCACTTTTAGTTATTTTTATTAGCTTATTTATGTAGTTGCGGTAGAGTTTATATTTTTTTAAGAGCTTACTGTTAAATGGTTCTGATTTTAGTTTATTTTTTAGCCTGTCTCTTTTTCTCATCGAAATTATTATTCCTAGTGTAATCCACGGTTTAATTTTGGTGTTTCTTTTATTTATTTTTATAATCTCATGTTTGGTACAGTTATCTATTAATTCCTTGTATTGAGCAATAAAATAATTTGCCGCGTTGTCTACATTTTCTTCTAATACAGTACTCCAGTTCGCGTTTTTCAATTTATCATTTAGCAAGTCATAATCTATAGTGTTTTTGTTTCTAAAATCGGTTGTATGCTTGCGTTTTTTATTTATGGTTGATTTAAAATTTAAAATAATTGAATAATGATCCGTTATATTAGTTTTTAAAATTATTGGTGTCATTTTGTATTTTAAGAATTTATTTTCATTTAAAAATATATGGTCAATACACGTTTGGGTTTTATCAGTTACTCGAGTTGGCTTGTTTATGACAGATATTAGTTTATTTTTATACATAGAATTTAGGTAATTACATGTTGTTTCATTTGTCTCTAAAATATCAATGTTGATATCACCTACAGTAATGTTTACTGTTTTTTCTAATTCTAATACATCATCTATTGCTTTAATAAATTCATTAGCTCGTGTGCTAGTAGGTCTATATGTTGCTAGTATATTAATATTTTGACTGTTAATTACTACGCTTAATAAAATAAAACTGAATTCGCCGTGGTTAATTATTTTTGTTTTATAATTGAGACTATTTTTAATAAATATTATTGTTCCATCATTTTGGTTAATACTACTTTCATTGTATATTATGTTATATCCGCGAATGGCGAAATCATTTTTATTTTGTACATTCCAAGTTTCAGTTAAAACTATTATTTCAAAATTAATATTTAAATCTTCTATTAATATCAAAAATTGATCAAATTTTTTTTTAATACTTCTAATATTCATATGGAATACATTTATATTTAAGCACACATTATTTAAACTTATCACATTCTTACAATCTACAATATTATTACATTCAAGTGTATCAATATCTTTTAATAATAAATTATCCTTAATATAATCCAACATAGTGGGAACAAAAAGCTATAAGGTTTTAGTTATTGTTGATTCCCTATTAAACCTGACTGTTCTAAACTACTTTAATATCTACATTCTCGATATTATTTATTTTTATAACCTTAGAGCTTTCATCTTTTCTAACTAATATCTCACCGTTTTTCACCCAAACATATTTATACGACTTTTCATTTGCTTTTTGTTTGGTATAGAATAGGATTTTTTTGTTTTCACTAGTTAAGAAGTCGTTTACATAAATTTTTGTGTTTGGAAAATTTTGGTGGATTTCATTAGCATAAAGTGATTTTTTTATTTTAAATTGTTGCATCCAGTAATTTTTTTGGTTATGATTATCTAGTTTTACTATAATGTTATTATTATTGTTCTGATTTCTACTACCTTTAGCACGGAATGCAGTTATGGTTTGCTGTTCAGGAACTTGTATGATTTTACCCACTTTTCGCACTATTTCAGCACAATCTTCATTGGGGGTTACCGGAATTCCTGCTATTTCGATGTTGTTGCCGTTGGATTCTTGCTCTATATTGTTGATCTTCTCGGTCAGGAATATGATCTGGTTCTTCATTGTTTTGTTTTCTTCGACAAGTACTGTATTTATTTTGCTTACGTTTTGCACTTTCGCCATCAGTTCGTTTTGCGTTTTATTGAAATCGTCAATTTTGTCACTACAAAATGCAACCGCTTTTTGCAGTTTATCAAATTCGTTTTTAAGATCGTCTAAACTAAGCATCTTGCAATTAATTTCAGTTATTTGCTTATTAAGTTCAGCGAGGATATTATTAGTTTTTTCTACATTACTTGTTTGGGAAGATTCGCTGGCATTTTCACACTCATCGCACCCTCCAAAATTTTCTCAATGCTTTAGTTTTTGTATTGTTGAGCTCTTTCAGTGCGGTACATTTGGTGTGAAAGTATTTATTACATGGTCCTGTGCACAAGACGATGTCCCTTGCTTCTTTAGAGCTATCGAAGGAACTTTTACACTGACCGCAACTGTCCATTTTAATTTATTTATGGTTTATTTTTATTATTTTTTTAACAAATATGTGTTTTTTGTAAGTTAATTTTGACCACCGCTGTTAAAGTTTGTGTTCACTCGTTAAACACGCGGCGCCAAGCTTGTTCAGTTTGGTTTGTAAATGTTTGAAATAGTTAATAGTTTATTTTACTTTTATTCACTTTTTGTTTAATAATTTAACTTACACCATTTTATTTATAATTTAAAACTTATGTATCTGATATAAATTTTATATATTAAAAACCATTTTTCACTGAAATATTTCCAATTTATTGAAGAGCTATTAAGACAGCTGTTAACACTTGTACGAATTATTACACTATATGTAATAATTCGTTTTAGGTCGTTGTTAAGATCTTCGCAATCTTGGATACAGGATATTTTCCTATAGATTTTAAGGTCGTCTGCAAATAACAGAAAATTAGATTTTTTTATTACAGTATGAATATTTTTAATATAAATAATGAAAAGGAAAGGCCCTAAATGCGACCCCTGGGGAACACCGGAGGTTATAGTTATGAAATCTGATATGCTACCATTAACTGCTACTGCTTGTGATCTATTTCCGATGTAACTTTCGAGCCACCTCATTAAGTTGGCATGTATACCGATTTTAGTTAATTTCTGAACAAGTAGGTCGTGATTAATTTTGTCAAATGCTTTTTGAAAATCGGTATACACGACATCTACCTGTCCAGAGGCATCAATAGTTAAGTTAGGCATTAATAGTAAATTAGTTAATGTTGAACGTTTGCTGCAGAAACCATGTTGTTGGGGTATAATTAATTGTTTCAATTTTCTTGATAGAAAATCTGTTACAATGCTTTCAAATATCTAAGTATGTTAAGTTTAGAAATTGGTCTGTAGTTGCTTACATCGGTAAGTGAACCGCTTTTATGAAAAGGTGTTATTAGTGCTTTTTTCCAAATATCTGGAAAGGTGCCATTATTCAGAGATTTATTATAGATTATAAATAATGGCTCTCTTAAAGAAAATGAACATTTTTTAAAGAAAGTTGCGTGTATATTATGTGCGCCGCTGCCTTTACTGATATCGATTTGATTCAATTTATTTAAAATTATTTCTTAACTTATAAATTTCAAATTTATTTCGCCACAAGTTTTTTCATTATTTTGGTTTATGTTAACTGTAATTTTAGTTTCAAAAGCTGATTTAAAAAATTTATTAAAGAGTTCACACACTGCACTAGTATCATTTGCCTGAGCATCAAAAAAGTTAACCATCTTGGGAATGACACTTCTTGACTTTTTATATGTTATAAAAGACCAGAATTTTTTAGGTTCAGCAATAATGCTTTTTTCAGTGTAATCTATCCAGTCTTAATAGTCTTTATTAATTGCAATTTTCAAGCGTCGTCTTAATATAGAAAAAGAATTATAATCCGAAACTTGATTATAAAATTTCCATTTCTTATGGAACGTGTTTTTTTTCTTTCGTGATTTTTATAGTAGATGATTTGTACCAATTAGGAAAACATTTAAAATTTTTTTTTTTGTAAGGAACATGTTTTCAATCATCTACTATTTATTATATTGTAGAATTTATATTCAACATGATTAACGTCTTCAGATACAAACTGTTCTGACCAATTTATCAAAGCTAAGTCAGTGTTCAAATTATCGTAGTTAGCGTTATAAAAATCGCGCTTTTTAAAATTGTGCTTATTTGGAAAAACATTTTTCTCTAAGCTGTGTAAAATGTCAAGTGGTTTGTGACATTTATCAATGTTAACAAGGGAATTGTTACATTCATTTAGTATTAAATTTTCATTGTTTGATAAAACTAAGTCTAAAATATTGTTATCGCAATTACTGTAAGAATTAAATTGATGTAAATTAGTTAGAGAAAAACAGTCTAAGAAAAGGGAAGATTTAAGATCAGTGAGAACTGACGGATTCAAGTAGTTGACGTTTTCTTTACCTGTCCATGAAATATTTTGTAAGTTAAAATCCCCTATTATTAATCATCAGGGTGTGTGTTGCAAAGATTTACTACATTTTCGACAAAAATGTTTAATTCTGTCAGACTTTTGTAACTAGGTAGATAGACAGTACATATATGAAGTTTGGATGTTAAGCCAGGTAGAGAAATAGATATGCATAAGTCCTCGCAACAATTAGTGTTCCAGTTAGAATTTTTTTTTTACTATGGGATTTTTAGAGGTGGCAATGAGAACACCACCTCCATCTTTTTTAAATGAAGTGTGCACATCTCTATCTCTTCTAAAAGTATAATAACCATTGTCAAACAATTCACTATTATCGATATTGTCATTTAATCAAGTTTCAACAAGTTATATCAACATTCAACATTATTATATCATATTCGTGAGATGAAGTATTTTTGTATATGTCACTGATTTTAGTTCTTAGGCCTCGAACATATTGAAAATAACATGAAAGAGAATTTTTTAAATCTGACATTATGAAATCATATATTTAGAGTGAAAAAAAAAAAAAATTAGAAGTATACATTACATTACTCTTGTTGACGCAGCTTGTTTAAACTATTTGACACTAGCTATTTGAAACACTCTAGAGTTCTCGTCCTTACGCACTAAAATTCTGCAGTCATTTACCCCCACAAATTTAAAATGGTTTTCATAGCAACATTTTTTCGTGTCAAACAAGTTTTTTATTTGCTGGATCAGATGATCCGTTACGAGAATAGGAGTAGATGGTTGCTGAAATCCAAGTGCTGCCGATGTTAACATTGACCTCTTAGTTTTCACTGAAGCAATTACATTTTGCTTAGTTATTCTTGATATGAATTTAACAACAATGGCCTTAGGTTTATATTATTAATATTTGTCTAGTTGTAATCAATCCTTTCGTGAGGGAATATAGTTGTAGTTAAGTTGAAAAATCATTTTCGGCGCTGTCTGTATGCAGAGATAGTATTAAAATTAAATTCATTAGTTGTAACAGTTGATGTGTTTTATTGTAATATTAGACATTCCTTCTTTCTCTCCCTAGGAACTTATATGCAAGCCGACATCTTTGCGACCTTCTGGAAAATTGTTCAGGCTTACAGCTGAACAGATCGGTGCTAACCTTAAGTCTGTGGCGCCCTATATTTTTTCCCTTTTTGGCTGTGTATTTCTCAGATGCATCCCAGTCTCTAGAGATTAAGTCTCATATCAACCAGCTAGACGATTTGTTCGCAGAAGTCGTATAGACGTTGTATTCGCTGAATCTAATATCTTTGTTTAAACTTAGGAGCACAACCATCGTAGTTTATCATTTTAGTTTATTATCATTATTATTATTTTTTTGTGTAACAATTTGGCGCGTTTTCAGTTTTTAAAATGTTACAATTTAACGCCCACCGTCCAATCTTTCATTTAAAAATTTTGTTACAATTTGAGTAGTTTATTATAATTATATATGATTTAATATATATTTTTTTTTGTTACAATCTGCCGCTTCGTTGCGTTTAATACCAACATGTCCTGGTGTCCAAAATGTAGAAGCAGAACTTCTATTTAGAATGAATTTATAAAGTCAATACAATTCAGATATACATCTTTTAATTATATAAAAAAGGCAAAAACATTTATATGTATTTATTTTCACAAAATCATATTATATTATTATTTGTGACAACTTCATAAAAAAAAAACATAGTAACATTGGTACAAATTATTGAAATAGTTTATAAAGTTTTTATAACTTTAACACTCCCCCTAGTTCTATAATTTGCTAATTCGTAGGCCATTGATTAAAAATTTCATTCTTGGAGAATGAAGTGGCTTCGTCATCAGATCAGCTAATTGATCTTCAGTTAAAGTTCGTTGGATAAAGTTTTCTCCTCGAGTTACCATTTCTCTAACCAAAAAGTGCCTAATACGTATATGTTTCGTTCTGTGATGAAACTCGGGATTCATAGCCAAACTTACAGCAGCTTCATTATCTACCTGTAAACTAGGAACAGATTTTAAAATTATTAGTTCGTTGAAAAGTCTCGTAAGCCATAAAAATTCTCTAGCAGCTTCACTAGCAGCAACTATTTCTGCCTTTGTAGTGGAAATGGCGACGGATTGCTGTCTTCGACTGAACCAGGAGACAACTCCTCCAGCAAAAATAAAGACTGCGCCAAAAGTGGACCGACCTGTTGATTTAACTCCACCGTGATCAGCATCACTATAAGATTCCAGCATTCTTGGTTTCGATTCGACTTTATATTCTATTCCATAGTCAATTGTTCCTTTTAAATAACGGAAAATTCTATTGACTTTTGTTACGTCTTTTGAAGTCGGATTCTCTAAATTTCTAGATGCATAACTAACAAATAAGAGCGCCAACAGCCTGTCTATATGGAAAATTTTCACATATAGATCTGTCATCATTTTATTCACTGTCCTTCAAAATTGATGTAGATACGGATCTGCAATTTTCCATACCAAAACGTTGAAAATAAAAATTATTATTTAAATATTTTATAATATAAGATTACAAAAATCTGTAGTCTAATTTTGAATAAATAAATAATACATATAAGTTTAAACTAAATGGGCTATCAGGCAAATTTATTTTAATTTTATGTATATAATTTCTCGCTGACTCCTGGTAAGAACTCCGACTGGCCTATATGTTTTTTTGAACAATCCATTTCTAAAATTGGAACAGGTCTATATTGTTCTTTTGTACATGTTTTGCTTTGAGACTAGGCACAGGTTATGTCAGTTGGAGACAGTTTGTCCAATTCGTTTAAGGGAGACCTAAAACAAAACAAAACAACCAGCAGAAAAGAGAAAAAACATTGTCTAAAATATTTTGTAGTATCAAAAATTAGAAGGGCTTAATTGTGCCTTAATCCATTTAGCCACAATTAGCACCTGGTACAACTCAGTAAAATAGCACGAAATTGTTTTCACAAATGCTTTATTGTTTTTTATTAAAAATATTCCATTAATCACCTGCGGCTTGGCAAGAATTGCAATTGATTTCAAACAAAAAGCATATATATTAAATTCATCTTATCTAATGTCCAGCTGTCTAGCTGTCTACATAAAATTATATGTTTAACAAAAAAAAAAAAAAAACTGCCTCTCCTTCATTACTTCCTCTTGCATTATCACTTGAGTTTACATAGTTATTATATTCTACGTTAGAAAAATATATTTTGTCATCTACAGTGGCTTTATTGTCCTCTTCAGCCATCTAAAAAAAAAAAAAATTAGTATTAAAATGTGGTTTTTATTCTCTACTAATATATTTATTATCTTTATATATAAAAGAGAATATTTGTGGATATGTCCGGTAATTCTAACCTACTTCCAGATATGGTACCGAGTTGAAATTTGGCATACAGGTAGAAAATGCCTTCATCGTAACTAGAAAAATCGAAAATCTCAAAAAAGTCCCATTAGAAACGAGAAATTAATAATTTTGTTTTTAATTATATTGGACCATTGGAATATATATTAAACCGTCAGTGAGAACACGGGAATTTCCCTTCAATAGTTGGTTGTACAATTATATTGAGATCGGGAGCGTTCGGTCAAAATCGTAAATGGCTCAAATATGTAGGAGTGGGGACGCATTTAATCTCGGTAGTTCGTGCGGGCAACATCGCTCTGAGTACAGTCGGTAGAAAATCTTGCAATAGTAAATATGCCTTTTAAAAGTAAGTTAAATGGTCGCGCTATTACTAGCCAAAGTCGCGAATTAATTTCTTATATTTTGACTTTTATGAGACTGGGGCACTTATTATTCCTTTCAAATCAGTTTTTGCTTGAGTGGCTGCTATCTATCAAGGTGAACCCTCGAAAAAATGTACAAAAGGATCGTACGAAAAGAAATATATACGATTTTGATAAAGGAGTTTTAAGGAAAACTATATTAGACCTGCATAAAACAGAAAAAATAGTACCTACTCTGTCTACTATTTTACCAAAATTTTAAGATTTCACGGGATATGACGGAGATCGGGAGACACTCCGATGTGAGAATTAATATAGGCATCTTTAAAACAGTTTGTGGCCTCCAGAAATATGTCATTTCGCCTTGAAAACGCTAAAGAATTATCTCACTTAAATTATTTGTGAACAAGCACATATTTATACAATGGTAGAGTAAAACAAAAAATATATAATTAGACCATACTTAAACTATTCGCACCAAATCTAATTTGAACCCATTGCGACATGGGCCCGGTCTAAACCGGCTACGGCTGTATTTTTTCCGGTAGCGAAGCATCGGGTACACTGCTAGTACTATATATTTGTTGATCTTATATTGACAGACACGACGACATTGGTATCTTTGTCGCCGGACAAAAGACTAGTATAATCGAACGTCAGCTTCAGCTGACCATCAATCGTCTCAATACATGGGCAACCGAAAATGGCTTCAAATTCTCGACCAGTAAAACTGTGTGTGTCCAATTTTATAGTAAAAGGGGTGTCCATCCCAACCCTACACTCACGCTAAATGGAGCACAGTTACCATTTGCCGATACTGCCAGATTTCTGGGTCTCGTTTTTGACAGGCATCTAACTTGATGGGCACATTTTTTGTCCGTCAAGAAAAAATGCCAAAAGTCGCTCAATTTGTTGCGGGTCCTCAGTCACAAGACATGGGCTGCAGACCACACTATCTATCATGTTGCGTTTATATCGTTCTCTAGTGCGTTTTAAGCTGGACTATGCATGTCTAGCTTATGAGTCAGCTAAACACCTAGAGACACGAATTCTTGACACTGTACATCACACTGGGGTTAGGTTGGCCACAGGTGCATTTCGCACCAGCCCAGTACCAAGCCTGCTGTGTGAAGCAGGCGAACCGTCACTGTACAATCGTCG
This sequence comes from Liopterus haemorrhoidalis, assembly GCA_963971575.1. Taxonomy (NCBI): domain Eukaryota; kingdom Metazoa; phylum Arthropoda; class Insecta; order Coleoptera; family Dytiscidae; genus Liopterus; species Liopterus haemorrhoidalis. Next base: position 22,727,863 of record OZ020616.1, read on the forward strand.
TAAAATTCTATCCCTGCGGTATATGGCTGCACTGAGTGCCAAGCCAGATCATCTCACGTATGACCCTATTCTACAAAATAGGCAAACGGAGACTTATGACAGAAAACCAAAAGCCATCTCTTACTTGCCTAATTAACATGTCCTTTAAACAAGAGGTTTTTCAAAATGAATTAAAAAAACTGCCGTCTTGCCAATTCACAAAAAAGGTGCTAAAAATTCTATAGCTAACTATAGACCAATTTCATTAATATCCAGTTTTTCGAAAAGTCTTTGAATATGCTATGCTGCAAAGATCACTAAGTCATCTGAAGAAACAAAATATATTTTGTCCTGATCAACATGGTTTCAAAGCTAGGTATTCAACTATGACAGCCGTAGGTTCGTTCCTAAAACGGATCTACGATGCACTAGATAAAAAACGATGCCCAGTGGCCCTTTTCTGTGATCTCAGTAGAGTTTTCGACTGTGTCCAACAGGATGTCGTCATGGACAAATTATATAGATTTGGAATACGCGGTACTGTTGCTGAATGGTTTTCTTCTTATTTATCGGATAGGTATCAATATGTACAGGTCACAAACACATCTAACGGCCACTGTATAATTAGCTAGTCTGATCTATTACCAATTAATTTGGGTGTTCCGCAAGGATCAGTACTCGGACATTATTTTTCTTAAATACCCTAATAACAATGTATGCTGATGATAACAACAGCACTTATAACTGGAATAAATTATAATGAAATTCAACTTAGAGTTACTATTAAATAAATTAAGTATTTGGTTTGCAACAAACAAATTATATTTAAATGTTTCAAAAACGTTTTTAATGAAATTCCGTCCCATTCAAAAACCGGTTGTTCCAAATACAATAATGCCACGATAGATGATGTGAACACAACAAAACTTCTAGCTCTTTTAATAGATGACAATGTTACCTGGACTGCTTATTGTTAAGATGTCATCACAAAACTAAATCGGATGTGTTATGTGATTAGAAGTTTCAAATATAATGTGAGCAAATCTACTGTACTAAAATATTATTATGGGCAGATATATTCGACGTTGTTGTATGGTATTTGTTTCTGGTGTTACTCGATAACTTTTGGCGATGTTTTTAAGACACAAAAAAAAAAATCGCTGTATGGTGAGAATTAGAGCACCATCATCTTGTAAAGTGTATTTTGTGGCTTACATTGCCTAGTATATATATTCAAGAATCTTTATGTAATGTATACAAAAAAAGAACCAATTTGCAATGTAACTCAACGAATCATGCGTACAACACTCGACGTCGAGAAGATTTTCGAGCTCCCTTACATAGAATCAAATTGACCAGAAACACGCACGACTCAGTAGCACAAATTACCAGTGACATAAATTAGTTCCTACACTCACCAAACTTAGAGCTAAACTAAAAAAGTTACTCCTGTGTTACGCTGTTTACCCTCTGCATGAATTTCGATTTATTTTAACGCAACTTTAGCATAACTTAAATTTTTTATACTAAGGTATAAAAAATGTAACTATTTATTAATAAAACTATTATTAGGATTATTATATTTTAATGTTAGTGTAAAATTAATATTAGGATTGCTATGTTAGTGTTATAAAAAAATGTAATATATATTTCAACTTCAAAAAGTAAAAAAAAAAAAAAAAAGTGTATGACAGTGTTTTTTTTGTGTTAAAAAATATGAATGTAACATTAAAATTACTATATTAGTATTAGAATAAAATGCAATAGTTTTAAAAATGTAATCAATTTTAGAAATGTAAAAATAGTAGGTAGAAATTAGGATTATTATACTGGGTAATGTTAAGGTGAAATTAATAACTATTAAAAAAGAATATTTCTATTTAAAAATCTAATAAATGCTTTTTGTGTATTATATGTTACTTGTTTAAGAATTTTTTTTTCTAAAATTGATGTAGTCTAAGGACTAACATCAATTTTCTCAATGTTCTACTCAATGATTTTAATAATAATTTCTAATGTTACTGATCAAATTTTATGTACTTGACATGTCCAATATTATTTGTATAATCTACTGGATAAAATAAATTATTATTATTATTAATATCCAAACCTATCTGGCGGTTTTATATGTATTTCTTTTGGTCGTGATACACTATTTTCATTTCCTTGCTAAATACTCAATAATTTCTAAATTTTCACTTGGTATACGGTTTTCATTACTTTTTAAATTGACTACGCTTACATTATTACTTGAATTACAAACAATATTGTCAATATTATATTTTCTTATTCGATTTGCGCGTCTCTTCCACTCAACGTGAAGAGATACTTTTTTGTTTAATGTGTACTTCAATGTTTAACAAATAAAATACACAAAATTGAATATATGTTAAATGATTATAGCTATTTAAATGTATTATGTATAACAGAACATTGGCTTAATGAATATAATTAAAATTTATATAATATTGCAGGTTTTGAAATGGCTAGTGCTTTTTGCAGACCACCAAAAACTCATGGTGGTTCAATTATATACATTAGGCCGTGTATCAATTATAAATCATTGAAAAATATGGTTAATTAGAGTATAAATGTACACTGCGAGCTAGCAGCTATAGAAATTATTGGGTGCAATTTCATCATTGTTTGCGTATACCGAACAAATAAGGGAGATTTTAATATATTCATAAATAACTTTGCAGTAGTATTGAACATTTAGTTTGAAACCCGTAAAGATGTCATTATTTGTGGAGACTAAATTTTTTGGAACCAGTTACGCCCGCTTTGACTTTTTGCAATTTAATAATTAGTTTTGGACTAACGCTCACTCTTCATGAGCCCTCAAGAGGTCGTTATTGCATAGATAATCTAATAACAAATATAAATGAACACGATTTTAAAACTAAAACCATAAATTTGCATATGGGCGACCACAGGGGTCAAACTATTTCAGTTAACAGTAACTTGAACGTTACCAAAAAAAGTACAAATCCTATCTATTCAAGAAATTTTAATCTATATCTATATATATAAAAGGCAGTGTCCTGACTGACTGACTCACTCACTCAGCACCGCCCAGCCAGAACCCCTGGGCCTAGAAACTTGAAATTCGGAGAGTATATTCCCTTCATGACGTAAGCACCCACCAAGAAGGGATTTTTCGAAATTCCACTCCTAAGGGATGAAAAGGGGTGAAATGTGATTTCACGAATTCCTTAATATCTCTTAGAACCGATGGGATATCGACTTAGTTTTTGCTTACAAGTATTACCCATACAAATACCGAAAATCCAATTTCGGGATTTTGACCTAATCAACCCCTAAAGGGGTGAACCTACAATCGGGGTGGATTATACATCCCGTTGTATTTCCTGTGTTCGTTTAGTTGCAAGATTACTTTTTGGCACATAGGTGTCTTTTTAAAATATCTCGAAATGGTATTGACAGTTTTTTGAAATTTCACCCCTAAAGGGTGAAAAGGGGTGAATTGTGATTTTAAGGATTCTTTATTATCTCTTAGGGCCAATAAGATATAGACTTGCTATTTGCTTACAAAGATTACCCATACAAATAGCGAATCACCAATTTCAGGATTTTGTCCTAATCAACCCCTAAAGGGGTGGATCTACAATCGGGGTGAATTATACATCCCGTCGTAATTCCTGTGTTCGTTTTGTTGCAACATTACTTTTTGGCACATAGGTATCTTTTTAAAATATCTCGAAATAGTTTTGACATTTTTTAAAATTACCCCCTAAAGGGTGAAAAGGGATGAATTGTGACTTCAAGGATTCCTTAATATCTCTTAAGACCAATAAGATATCGACTTTCTTTTTGCTTAGGAAGATTACCCATACAAATACTGAAAAACTTATTTCAGGATTTGGTCCTAATCAACCCCTAAAGGGATGGATCTACAGTCAAAGTGAATTATACATCCCGTCGTATTTCCTCTGTTCGTTTAGTTGCAACATTAATTTTTGGCACATAGATGTATTTTTAAAATATCTCGAAATAGTATTGACAGTTTTTTTTTTAAATTTCATCCCTGTGCCAGGCAGTCTACGGACGTGCCTGACACAAAGGTTTTTTTCCGTGACGTCACAAATCCTGCACGTGCAGCTTAAGTGTTTACGACTGGGTTTTCCCTCGCTCCAAAATCCGAACCTATCAGAGCGCAGGATCCGAGATAAGCCGTCACCGAACCCGGCCAATAGGAGAGCCGCTCGGAGTGGGGGTAAAACATACGTATACACAGTGCGCTGATATCCTTCGGCGTGCCTGTGTCCCGTTCGCTGACGGTTTAGCGGACCTCGACGATACGTATCCACGATCTCTTCTCACTTTGCCGCTTCACGATATATTCTTACATCTTCGCTTCACGTCAACGCCCGTTTTTATCACATCTTCAACCGTCTCATCTCTTCGCTTCACGACTACGTCAGTTATCGCTACGTTGGCACCGTTCTACGTCCGTAGCCGTCTTGCCTGCCGCCGCCACGTTCGTACCCCCTGTTACGAACGCACGGCCCCACGCCGCACCAAGAAGCCAACGTCCACGCCGATTTCCGTCGTCGCCTGTTCTGTAGCGCTGCTACAGACCGCCACGACTCAGACGTCATCACCACCGAGGCCTAGCTCTCACACGGCAGTTCAGCCGTTTGCGCTGGCCCCCAAAACGCGAGGTACCGAGTCGCGCCGTCTCCACGCCGCTGCGTGGCTTACCGACGAAACCTACGGGCTTGTGAAGCCTCTAGACCGTACCAAGACCTAAAGAAGTCAGCGAGGAAGGCTCTCTACGAGGTAGACGACCCCAGGACCCGCTGCTTCCCACCGCCGACACCATCACCGCTCAAGGCAACAGCTCGCCCGCTCGTGCCGCTGTCACCCTTGTCGGGCACCACACCGGTCTTGTCGGTCACCACTCCTACTTCGGCGGCCACCCCTCCGAAAGCAGGCTGCTCTTCAAAACAACTCAACACACCGATCACTCCAGGAATAACTAAGAGGAACAGAAAACTACGGCGCCGCCTATTCGAGCTGTTCGGCTCTTCATCGCTGCCGTGAACATAGTGTCGAGCGACACTATCGAGCGACGAACGCCGACCAACGTATAGACCCGTTTTTTTCCTTCTCTCTCTTCCTTTCCTCACTATTGTCATTTATTATTATTATTCTGTTTTGTTACTTATATATTTATCTATCGTCACTATTGTTCTATACATATTCTCTGTTTAATAAAAACCATAAATCCAAACTGTCCGACTATTATTTTTCAAACCCTGGGGAATCAAGTTTTATCTTTCAGGGCATCTAGAACGGACGTGCATAGTTCATACTCGCCGCAACGCTAGCCGCGGCCGGTAGTAGTGGCTTCTCTCCCAGGGTTCGATCCCCTGGCTGAGTCCGTCCCGCAACATCCCTAAAGGGTGAAAAGCGGTGAATTGTGATTTCAAGGATTCCTTAATATATCTTAGGACTAATAAGATATCGACTTGCTTTTTGCTTACACTTTTTGCTTAGGATGTCCTCGTGATTTCAAGGATTGTTTAATATTTTTAACACCAGTAAGATATCGACTTGGGTTTTGCTTACAAAAACTACCCATGCAAGTACCGAAAAACCAATTTTTGGATTTTGTCCTAATCAACCCCTTAAGGGGTGGATCAACAATCGGGATGAATTATACATCCCGTCGTATTTCCTGTGTTTGTTGAGTTATAACGTTTCTTTTTGGCACATAGGTGTCTTTTTAAAATGTCTCGAAATGGTTTTAACAGTTTTTTACCTTTAACAAACATCACCCCTAAAGGGTGAAGAGAGGGAATTGTGATTTCAAAGACGCCTTAATATCTTCTAGGATCAATAAGATATAGACTTGGTTTTTGCTTATAAAGATTACCCATACAAATGCCGAAAAATGAATTTTAGGATTTTATCTTAATCACCCCCTAAAGGGGTGAATCTACATTTGGGGTGAATTATAAAACCCTTTGTATTTCCAGTGGTTGTTGAGTTATAACATTCCATTTTGGCATATATGAGTTTTGACAGTTTTCTTTCACTCCTAAAGGGTAAATTAGTATTTTTTTGTTAGAAATAAAAAATTCGGAGAGTACATTTTTCAGTATGACGTAAGAACCCACTAAGAAACGATTTTTTCAAGTTCGACCCCTATCTGGTGAAAAGAAGTAAAATGTTTTTTCCCGGATTCCTCAATATCTCTTAGGACAGATGAGATATCGACTAGATTTTTTGTTACAAAGGTTACCCATACACAAGTTTAAAAACAAACTGCGGATTTCATGCCAATGAGACCATCAATATACCGTAGCGAAGCACGGGTTTTCAGCTAGTATGTATATAAAAGGCAGTGTCCTGAATGACTCACTCATTCACTCATCACCGCCCAGCACGAAACCCTGGGCCTAGAAACTTGAAATTTGGAGAGTATATTCCCTCCATGATGTAAGCACCCACTAAGAAGGGATTTTTCGAAATTCCACTCCTAAGGGATGAAAAGGGGTGAAATGTGATTTCACAAATTCCTTAATATCTTTTAGGGCCGATGGCATATCAACTTAGTTTTTGCTTACAAGTATTACCCATACAAATGCCGAAAAACTTATTTCGGAATTTTGCCCTAATCAACCACTAAAGAGGTGAACCTACAATCGAGGTGGATTATACATCCCGTTGTATTTCCTGTGTTCGTTTAGTGGCAACGTTACTTTTTGGCACATAGGTGTCTTTTTAAAATATTTCGAAATGGTTTTGACAGTTTTTTTAAATTTCTCCCCAAAAGGGTGAACAGGGGTGAAATGTGATTTTAAGGATTCTTTTATGTCTCTTTAGACTAATAAGATACCGACTTGGATTTTACTTACAAGTACTACCCATGCAAATGCCGAAAAATATTTCAGGACTTTGTCCTGATCAATGCCTAAAGGGGAAATCTACAATCGGGGTGAATTATACATCCCGTTATTTTTCCTGTGTTCGTTTAGTTACAACATTACTTTTTGGCTCATATGTGTCTTTTTAAAATATTTTGAAATGGTTTTGTCAGTTTTTTTTTAATTTCACCCCTAAAAGGTGAAAAGAGGAGGTGTGATTTCAAGGACATTCCTTAACATCTCTTAGGACCAATAAGATATCGACTTAGTTTTTGCTTACAAAGATTACCCATGCAAATATCGAAAAACTTACTTCAAGATTTTATCCGAATCAATCCGTAAAGGGGTGAATCTATATTCGGGGTGAATTATATATCCCGCCGTATTTTATGTGTTTGTTGAGTTATAACATTCCTTATTAGCAAATAGGTGTATTTTTAAAATGTCCCGAAATGGTTTTGATAGTTTTTTAAAATGCACCCTTATTGGGGTAAATGGATATTTTTATTCGATAGAACGTTCCTTTCACATATATATATATGAAATTTGCAAAGTTGATTCTTTCTATGACGTAAGTACCCACTAAGACGAGATTCTTCGAAAGTCGACTTCTAAGGGGCTGAATAACATACATACAATTACATACAATAATTAAAAAAATATATATATATATTTTCGTCCCAACCACTCTAAGCGAGATGAATTATAGTACCCGTAGTTTTTCCTGTTTGTTGATATAACATTCATCTTTGGCATATACGTGCCTTTTTTAAAACATCTTTTTCAAAATCTTTTCAAAAACAAGTGTTTTGACAGTTTTTTTCCTTAGTTTCCTCCCTAATGGGTAAATTGGTATTTTGTATTCGATAGAAAATCCAATGAATGACGTAAGAGACCAATAAGAACGGATTTTTCTAAATTCCATTTTAAGTGGTGAAATGAGGTGAAAATTTATTTAAGGATGCCTCAATATCTCTTAGGCTCAATGAGATATTGACTTGGTTTTTGCTTACAAATGATATCCATACAAATGTTTAAAACAGAAATTCACGTGTTTGCCCTAATCAACCCCTAAATGGATGGATATGCATTCGGGATGAATTATAAAAACCTTTGTATTTCCTGAGTTATAACACTTCATTTTGGTACATAGGTTCCTATTTAGAAAGCGTTTGACAGTTTTTTTAAATTTCATCCCTTACGAAGTAAATTGTTATTTTTTATTCGATAGAGCGTCCCTTGACAAAGAGATATGAACTTCGGGAGAAACCCTTCATATCTCCTGTGCTCCATGAGACCATCAATATACCGTAGCGAAGCACGGGTTTTCAGCTAGTAATATATATTCTTTAACTGATTTTCGTTCAAAAATCTACAATTAACAATGGCGGAATGTGTATGAAGGTACAGATTTGCAGATAAAATTCGCTAACTTCATGAACATAATTCAGTATCATCTCGAATGTAGTTTTCCTTTAAAAAAAGTTAGAAATAATAACTCAAAAAGTAAACCAGAAAAATGGTTCACACCTGAAATACACCAGACTAAGATGAGCATGCATTTTATTTATGATGCATACAAACAAACAAAAAATCCCAATATTTATCAATATTATGTGAATTATAAATTATTTTATAGAAATTTAGTCTGCGAATCATGGGACAGGATATCACCATATAGATAATCACGGGAGAGGGCGTCACCAGTCAGGCAATCAAGAAACAGGATTATTTATTCATTAACTTTTTAAGATGAGAAATTTATTTCGATTAACGATTATAACGATTTATTTTTACTTAGTACATTACATTTATATTGTTAAAACTAAAAATAATTTGAGACGTTAATTTATACCTACGAAACCCAAAACATTTATGTATAAAATTTTATCCGCAGTTTCTTAGAGAATAAATCTGCAAAATATTGTTCATATCGGTCAAAGGAAACAGGAATATCTACAGTCTTTTGTTTATGCCTACGAAACCTTAGACATTTATTTACGTAATTATATTCGTAAGTTCTTGGAGAATAAATGTGCAAAATATTGTTCATATCGGTCAAAGGAAACAGGAGTATCTAGAGTCTCTTGTTTATGGCTACGAAACCCAAGGCATTTATGTATGTAATTATATTCGTAGATTCTTAGAGAATAAATCTGCAAAATATTGTTTATATCGGTAAAAGGAAACAGGAGTATCTAGAGTCTCTTGTTTATGCCTACGAAATTCTAGACATTTATGCATATAATTATATTCGTAGAATCTTAGAAAATAAATCTGAAAAATACTGTTCATATCGGTCAAAGGATATAGGAGTACCCTAGGATTTCTTGTTTATGCCCACGAAGCCGTATACATTTCTATAGGTTATTTTATCCGCAGATTTTTAAATAATAAATCTGCAAAATATTTTTCATATCAATCAAAGAATATAGAAGTGTCTACAGTTTCTTATTTATGCCTACGAAACTCTAGATATTTCTATACGATGTTTTATCCGCAGATTTTTAGAGAATAAATTTGCAAAATGTTTATCATATCTATCAAAGAATATAGGAGTGTCTAGAGTTTCTTATTTATATCTACGAAACCCTAGATATTTCTGTATTTTATTTTATCCGTAGATTCTTTAAAGAATCTGCAAAATATTGTTCATATCGGTCAAAGGATATAGGAGCCTCTTGTTTATGCCTACGAAACCGTAGACATTTATGTATCTAATTATATTTGTAGATTCTAAGAAAATAAATCTGCAAAATATTATTCATATTGGTCGAAGGATATAGCAGTGTATATAGTTTCTTGTTTGTGCCTACGAAACCCTAGACATTTCTATATGTTATTTTATTCGCAGTTTCTTAGATAATAAATCTGCAAAATATTGTTGATATCAGTCAAATGATATAGGAGTATCTATAGTTTCTTGTTTATGCCTACGAAATCCTACCAATATCTATATGTAAATATATTCGTAGATTTTTAGAAAATAAATCTGCAAAATATCTGTCAATCAAGTCAAACTGGCAACACCCTGTTTCCCAGTTAGCCAATCACGAGAACCTTAGGAAAAATGACGTCACAGTGTTACAAAGATCACTAACACACGGTAGCTAATTATATATGTACGATAAACAAATAACAAACCATTCATCAGTATTCCTAAGGCCAGTTACATATGATGGAATTTTTTTATTTTTTTTAAATTACTATTTTATTGGCCATTAGTCTTTCGACCATACTAACCAATTACAATATATTTAATTACATTATTATGATGGAATTTATCAAATTATAATAAAATTGAAAAATAAACCTTCCCATGATATATATGGTCTTAATATGCGCCTGTTAAAGAGCATATCAGACTATATTACAGAACCACTTTTCCGTAATATACAGAAGGCATTTTTCCGGATTGCATGAAACATGCGAAAATTGTACCGATTTACAAAAAAGGGGACGCAAGCAATCCATCAAACAACCGCCCCATCGCAATACACCCAATAATCTCAAAAATAATAGAAACAGTTATACTTACCAGACTGATAAGCTACGCCGCTAAAATAAAGTTAATAACGAAGGAGCAATTTGGCTTTCAAAAAAATCTGTCAACTGTAGATGCTATTTCAGAATTGATAAGTTACATTGCAAACTCTATGGAAAATAAATATACGGCTACGAGTATTTTTGTTGACCTATCCAAAGCATTCGATTGTGTTTCACATAAATTGCTAGTAGGAAAGATGAGCTACTATGGAATAAGAGAAAACTGTCTTGAGCTTTTAAAGTCTTATTTAACAAAAAGAACACAAAAAGCTTACTGTAATAATACCTACAGTAAGACAGTAATTATAACGCGAGGAATACCACAAGGCTCTATCTTAGGGCTTGTTCTCTTCCTACTTTTCATAAATGATCTGCCCGCAAACATGAGTGCACATACAGTTCTTTTTGCGGACGATACCACTTTTACAGTCCAGGGGAAACAGCCTGACGAACTAGGAATTGCTGCCCAAAACATATTAAATAAAGCTAAAGATTGGTTAAACGCAAACTAACTGACTCTGAACGAGTCCAAAACAATTCAAATGAGTTTCACTACCCGCCAGACTAACCAACTGACTAAACTGAAGTAAATTTTTTGGGCATTCATCTCGATCCTCAGCTCACATGGAAAACCCACGTTAAATATTTAAGTACAAAACTATCTAAATCGATCTATGGAATAAGAAAAATTAAACAAAATGTAAATGCTGATACGAACCGTATGACCTATTTCGCAAATATATTTCGAAAAATATTTATCTGAAATGTGACATTTACAATAAAATTTCAGTTAATGTTCAAAAGCTGCCACATAATAAATTTAAAAATGTTATCCTAAACTTTCTTATTGAGCTAGCTGCTTACAGCATTACCGAATGTATAAATTCAATGGAAAATTTACAGAGATATATGTAAATTTCCCACAGTTTTCCAATTAGTGATCTTTTTAATATGTAATTATTTTTAATTTTGCATGTAAATGTTTTGAATCTTATTTTTCATATGTATATCTCATATAATGTCTGACCTTTTAATACCTTCCATTTTGTAATTGACTTGTACAAAAATTTCCAATGTATGTGTACCAATAAATATTATTATTATTTTGGGGTTTGTCAGGTCTTGACAAGCGTCCACTAATCTCAAACTTCAGCAACCTTTTGAGCCGCGTCATGCTAGAGACTAGTATTATTATTATTATTATTATTATTATTAATATTGTTTAATTCTGAAAGTATTACTATGTAAGTAGGGATACTTAAAATATAAGTAATGATTTCCTTAATCTAAGTCGAATTTTATAATATCTGTTGGGACCGCCTAGGCGCCCAAGTTTACAGTTCTTTAGTTTTATTTCATTTAGATGATAGAACACAGTTTCTGCGGATTTATTCATGTTTTGGTCCAGCTAGGGACATCTATAAGTTATTTATTGAACCTTTATGTAAAAAATAATACAATAGTTGACCGCATTCGACATGTCGTCAATTGTCATTAATTAATTAACAAGTCTATTTAAGAGATAACGTTTGAGCGCGAGAAAAGTTTAGTTGGCTTATATTCCATGTTTTTTCAGTTTTACGATCCGAATTTACAGTGATATTTAACCCGCGTTTGTCAGCTTTACAACCTGACGAATTAATCCTGAAGAATTTGTGCGTGAATTACACGCATCGGCACCATACCTACGAAAACCGTTGCAACCACCGACCAGATCAGCTAATATCTTCAACCGAAGAGATATCCGTCTTCACAGAAGATCCAGAATCCAGCTAAATGTCAAATACATTTGTATTTTTTATCTGAAAACATTATAGTAATGAAGTTTAGGTTTTTATGAGAATATTATTTAATTCCAGAGTAATTTCATTCCGAACTTACTTCATTTAACACGTTCGCGGACAGTACGGCTATAGCCGTCGAATATTTTTCCTAGCTCAGGTCATGACGGTCTAAACCGTCCTAGTTTTTTATTCAAATATATAAATGAAGGCTGGGGCAGGTTTTAATTCCATTTAAGTACATGAAAACTAGTATAAACTGTCCTATCAGGAACATACCAAACACAGTAAATGTCCTATTATAAACAAAAATCTAAAAAAGTGACATTTTGAGTACATCTCATTGTACAAAACTGTCCGCCAACGTGTTAAAGTTATTAATTGTTGTTGATTAATTCTATAGTCTAGCGATTTGTTTACATAATTTAGTAACAATAATTTTTTATATTATTGTGAATTTGGTAATATTATTGTTCTAATATTCAATTAATTGGAGTTGCAATTATATGTGCCATCAGCTGATTTTTTCTTTAATTGTTAGTGCAATATACCCATTTGTTCGTTCAACATTGACTACTAGTTTTTAATTAATATTGCACTAAAGGTTCGTTCACACTAATTCACTTTTTATATTCATATTTCTAGTGTTAGTTATAAGATTTTGTAATATACTGTTGTATTGTGTCCGACCAAGTACACTGGCCATTTTTGCACCGTACCATATCTTGCCAGGTGTATTTTACATCAGTGAGTTGAGTCCACGAACTTTTGTGTCAGGTATGCCGTCGGTAGGGTGTCAAGATCACCTAGGGAAACATCGAGTGTCGACACCTCCTTACACCTTATTTATGGACCTGGATTTTACCCCTTATTTCCCAGCTAGGGTTAACTACTGCCTGTGTGCTAGTCTCCTAGAACAGCCCCTAGGAGCAGAAGAGTTAATATCCCCCTCTCACATCAAGGTCGAACCGCGTTTTCCGAAGGCCTACCCAACTCACTGCGCGTACGTGCACTCAATGCAATTACTGCCTCGATGTTTTGGGCTGATATCGTAAGCCGTGCTACCCCTGATCTTTTTTCCACACCTCCATTTTCTCTGAATGTGTTTACCCACGTAACAATCGATTGCTGGCCAGGAACACGAGCTCGGGTTGCAATATTAGAGTGCGCGCGGAATGCTCGCTGCGTGGCGACGATCGAGCGACCGTTAGAAAAGTAACCCTCTACGACAAACGCGCACTTTTCCCGCGTCCAACTCATTCTTGGTACTAAAGTGGAAAGGAGAAAAATTTCCCGACCCACCCATTTGAATGAAACCATCCGCACCATCTAGCGGCCAAACCTCGCTTCCTGGCGCCCAATTCAAATCAGCAAATTATGCACCCTGTATTTTCTTGGCATTTTATGACTCGATATACTTTATGTTTAACTTTTTGGATACTATTTGCTGAATCACTTGGCGGTACCTGGGAAAATTTGTTCTTAAAAGTCTATTTAACATTAATTGTGTAGGAGATACTCCCGTTATGCTATGAATAGACTTCCTATAATCAATTTAAAAAAATTGAAAAATATTGTCAGAATTTAATAACGAATAGCGCTTTTTTAAGTGCATTCTTTATAGTTTTCACGCAGCCTATGAACAGACATGAACTTAATATTATTCTTTTTATTACAAGAAATCTGTCGAGATAATTTTTCTTCCGTTATCAAGTACCAAAAGTTTTGGAATACCGAATCTTTCAAAAGTTTCTCTGCAGTATTTAATGGTGACTTTAGACGTAATGGATTATGTAGGAAAAATCCACTTGCTGTGTGCTTCTACTATTATTGAATGATATTTGTTGTTAAACTCCATATAATCTAAATGAATTCTTTCAAGATGTGATTCTGGCTAAGGCCTCCTTTCAATTTGACTTTTGGCTGACTACTTAAATTTGAGCTACATGCTTTAAATTTTTTTGTATTTTGCTTTATCTCTTTATTTAAAGTAGGCCACCAAAAATATGATCTAGCTAAGGATGTCATTTTCACGATACCTAAATATGTAGTATGTAATGAATTTATCACGTTTTTTGACAGCTGTCACTTGAGTGACACATGAAAATATATTGCTGAGATATATTTGATAGTGATAGTTGAAAACATTAAATAAATGTTAGTAAAGGTGTCAGTTAATTAATGTACAGTGACTAGTGTTTTGTGCAGAAAGTACAGTGTTTTTCGTGTTAAAACAGCAAATAAAATCTTATACGGCACAGTGGTAGTGTTATACACACCCCAGTGCAGATAGAAATATAATCAGGAACTCCGACAGTGAACAGCCTCCGGACAAATTCCGGTCAAACCAAGATTACACACGAATAGCCATGCAGGCCATGGATGTTGTTAATAATCAGGACATAACAACAACTAGTGAAATAAATGAACAAATCAGTGAACTTTTTGCACAGAAAAGGCAATCAACAAATGTCAATTATGTAAACGCAAAAACCAAACAACGGCAACGCATATGACGTCACTATTTCGCATGTTAAAAGTAATTTAATTAATTATATTAGTGCAAGTTTGCATAATGCATCTACGCATATTCAAGAACAATCGAACATCGCGCTTCAAAATAATCCAGCACCTACTTCCCCCAGTAACAACCCTGCCCAACAAATACCCTCACCGTACAGGTATAATAGAAACAATAGATATTCTGACACAGATATGGGTCCATTTTTCCTTCTCATTGAAAGTGCCAATAATAATCATGGTAATTTGCACCACATGAGCTTGGGTAGACTAATAATAATCAATAACTTTAAAATAAAGGAGAATGAAATAAACAATATATGTAAGGTTGGCAAAAATAGAATTAAACTTGAAGTGCAAAAACCAAATTTTAGCGATCATCCTCAACTCTAATATTCTGAAAGACAATTCTTTACGTATGTATATATGTACCTGAAACCATCCTTTATCGGAAGGGTGTTATTAGATAAGTTGACCTTTCACATCCGAAGAACTCTTAACAAACATTAAAACATCAATTCCTACCAAAGAGGCCCGTCGTATCACACGGAAGACAACTGTGAATCTATTTCTATAAGAAATGCAAAGTCTGTGGTAGTCAAACTATGCCAGCTTATGTTTCGATATAAGGGGCCAAATGCAAAGTAACTCCTTATGTATATCGTGTAACTCAGTGCAAAAACTGCTTCAGATTTGGACACATAGGTCGTCAATGCAAGAGCACACTACGCTGTATCAAATGCGGCGAAATTCATTATACAAATAGTTGTCAAAATAACAACAAAACTCCTGTATTAGTAGGGTCAACATCATGTGATGGATAAAAATTGTCCCATTTATGAAACCCAAAAATGAATCAAAACATATATGGATTATAATAATGCGAGTTACAAAACAGCAAAAGAAAATTAGCGTTCATTTTCCGAAATTGCGTCCGAACGTCCATTCTTTCAACAAAGTGATTTTCGCTCATTACCTTTAGCCAATAGATTTCAAATATTGGACACAATGAACAATCAAAATTCTGATAATTCTAACCCGGCAACTATAACCTTTTTGAGGCCGCCATGGCCTCATAATATTGCACACGGAGAATGACCACATACGTAAATCAGTGTTCTAGTGTTAATCCCCGTAGTAATACACAACAAACGAGAAATTTCGAAAGGGTGCCTATTCACAACCATTACCCCCACAACCTCATCGTCTAAACAATCTTCCTCAAACAGAAAATCTAGTATACTGAATTACACAACTTTTGACACTAATTAAAAACTTAATATCCTAGACCAATGGTACTACCATACAAGTTTCACAATTACAAGAATGCATTCGTTTACTGACAATATATAAGAATATGTAGCACCTTGATATGGTTCAGTGGAATATCCGTTCAATTAACAGTAATAACCTTTCTTAGAAACATTATTAACTTCCCAAAAAATCAGCTGCGCAATACTATCTGAAACGTGGTTGAAACTAACCATTAACTTTTGCATATCTACTAATATTGTTCGCAACCATTGAGATGACGGCAAGGGTGGATGCTGTATTCTCATCAGAACTGGTATACCATACACTATCTTAAATAAATCCCTATTATACAATTTTCTCTAACTCTCGTTGCAACATCCAACAGGCAAACTGGACAAAATATTACAGTCTATCCAATACGCTGGCTCAAAATATTTCCATTCAACATTTTAATTCATTGGATATGTAAAATAAATACAGCGTGGTCATTAAACTTATCGAAGAAACTGCTGAATCTACTATTTCCATTAAAAGCATCAAAAAAGTATCTGCTTTCAAACGCAGAATTTGGTGGGACGAGCAATATAAAGCACAACTATTAGAATCCAATTAAACGTTTGATAATTACAAACGACATTCCAATTTTGATAATTTCATCACATGTAAAAGGGCTTTGGCAAAATCCGTACGTCTTTTTAAACAAAAATAAAGAGCTTCTTGGACAAAACCTTGGTCAGGCTTGGCAAAAAATCAAAATACTTCGTAATGCCTTGGAACCCAAAAACAATCTTCCGGCAGTAACAAACGATTGGACAGATCAGTTCCTTATCAACCTCACTCCACCACAAAAGCTCTAAATCAATTTTTCACATTATCTTGGCTCGAACAACCTAGCTCCAGCCTTTAGCATGATTGAACTAGATCATGTACTTAAACAAGCCAACAACACATCTCCTGGCCATGATAATATACATCATTCAATGATAGTTAACTTGGCGCGCAATGGTAAATCTTTTCTTCTGAACACCATAAACGATGCTTGGCTTAACGGTATGTCTATTCCAGAATAATTAGTATATAATGTAATTCCTAACCTTAAACCAGGCAAAAACATGCCTCATGCATAATGAAAACATTTGAAAGACTAGTTAAACTGAGACTCGAATGGTGGCTTGAGTCCAACAGCATTCTTCCTTCTTATCAATTTGGTTTTAGTAGAGGACATAACACTATGGATAACCTATGCACTCTCATTTGTGATATTCAAAATAGCTTCTCTGACAATCTCTGCTTAACCACTTTATTTCTGGATTTGAAAGGTGCTTTCGATAGTGTCTCTATCAAAATTCTCGCTAACAAAATGCTCACACTCGTCATCCCTCCCCAAATGGTCAAAACAGTAATAAATCTGAAAAAAAAAATACGAAAACCACCACCAATAATTATAGAGAATGTTGTTAATTACACAGGAATGATCAACAATATCAAAACAGTTATTAACCTTGATGAATTAAGCTGTAAAACATTGCCAAAAAACCAGGTAAGAATAAATGCAAAGTCCATCGATGCGTACCGAAAACTAAGAAAACACTTAGAACAGAGTAAAATAGCATTTTACACATATCAGCTTAAGCAAGATAAAGCATATAGGGTTGTCATTCGTAACCTGCATCCATCTGTTTCAACTGGTGACATAAAAGAAGCCCTGGAGGATATGGGATTTGAAATAAGGGATGTCGTGAACATCCGAAGTAAAATAAGCAAAGAACCGCTGCCGCTTTTTTTCGTCGATCAAGAACCCAACGAAGGGAACAAAAAAATTTATGTGAAATTTATGAAGCATTTGTTGTATACAAAAATTACAGTTGAACCACCACGAAAAAAATTCGTCATTCCACAATGCATGAGATGCCAAGAATATGGGCACACTAAATCTTACTGCACAAAACCTTTTTATTGTGTTAAGTGTGCTGGTGATCATCCGACCACAAGCTGTACAAAATTAAAAACTACTGAACCCAAGTGTGCTCTGTGTAACGGGCCACACCCTGCCAATTATAAAGGATGTCCAGTATATCAAGACTTGCAAAAGTCAAAAAGGTACTCGAACGGTAACAGCAAAATAACTATGCCAAACCAATTGGTTGGAAAAACATTCACAGTGAGGCCCAATGTAAATTATGCTCAAGCTACCAAATTATCAACGAATAATACTTGTCCAGCTGATCCTGAAAATACAGCGAATGACAACAGTGGAAATATATTAAATCAGTTCCTTACGAAGTTTGAATCAATGTTTGCCCAGCTAATGAATCAAAATAACATGGTAATAAACTTGTTAACAACAATGATAAATAAACAAAATCATGGATAGCACGTTAAGAATAGCATTATGGAATAGTAATGGTCTTACACAACGTCGACAAGAAGTTGAATTATTTTTAAAATCTGAAAAAATTGACATTCTTTTAATTTCGGAAACACATTTTACAGATAAAAGTTATTTTAAAATTCAAAATTATACGACTTATTTTACCCTATACCTTGATGGTACTGCCCGCGGTGGCACAGCAATCGTAATCCACAATAAAATTAATCATTTTGAAATTGAAAAATATGCCGAAACGCATTTACAAGCAACTTGCATCAAGTTGCATGATTCAAATGGAACATTGGTAGTGGCAGCTGTTTGTTGTCCTCCAAGTCATAGAGTCAAACGAGACCAATTTCAAACATATTTTAAATCATTAGGACATAGGTTTATATCTGGAGGTGACTACAATGCAAAGCATACTCTATGGGGATCGAGACTTATTACACCCAAAGGTAGAGAACTCAAAAGTGCTATGACAGCTGAAGGCTATAATTATGTTAGCACTGGTGAACCAACGTACTGGCCAACAGACCCTAATAAAGTACCAGATCTCTTAGACTTTTTCGTCACAAACGGTATTTCTTCAAACTACATTGATGTATGTTCCTATTTTGATTTATTATCCGATCATTCAGCCATAATAGCTTCAGTAAGCACAACAATAATTAAAAACAGTAACAGCACTATGCTAACGAATAACCGAACTGATTGGAAATTGTTTAAGAAATATCTAGAAGAAAAAATTGTTATACAGATACCCCTAAAAACTGAGGATAATGTCAACAGTGCTATCAACCAACTCACGGAAAATATCCATTTTGCTGCCAAGAGTTCGACACCAATACAAAAGAAAAATGGCTCTACCATGAACTACCCAAAATATATAAGAGATAAAATATACGAGAAAAGAAATGCTAGAAAGGCATGGCAACATAGCAGACATCCTAGTGATAAAACCAGGTTGAACAAATTAACTAAAGATCTTAAAAATCTTTTGTATAAAATAAAGAATGATGCATTTCAAGAATACGTCAGTGAACTATCTTCTACTGCACAAAATGATTATTCTCTATGGAAAGCTACTAAGAAGCTCAAAAGACCTGTACAACCAGTTCCTCCACTGCAAAAAGCAGATGGTACGTGGGCAAGATCCAATAAAGAAAAGGCTGAAATGCAAACCATCTATCGAAAGTCTTCCATCCTTTTCCTTGTACAGTAAGTGCAGAGGAAGATAGCTACATAACAGATTATCTGGACTCACCCTTACAACTTTCACTTCCTATTAAATACTTTACACCTGGGGAAGTAAAAGAAGAGATCAAGCAATTAAATAGTAAAAAGGCCCCGGGCTACGACCTTATTACTCCAAGAATAATTAAAGAATTACCAAGAAAAGCTCTTATCCTCCTTACTAAAATATTTAATGCTGTAATCAGAATTCACTATTTCCCTACACAATGGAAGTTTGCTCAGATTATTGTAATACATAAGCCCGGCAAACCAACTGAAGAGGTAAGTTCATACAGACCTATATCGTTACTCCCTGTATTCTCTAAAATACTTGAAAAACTTATATTAAAACGGTTAAGACCCATAATAGAAGAGAGAGATCTAATACCAAACCATCAGTTTGGTTTCAGGGAGCAACATTCTGCGATAGACCAAGTTCACAGAGTGATTAACGTAATAGAAAAAGATCTCGAAGAACGTAAAGTATGTACTGCAGCATTTCTTGATGTAAGTCAAGCATTCGATCGTGTTTGGCATACGGGTCTCTTATATAAAATAAAAAAATGTTTACCTGATCAGTATTATCATTTGTTCAAATCTTATCTTGCCAATAGATACTTCCAGGTCAGATTTAAAGACGAACTATCCACTAAATTTCTTTTAGAAGCTGGGGTACCTCAGGGTAGCGTACTTGGTCCAACATTATATCAAATTTACACGGCGGATATTCCTAATAACGAAACGACTTTCATGGTAACCTTTGCCGACGACACAGCCATATTGTCATCCCATGAGGATCCAACTGTGGCCACCAATAATCTACAAAAAACTTTAGATGATGTACAAAAGTGGACTGACAAATGGCGAATGAAAATAAATGAAAGTAAGTCGACACACGTTACATTTACAAATAGACGAATAACTTGTCAAGAAGTAACCATCAATAATAAATTAATACCAACAATGGACGAGGCTAAATACCTAGGTATCCATTTGGACAAGAGGTTAACATGGAAGAAGCATTTAACAATGAAAAGAAAACAGTTAAATATTAAAATTAAAAGCATGTACTGGTTACTAGGATATAAATCTAAATTAAGTCTATATAACAAATTATTAGTTTATAAAATAGTTTTAAAGCCTGTATGGACATATGGTATACAGCTTTGGGGCTGTGCAAAAAATTCAAATATTAACATAATCCAAAGATTTCAAAATAAAGCACTACGTTTAATAGCTAATGCCCCTTGGTATGTTACCAACGAAACTCTACACAGAGATTTAAAAATCACCACAGTTAAAGATGAAGTAAGGAAGTTTTCAACTAGGCATGTCAATCGATTAAATTACCATCCCAATGATCTAGCATTAAATCTCCTGAATAACGAGGATGAAACAAGAAGACTTCAAAGAAGAAAACCTTTAGATCTAATTTTTGATTAAAATCTAAATTATAATAATAATAATAATAATAATAATTTATTTCACTATTAAGTTTAAATACATATTTTTACATATAGTCTGTACACTAGTTACTTAACACTAAAATAAAGATAAATACCACAATAGACTGCTAC
The DNA here is from genome assembly GCA_963971575.1 of Liopterus haemorrhoidalis. Lineage (NCBI taxonomy): Eukaryota > Metazoa > Arthropoda > Insecta > Coleoptera > Dytiscidae > Liopterus > Liopterus haemorrhoidalis. The sequence goes on from OZ020616.1 coordinate 22,749,020, forward strand.
CAGTCTGTGCGTGGTTATTCATTGAAGTACATTTTTGAAGTTAGAGTGAAAATCAATATAAATCCATACATAAGTGCGCCTACACTAATTTCAATTCCTAATACTATATTTTACATAAATACAATAATCACATAAATACATTCAACCCAAGATACTTTCAGACTCTGTATTACTCAAATTAATACAGTAGTCTTTTGCATATTTACAATAATTTCTTTGATGCAAATTTATTCGGTTTATATGTATGTATATACTGATTGAAATTATTATATACTTTGGGCACGAAATATATAAAGCAGCGTTGACCAAAAGTTTTACAAGTTTTATGATTTGCTGCTAAGTTTTTAAACCTTGTAGTGTAAGAATGGTTCAGTTTATTAACAATAGTCGGGTTTTTATTTATAAATTTTAATATCGAATAAATATATAATTTCGGAATGTTTAAGACTTTACTATCTAAAAATAGCTGTTTAGATGAATATTGTTTATCTTTTTTGTGCATAATTTTTAATATTATTTTTTGCGTTGTTTTTATTTTATTTATATAACATTCTGATGCACCACCCCAAGCTATTAGACCATATGATAATAACGATTCAACCAATGCATAATAGAATGTATACAAAACGTTCAGTGGCATAATATCCCTTAATTTTTTAAAAACATAAAATGTTTTTCGGAGATTGTTATTAAGTTTATCTATGTGTGGTTGCCAGCGTAAATGTGTATCAATGATGACGCCCAAGTATTTTGTAGTAGTTTGCTTTTTTATTTTATTACAGACACAATTAACAATCTGACAAGTATTCTCATGAAGTACTATATAATCGTATGTTGGTTGTGTGTTCTTATAAATCGAAAATGGGATAAACTGTGTTTTTTCTACATTCAGTGTTAAAATATTATCGTCTAACCAGGATTTAATAATCCGCAAGTCATGCTCCGCCATTTCTCGATTTTCAGTCCACGATGATGACTCCGTAATAAGAAGAGTGTCGTCCGCATATGAGATTAATTTACCTTTTATTTCTTTTATATTTAATAAATCATTGATATAAATTAAAAACAATACAGGGCCAAGCACTGTTCCTTGTGGCACACCACATTTAATATATTCTTTTTCGCTCAAAACCCCGTCAATCATTACCATTTGTTCTCTATTTTTCAAATAACTACTAAAAAAATTTAGTGGAACACCTCTTACACCATGAATTTCGAGTTTCGATAACAAGAGTGAATGATCGACGGTGTCGAAAGCTTTGGCTAAATCCAGAAAAATGGCGGAGCATGGTAACGACCTATCCAATCCCGAATAGACAAGCTCGGCCAATTTAGAAATAGCATCTTCGGCACTTTTATTTTTAGTAAAACCAAATTGTTTTTGTGATAATATATCTAATTTTGTGAGGAAATCTAACAATCTTTTTTTAATAACTTTTTCAAACAGTTTTGCGATGTTGCTGATTAAAGAAATTGACCTATAATTATTGATTTTTTCCTGTTCTCCACCTTTAAATACTGGTTTTACTATAGCTATTTTGAATTTTTTAGGAAAGTAGCCCTTTTCTAAACAAACATTAAAAATCTCTACTATTGGGTATGCTATTGAATTTATTATATTTTTTAATATTTCAGTGGTAATGCCATCGTATCCAGCGGATTTTTTATTTTTTAAATCACGTGTAATTTGTTTAATTTCTTCTACATCGGTCGGCGATAAAAACAGTGAGGAAGTATTGCGTGGGATTGAATGCAACATTGCGGATTGACTTGTAAGGTTTTTTGTAATATTCTTAGATAAAAACTCTGCAACATTTACGAAGTGTTTGTTGAACTGATCAGCCATTGTTTTTTTACAGTCTATAATAGAACCATTCATATCAATTCTGTCAATATTAGAATCATTTTTAATTTTTTTATTTAGTGATTCATTGGCTAATTGCCATAATTTTTTCGTGTTTTGTATATTATTCATTATTTTTTCTCGGTAATAACTATTTTTTGCTTGTTTTATTAATATTGTAATTTTATTTTTATAAATGACATAACATTCTTTGATTTTTTGATTATTTGGGAATATCAGGTGTTGTTTGTATAGTCGATCTCTTATAATAATTGATTTTATAATACCTTGACTTATCCATGGTTTCCTTTTTTTATTTAATTTATTATGTATTTTGGTCGAGCAAGTACTAATATTTAAATTAATTGTATTAGTGAAATTATCTACGATATCATCTATGTCACCACGCAATACTTGATCCCAGTTTTGATCTTGTAATTTATTATTTAAGCAATTGAAATTTATTTTTGAGTTAATGTATAAGTTGTTAGAAAAATTTGAATTAGCCTTTGTATTATTATTAATATTTATTTGCAAGAGAGTAGGGCTGTGATCTGTGATTTTTGAGTTTAATATGACTGGAAACAATTTATCTTTTCCTATCTTAGATTTTAAAAATATATGGTCCAAACATGTTTTGTCCATTCGGGTGGGTTTATTTATGCATGAATTAAAACCAAACTGATAAAGAACATTCAAATATTCCGTTACTTGTATATTAGTATTATTCAAAATGTCAATATTAATATCACCTATAAAGAGTTCATTTGGAGATTTAGAATGTGATTCTAAGTATTGACTAATATACTCGATAAAATTATTAACATTAAAAGGTGGAGGTTTATACACAGCTGTTATTCCAAATTTATTATTTTGTATATTAATTTCGACTCGAGTAATTTTTAAATTTTGTGCTACCTCAAAATGTTTTACTGAATGCTGATATTCTTTTTTTACAAACAAGACAACCCCATCATTCTGATTATATGCACTATTATTGTAATATGATGTGTAACCATTGATCGAGAAATATTCAATATTGTGAACATGCCATGTTTCTGATAAAATAATTATATCACAACTATTGTGCAGCTGTGAGATTAATAAATCAAGTTCATCAAATTTTTTTGATAAGCTTCTTATATTAGTATGAAATATGTTTATGTTACCGTTATTTTTATTAAGGTTAATAATATCTCTATTTAATTCTTTAATGGAACTATATATGTGAGTCTGAATTTCATTATTTTCAAGTTCAGCTAAATAAATTCCTAAATCCTTATTCATTTTAAAGTTTACAATTATATAATAAGATTATTAAGAAGCTTAATTTTCAAAATTTTTAGTCGCCCTTTGCATTTTATTATTGATATCCGTTTCATTATTGAACCGAATTACTGGGGTATTTTCATTTTGCCGAACTAATAACTTGTTATTCTTAAACCACACGAATTTAAAATTCACATCCCTAGCTCTAATTTTGGCCAATCTCAACAAGTTTTTATTGTAGCTTGTTAAGTGTTCCGAGATGTAAATTTTTTTCCCTAGTTCCACTCCTGGAATATTGCGATTAGTAACCACTTAGTTCCATTTTGTAACTAAAGCGTCCCGTTTAGTGCGTGTTGTAAGGCGGGCCAGAATTGGAGGGCTGACGTTTGGCTTCGAGTTGTAAAGACGATGTGCGACATCTATTTCTTCAGTACTTATGTCGACCTGTAGTTCATTTGCAACAGATTTTATAATATTTTTACAGCTTTCACCGTCTCTAAAAGGAATCCCATGTATCTCCACGTTCTGATTTCTGCTGTATTGATCAAGTTGCCCCATTTGTTCGTTAAGTTGTTTAATCTGGATATCTTTTTGATTGTTCTTCAAAGTTAAATCCTGAATAATTTTATTGTTATTTTTTACTTCTTCCTTGTATGTTTTTACATCTTTAGTCAATTCTTCATAGGAGGTTGAGAGCCACTGGAGTGGGTTTAACCTAAGTTTTTTTTGCGGCATATATTTTTGTTTTGTTCTCCCTGTTTTATGTAAGTTTTTAACTCTCAAATTACTTACAAACAAAATTTAATAACTTTGACACAAATACATGTAAGTCTTACATCGTATTTTTTTTGTTTTAATTCAAAATAACGAATATTTTTAAACTAACCTATATGTCATAGACAGCTGATCACCTGTCAGAGTCGGCCTATACCAGTGGTTCCTAACCAGCTTGCATCCTAAATTTTAATTAATACATTTTTTTATGATTTAACTTTTGTAAGACAAATCTTATTGAATTATTTTAGTACTCCTGTGAATTTTTGTACTTTACAATACATATATTGTGTTACTTCACTGGACTGGCAAATTAAAATCTGCAACATACTGTTATACATAACATAACCTTACTTTTTACATTTTTCTGAAATAATTCATTTGTTAAATTATATACTTACAAACAAAATTTTATAAATTTGACACAAATACATGTAAATCTTTTTTTGTTTTAATTCATAATAACGAATATTCTTAAACTAACATATATGTCATAGACAGCTGATCATCTGTCAGAGTCGGTCTATCTGATATCAGTATCATAACCAACAATGTACTTTAGGTTGTCCTCTGTTGTCATCTACCTATTCCCTTCCGTGGTTCTCTTGTCTGTCTTTTTAAGACCTCTTGATGAACCGTAAGGGGTGAAGAACTGTGTCCCAGTTATTTTTCCTTTTATTAATTATATCAGTGACCACCAAAATTTTTCAAATTTTTAAAAAAAATTTAAATTCTTTTTAATACGTTATACTTTTAATTATTTTAATTATTAAATTTTATTTGTTGACTACAAGTTTTATTTTATTTATTTAACCATCTGACCTTCTGACTTCGCTTATTTTTCACTTTCAACATTAGATCAGTGACTACCTCTAATTTTTATTTTTATTTTTAAATTATAATTATTGACTACATGTTTTTTTTTATTATCATTATCATTATTATTATTTTATCTATTTATTTATTATTATTTTTATTATTTTTATTTGTCTCTGATTAACTGTCTTTTTGACTATTTATTTTATTTTATGTATTTATGTATATTTTTATCTACTTATTTATCTATTTTTATATATTTGACAAATTACCCACTTTGTTTCACCTCTCATCATAACCCACTCCGACTCATTACTCTTCGTGGTCTGTGGCAGCCTCCAAGTGTGTGTTCCGATTTGCATAACTACACGAACAACACTACGGCCCACCCGGGAAGTGCTATACCATCCTTGCACTTGCTAATAGCCACAAAAATGGTACAAAACTTTCCGTACTGTTGCAAAACCTCACGGAAAACAACCACCAACCATATGACTTCAACTTCAAACGAACAACATTTAACAAGAGATCTTGAACCTTCATTGCGAATCCTTCAGCTAAACATCGAGGGAATTTCTTGCACAAAATGCCAATACCTCTCCAAAATAGCAACGCAAAATCGAATCCATCTAATCGCTCTACAGGAAACACACATAGAAAACGAAATCGAATATAACACTAGAGGACTGATCCCTGGTTACAGCTTAGTCGACTATATCTGCCATAAGCATTATGGCTTAGCCACTTACGTTCGTGAAAATATTCAAAATCACACTCGACTATCAAAAGCAACCCAACAGAATGTATCTTTTATTGCCATTAACATAGCTGGAATAAACGTCACTAATCTATACAAACCACCAAATTTAAATTGGCCTGACAATGCAGTATCTATTCACTCCCACCCTGCCATCTATCTTGGAGATTTTAATTGTCAACACACTTTCTGGGGATATAGGGACAACAAACAAAATGGCGAGTCTCTACTGCAATGGGCAGAAACAAACAGCGTCCATCTTGTATTCGATGCCAAAGACAAAGGAACATTTCACTCAGCAAGGTGGAAAGCAGATTATAATCCAGACCTCTGCTTCTCCTCGCTTGACAACTACCAACAGCCCTTGCACATATCAAGAAGGATACTGGATAGCTTCCCTCATAGCCAACATCGTCCAGTCATTCTGAATATTGGTAGACGTGTAGAGTTTCTTCCCACCCTCAGAGTGCCTCGTTGGAACTTCTTAAAGGCGAACTGGAGAGAATATGCGTTGCAAGTTGATTCTGTCCTCCGCTGGGTTCCTCCTTTAGCAACTAATTATGACAGGTTTGTCGCTGTTGTTAAGTCTTCTGCGAAGCACTGGATCCCAAGAGGGTTTCGTAAGGAATACATCCCAGGCTGGTCTAAAAAGACAGAAGAAATGTTCCGCGAATATCAGTCCACACACGATCCAAAAACCGCCGATAAACTCTTAGAATCACTGGATGTAGCCAGAAGAAGTAAATGGCGTGAAACGATTGAGAACATGGACTTCACGCGCTCTAGCCGCACAAGCTGGAATCTACTAAGAAAGCTTGGCGCAGCTAGCAAACCGCCGGCAATAAAAGGGACAGTTAAACCTAATCAAGTTTCCTCACATATAATTAAGACCTCAAATCAGATTAGTACCAACAAAGTTTTTGCCAAACAGGTTAGACGTGATCTACACAGAAAACGCATTCTCGCACTGAAAAGTAGAGAAGAACCTACACTCTTCACGCTGGAAGAACTTAATATAGCAATCAACTCCCTAAAAATTAAAAAAGCTGCTGGCCTTGATGGAATATTTCCAGAGTTAATAAAGAACCTAGGACCGGCTGCAAGAACTTGGCTACTTAGGTTCTACAACGACATTCTTTCCACCGAACGGCTCCCAAAGGCTTTCAGCTCATCAAAAATCCTAAGTATTTTAAAGCCAGGCAAAGAAGAATCTGAACCAGCTAGCTACAGACCTATTGCCCTACTCAACATCAATTATAAAATTCTTGAAAGGCTAATCTTCAACCGCATTTCTGACACAATTGATGAACACATTCCATCAGAACAAGCTGGTTTTAGAGCAAACCGTAGCTGCTGTGATCAAGTGGCTGCACTTGCTACTCACATTGAAGCAGGATTCCAACGGAAACTTAAAACTGCAGTTGCATTTGTTGACCTCTCCTCTGCTTTTGATACCGTGTGGACAGACGGTCTCGTTTTGAAACTGCACAATATACTACCGAATAATAAAATGGTCAATCTAATCGAAGCCATGCTGAAAAACAGACAGTTTCAAGTGTATCTTAATGGGGAAAAGAGTAATTTTAGAACATTGAAGAACGGTCTTCCGCAAGGTTCTGTGCTGGCTCCGATTCTGTTTAATTTATATATAAGCGATATGCCACTTACTACAGGACGAAAATTTGCGTATGCCGATGATCTTGCCATTGCTGTGCAGTGCACACATGCAAAAGGAGCTGAGAATCTACTTACCGAAGATCTTGAGATACTCAGTAATTACTACAAACTTTGGCGTTTAAAACCTAACCCACAAAAAACTGAAGTAACACTCTTCCATCTGAGTAATAAATATGCAAACGAAGAACTGTGTGTGTTATTCAATGGCACTAAAATCAAACACAACCACACCCCACGCTACCTTGGAATTACTCTAGATCGCTCATTGACATTTAAACACCATATTGAAAATGTAGGTCTAAAACTTAAAACTAGAAATAACCTAATCCACAAGCTGGCAGGAACGTCGTGGGGCTGCGATGCCCATACCCTCAAAACGTCTGCAGTTGCCCTGCTCTATTCCACAGCAGAGTACTGCTCCCCAGTCTGGAAGAACAGTGCTCACACAAACAAAATTGACATCCAGCTGAATACAGCAATGCGAACGATCACTGGAGCCACACGTTCCACACCCTCAGAATGGTTACCTGTACTGTCTGGCATATGCCCTCCTACTATTCGGAGAAACAAAGCTGCCGTCACAACCTGGCAAAAATTTGGAAGCAACCACAGACTACCAATACATGAAGACCTATTAAATCCTCCAAATCACAGGCTTAAATCCCGTAATCCTATTTGGAATGATCCCATCTTTAATACTGCTTATAACGCTAAAGATGAATGGTCGAAAGAATGGGACACTTTCTCTCATCCCAACAAAATTTTAATCTCAGATCCCAATGTTCAGCCAATTGGTTACTCGCTACCCCGCTCGGCTTGGGTAAGATTAAATAGATTAGTCACCGGCCACGGTAGATGCAACTACATGCTCCATAAATGGGGCTTAGCCGACTCTCCCGCTTGTGACTGTGGCGCGCCTCTACAGACGATGAAACACATCGCAGAAGAATGTCCTCAACGTGCTTTCCCGGGTGGTCTCCAATCTATAGTACAATTGACCAATGAAGCGATCCAATGGCTTACAAATTTAGATATAAATATTTAATGTATCAGTTACCATATTTTCTTTGTAATTTAATATCTAAGAAATTCAAATGTACCATACGAAAATATAAATATATAAATATAATTCTTCATATTTTTCAGACATGAAGATAATTGACTTTTTAAGCTCGTTAAAGTCATCTTTTAGTGTAATTAATTCATTAATACGTAGGCTTATGTTGTCTAGCTTCTGTTCCATTTTTTCACAATTTTTGCAATGTTTTTCAGGCATATTTTCCATAAAACCGGTTTCCCGCATAGATCTAGTTGATACTCCTTCTTGACACTTCATGCATTTCCAACTCTTTTGTTGTCTTCCAAGTTTCTTGTAATTATGTTCAGCAATAGAGCATTCAAAATGATAATTACCGTTACAATCTACACACTTTGCGAAGTCTATTGATTCAATATTTTCCCGACACTTGTTGCACACTAACACAGGCATATTTGCATTAAAAAATTATTTCAGAATGTATAAATAGCATATACATGTAAATTGAAAGATTTGTTGGGCTGCCACTGGATAGCTTATGATGTCACTACACTGTTCACCTGTTTCAAAACTCGCACTTACTTGAATGTCTTATCAGTTTATTTGTTAGACAATTTTAAACTTTCAATTGCTTTTAATAATTGTATTTAAACACTGGCACAAAAATTGAGCATATTTTTGCAATCACACATTTTTTCTTTATAATTTGTTGTAAAATTCTCAAAAAAATATTCACTTTCTACCAATAATTTTTTAAAATAATGTAGGAGCTATATAAATGTATATTATGACCTTCACTCAATCAGATATTATTCTAAATATCAGATTAATTGTAAATAGTTATAAGTATGCAACTTTATAATATAATAACATATTTTATATATATTGTAAGAAGACTCACTAATGGGTGAGTACTTCATGCATGACAAATAATATGTACAACAAATTTGCTGGTTAGCCTTATAAAAGGGCTAGTTGTAAATGAAATTAAATTCAAAAAAAAAAAAAAAAACTTAGCTGTATCGTAAAATTTGTGTTTAATTTGCAGTCCCAGAAGAAAATCTAGGTAAGGAGGAAGAAGAAATATCGGTTGACACAAACGCTTCGGACAATGAGAACACTGACGACGACAGCGAAGAATCTGACGACGTCGATAGCGGAACTGCAGAAGAGGACTCTGAATAATTTAATATTTAATAAATAAAATTTATTTTTTTTACCTTTATAAATAATAAAAAAATAATTACATACGCTCTTATTTATTTAAAATGATTATATATAAGTTATGTTAATACTTACAAATCTAGAGAATTTTATAATAATACATTATTACATTAGTAAAAATACTTTAAAAATATGTAATTTTTTTTACTAATAGTGATCATATACAGCACACCATTATTTAGCTTGTTTACTTTTTTTTTTACTTGTTTTCCAATGTTGGGATCTAACAATCTGCATGCTATTTTTTCTTTCAGCTAAGCATGATATTGTGAAATACAAAACGGCATACAAAATAAAACCACAAAAAAAATTTTTTGCAACTTCTTTCGAATTTTTTTCAATGATTATACATTTTTTCAATGTTGGGTTTCAGCAATATGCATGCCATTTTGTATTTAAGCTAAAAACAACATTATTTAGTGAAATGCAAAATGGCATGCAAAATAATATGACCTAAATTTTCCATTTTTGTTTTACAACTTTTCTTTTATTTATGATGTGATGGGCTTCCTCGGCATGCATGCCATTTTGTATTTGAGCTAAAAATAACATTATTTAGTGAAATGCAAAAAGGCATGCAAAATAATATGACATTTTCCAATTTTTTTTTGCAACTTTTCCGATGCATGCCTCTGTTTTAGGACTTCCTTATCTGCATGCCAATTATGTTATACAGCATGCATTATATCAATAACCTATAGTTAAAATGGCATGCAAAAAGAAATCACGTAAAATCCTATTAAAATATTCACAAATATTTTCCGAAATTTTCCACCCTTGGGCCAACGAGGGCCGCATGCCAATTTTTTTATAGGGGTTTTATGACACAAACTTTAATTCTTTTCATCGGCATGCTGTATTAGAACGCGGAAAATCATATTTTTTTATTACAAGATCACGTGACCGTTTGAGCCCTTTGGGACCCTCCAAATCGCATGCCTTTAATTAAAAGACTTTAAATTTGTTTTAACTTTGTTTTGACAAAAGGGCATGCAATATTAAATCAGAGAAAAACACAAAAATTTTGTGCAAATGGAAATGCAATTTTCCCTATGACCGGAAAGCGTGCAGGGGTTTAGTACCATCCCTTCTTTGTTGTCACAGGGTAACTATTCTCTCCCCCAAAAGGCATGCTGTATGAAATCGGAGACCAAAAATGTCATGAGCTCCCGGTCTAATAATAATACACTATGTTTTGTTCATGTTACCAGGGTGATCCCTCAATTCTGCAAAATTCATTATTTTCTTAGATCACTCTGATCACATATATTACATTATTCCTTCCTTTCTTATAAAACAAAAATTTATTACTTAACATTTATAGCTGTAATAGTCACATTATTGATTACATTTATTACATAATTGTCCTGCTTCGCAACTCATATTTCGGAGTTGGTTTTTCAACATTAACATTTTCTTTATTTAATTTATTTACATCATCATCTGTGATTTCACTATTTTCTATTTCTTTTCCTAAAGAAGATCAGGAATAAATGAGTCATTTGGATTTATTTTATTATTTATATTTGCCTTAAGCATCTGATTCAAATGTCGCTTCCATTCCTCCCCTTCTTCGGTTTTTACAATAAATGTTCTTTTACCTAAGATTTTTGTTATTTTAGCATTAATCCATGATATTTTGTTAAGTGTTCTATAATCTTTAACTAATACTGGTTCGTTTAATAAAAATGTTAAATTCCTTTTTCCCTTGTAATTATCAATTTGTTTCTATTGATTTTTGTTAACTATATTTTTAACGTTTTCACGAAGTAAATCAAATTTTGTTTTTACATATCTATTTAATAATAATTTTGCTGGCGTATTTTCCGTTGTTGCATGCTCAGTATTTCTATATTGAAACAAAAATCTGTTTACGATAGTCATGATGCTGTCATGCTTATTGTTGAATCTAATTTTTTTTTTATTGCATTTTTTATTAACTTAACAACATTTTCTGCTAAACCATTTGCTTTTGGGCGGTATGGTGCACCTGTTTTATGTTGAATTCCGTTTAAATTACAAAATATTTTAAACTCTTGAGAAACGAATGTTTTAGCATTGTCTGAGACCAAAATTTCTGGCAGTCCAAATCTAGCAAATATTTCTCTTAGTTTTTCTATAGTTTTCTCAGTAGTAATATTATTCATTTCAAAGCATTCTATCCACTTAGACATGGCATCTACTACTACCAAGAAATTTTTATTTAAAATTGTGAAAAAGTCTAAATGTAATCGTACCCAAGGCTTTTCTGGAAATTTCCAAATAATTAATTCTGCCTTTTGAAGCGTTTGTATATGAAATTTACATGCTTCACAATTTTGGACAATTTGTTCTATTTGTTTATCTAGCGAGGGCCACCAAAAATAAGATCGCGCTATTGACTTCATTTTCACGATTCCTGCGTGGCAGGAGTGAAGTTCATTTAAAACGCTTGCTTGCAGTGTCTCTGGTACAATTATTTTAATCCCCCGGAACAAACAATTATTTTCATTGGTTATTTCGTTTCGTTTTATAAAATATGGATGCAATTCTTTTGATTTTAATTTATTTGGCCAACCGTTACGTGTGTAATGCATAACTTTATTTAATATTTTACTCTTTTGAGTTTCAAATTTAATTTTTTTTTAAATTTAAATTAGCATTAATTTCACTGATAAAATTTGTATTAATAACACAATTTTTTTCTTTGCCTGTAGCATCTTTACAATTTGTTGCTGATCTTGATAACCAGTCTGAATTATTTTTATCTGTTTTGACATATTTTATTTCGAAATCAAACGAACTTAGAAATGAGGCCCAGCGTTGCAAACGATTTGCAGCTATAACAGGTATTCCCTTTTTAGGACCAAAAATTGTAACAAGTGGCTTATGATCTGTCTCTAGAATAAATTTTTGGCCAAATAAATATTGGTAAAATTTTTCTACTCCATATTTAATTGCGAGCGTTTCTTTTTCTATTTGGGAAAAATTTCTTTCGCCTCTATTTAATACTCGCGACGCGTAAGCTATCGGTCTAGATTCAGTTTTATAAATATGCGATAAAATCGCTCCTATCCCGAAACTTGATGCGTCAACTGTCAGCTTAATTGCTAAGTTCGGACCAAAATGTACTAAAATATTTGGCGATTTTAAAATTTCTTAAATTTTCAAGGATGTAAAATTGTTGCTGCATCCGGTATAAATTTATGATAAAAGTTGACCATACCTAAAAAAGCTCGTAATTCAGATATATTAGTAGGTGTTTTTGCTTCGGTTACAGCTTCAACCCTCTCTGAAGTTTTATGAAGTCCATCCTTATTGATTATATGGCCTAAATATTTAACTGAATCTTTTAAAAATTCGCATTTTTCCGTTTTTATTCTTAATCCGCAGTCTGAAAGTTTTTTAAAAACATTGGATAAATTTTGTAAATGTGTTTTATTGTCCGGGCTAGTAACAATGATATCGTCAATGAAACAAGCAACTCCTGGTATATTTATTAACACATTTTCGATAACATTTTGAAATAAACTTGGACCTGATTTTATGCCGTATGGTAATCTCGTATATCTGAATAAACCTTTATGGGTTGCAATAGTGACCAATTTAGAAGACTCCTCTGTAAGCATTACTTGTTGGTAGGCTTCGCGCAAGACTATTTTTGAAAATTTGTTTCCCCCACGTAATTTATCAAAAATATATTCAATACGTGGTAAAGGGTAATGTATGTCCTCCAAAGCCTGATTAAGAGTACACTTAAAATCTCCACAAATTCTAATGGATTTATCTGGTTTAATTATTGGCAAAATTGAGGTAGCCCAATCAGAATTAATGACTGGTATTAATGATTTTAAATTTACCAATCTATCTAATTCCTTTTCTACTTTTGCCTTTAAAGAAAAAGCTAATGGCCTTGCATTCGAAAATTTTGGACTAACGCCTTCCTTTAAATGTAAATCTATTTTACTTTTATTATAGGTGCCTAATTCATTTTTAAATAATTCCTTATTTTTATCTAACAAAATTTTTAGTTTTTCCTGTGTATCATCTAAAAAATTTATTTCTTTAATGCCCAGATTAAATAATACTAGACCATGTCTGCCTAACAATGGAGGTCCACCATTGTTAATTACTAGTGTATCCAAAATGTATTTATGTTCGTTATAAATTACTTCTAAATTTATTTTACCTACTGGCTTTATTTGTTTCCCAGCATAATCTTGTAAAACAATTTCTGAATTTAATAATTTAAAATTTTTTAGATTTGAATCATAAAATTGTATTGATACTGCTGAATATTGAGAACCAGTATCAATTTCAAAAATACATTTTCTTTTATTTATATTTAAACAAATTTTTAATGCTTGCGAAGCATTATTGTTTTTAATTAAATGATACATAGGTTCAACGTTAGACATATTAGTTACATAATTATGTTTTTTTACATAATTCTTTTGCTTTGCACTTTTATTTTTTGCATACAGTTGCAAGATGACCTTTCTTATCACAAATATGACACACACTATTTTTGAAAAAACACTTATTTGTATTGTGATTTGTCTTACCACACACCGTGCACTTCTCGAAATTTTTAGATTTTACTCTGCTTTTCTCGATCATGGCCTTTCGATGAAATGTTTCCACAGGTTCCTTCTTGATCTTAGGCTCTATTTCTGCGGTTCGCTCCAACATGGCGGATTCCTTTGCTTGGGCGATTTCCTGGACTCTCTGGAATGAAACTGTGGCGTTGTCCTCGAACAGACGATCTCGAATTTTACCTGGACCCATACCAGTAATGAAAATGTCTCGTACTACCGTATTTAACTCGGTACCTGAGAATTCACATTTGCCTGCCAAATTACGGACACGTGCGGACCACTCCGCGACGGTTTCACCAGTTTCTTTTCTTGCGGTATAAAATTCATTACGCGCAGCGAAGTGCGAACGCACTGGCTTCAAATGCTTATTTAATAGTTCCTCCAACTCACTAAAAGACTTTTCAACGGGCTCCACAGGAACACATAAATTTATTAGTAGTTTATAAGTGTCCTCGACTAACGCATTTAATAAATAAGCCCTCTTTTTTTATTCATTTTTAATTTCATTTACTATGAAAGACTGTTTTAGTCTTGAAATAAATATCATATAAAAATCATTTTTTTGATGGTTGAACTCTAATATTACCCAGACCCATAATATACGTTTTTTCACTTTCTTGCGTCATTTTTATAATTTATTTTCACAGTTTTTATTTATTTAATTAAATTTATCGCTTTTAAATCGCTCGTGCCAATTTGTGCTGTACTGTGCGTGTGTTTTCCAGTCATTCGAAGAAAAACCTTTTATTACAAACTGTTTATTTATTTAGAAATAATAATACACTATATTTTGTATTATTACCAGGGTGATCCCTCAATTCTGCAAAATTCATTATTTTCTTAGATCACTCTGATAACATATATTACAAGAACGTTCATCCCGATTTTCAATTGCAAGTTGTTTAAGACGCCATATGGCAAGAAATGGGGCGTACAGTTTTTGTACCGTACATTTGTAAATCGTTTTTGTACCGTACGTCACTGTACGCGACGAATATGTTTGAATTGGTTGTGAATAATCTGTTTGTTTTTTCCCTGCTCTTTTTTTGTAACTACCACACGTTTGTTTGGTTGCATCTAGTAAAGTGTTCTTGAAAACCTTCCATATTTCTTCTATATTTTCTTCCTCAAACATTTTTAAATGGCTTTGTAGTTTTAGTGTAACCATTTCTTCATATTTCTTACATATTTCTTCATTCCTTAATTTGTATGCTTTTATGGATTCAAATTCTATTTGATTTTTGGTCGGTTTTGTATTTCTTACTTTTTCTTCTTTCTTTTCGCTTATTTTTGTGATGAAGATATAATGGTCACTCCCAATTTCAGACCCTCTATATACATTAGTATCTAATATTGTACTTCTGTTTCCTTTTTCCACTAACACATAGTCAATAATAGAATTTTAACTTTTTAATTTGTTCAAATCTAGATGGAATTGAGAGTTTTAAAAATTCGGCAGAGTTATAAATGTTATGGTTTGCATTACAAACCGCACGATATTTCTGTTGTTAGAAATGTCTTGACATATGTTCTCGTTTTATTCTCAACCCGATGTTCTGGTTTATTGTTGATCGGTTCACGGGAATATAATTTTTCTGCCCTGCCTTTCAAAAAATTATTAAACTGTTCTAGTTTTGGCAGTATACTAACAGGTTTTGATTCGTCCCATTTTAACAACGTGGTTTTTTCTAATTTAGAACTTAAAATATGTATTATTAAGCTGTCAAATTTCTCTTTTGGTGATGCAGTCGGTCCCATGATTCTAAATGTTTATTTGCTTCATCCATTAAATTACTAATTTCGAAAAATGATACTTTCCCCATTTGCGGCAAATTAATTAATGATTTTATGTGGTTAGTCACTAACATGCAAGAATTGTTGAACCGTTTACATAACTGATTCCATGCCGATGTATAGTTTTCCACAATAAATAGAATTGACCGTAATGCACCCACAGCTGCGCCGCAAAGGGCCGAACGCAGATAATTAAACTTTTCTAAATGAAAGAAATAAAAGAATCTCGAAACTCAAGTCAATTTTTAAATTTACCGTCAAATTTGGGCAAAGGGGTCTCTGGTAATTTTAAGGATCTAGATTTACGCCGGACACTTGAAGTTCGCGAAGTCGACACTGATTGTTCATCTATGTCGCTCTGTCTATCACTAATTTTATAATCGCTTAATAATTGATTAGCAATAGCTTGATAGAAATAAAAATCCCTCGTCATAAAAATGTTTCGTCGTCGACATTTTTGCATTTCGCATTCTCAATAGCGGTTTGAAGTCATCGAAGTCAAGTGAAATAGTTTCTAATTTAAGAAAACGACTTTCTATTTCTAAAATTTTTAAAGATTTTTCAAAAATTACAGCGTTTGTATCAATCAAAAAGGGCTTAGCAACATTTATAAAGTATTTACATGCCGTTAATTTAGCTTTGATTGAGCCATCTTACGTACTCACTCAAAAGAAACAAAATTATAAAATATTGGAATGGATTCTGAAGGGAATAAAAAACGCTTACCAAAAACCTTCAGCTGCTGGTTTATTGCGGTAAGGGTAAAGATCCTACAGCGGCTGACTTCAGGTACCACTGACCGATGGGTTGTTGCGACGATGCGACGTCTTCGCTGCGTAGCGAGTGCAGCACATTGCACTCGCTCAGCTACGCCAAGTAATTTTGTGTAAATATTTCACTAAGACACTTATTTTGCACTAATTTTTGTGTAGAATGTCAAAATTACTACGGGGGGATAGATAGAGTAAAAACAACTATCCCACCCGCTGACACCAAAATGTAACAGAACAAATTACTACGGGGGGATAGATAGAGTTCAAAACAACTATCCCACCCGGTGCCACCAAATGTAACAGTGGTAAATTACGCTTTCAAGATAATTTAAATAACTGATTAAAAACAATCCCACCGCTGTCACCAAAAATGTAACAGAGCAATTCATTACGGGGGATAGATACAGTAAAAACAACTATCCCTACCGCTGACACCAGTTGTGACAAGAGCAAACCAATACGGGTTAAAGAGATAATTATTTAGATCAATAAAGAATAATCCTCCCGATTGCCCCCAATGGTAAAAGGTGCAAAACTACGAGTTAAAGATAATTTATATAAATAATTAAGAACAACAATCCCAACCGCTGTACCAGTTGTAAAAGTGGTAATTACAGGGAGGAAAATAATAAGTTAATAAATAAACTAAGCAAGATCTTTACTTAACTGTTCAGCTGCCACCACCTAATTTATTAGTAGCAAAAATTAGGAAAAACTTCTAATCAAAATCTTTAGTGGTATAATTGGCAATTCAATAATAAACAATCTTATGGCTTTTAATATATTTATTAATAAAAACAACTTAAAACTAACAAAAGAAAACTACATATTATAACATAAAATAATCTTACCTAAACTTAGTCTACTTACATGTACAATTCTTAAAATCTTCACTTGACATTTTTATCTAATTTAAATTCTATATTTCTCTTCATTTTGATTATCCTCGAATGACTCTACATAACTAACTGACGGTAAATAACAGAATGCCCCTCGTGCTAATTTTGTAGGCTTATATAAGCAGCCCTCAGACAACATAATACCTGTACATCTGCTTCTAATAGTTTAGCTTTAGAAGCCGATGCTAGAAAAGAATTACTTTACATTAAAGGCATTCTTTTGTACAATTTACTGAATAGTTCTAATGGTCTAAGGGTAGTTAACTCAAGGTTGTACTTGTGACCGTAACAATGAAAGGCTGACCATCATGTTAAGATAACAATCTTCTTAAGTTAACAAAATAGATTTTACAAAATATAAAATTAACAGCGTTTTTATACTGTTACAGTTGCGTTGCACAGATTGACGAATGTTGCATCCGACTTCGCGAAGGACCATAATGTAGAGTAGGACGTGATGAAATGAATCAAACAAACAAGTTCACCTAACTCTAATATATTTGAATAAAAACAACTGAGGATATAATTGAGGTGCTGAGTGTGACTGTCTGGTAGCAACCCTCAATCATAATTGGCTTAAGCAACCTTGCTTTTACAAACATTTGGTCCCACCAGTACAGTCACTACAAACATATGAAATCATGAATGAAATACATTTTGGACAAAGAAAGATACAAAACTAAACTTAATACAAGGGTTGAACAAATTGATTTTTGAAGAATTAATTGATAACGTAGTAAAATTTGTGGCGCACCTACCAAATAAAAGAATTACCTGACACTCCCATACCCGAGTGAACTGATTTTTTCTATTTTTGCCACTCTTGGTGGTACGTTGTGCGGAGGGATTTAATTTAATTTTTTATTTCCACAGCATCAGAACCCTCGATGTTTATGTCACTTGCTAACTTGATTACTGCAGCATCCCGAGCATGCTTATTTCTAATAATTTTTAATGTTAAGTCTCATAAGCACCCATGCTCCCTATATAAAATCACAAATTTACTTGTAGTGTCCTCAGACCACTTTGTTATGGACATTTTAAATATATATTATAGCATTTTTTTTTTTTTTTTTTTGGAGTACACCTATGAACTCGAGTATTGTAATACGTGTGTTGTAAACACCATCAATAAACCCTTTATTTCTTGGGAATTGATGTGCAGACAATAACAGTATTGTTACCTAAGGTAGTTAAAAGTATTAAGAAACGAGTAAAAGTAAAAGTAGAGGTGCACAAGCAGTGATAAACGGAGGAAAATAGTGGCAAAAAATTATTTTAGTGTGAGGTTAGGTTTGTGTTAAAAATATGAAAATAATGAGCACTAGTTTCCAAAGAAAAGATATATACAAGGGAACATGGCTGCATCCCGACGGAAAAACTTGTAACCAAATTGACCACATGCTAATAGAAAGAAAACACGCTAAAACGATAAAAAATGTAAAGAGCCAAAGAAGGGCAGTAACAGAATCAGACCATTTTATGGTAAATATATGGACAAAGCAACGAGTGCCTCCGAAAAAGATGTACAAGGTATCAAAGTCTAAACGATACAATTTGCAACTTCTTAGTTTAGAAAATACACAAAAAAAAATATAGAGAAGGAATAGAAAAAGCCTTCGAGGATTCCATACCCGGAGATACAATAGATGAAAAATGGACGGAAATAGAAGATAATGTAACTAGAATAGCCGAGAACACTTTAGAGACGACGCAGGAGAGAAAAAACAAAGACTGGTTTGATGATAAATGTAGGGAAGCAATAATTAAGAAAAATAAAGCGAGGTTACACCTGCTTCAAAATGGAAATGAACAAACAAAAAGAAGATATAACGAAGAAAATAACAGATTTAAAACATTATGTAGAAGGAAGAAACGAAACGAAATGGAAAAAATGCTAGAAAGTTTTGAAGAAAATTATAAGAATAAATGTATTAAAAACTTTTATCAGGAAGTTAAGAAGCAAAAGCAGGGACAAAAACATAAACAAACATTTGTTAAAAATAAAAATGAGCAGCTGGTTACAGGGGAAGAAAAAATGGAACGATGGGCAGAGTATTTCAGCGAGCTTCTAAATGAAAATGAAGCCGACATTATACAAGAAGAGGAGGAGACTGAAAGACTAGAACTAGTGGACTGTATTATACAACCTCCTCAAAAAGAAGAAATAATTGATATACTAAAAGGATTGAAAAACAACAAAAGCCCTGGAGAGAATGGGATCAGTGCAGAGTTATATAAGCAGATGCCAGATAGATGGAAGGAGTCTATGATATACCCAATATAGAAGAAGGGAGCATCAACAAATTGTGGAAACTATAGAGGTATAGCCCTACTAGATATAGCATACAAGATCTTTGCAATTTGTCTAAGAAATAAGTTAAAGGAAGTAATAGACAGTAGATTGGGAGAATATCAGGCAGGCTTCAGGAAGAACAGGTCGACTATGGATCAAGTCTTCACTTTAAAACAGATAGTAGCAAATAGTTATGAACATAATTTGCCATTGCATATATTATTCATAGATTTTAAACAGGCATATGACTCAATTCAGAAGCGTAAATTGTACAAGATTCTAAAAAGCTTTAATGTACCTATCAAATTAGTGGAATTAATAAAAATGACGCTCACAGATTCAAAAGGTAAAGTAAGAATAGGTGGAAAAACTTCGAAAAGCTTCGAAATCAGAAGAGGGCTTAGACAAGGGGACCCGGTGGCCCCAATGCTATTTAACCTAGCTCTGGAGTGGGTCATACAAAAAAGCAAAGGAGCAAAAGTCACATACATACCAAAGGAACTATTTACCATCTGAAACATCAATGTTTCAGATGGTAAATAGCCATATACCCACATAGCCATATTTGCGAGGAGGAAAGAAGAACTAAGACATATTGTAAAAAGTTTAGAAAAGACTGCAGGTGAAGTGGGGTTAAAAATTAACGTAGCAAAAACTAAGTATATGTTTATTAAAGTAGTTCAAAGTGAGCCGGAAGGGAGCTTCAGTCTAAGGACAGATACAGGAAGGCTTTATGAGTTTCAAGCGGTGGACAGTTTTGTGTACTTAGATGTGAAAATATCAAACGTGAACAATGAAGACATGGAAATCAGAACTAGATTAGCGAAAGGTAGTAAATGTGTTGGGTCCTTATATAAATTTATAAGATCGAACAAAGTGTCTAGATCGGCTAAACTAAGGGTATATAAGTCAGTTATTAGGCCAACAGATCTGTATGGAAGTGAGTCGTGGACTTTAAACAACGAAACGCAAAAACGATTGGGAGTGTGGGAAAGAAACGTTTTAAGAAAAATCTATGGTGGAGAGAAAATGTGAGATCTGTTTTTTCGCAGAACAAATAAAGAAGTTATGGAACTATACGGGGAGCCAGATATAGTGAGTGTAATTAAAGGACAGAGAATGAGATGGTTAGGGCATGTGTCGAGACTTTCTGAAGATAGAGTGGTAAAGACAATATTAAGGGGCGGAGTAGTAGCAAAAAAGAGACGGGGCCGACCGAAAGGGAGGTGGATGGATGCGGTGCGAAAGGACCTAGAACAGTTAGGCGTTAGTGAGTGGGAGAAAAAGACAAAAAATAGACAACAGTGGACAACAATTGTTCAACAAGCCATGGGCCTCCTACGCATACAGTGTTGAACTATTATTATTATTATTATAGCATTTTTGTATCAGCGAGAACAAATCAGCTGTTCATGGCGGACAGTAAATAGGATCGGCTTCTATTTACTTGACTGGAATGAGATATTGGTGTAAGTACTGGCATGTACGGCTGCACGATGCCAGTGACTGGTGCAAATTCTTACTTGTGCGAGTTTCTGGCATCGTGTAACTGGGCCAATAGAATGGTGAACTTTAAGAATTTTTGTTAGATGCATCATGAACCATCTGCCGCTACATAGTACTTTTTAATTATTTTGTGTAATTTTTCTTTACAATAGATAAAAAATAAATAAATAAATATATTCTTTTTAATAAAATGAAACTTATTATTTAATCAACCAAACATTACCGAGTTCAAGTCCATCGACAAATCTGTCACAGAAAAGGTTCTGTGGGCTTACAAAGTTTCCGAAAAACTATAATATATGATCTAAGATCTTTTTGCAGCTAGTAAAAAAGCTATATTTTGCAACGTACTCTTTTCAACGTTCATTCATCCTAACGAGGAAATTAAGAGATTTCCTAATTAGTACAATCAACTACAATTTCTGCAACAAGCTAAGCCTGCATGATTTATGTTTAACAATTTAAACCTTAAAGTGAGAAACAAACAACAACTAATATATATTTCTGTTTGCAGATTTTAACTGGTTTGGATTTGGAAAAAAATGGAAAGGTAAAGGTAAGTAAATATATGTTGTCGTCCTCAGCAGTATGGATATGTAGTTTTAGATTCCGGGATAATAGGTCAAAGTACAAAGAATTTACTCAGTATTGATGTAAAACTAGTTTCGATAAACGTATAATTTCTTTTTCAGTTACTCTACATAATTAGAAACAGAGAGAAATAATACAAATTATGAATGTAGACAATAGAATAGTGAAGTGTGGATAATGTAAAAAACTGTCATGCTTTATTATAGTAATAATCCTTAAAAAACAAATAAAAACCAGAGTAAATTTACTAAATTCACTATACAATAAAATTCACTGTTTTATTGTATACATTCCTAATTTGTATTATTTCTCTCTGTTTTTAATTATGTAGAGTAACTGAAGAAGATATTATACCTTTATCGAAACTAGTTTTACATCAATACTGAGTATATTCTTTGTACTTTGACCTATTATCCTGGAATCTAAAACTACATATCCGTAAAGGTAAGTCCTTCCTGAACTGAAACTGCCAAGGTTAATTTAATTACTGCTGTTATATATTCTGTTATATAGTCTTTTTAACTCTAGCCACGTACATAAATCTTTGATCGCTATGGAAATAAGACCAAAGTACGAACCAAAATAACAGCCGATATTGAAACTTATAATAAAATAAGTTCGTATTACAACTTTGAATGTAACAATTTTAAAAACTATAAATAAATTTATCTTATTCATGTAATATTTAATCCTTTTTTAGTAGTTCATAGATATGACCCTTATGCCATCACTCATGTGTCTGTCTGTCTTTCTGCACGGTAAAAATTTTGGTCAAATAGCTGGATATAAAGAGTTGAATTTTGCGTATGTACAATTCTTTGACCCGCATATAGAAAAAATACTTACGTCTTCAGTGAACATACCGCGCGAAAAATATAAACAAATATATATCGGAAAAAATATTACATTTTGAATGTGGTATCAAATGAAGGCTCTTAACAATTTTCATGCTATTTACGCCAAAAAAATACAAAAAAAAAACTATTGCCCCCACCCTTTTGTTCAGAAAAGTTGGTCTATAAATCTAGAAAAAATAGAGGAGTGAAATGATTTTTTCAAAAAAAAATGAATTTTTTGTAATAATATACTACCTCTGTCCCATAATAATAGAAGCAGTTGATGAATTTAATATGTTCCTTAATAATAGTAGCAAAAGAAAATAAATATAGAACGCAACATTTATTATCAAAAAAAATAGATTAAATTAAACAATAAATTAAAAATATTACTCCTAATTAGTATTTTGAGTGTTCAGATAGTTTCTGGATTTTTCAATAAGTTCGTTACTGCATTTTAAACTTGTAGGTAAGATCCCTTGGCTGCGAAGCTTTTCTTTCCTTATATGCGTGAGCTTAAAATTGGAGCCGTCGTTCTTCATTGCTTCCAGCATAACTTATTGAAGTGAGAGAAACGTATTATCCAGTATTTCGGGAGCAATATTATCAAAGGTTATGTTTACTGCTTTTATCAATCCATCAGTATTATTGGGAAAGGCTTGATGTTGTAGAGACTGAATTAAGTTAAAGAAACCTAAGTCTAAGACATTAAAGTCTGGGCTATTTGGTGGTTGACATTTCATTTGGATTTTCCATCCGTCTTGAAACCCCTCCTCTAATAGTAGCGGATCATCTTCTTCTAGATGTGGTTTTGCGTTATCCTGTTGAATAAATATAGGGCAATGACTTGATCCTCTTGGCCTTTTTTGTGATTTTCTGGCAGTATGTTTTCAAAAAACATTTTTCGTATCTCTGTACTAGTAACAGATTGTATGGGCTTTGTTTTTGCGCTACAACATAACTTAAATTCGCCAATAATTTCCGTTTAAATATTCACTTGCTACTATTATTATGGAACAGAGGGAGTATATGTTTTTCTAATTTATTGTGGGGTGTTAAAATAATGCTCTTTTAACGTAAAATAAGGAACGAAAAGTAAAATATCTTTGTTTCAACGCGATTTTTACTAAAAATGTGCACACTGTTTCCCAGAGGGTTTGATCAAAAAATCTTAAAAAAATCGACAAATGCATATTAATTTAAACCGAAACAGTTCAACAGGAATTTTAGTTCAGATTATATTTTAAAAAAATTTCCAAAATTTCTGTATTTTATAAAAATATATAATTTTAAATTCCATGTAGAAAATAAAATGAAAGCTCTTAGAACATAGATTATCAGACGATAAACTATTTTCAAAATATGAGAGCAAAAAAATATTCACACCACATTAATTTTTATTATATTGTTTACATAATAGTTAAAAAAGAGTTAACTATTAGATGAATAATTTAAATTTTACGGATTTAAATTGTATCCAGTTCAGCTTTTGAGCGGACTAATACCGGAATTGTTAGTTTCATTGTCGGCGGATCTCATAAGTCCACATTTTACCAATTATCTTACCAATTATCTTGTGGAGGTATGCCATTTTTCAAGATATAAGAAATGTCTGATCTACTTTTAACGACTTAGTCCAAATTATCCCTGCAGAATCCGTGCAGGACAGACAGTTGCAGAGTATTAGCCCGGATTACGGATGTTTTGTCGATATAATACCTGTAAACATGTTAAACGGTTAATTATTAGTTATATTTTAACTTGGTCAGTGCTTTATTAAATAAATTATTTTCCAAAATGTGAAGACCGTGGAATAAAAATAGTGACAATAATATCATGGAATGAGTTGTTGAAAACTTAGCAATGAATTAGAAGATTTAAAAAATCCGACAGCAAATAATATTCAATCACGCTTGATGTTTATATTTACCGCCTAAAGTAAAACAAACTGTTTTGAATGTTTTTGACGGTGTGAAAGCAAGTGAAACAAGCGAAATGAGTGACATTAAGAAAACAACATTTTTGATTTGCGATTAAAAAAAAAAACGAAGTATTCACATCGATTGAAGAAAAAAATTGAAGAGTGACAATAGAGAATATGTAGGAAAGTGTACGATATGTATTGATTGAAGATAATACAAACGTCAACTGTTTTTTAAGAACTTTGTGGCGTTTTTAAATACCACTGGGTTTCAAAAATCATATCGACAAAAACAAATTATTGCGGAATAAGTGGAATAGTCAAGTTTAGATATAATTATTTAAAACAAATAAAAAATATCGCGAAGGAAGAAATTATTATTATTCTTGGATAAAACGTGGTATGATATAGTTTTCAAAGGATTGGTTGATAATTCGAAACAATATCATATGAATACCATCATATGATATTAAAATTATAGAATTTGAGACTGGCCAGCTTTGCAGTATCTTTATACTTAAATGTTGGAAGTAAAATATTTCCACACAAGGCATAATACACAGATTTCCCCAGATTGACACACTAGAAATCAAATAGCTCATGTGCTAGTTAAAAAGAGACATCATAATAATATAATTGCTATAGAAAGCTTTAGAGAACTCCGACCACCATTTGGTCATATATACTTTTAAATTGGCAAGAAATGAAATTAAAACGACAGTAACAGTAAAGAGATGAGATTCAGAGAACCTGCAGTGTGATGAAAATCAAGTTCATTTGAAAACTAATTCAGTTTCAATTACGTCATCAAATAAATTTGAAACGGAAAGTAAAAGTGAAGAAGATACATGACTCAACGAAATTCGGTCTGGCATTAAGGAAGTGATAAAAGAACCTGCGGAGGAAACAGTGAGACGTAGAAAGAAGAAGAATAAAGTATGGTTTAATGAGGTTTGTCAGAAGTCAGTATTAGAAAGGAAAAAAGCTTACCAAGCATTTGTGCAATTTTAATGGATTAAAATTAGGTGAATAGGTGAGACAGAGGAAATGCACAAATAAAAGCTTAGAAATTAAAAAAACAAGTCCTAAATAATATAATAGAAGAGATTGAAAACGAAAATCACAGTAATCAAAGCATTCAGAGTCGAAATATGTACCATAAAATAAAGTACATTACAAGAAACCAATTAACAACGGTTCAAGCTGTAAGAGATGAGAGCAACAACTTACTTACAAATTGACAGAAGTGCTATAGCTATGGAAAAAATATTTTGAGAACTAGATTCTGAACTGTAATTCTGATTCAGAAACTGGAGAAAAGATCCCAAGATACACAACCGAACCATACATCTACGAACCAATAATATCTGAGGTCAAAGCATCAATAAACAGATTAAAAATAACAAAGCTTCAGGAGTAGATGACATTCCAAGCGAATTTCTTAAGCTTGACGGTGAAGCACTTTACAGGATATTTTTTTTTTTTTTTTTTTATGTATTGGAAATTTTTTATAATCGCCAGTACGCTGATAGTGTCGGATTCTTCCGAAGGCTTGCCGACTAAAAGCCATGTAAGCCTCTAACTTCGCAGAGGAACTATTCGGACTCACTTCTCAGTAGACAAGCTAGTCCGGCTAAACTAAAATATCCGGACATCTGCAGAGCTGATGTAAGTTCTTCTGAGCATCTTTCTGTCCAGTCTATACCCCCTCAGCAAGAGGTTTCATGTGTGCTGTTAACCAACTTGACATGTAGTGCAGTGTCAGCATGGCCGCCGTGGTTGTCGAGAACTGATTTCCAATACACAGGGCGTCTGGAGGTCCTTCAAAGTTTCCAACTTACTACGCCCAATGGTATAGGTTGAGCTGGTGTGGGACACGGTCTAGCCTCCTGCGATAGCCGCCGCTACGGCCACACTTAGTTGGAATCAGCTTCATGCTTTGGCCTTGGATAACTGTGCCCTTGTATCTAGAGATGTAGCCAGTTCCTGCGCTTGGTCCTCCAGCAACACTGTACTGACAAGTGCTGAGAGTCCGCTGAAGCGGTGCATGCGAGGCGCTCTCCTGGCGCATACGTATCATTATGACCTCGGAGAGTTGAGCTAAACGTTAGCTTGTCGACCGCAAGGTTGAACAAAAGAGGGCTCAGCGGGTATCCCTGCATCGTCCTTTCAGAATTCTACTTGCCCTGGCTTACGCTAGACCACCCTCATGCAAGCGTGAGCATCCGGTGTGTTGTGAGTACACACTTTTTGGTGTCGGTGTCAATCCTCATTATCCCCGATGCCCGCGTTAACGAATTGTGGCAGACTGTGTCGACAAACCTGTGGATGATTGAGGGACCTATTTCTCCCCTGTTTC
Source organism: Liopterus haemorrhoidalis (assembly GCA_963971575.1). Taxonomy (NCBI): domain Eukaryota; kingdom Metazoa; phylum Arthropoda; class Insecta; order Coleoptera; family Dytiscidae; genus Liopterus; species Liopterus haemorrhoidalis. The sequence continues at coordinate 22,775,968 of OZ020616.1, forward strand.
TCTCTCTCGTCAGCTTCCTTATTCTTATGAATTTCTTCGTCTGTTCTTGCTCCGTTCAATCTGCCACATACGAACAGCTTATATTCTGCCGTGTTTGTGGCTCTACAGTTAATGCAAGCGTCTTCCTGTTCCTTGCCGATTCGCTTCGTGCATACACTAAAGGACCCATGAGCTGTCAATGCTTGACGTAAGCTGTGACGTAATAGTCGTTATACTTGTGGTCAGCAGGCCAGCCATTCCGAGATGTTTGGTATGATCCTTTTGGTCTACTATGCTTTGGCGGTGTTTCGCAGCCAAACATCTTGCCTTTTCTTCAACGAACGTGCTTTGGCCGCCATCTTGGCGTTCTTCCCTCCGCCTGCCTCGAAGATCTCTGTTCTTTTCATTGCCAGCAATCTTAGTGGGAACTCTCCCGTAATTACATGTTCACATTCACAGTGTACATCAGGTCTTCCTCGTCGTTTGCGTCAGTGCCAGATCGTCAGCAAAACCAATACACTTGGAGTTCCGTTCAAGTGCGAGATTTAGGACGTCATTGAATAGTAAGTTCCTTAAAATTGGGCATAGGATAGAACCCTGTGGAACTCCAGCTGTGGCTCGAATTTTCTTGACATTCCTGCACCTTGAAGTATAGACCTGTCTATCGCGAAGGTAGTACGCAATTATTGCTTGGAAGTAGGTCGAAATATTCAGTCTGTTGAGTTCTTCTAGGATCAGAGCCCAGCTTGCTGTGTTGAATGCGTTCCTGACTTCCAGAGTGATGAGGACATGCCAGTTGGTACTACGGTTCTAGAGGGCATCGTAAACCTTCCTCAGAGCTGGATCGTCGACTTGTTCCGGCGGAATCCAAATTGCATGTCTCTCAGCGAGTTCCTTTCTTCAATTTCATCTTCTAACCTTTTTTAAAGTAAGGCTTCGTAGACCTTCGACATTGTATTGAGCGAATCATATCAACTCATCTGCCTGGGTCGATATGACTTCAGGCTCGTCGGGGTTCTTTTCTACCTTCTTGATGAGAATCGCAGATGCTTACATCCATTCCTCTGGAAATTCATGCTTTCGCAGCAGCTCCCTATAGATTCCAAAGAGCTATTCCCCATGGACGTCGAGGGATATGTTAATGGCCTCAGTCGGTAGCGCGTTTGGACCAGGATCTTTCTTCGTTTTCCACGAACAGGTGGCTTAGAACCTCTAGCTTTCTGTTTTCAGGGAGCTCGATGAGCCTAGTTCTCGTTAGGCCCTTCACTACCACTTGATATGCCGTACCCCATACGTCCACTTCCACTGTAATTATGAGCTCTCGCCAGTGCCTCCTTTGCACGGCGACGATCGCCCTCTTGAGGTCTTTGCGCAAATTCCTGTACTCGTTGCTTAGTGCTTCTATAGATGCTTCGCTTTGTCCTGTTCTCGCTCTCGTGAACCTCCTTCTGGCTCTGGTGCTCAGCCCTCTGTGTTGTCCAATGCTGTCGTCCTACCAGTAAAGCATAGGCCTCTGGCCCTTCGGTCCCAATGTCACGCTGGCCTTATACGCCTCCAACAATGCCTCGGCGCCATTACTGTGGGACCTCTTCTGCACCTCGGTTATGGAGCGATAGAGGATCTGAAGACACTCCAGTCCGCGACTCTTCTTGTCGCCTCCTCCCGCCGATTGGCCCCGATCCGTCTGCTACTTCAAAGCGGATGTAGCAGTGGGGAGTGAGGTTCTCCAATTCGAGGACTCTCCAGTTTGCCACGTGTCGTGCCAGCCGTTGCGTGGTGAATGTCACATCTATCAATGAGGTACTTCTTCCTCTGCCGAACGTTGGAAGGTTTTCACAGTTGTGCCCCATACTGTCCAGTGCGGCTGTCCACTCCGTCCTGACTTCACCATGCGCGTCGACTACTGGGGAGCCCCACATCTGTAATTTGACGTTGATGTCCCCTGCAATCACGGCCTCTCTGTCATTGGTCCTGAAGATTCATGATGCTGTGGACCCTACGATGGTATTCTTCCATGGGTGAAATATACACCACGTGAAGATCATAGCTGCGTAGACCAATGCAAAGATGCCCATTATCCCGTAAAATACTAGACACTTCCAGCCTTCCTCTTCTGGTCAGGGCTCGGTTAGGCTCCGCCACCAGAAGCAGGTCGATACCCACTACCTTAGTATATGCATATGCCAGGTCGTGGGCTGTCCTGCCTCTACATAGGTTGGTCTGTAGCATCTTGCGTGTAGTAGGTCGATCTTCCCCTGGCCAGGCTCTGAATGAGCAGTTTCCTTATCCTTTCGACCTCTTTTTTGAAATGGAGGCACCGAAGATGTTTCGATCAATGGCCCTCAATACCGCAAATAGTGCAGTGCTGCTTATTCTAGTAGTCTCTGGCCATGTGGCCCTTCTGTCCACAGTTGAAGCATCTGGTCACGTTCACCAACTCCTTTACTGCCCTATTGACCACACCGACTGAAGCTTTTCCTGGCTTCTAGTTGGGCCGCCGCGGCTCTTGGCAACTTCACCGTTCTGGTAAGCTCCCCATACCTTCCTGTTGGGATTACGTTATTCTGTGTAAGACAATAATTCAATAAAAGAGAGCTGAGAGGTTAGTAAAGTTTATTAAACAAAGTGAAAAGAATAGTTGTTGCTCATACAAAATCTGAATAGTGACTGAATTCTTAAAATGCAGTCCTAATACATCCTAAGAACTAATAAAAAATATGGACCCCAGATGTCGGCTTAACTTAAAAGGAATTAGTCCGCCATAAACCATTAGGGACTGCCATAATCCATTTCCTGTTAAGCCGACCAGCGGTCTGCAAATATGTAAAACATAACCGAAATATAATTAATATTTCCAACACTTCCAGCTTTCATCGCCTTGACTTCCATTTCAGCCGACGATCCCCACTCCTTGGGTGACAGCAGTCTTGATACCGTTTTTTGTCATTGTCTCCACTATCCCATAGACTAAGACGGTCCTCCTTGGTCTTCTTGGGAGACCTCCCAGTCTTCAAACTTCTGCTTGATTTCTGTCTGCAGGATTTGGCCTTGAACCTTCTCTGCTCTCAATTGGACATCGCTACTCTCTGTTTTCCGTATTCTTATTATGGAGATGCCAAGATTCCCGAAATCCACTTTTCTTTATAGATTTCAGAGGCTCCGCGTAAGTCTCCCCTTCTACCTTGATCGTCACAGAGACATCACTCGATCTTTGTCTCTCTTTTTATCAGATAAGATCACGATCTTCTCTTCTGTGCTAAAGAATATTCCTTCGCTGATCTTCCTGACTTTCTCGGCCCCGCATCTTTTAGAGGTAATCAGCTGGATTACCTTGATTGAATGGTCATCAGTTTTAGCTCCTGAAGTTGTTTGGAAACCTGTTTCTAGCAACCGTCTCTCTGATTACTTACCTGCTCTGTAAGCTCGAGCGGGAGGACATAAACGGCTGTAGCTATTACACTCGTACCTTTTGTTGAGGTCTCCATAAGGTAGTCTGCCTGCTTGTCCATATTCTGAAGAAGTTCCTCCAGTCCAGCGTATCTCTCCACTACTTGCGGATCAATACGTTTGAACTGGCTTCCTCGGGTGCCATCAAGACTGCATAGCTGCAGTTTATCTTCGCCTGCCTGAGATCGACGATTTGCAGCTCCGTCCGTTTAAAACATTCCTCAGGCCAGTTATCGTGCATGGCTCTGTCGAGGACTTCATAGCTTCCGCTCTTGATTGCTTCTTCTACTAGTTTCTTTGATAATATCTTGGAAATTATTTTGCAATGGTCCAATATTAATGCGGACACAGTTATTTTGGACGTTTTTCATTGATGATAGTACTAGGCTAGAATAGTACAATATAATGAGTATTAGTATCAAAAAGATATAATACTTCATGAGTATATAAAAAATAAATTCGGACGTTTCGGAGACTGCTCAACAATCTGTTTCCGTCTTCAGCGATCACGAGAAGTGATAAACATTTCAATTTTCTTCGAATTTTTATACCGAGTATTGTAAGAGTGGGAGCAGGTTATAGGTGCGTTGCTATTGGTTGGATGGATGGGATCAGGTATGGGTAGGGACGTGACTACCTGCGGAGAATTAACGACCGGATTAAGGTTGTTTTTCACATTAATGTGTGGTAATGAGTTGGCTGTTACCGGATTAGTAACTTGAGGATTAAAAGGATTGTTTTGAATAATGGAAAGCCAGAGTCGAGGAAATTCTATGCCAGCTTGGCTGACAGCATCTCCAGAGTTTTCGATCAAAGTAGACTCTTTCAATTTTCTTTTGAACCTGTTTTCCTCATACATTAAGGGTTTAGCATCTTTCCATTGGAAATGGTGTTCATTTTCCCAAGCATGTTTAGCTAGTTTGGAACTCTAAATTTTGCCTTGCTGAACTTTCTTCTTACGCTCGCTTACCCTCACATGTATAGGTCTGCAAGTCTCGCCAATATATTGTTTCCCGCTCTGGCAGGGAATAGAGTAGACACAGTTTTTGTTTAGGACAGATTTGGGTTTCGTACATGATAGGATAGATCTTAAAGTCGAACACGATTTGAAGGCTATTTGGATGTTATGCTTCTTTAGTATCTTACCATCTTTCTCGGATACTCCTTTATAATAGGGCATAGAGACATATCTCACTTCGTCAGTTCTAGGTGCGGCATTTTTCTTATGATTGATAGCATCAGTAATAATTTTATGACTGTAGCAATTATCCTGTAAGGTGGAACGGTTGTTCTTCAATTCAACTATTAAAAGCCTTTTAGAAGAACAAATTACTTTGGCTCTGTTAACTAGACTCAGTGCAACAGCTCTCATAGTGCTATTATGGTGGGATGAGTTCAAATTAAGATATGACCTCTGTGTGTTGGTTTTCTGTAGACCGTGGTTGCTAGAACCCCTTTGCCATTTCTGATTATCAATACATCTAGGAAAGGCAGTTGATTGCTAACTTCCAGTTCAACAGTAAACTTAATGTTAGTGTGTACTAAATTTAGGTATTGATGGAATTCGTGGAGTTTATCTTTATCATGTGGCCATATGACAAAAGTATCATCGACATATCTTAACCATTTATTCGGTTTGTACTTGGCTTCTTTTAAGGCTTTCGCTTCAAAATGTTCCATGTATATATTAGCAATAATAGGTGACAGTGGAGAACCCATAGCCATGCCATCCTTTTGTTGGTAATAATCGGTTTCCCGTTGAAAATAGGTAGTTTTCACACAAAGTGTTAATAACTCCATAATGCAGTCAACCGAATGATGTGTTCGAGTAGGTAACGTCTGATCACACTCTAGCCTTTCTCTAAGAACTACTAGAGCTTCATCTACAGGCACATTAGTAAATAGACTCTCAATGTCAAAGCTTACCAGAATCTCATTACGTTTTAGTTGAACACTAACAAAATGCTCCGAGTTTTTTTACAAAGGTCTCACTCTTGCCGGCTAGAGTTGTTATTATTGAAACTAAGTATTTAGCTAACGTATAACATAGTGAGCCAATGGAGCTGACAATAGGCTTCAAGGGGACGTTTTCCTTGTATACCTTAGATAAGCCATAGATGTGAGGAGCTTTGCTATAATGCGGAGTTAATTTAGATCTCATTTCATCAGTAAATTCACTTTTGAACCTCCTAAGTGTAGTGTATACTAGAGATGGGAATTTCGGCTCAGTTTGCGGAACCGGATCAGTGGAGGTCGTTCAGTTTGTTGAGCCGGTTCATTGATCCGGCTCAGCGATCCGGTTAAGTGATCCGGTTGAGTAAACATGTTTCCGAAACTTAGGACGGTCGTTAGTTCGTAGGTAGAACGTCGCTTAGAGCCGGTTCTTGCAATATATGAACTGTAAACATGATCCCGACACACAGGTCGGTCGGTCGTAGGTAGAACGCTTAGCCCCGACTCTTGTCTAACATTTTTGAAACAAACAATTCACTTTATGTAGCTACTGTATTTTAAACCAGATGTGTTAAGTTTATGGCGATGTTTATTGCTTTTATAAATCGGACATCTGGGATTTGGGCAATAATTTTAATATTTTTAAATAGTATGGTTGTAAGAAAATACAGACTAAGCCTATTAATTTCAAATAAACTGCCCTACAAATTGATGACAAAATACACTTTATGATAATACATTACAAGCCGAGTTCTCACGAAGTTCAACATGACATCGATCCAGATCCGGATCACTCCGGTCACTGCTCACAATCGCCCGATCAATCGTATTCTTGAAACTTGAAACTATACAGTGAGCCGTGAGCCGGCTCATTTCAATTTGGTGAACCGTGTCACTTCGGTCAGTGTACTGAGCTGGCTCAGTGAGCCGGTTCGTTCATGAACGACCCATCTCTAGTGTATACCTTAGTTTCCACCAACTTAGTAGGGTCTTTCTTAAGTTTCTCATATTTGTCATCCATAATATTCGACAAAAGTTTTTGCTTATAGTCAGCGGTGTTCAATATGACTGTAGCATTGCCTGTGTCTTCTGGAAGAATCTTAATGTCCACATCTTTTCTGAATTCTGCGATAGCCTTATACTCCGCTTTAATGATAGTGTTAGAGGGAGCCTCAGATCGTTCTAGGACGGAACGGACTCGCCAGCGGACCTCTTCCTTTATTACGGGTTCGAGACTATGACAATCTTGCTCTACAGATGCTATGATATCTAATTTATTGATCGATTTAGGATTTACAGCAAAGTTTAACCCTTTACGGAGAACTTGCTCTTTTCCAGTTGTTAATTCTTTGCCAGAGAGATTAACTACCGTTTTCCTAACCTCCACATTACGGGTGCTGTCAACTTTTTGAGTGCAAACAATATTATTATTCTTTGTTTTTAAAGCTAATAAATTATTAAGCTTTTTCACATGATGTTGTTTGAGTCGTGCACTCAACCTGTGATGTTTGTTTTTTATATTACAAAGAATTTTGTCTACATCAACTTTTGAAAATTCACTGTAGAATTTCTCCGTCATATCCTTGATATTGTTACTTATTCTGAGTTTATTGGATCTGTGAAACCACATCCTGTCCTTAATAGTGAGTGTAGAAGCTTTATCTAAAGCTTTGTCTATTTTAAAACTATGAAAATTAGTTTTAAGTCTTAAACCTTTAAGAATTAAATCTAGGTTCTTACATCTAGTGAGGAACGTAAGATGGTTTTGTTCCTTCGCCAGCTGAATATATAATTTCTCCAGCATTCTGAAATGTTTGTGTGTTCCGGGCCCAAACCGGATATTAATAATATCTTTGAAATTATTTTGCAATGGTCCAATATTAATGCGGACACCGTTATTTTGGACGTTTGCCATTGTTGATAGTACTAGGCTATCAAAAAGATATTATACTTCTATATGTATTCTATATGTGAGTATATAAAAAATAAATTCGGACGTTTCGGAAACTGCTCAACAATCTGTTTCCGTCTTCAGCGATCACGGGAAGTGATAAACATTTCAATTTTCTTCGAGTTTCTATACCGAGTATTGTAAGAGTGGGAGCAGGTTATAGGTGCGTTGCTATTGGTTGGACGGTTGGGATCAGGTATGGGTAGAGACGGGACTACCTGCGGAGGATTAACGACCGGATTAAGGTTGTTTGTCACATTATTGTGTGGTAATGAGTTCTTTGTTACCGGATTAGTGACTTGAGGATTAAAACGATTGTTTTGAATAATGGAAAGCCAGAGTTGCAGAGAGATGTTAAACCCTCAATGTATGAGGAAAACAAGAAAATTGAAAGAGTCTGCTTTGATCGAAAACTCTGGAGATGCTGTCAGCCAAGCTAGCATAGAATTTCCTCAACTCTTTAAAAGTTAACCGCTACCACTACAAAGTATCAGGACCAGACCTAGGGTGTGATGAGTAAAGCAATCAGAATTGACAACAGAGATTTTTTTTTTCTTTGATCCGTCTTTCTCTGGTCATCACTTCGAGTCGTTTTCTTTTTTGTCATCACTTTGATCCGTATCCCTTTTTCTTGGCTATCATTTCAATCCGTAAATTCTGTTTTTTTTTTGTCATCACTTCGATCCACCTTTTTTATGTTTAGGACATCACATCGATCCAACTTTTTTTTTTTGTGATCAGTTCATTTCGTTTTCTTTTTTGTCATAATTTCGATTTCGCTTGCTATTTTTTATCACTATAAAAATGGCCTCCAGTTTTGTAGTAATAAAAAAAAGTAAGACGCATCGAAGTATCCAAGTACCTGTTTGCGCCCCGCAAGAGCGATACTTTACCTCGGTGGCAGGAATATGTTGGTCTGTTGCTGCTAAACAGTGCACAGATAGGAGAAAAAAGATGCAGCCAAGGTTTGTAGGTTGCGGACCAAAGTATTTAATTCTAGATTTACCATTAGAAACATTAAAATATCGGTCAGCAATAATTAATAAAAATTTCTGTTTATAGGTAAAAAAAACAAAACGTCAACACAATCAAGTAAGTCTTAAAACTTATAATTTCTGGTTTTCATATATACATACATAGATGCACACATGCGTATATGCGTACGTTCGTACATGCGTACGTGCGTACATGCATACATGCGTACATGCATACATGCATACATGCATACATGCATACATGCATACATGCATACATGCATACATGCATACATGCATACATGCATACATACATACATACATACTATGATCTACCCCTTAATCCAATTACTACAAGGACGCATGGAATTGAAAGCAGTTATATTAAATATAAAACATTTGCAAGGAATTAAGGCATTAGGCGTTTACGTGAGCCAGATTAATCCGAGCAATCTAAGTGCTTTCGCTCCGTTCGTAATGTCAATCGGATTGTACACAATGGCTTATTTTTAGTTCATCTGAATGATCTGTCAAAGCGCTCAAAGCATTTCTAAGCAATCCGATCCTCAGGTTTGCTGGGATTAATTATGGGGTGGGGGTTAGGGTGAATAAATTTGAATCTCACAATTTGAAACTGATGTAAAAATAACCAAAGTAAATTAAATTAAATAAGTGCTGTGTGTTAACTGCGGTGTTGTTGGAGAAATACAATTTTATTTTAAAACGTGTACATTTTATTTCATTTTTTCGCTTTTGTCCATTATCGCTTGCACTATACTACTTTTTAATTTCTCTTCATTTCAACCTCTTCAACAAAAAATACTTTAACACGTTCTATTATTGGTAATAAACTCGTATTATAAATCTAGCAAGAAGCGGCAATATTGGCAATTACATCATAAATTTGACATTTTTTTTTTTTTTTAATGCTACCCCACCATACGTCACTACTTAACATCAGATTTAATATTGCTTACGAAAATGTTAATAAAATCTGATCTAACTTGTGACGTCACCAGATCAATATGAGCAATCTTGTGGATTGACTAAACGTAAATGCCTAGTGCCTGGGTGCGCGCGGCCGATCGAGCGTGCGTGAGCGTTAGTACGTCTGCGTGTGTTTGTAACACTTCAATCAATAAGTTTCCGATCTGACATATGTATGATAACACTGTTGACAGACCCATATGATTTCTGGATAGTACCAACCTTCAAACGATATGTGTGAAAATTTCATGACATTCTGACAATTAGTTTAGAGGTTACGGTGGTTTTAGTGACTCCAGTTTTGTAATTTTCAAAAGAATGGATAAAAAAGTAATTCGTGTGTTAATTAAACATTGTTTTTTGATGGAAAAAAATACTGTTGAAGCCAAACAGTGACTTGTTAAGCGTTATAGAGACTCTGCACCGAGCAAAACAACTATTACTGATTGGTATGCTGCATTTAAATTATTTAATTTAAATTTTTTTAATTTTAGGAGCGTTGGAATGAATGTATCACTCTTGAAGGACAGTATGTTGATGAATTAAGTCGAATTTAAAAATAAATATATATTTTTCTTAGTTAGACCGGAGACTTATTGAGCGACGTGGTATTTTATTTATATAACCCTTGTAAACCTGAAAATATCAAACAACAATAATTAATAGAAATTTATGTTTATAGAAAAAGGTGATGAGAAAAAAGCAGATATACAAGAAGAACAGTATGAACCATGTAAGTTAAAAATTATAATATCTGCTATTCATTATCTGTAAGATACAAGCACGAACGACAGGTTTTTTAGTCAGAGTCTCCTCTTATGTTAAACATTAAACTAATGACTAGAAAATGAACAAAATAAAACATATTATATATAACAAAACAGTGTGATTGATTTGTACAGTGCTGATGCAATAGTTTGCTCCTACAATTTTTTTTTATCAAAATCTGGGATATTCTACGAAAGTTGTCACCAGTTTTTATAGTGTGCTAAATTGAGTGGTAATAAATCAGTTTTGAGAAAATAAGTGATCTATCTGTTAACGCTGAAGAGATATTAGTTAATATAGTCTTTAAAAATTAATATCAACCGACATTTTTTAGGGTTTTGTAGGTATGACCAAAAAACCCTTATACCGTCATTTTGTCGTCTGTCTGTCTGTCTGTCTGTCTGTTCGGTAAAAATTGTAGCCAAACGGCTAAACCTAGAGAGTTGAAATTTGGCATGCTTATACAACTCTTTGACCCGCATATAGGAAAAATACTAAAACATCTAAAAAACATATCCCCCTAAAAATATAAACAAATATGTGCTCACCGAAAAAAAAAATATTTTTTTAAAATTCTGAGTAGGGTATTAAATGAAAGCCCTTGGTACGTGGATTAACGATCAAATTTTTATTTTCGCAAAATAAATTATTTTGAAGCGATTTTTGCCAAAATTGTGCAATCAAAATTTTGTCCCACACCCTGTAGCCCAGATGGTTTAAACTAAAAATCTGAAAAAATTCTAAGTAATGTACATTGGTGTGAACCGGAATAGTACAACAGGAATTTTTGATCAGATTATGTTTTTGGAAAAAAAAGCATTTTTTGTGTTTTTTTGCTAATAATGTTGAAAACTTATAGTTATGTAACACACTAAAGTATAACGTGTGTCTTGGTGCAATGGTGACGGTACTAGCGTTCTGACCGAGAAAATGAGTGTTCAAATCCCCCGAGAAGAGACAAGATTATTTTTTATTTTTTTTTTGCATTTTTATTTTGTTTAAATTATTTTTTCCAAATTCTAGTTATATTTTAGCAAATGTTGCATTTAATTTTTAAAAGCGTAAATTTAATAACCAGTGGAAATTGTTGAAATTATAATTTAATTCTGTTTGAATGTACACGAAATCAAAGGGAGGAGCTATGACTAGAAACAACCAATCAAACCATTTGGCGCAATTTGTAGCCATTTGGCGCAATTTTCAAAATCTTAATGAACCTTGCTATATAAAAAAAAAAATACTGCACATATTAAGAAACCTAAATAATGGTATTAGGCACTCGAATTAAAAGTAACATAAAAACATTTTAACATAAAATTTGTTTTTAAAGCTCTTAGATTAAGAGATGATAAATTATTTTTAAAATATTGTTCATTTTACAGTGAATACTACAAAGCAAAATATGTCCTACATACTCAGCATTCCGCCTTCACTTAATATTTTTAGATTATATATCTATCTAAGAGGAATTTATGGCGCATAGTTTGTACTAGCAGAGGTTCCGGTACTTCCTTCGGGATTTAGTCGAATTTACCTTGGGCGATCGCTCATAGCTCACAAATATGAATTTTATAAAACTAAAAATGTATTAAATACAAATGTTTATTCCTTTATGTTCTGTTATACACATGTTTTATGTTAATTCAATAATAAGGACTTCCTTAACTTTCTAAATATTCATGCAATGGAAAAAATACATTGTTTTGTTATATTTAGGGCATTTATAATAAATAAATATTTATTGGCTGGTAACTGGGATTCCGTTTTTAGTAATAAATTAGTTTAGTGTGATAACTTGGCGCATTACATAGTAGCGCTGCAGGAGCCATGTTGCCAAGTCTTAATAATCTTTTTGTTATTTTTATTAACAATTAACACGAAAATTTTTAAATATGTATTTTTTTTAGAATTAATTTATAGATATATAATAAATATTATATGTACATAAATAGTTATACATTTTTTTGTTTTTAATACAATGAATAACTAAAAATCGAAAACCGTTTAATTGACAACGCTGTATAGGAATAAAGCGCTCACGTGATACAAGCACACAAAAATTTGTTAACATATGCATTCTACTGTTCGCTGTAATCACATCACAACTTTGTTTCGTGCAAATAGTTTTATCTTATTCCTTAATTGATCTTTTTGGCATTACTTTTGGTATTATTTGGTATTATTGTTTATTTGGTATAATTGATTCTGCTTCTGGATTACGTTATAATTTTTTTTACGGTATTATTTTGTTTGTGTGGTATAATTAGGGTGACCAGACGTACTCGTTTTTAGAGTATTATACTCTTTTTTAGGGTTTTGTAGGTATGACCAAAAAACCCTTATACCGTCATTTTGTCGTCTGTTTGTCTGTCTGTTCGGTAAAAATTGTAACCAAACGGCTAAACCTAGAGAGTCGAAATTTGGCATTCTTATACAACTCTTTGACCCGCAACAAATATGTGCTCATCGAAAAAAAAAAAATTTTTTTATAATTCTGAATAGGGTATCAAATGAAAGCCCTTGGTACGTGGATTAATGATCAAATTTTTATTTTTGCAAAATAAATTATTTTGAAGCGATTTTTGCCAAAATTGTGCAAAAAATTTTTTGTCCCACACCCTGTAGCCCAGATTAGAGATGGGAATTTCGGCTCAGTTTGCGGAACCGGATCAGTGGAGGTGGTTCAGTTTGTTGAGCCGGTTCATTGATCCGGCTCAGTGATCCGGTTAAGTAAACACGTCTCCGAAACACAGGACGGTCGTTAGTTCGTAGGTAGAAAGTCGCTTAGAGCCGGTTCTTGCAATATATAAACTGTAAATATGATCCCGAGACACAGGTCGGTCGGTTGTTCGGTCGTAGGTAGAACGTCGTTTACAGCCGGCTCTTGCTTAAAGCCGATTCTTGCAATATATGAACTGTAAACATGAGACCGAGACGCAGGTCGGTCGGTCGTTCGGTCGTAGGTAGAACGTCGCTTAGAACCGACTCTTGCTCAGAGCCGGTTCTTGTAAACATGATCCCGAGACACAGGTCGGTCGGTCGTTCGGTAGAACGTCGCTTAGAGCCGACTCTTGCTTAGAGCCGGTTCTTTTAAACATGATCCCGAGACACAGGTCAGTCAGTTGCCGGTCGTAGGTAGAACGTCGCTTAGCCCCGACTCTTATCTAACATTTTTGAAACAAGCAATTCACTTTATGTAGCTACTGTATTTTAAACCAGATGTGTTAAGTTTATGGCGATGTTTATTGCCCTTATAAATCGGACATCTGGGATTTGGGCAATATTTTTATATAGTATGGTTGTAAGAAAATACAGACTAACCCTATTAGTTTCAAATAAACTGCCCTACAAATTGATGACAAAATACACTTTATGATAATACATTACAAGCCAAGTTCTCGCGAAGTTCAACATGACATCGATCCAGATCCGGATCACTCCGGTCACTGTTCACAATCGCCCGACCAATCGTATCCTTGAAACTTGAAACTATACAGTGAGCCGTGAGCCGGCTCATTTCAATTTGGTGAACCGTGTCACTTCGGTCAGTGTACTGAGCCGGCTCAGTGAGCCGGTTCGTTCATGAACGACCCATCTCTAGCCCAGATGGTTTGAACTAAAAATCTGAAAAAATTCTAAGTAATGTACATTGGTGTGAACCGGAATAGTTCAACAGGAATTTTTGATCAGATTAGGTTTTTGGAAAAAAACGCATTTTTTGTGATTTTTGGCTAATAATGTACACAAGTTATAGCTTTGTAACAAGCAACACTCTAACGTGTGTGCTGGTCTAGTGGTATTTGACGCTGACTTTTCACCCATGTAACCCGATCCGATAGGGATCAAACCCTGGAGAAGAGACAATATTTTTTTTTTTTTTAATTTCTATATTGTTTAAATTATTTTTTCAAAATTCTAATTATATTTTGGCAAATGTTGCATTTAATTTTTAAAAGCGTAAATTTAATAGCCAGTGGAAATTGTTTAAATTATAATTTAATTCTGTTTCAATGTACACGAAATCAGAGGGGCGGAACTTATAACAACCAATGGAAGCCATAGGCTCAATTTTGAAATTCTTAATGAACCTTGCTATATAAAAAAAAAAATACTGCACATTTTTAGAAACCTAAATAATGGTATTAGGCGTTCGAATTAAAATTAACAAAAAAAATATTTTAATATAAAATTTGTTTTCGCATCCAAAATAATCATCATTCACTTACTAAATACCTGCAAAACCCTGAAATGTGTGAAAATTCACACTTCACATCAATTTTTTAACTAAAAATCCGTTAAAACAGTTAAAACAGAGACAGTCCTGTTTAAAAAGGTTTAAAGTGGTTTACCTGAATTTTTGTATTCGCGTCATCACCTACGTCACGTAACTTCTTGTGTACAGCCAATCAAATATTACCTATTTAAACATGTCTTCCTGCAATGTTTGTTTGAAAAAAAATTACCCGCCATGATGACAAGCTACTGAGTTTCGGAAGCTGCAAGGGCACTTTTCATCTCCCGTGCGTAAACGTGATGGTCACAGAGTCCACGGACATGAAGGTAAATGGGGTACTACCAACATGGCAATGTGACGCTTGTAAGAAGGTAAGCCAATCTGTAACGGACTCTTTAACATTGTCGGACATCATCAACTCCTTAAAGTCCCTGACAGAGTCAAATCTTGTATTAAACCGAAACAAATATAAAAATTCTGGACCAGACCGAGCGATTGGATAGTGTGATTGTTAGACGGAATGAGTTAGAAAATGAAACTAAAAAATTAGAAAGTGAGAATGAGGAACTGAAAATGAAGTTGGACGACTAGGAGCAGTACAGTTGGCGAAACTGTATTGAAATCCATGGGTTACCGGAAACACGTGGAGAAAATACGATGACGGAGGTAGTTAAGATCAGTCGAACAATAGGCATGGATATTAATCCGGAAATGATCGATAATTGTCACCGACTAGGTCGCAACAGTGATTCTTCTTCGGCCAATACGGGTATTATTGTCAAATTTGTCCGTAATTTTGACAAATCAAACTTCCTGCGATGTCGAAAAGTAAAGCGCAATTTGAGTACGAAGGACAACTAGTAACATCTACGTGAACGAGAACCTGACGCAGTACCGTCGTGCATTATTTTCAGCCGCCCGGAAGCTGAGGACCTCCTGTAACGTCATGTTTGTATGGACAAGGAATGGCAACATAATTGTGCGAGAAAATGACAAATCACAGGTAGTGAATATGAGAAAAGAAAGTGATGTGCGGGAAATTGAGTTGAGATGTCAGAAGAAAGCAAGAGATGTATTGTTTAGTGTAAATGTGTAAAATCATGTCAATCTATTACCAGAATGTACGCGGACTGCGCACCAAGACACATTTGCTCAATTTTAACGTCATAACTAATAACTATGAGGTTATCGCGTTTACAGAGACATGGTTGCACCAAAATATTTATAATTCCGAATTATTTGACAATAGATACGTATGCAATCGTTTAGATTGACAAGACGGGAGAAGGGGCGGAGGTGTGCTGGTCGCTCTCCATACACGTTGGAAGTCTGTGTATATTACTAGACCTGTTTCCCTGATCGAGTATATACTGATTAAATTGTAAAATGATAGAAAAACATTGTTTACGTTTAAGAACTGCATGTCATCAGTATAAACTCTTTTTTGATATATTAGATTCTTAATCAGATGTTATCACAAATGATATAGTAATAGTGGGCGATTTCAATCTAGATGTAAACCCAGAATTTCTCAATGGTACAGTTCATTGTGATAATGCTACAAGACAAGTTATATTCATTAACTTTTACAACCTGCGGAGTGTGAATAATATTTGTAACCCGTTCAATAAAACTTTAGATCTTGTCTTGACCAACATGCCTAGTTTAACTGGAGAAAAGAATACAGATCCAATATTAGCTGAAGATATTTATCATCCAGCATTACTACTTTGATACGATTTTTTATTTATTGCAGTTAAACAGGGAAAAGATATTGATACGAAATATAACTTTAAATACGCGGATTTTTAAACTTTACACTACACTTAGTAGTATAAATTGGGATTTCTTAGATAACTTTAGTGACGTCGACATTGCGGTGGATACAATGACGTAGTGTATAATGTTCTTGATGATGCGTTCCTGTTATGAAACCTCGCAGGAACTACAACCCTTCTTGGTTCACACTTGAGATAAAATCACTTATAAAAGCAAATAGGTATCAGCATGAAAAAGGTCATTGTAGATTCTATTTCTACAAATTCTAAACATTTTTGGTCTTATGTAAAAAATAGAAATAGATCAGAAGTGCTGTCATGAATTGTTAACAATGATAATACAATTCTTGATGATAGTTCACAGATAGCTGAGGCTTTTGCATCTTACTTTTCCTCTGTTTATAGTGATGATATCGATCGTGAGAAGTTAGGAAGTATGGATGTAATGTGTAATCTTGGTAGCTTGAATATCAAAACAATTACATTGGCTGATGTTGAGTGGTCAAAAAAGAAGTTAAAACCAAAGATATCTTCTGAACCAGATCAGTTACCTCCCTATGTACTAAAGGGTTGTGATATTTTGGCTCATCCACTTTGAATAATCTTTCAAAGATCTTTAGATATGAATACTCTTCTCTCGAGGTGGAAGATGTCCAAAATATGCCCTATCCATAAGATTGGTGTTAAAAAAATAGTAAACAATTACAGGTATTTGAACAAATTATTTACAAACATCTGTTTGAACATGTGTCACCTGCCATCAGCAGTAAACAGCATGGTTTTATGCCGCGACGATCAAAAGTTACAAACTTGCTATCTATAACTGGCTATATAGCTTCTTGTCTAGATTAGGGGGTTCAGGTGGATGCTGTGTATCTTGACATGACTACAGGGTTTGACAAAATAAAGTACGATAATCTACTCAAAGCATTACATCAGTTTGGACTTTCTGCCAATACTTGCACTTGGCTCAACACCTACTTGCGTGACTGTTTACAATATGTTGAATTTGGTGCTTGCAGGACAAATATTTACTCGTCTACCAGTGGCGTGCCACAGGGGAGTAATTTAGGGCCTTTACTGTTTCTTTTTGTGGTCAATAACATTCCAAACATTATGGGCAGCTGCGAGTGTGAAATGTTCGCTGATGACAAAAATATATTGCGATATAATTAACAGGTCACACTGTACCGAGCTGCAAAACGATCTTGACAAAATAGTCGAGTGTAGTGAGGCTACTGTTTTAACATGCAATACCTCAAAATGCAAAGTTATGAGCTTTACGAGAAAACGTGACGCTATTGAGTACAATTATACCATGAATGGCTGCACTGTATCACGAACAGACACGTTTACAGATCTCGGTGTTATATTTGACTCATAGATGACTTTTCAGCACCATGTTAAACATGTTTTGAATAATGCTATGAAAAAAATCGGGTTTGTGCTACGATTAACAAAAGGATTTCGTCACAGTCAAACGTACACCGTACTCCTTAACTCCTTGGTGAAACCTGCTCTGGCATATGGTTCGATGATATGGTCACCGTATCACAGTAAATATATTAGAGGCATTGAAACTGCCCCATCGCGGTATTATCGTGTTGTTGAATAGCGTTTGACAGGAGTTTATCCTAAATATATATCAACAAGCAGTATTTTATCAAAGTTTAACGTTGGATCCTTGTCTGGGAGGAGAGATGCGACATCGGTGGTATTTTTGTTCAAGATTTTTAACAACTACGTTGACTGTCCTGACATCTTGTCCGAAATTCTTCCCGGGGTTCCAGAATCAGAGACGCACTTTTACACGTAAAAGAGCGATTACTATGCATTATGAAATGAGCCCGTTAGATTGTTATATAATGATGTCATACGGAGGACAACATTATATAACAGTCTTCTCGGTAAAGACAGATGCGTTGATTTATTTAAAATGAATTAATCCGAGTTCCACAAAGTTGTTTTAAGCCTTATAACTTGATTGTGTACAGAATATAATCTAATGTTAACAGCTGAATTGTAAAACTGCAGGTAGATTCAGGCTGCCGTTGTAATCTCTATAGTACGTCTGGCCTTGATTGTATTTTGTGAATGTTTTAAATATGTTTTGTAAATGAATGAGTAGAGCAAGTTGATGTTCGTATATATGAAATTGTACATTTTTTTTTTTTTTTTTTAATATTGTTGATGATTGAGTACATTAGTATGTATGTATATTGTATGTTTGTCTACGGACAGAAAAAAAAAAACTATGTCTGTAGTGTCCAAATAAACAAATAAATAACACTGCTCATAAAAATAAAATAAAAACGGTTGAATAAAATTTGCGCATTTGAATTGGTTGAAATAAAAAAACTTAAGTCCTTCTTCTTATTATTGTAGTGAAATTTGGCGGAAATCCTTCTTGTCAGTTTGTTAAAATAGTCGGTAACGTAGTACGTTGCTTTTTCTCTTGTCTATGCTAAGTTGGTAAACAAATCAAATCCCGTACTTAACCTATGTTCTCTTACGAAATATGTAATAGATATTTATAAATTGCGCTGAGGCCTTGTATGTCTGTTTTTGCATTTAGGTTATAACTGACCGCCAACATATATAAGGGCTTATTGTGATCATACGGATATTGACACTCCGAGATTTCAATGGATCTCCACGAATTGAGGTCCCTACATAACGTTTTGACTATTTTTAGCATGATGTCTGTCTGTCTGCCCGTCCGTCCGTCTGTCTCTCTGTCGTTCTGCGTACACGTGCAGAGCAAATTCTGCTAAAAGGATTTTTATGAAACTTCATATTTACGCTTTTGACATCAATGGCACATTTGAGTTGATCAACTTTTGGTAAAATCGGTTAACTAAAAATGGGAGTTTACTCGTGTCGATTTTAAAAGTTTTCCGAAAATTTCACAACAGAGAAATATTTCGAAACAAATTATTAAAGTTGCTATAAAAGCAATAACTAACAACTTTTATTTGAGACATGATGAGGCGTGATTGAGTACCCTCAATCACGCAAGGGAAGTTCATAATGGTCGCATCACCTGACCATATAGAGCTTTTAGGCCTGATGATCCCACGTACCCTGAATCACATATCATTTGGCAGGAGACAGTTCAGAGAAGCAGATTGTGTGAATAGGCTTATCTGTTATGTCTTTTATCTCCCACTTAAATTCCTACCCACGTGTTTGCCGTGCTTGGAGACCCGTAACGCTGGAAAAGAGGATCCTGGTCGATTGAGGGAGACTGCTGCCCGCGGACAGTACGACCACAACGCGCCTTCCTTGGTTTCAAATTCTGCAAAACGGGAGGCTGAGTCTGGTCAACTCAGTCAATCGGCTGGCGTCACAGTTCATGGATAGAGTGGCTCCACTACTGTATTGTGGATGCCGGGGTAATGCTGTGCCACTAGACAAGTATTTGGGAGTCTGCGGGAGCGGCTGCAGGTCGCAAGGTTCCAGAGTTGGCTACTCTTGGTTCTCGAGTGGGTCGAGCAGCCCGTGACTACTTCCTCCGATGAGATATCATCCTGACGTGCATGGCACAATTAGCCGGTTTGCGGTCAACGTCCCCGGCGTGGGGCTCCTGGTGAGTGGGCATGGCAGGGTGATGAAACTTTTTATACGGGTATGGCGACTACTCGGAGGGATACAAATTCTTTAAATTCCGCCAAAATGGAGAGTAAACTCCGTAAAAAATCAAACAAGCGACTTCATCGCTACGCTCTGTCGTCTGATGAAGGATGTGTTAGTTCTGCTGCCAAGAAGGCAGATAGGTTGGTAGTGTATTGTGAACCAGTACCACGATTTCTCGTCGTGAAGGTACAAGAAGAGGGTAAGTCTTTTAAGGAGATGTCCCCCTTTTTTGTTGCCCGAACGTTGAGAAATACATGCCCAACTGGCATAAAGTCAGTGCGTAAATTGTCAGACGGTACACTGTAAGTTAAAGCAGATGTTGAGTCTTCGTCGACGCTGCAGAAATGTGAGGTATTTGGTGAATACCGTATTTTTGTTCAGCCTAACAAGGCTTTAAACACAACCAGAAGCGTCATAACGGATCGTGACCTTGCGTGCGTCACGGAGGAAGAGTTTATGCAGGAAATGGCATCGCAAGGTGTCATTTATCGTAGAAAGCTCAAACTCCGAAATGGCAAGCCTTCGATTTCAATGATAGAGTCCTTCGTTGGCACTAGGTGTCCAGCATCGGTAAGGGTGGGGTATAACATATGCAACGTTCGTCCTTACTATCCTAACCCGATGCGATGCTACAAATGTTAGCATTATGGGCACACCTCAAGTCGTTGTGGTAAGCAGACCATCTGTGTTAACTGCGGACAGGATCAACATGAAGTTGATACCTGTCCAAACGCAGCACACGCGTGAACTGCAAAGGGGTGCATGCCTTCACTTCACGTCACTGCTCAACGTACTTGGAGGAGAAGGCCATTCAGACCATCAAGACTCAGGACAGGATACCCTATTATGACGCCAAAAGGAAGTACAAGGAAACTGCACCAATTACCTTCGTGAAATCCTTCGCGCAAGTGACAGCGAAAGCAACAGCAAGCGTCCAGACCCAGACGGAGATAGTGCCCCATCCGATATTTACAGCATTGAGCACAGTTGCGCCCAAAATATCGGGTACTGAAGAGGTGTTGGAATCGGTCCTAGAGAACAAAATTCAGACCCCACAACCCGGGGGGTCGGGTCTGAATAAATTCTCTCAATCAAAAGGAGAACGCACACCATCTCAATTCTCCCCACCACCTAAGGAGAAGTCTCCACGAACTTCGCCAAAGACCAGAAGCGACCAGAGTGTGGTCGCCTCACCAAACCCTCATCAGCCACTCCAGTATCGGAGACTGATAAGGGAACTGTTGGCTCTCAGTGGATACCAGTGAAAGCCAAATCGTCAAAAAAAGAGTCCAGTGTGTCCACCACAGCACCTGAACAAACAAGTGAAACCGTGGCCGAGAAAATGGCTGTTGACCCGCAACCTAAGTGTAAACCAAAAATCATTAGATTGCGCGGAAATTCTCCTAAACAAAAATGACTGGTCCACTAATTCAGTGGAACTGTAATGGTGTATATCAGCGCTACGAAGAACTGCGACTTTTACTCTCCAATTTTGCGCCTTCCTGTGTTTGTCTGCAAGAAACAAACTTCACGGAAACCGACACCTTCTCCCCTCGAGGATACTCCGTGTTTCGCACCTATTTCCTTACGGAGGCAAGAGCATGTGACGGCGTGGCAATTCTCGTTAGAGACACATTGTACCACGACCCTGTAGACATTGACACTGAGTTGCAAGTCGTAGCAGTTCGTGTTGCACTTCCCCTCCAGGTGACGATTTGTTCTATCTACCTTCCCCCTGGTGTTCGAACTGACATCCGAGATATCGTGAACATCATCGTTCAAATCCCACCACCCTTCATACTACTAGGAGATTTTAACGCCTACAATGTGTGTTGTGGATCGGTGCGGAATGATCGACGGGGACGTCAACTGGAGAATATGTTGAACGATTTGATTTTGAGCTTTCTGAACGACGGCAGAAACCAAGCACTTCTGTGCAGCAACGGGTTCATTTAGTGCTATAGATCTTAGCGTTGTTTTAGGAGTCATCGCTCCGTTGTTCAAATCGGATGTGCATCACGACCTGTGCGGTAGTGATCACTTTCCAATCCTCTTAAGGCCTCTGTTTAATACTGTTACCGAATCCCGCTGGCCACAGTAAGTTCTTCGGAAAGCAGATTGGACTAAATTTGCCGAATCGTTCTCGTATATTCCGAGCTTGACCGTAGACGAAGAGGTGACTCATTTCACGGACTTCATCACGAGCGCGGCTAAAAACAGCATACCGCTGCCATCCACTCTGCCCCGTAGAGTTCCCGTTCCCTGGTGGAACGAGGTATGTGACTTGGCGCTACGTGAAAGGAGACACCTCTTCAATACTTTCCGTCGTTGTCCAACAGAGGAAAACATGATAGCCTTTCAGCGAGCAAAAGCTCGTGCTAATAGGATTGTGAAAGAAAGCAAGCGCAAATACGTGTGCACCGTTACAGTTGCCTCTCCAGTGGCCAAAGTTTGGGAGAAGATCCGGAAAATCTCCGGTCGAAATACAGCTGCAGCCATTGCTGGCCTATCGGTAAATGGTAACGTAATTACATCAGCCGTCGATATTTCTAATACTTTGGCATCTAATTTTGCGTTCAATTCTAACTCTGAACATTATCCACCTGAGTTTCTAACTCGTAAAGCAGGTCCAGAATCTATACTACTTAATTTCTTCTCCAGAAATGACGAGGTATACAACCTGCTTTTCTCTCGTGAAGAGCTACATAGCGCGATGTCAAAGTGTAAGGATAGCTCTCTTGGTCCAGATTCGATACATTATCTTTTGATCCGCAATCTTCCGGAATCATTTAAGTTTAGGATTTTGAATGTCTATAATAGGATATGGACTGAGGGTAAGTGCCCGACCAAGTGGAAGGAATCGCATATAATTCCTATCCCCAAAGTCGGGAAAGATAAACACTTGCCCTCTAGCTATAGACTTATATCGCTGACCAATTGTCTTTGCAAACTCTTGGAGCGTATGATCAGCAAGCGTCTGATTTGGTTTTTAGAATCAAACGACTTGCTGGCCAACACACAATGCCGCTTTCGCCGTCACCGCTCAACAGCAGATCATCTGGTCAGACTAGAGACACCTATCAAGAATGCTTTCGTTGAAAACAAACACCTAGTAGCTGTGTTTTTCGATATTTAGAAAGCCTATGGATGCTTGATGTTTTTTAAAAGACTTCATGTCGAACCGGCGCTTCAGGGTGCGGATCGGAAATATCCTGTCACAAATGTTCGCACTGGACAATGGGGTCCCACAGGGCTCCATACTAAGCGTTACGTTGTTTTTGATTGCCATTAACGGTGCATCTTCATGTCTTCGATTACCTGTACATAGTTCGATAATTGTCGACAACATTGGTATCTTTGTCGCCGGACAAAAGACTAGTACAATCGAACGTCAGCTTCAGCTGACCATCAATCGTCTCGATACATGGGCAACCGAAAATCGCTAAATGAAGCACAGTTACCATTTACCGATACTGCCAGATTTCTGGGTCTCGTTTTTGACAGTCGTCTAACTTGGCGGGCACATTTTTTGTCCGTCAAGAAAAAATGCCAAAAGTCGCTCAATTTGCTGCGGGTCCTCAGTCACAAGAAATGGGGAACAGACCGCACTGTCATGTTGCGTTTAATGTTTTCGTTCTCTAGTGCGCTCTAAGCTGGGCTCTGGATGTCTAGCCTATGGGTCAACACCAAGAGATACGAATTCTTGACACTGTACATCACACTGGGGTTAGATTGGCCACAGGTGCATTTCGCACCAGCCAAATACCAAGCCTGCTGTGTGAAGCAGGCGAACCATCATTGTACAACCTTCGTAAAATTCTATCTCTGCGATATATGGCTGCACTCAGTGCCAAGCCAGATCATCCCGCGTTCGACTCTATTCTACAAAATAGGCATACAGAGATTTATGACAGAAAACCAAGAGCCAATAGGCCTTTTGGTCTGTGGACTTTCGACACTTTGAGGGACATAGATTTTAATATGCCCGAAATTAAAGATTAAATAAGTTTCGTTTTGTGTGCTGTTCCACCGTGGACGCTGCCGCGTCCGCTTGTGAATCTCGCATTAACTAGGTTTGTTAAAGATATTTCGTTGCCTATCGAATACCAACATGAGTTACAAAGAACACTGGTCCCTAGGTTCGTGGATACTGTCATTTTTACTGATGGATCAAAATCCAGAACCAGGGTTGGGTGTACGTTCGTTGTTTTGAATCCACGCCAACAGCTGCACTGCAAACGAATATATATATATATATATATATATATATATATATATATATATATATATATATATTCGTTTTAGTCGCCCCCCTTGTATTGGTGCACATGTTACGGCTCTAGGTTTTATATTGAAACGAGTAGCTGACTTCTCCAAGAACTTAGTGTTACGTAAATTATTCGTAACACAATATTTATATATTTTGAATTTTGATACCAGCGCTGCCATCTATGTAGGGCGCGTGAACTAACCGATCCTTGGATCGATAAATAAGGTTGCTTAGAAACAAAATGGCACTTGTGCGGTTGTCATCGATCGACGCAAGACACGGTTGATTTTGATCTTGTATCATCCCTTCAACTGGCCGGATTTAATTCAACTAAAAGGCATAAATTGATCGAGAAATAGTTCTTCCATCGACTGACATAAGCATTTTGTCATATTGAAGGCGTATTACATCTAAACGCGTAAGTTTTTCATTTTCAAGATATAGCTCGTGATTAATACACAAAGCACATGGTTATATCAGTTGTTTTCGTTGATCTGTAGCGTTTTAGGACCGGTAGAATCGTTTGGAACTGTTATTGTACCCTGCTGAATACGTGAAAAGCATTTATGGAGCCGTTGTTCGTCTGGGAGACGAGATATTATTCCTTCGGGACATCTTTTCACACTCGGTAGCACGTTTTTTTGGAGCCCTTTGGAGTTATTTTGGGGCTAGCGGAGAGGAAGTTACTTCGCGTTGCATGTACATCAAGCAACGTTCCACTGAAGCATCTGGAGGACTCAACCGTAGTTATATTTTGTGTAAAATCGTTGTCTAGAAGGCGACTTGTATGCAGATAAGTGTTTATCGAAAGTTATGAGCTCATTTGTACGTGGTTATAGAACTTGTGACACACGTTTTTGGCGTGTATTTGTGTTTATTTAGTGTAAACGAGTTAATTGATTATGTTTTGTTCGTTGCCACGTTCAGACGACCTCAACTTTCTAAATAGATTTATGTAAGAGAGCTCTCAGGTTCTAATTTAAGTGTAGTTAAGGTTGGTCTCTCCAAATACTGTCGTAGAGCCATTTTGTCAGTGAAATTTGAGTTACATTTCGGTTCGTGTTAGTACGATTTCGGTTTATTTGTACATTTGTTGTCCGTGGTGTAGAGTAGTGGGGATATATTATTGTTCATTTGGGGAAAGAGGTAGTCTGACGTTACTGTGTATCGTTCAGTTACGGGATATCGCATCCTTTCCCTCCCCAAGCGACCACTTTTATATCAGGGAGACATCCGAAAGGATAGTTTTTGATTTGCGAGCCGTACCTTTGGGTTACGTGCTATTTTGATTTGACGTTTCGAATATTTGTTTTGATTTCGATTCGTAAACGTCTTGTTTTGACACAATCGTGGATTGTTTGTTACGATTTGGTACCTACCATTGCAACCTGTGCGTTTCGCATCCCGGCGTGCGGTTAAATTAGCCGAGCGGCTAGGGAGCAACTAAAGGTCTCATTTATGAGCCTCCGTCGTAGATATTAGTACTTGTATGCTTTACGTTCCGGCATCACAGTTAAAACAGCCTATTGGTTAGGAATTGTACCATTTTACTTGTCGTGATGACAGTTAAACTTTGTTTGTTTTGTCTTTGGGTCGTTCGATATTTCGATTAGAATTTAAGTTCAGAATTGATCTGATGTAGTTTAAGTTAAGACTCCGGTCTTATTATTTGACAATTTTGTTACCACATTATTTAGATAGATCGAGACGTGGTCTCGAATTGTTTGACAATATTAAATAATAGTTATTGTATTATTTGTGAATTGATTCAGTGTTCGTGTGTTTAGACTTTCCACTCTGGAGAGCCTAATCTGTTTAACTTCAAGTTCATTTATTAAATCTCACATTTTCTTTATTTTTTTTTATGAAAATTTATGATGTACGATACTCTTTAATAAAGATTACTTTATATCATATTTGTCGAGTATTGCTTGTTAGTCCTATTGAGTCACAATGTATTAATCTCGATTTGGGGATAATTGGTAAGAACCACTTCTACTAGAAAAAGATTTAAGTTTATCTCCGGTTTAGTGACGTCAAACTAAACTTATGGCGCCCTTATAAATAAATATAGACTGTTAAAATTTCATCTCCCAGTCCTTGAGAATAGAATCTCTATCTTTATCGAGCTAGTCGCTAACCGGTCTAGTAAATGCGTTTTTGGTGTAACCTCATATTTTGGATAACGCTTTACTTGCCAGATCAACTAACATCTACTTGATCATTTTGGTTATTGTTGATTTTGATTGAATTTATTACGTGTCATTTTTTTTAAAGATTAGCTTATGTAACAAAAATGGCAACCCAAATTTTTTTATTTATAATCGTTACATTAGCTTGGCGAATCGTAGCGTCACTCCAGTTCGCCTCTTCCTTACCTGGCACTCCGATAGCTAAACGCACGCACACAAACTTAGGCTTGAACACACACACACGCACATGCACACGCACACGCACTCGCACACGCACACGCACACGCACACACACACACACACACACACACACACTATACTATATCAGTATAGGACAGACCGTTCGGCTAGACTATGATTAACCGTTCCTGTCCGATCCACACATTTTAATGTGGAAATACATTAACTTATAAATTTGACAATAATATTGGACTGAGGATGATTGGATTACCAATCGAAACGTCTCGATAAAAATTGTTTTAATAAATATATGACGAGTATGACATAAGAATTTTATTTAATACCCATATTAATTTCGTCAAGAACTTTCCTTCGTATATATATATATATATATATATATATATATATATATATATATATATATATATATCCAGGCTACAATTCTGCATCCACCCATTAAAAATTTACATTTAATCTTGCGTCCAGGTGCATACTGCGTCCGATATACGGACGCAAGTTTACATCGCCATGAAAATTATTTTTTGGGCTCATTAAGTGTTCTAGAAGCTATCTACGAATTTTAGTCTGGACGCAAAAATGATGATATTTTCTCAAAATGTATAAATTGCTAGTTTTTGCTTTTGCCACCATGAGCGCCACTGTCGCTAGCTGTATATTCGGATTAATATACATTTACATATATTGCTGAGTGTTTTGCGTCCTTACACTTGGCAACGTTGTATAACACGGGGGGAGCAGTTAAACAGCAGGATTCCCCAACTATAATGAGTAATAAAATTGTGTGGCCTGAGTATTGAATAAATCTGATGTGTCCAACACATAGCGACTCGTCGTAAATAAAAAACAGATGTAATGAATCTTATTTTTGAATTATCGAGAAAAAGTTGCTTTTCTCGACAGATTTTGCTTGTTACAAAAGTTAAGAAAGTAATCTTGAAATGTTCATAATTATTAGATAAAGAGAAAAGGATGATTAGTTAAAAATCATGATAGAATCAATTTCGAGTGCAAAAATAAAAAATAAATAAACTATGAAGAGGGGTCTCTTACTATAACTGCTTTTCTTTTACCACAATAAGTAATTTTACCTTACCTAAGATAATCTAAGTTGTAAGGACGTTCCATTTATAAGACTACAAAAGATTTTTCCGCCCCCCTTACGCTTGCTAAGGCATTTGACTAACTTGTAAGCTTAGCTAATTCTTTTTACATGTAAAAGGAATGACACCTTATATGACTGGAGGTAAGGTTTCTTTTTCCACATTTTTCTTTCCAGTTTTAGCGCGCATTTAAAGTGTGGATTAATTTAAACAATTAAAAAGTTTATAAACAGCTATAAACGCATGTTTTTTGCAAATAATATATAATAGCTTATATTATTGAACCTAAGCGAACTGCATTTTAATACACACCAAATGCTTTTTCATCGTTTACAGTTTTTAGGGTTTTGTAGGTATGACCAAAAAACCCTTATACCGTCATTTTGTCGTCTGTCTGTCTTTCTGTCTGTCTGTTCGGTAAAAATTGTAGCCAAACGGCTAAACCTAGAGAGTTGAAATTTGGCATGCTTATAAAACTCTTTGACCCGCACATAGGAAAAATACTAAAACATCTAAAAAATATATCCCTCTAAAAATATAAACAAATATGTGCTCATCGAAAAAAAAATATTTTTTTTCAATTCTGAGTAGGGTATCAAATGAAAGCCCTTAGTACGTGGATTAACGATCAAAATTTTATTTTTGCAAAATAAATTATTTTCATGCGATTTTTGCCAAAATTGTGCAAAAAATTTTTGTCCCACACCCTGTAGCCCAGATGGTTTAAACTAAAAATCTGAAAAAATTCTAAGTAATATACATTGGTGTGAACCGGAATAGTACAACAGGAATTTTTGATCAGATTATGTTTTCGGAAAATAACGCATTTTTTGTGTTTTTAACTAAAATATGTGAATTATATAATACGTTGTGTAACATGCCACATCAGTAGCTCTCGTGGCGTGGTTGGATTTGTCGTACGGTTAATTTTATAAGTTAACTTGCAAACTAGGGTTCGAATCCTGTTGATTTTATTTTTTGTTTTTTTTTTTTCATTTTTATTTTGTTTAAATTATTTTGTTAAAATTCTAGTTATATTTGGTAAATGTTGCATTTAATTTTTAAAAGCGTAAATTTAATAACCAGTGGAAAGTGTTGAAATTATAATTTAATTCTGTTTGACGAAATCAAAGGGCGGGACTTATGATGTAAGCAACCAATGGAAGCAATAGGTGCAATTTTCAAAATCTTAATGAACTTTGCTGTATAAAAAAAAATACTGCATATATTTAGAAACTTAAATAATGGTATTAGGCATTCGAATTAAAATTCATAAAAAAATATTTTGACATAAAATTTGTTTTGGCATCCCAAATAATCATCGTTCAGTTACTAAATACCTGCAAAACCCAGAAATGTATGAAAATTCACACTTCACATCAATTTTTTAACGTCCGTCTTATTTTTAATAAAAATTTTATCTATCGCATTTTCACTTAGCATATTTTTATATATCAGTTCCTGATATTATAATACATATGCAATATTCAAAATCATTTCAACACAAATATTTATCCTTCTCATCTCTTTTTGCTGAATTGTTTGCCTCGTTTGTCTGAATTTAAAGACGAATTTCCGCTTTGACGATTACACTAGGGTTCCCATAATTCTCAAACTGAAAAACGGGACATATCTACCAGTTAGCGTATTCGAGCGTGTTACTTCTCTATACCTAGTAAGGGATATAATCGTTCTCGCAAATTTTACCTTTTTTTTTTTTTAATTTTATTTAGGCCAAATTTAGGGTGGGAAGTCTAAAAAATATATTTAAAGCGCCCTCTTATATGTGTATTTTGAAATACAGTCATTTTCTGTCGTTTTTTTTTTAAATTTATTCAAAAACAGTAAACCGTAGTTTGTAATTGATATTATTTTTAAGATCTACGACTCAAAATACATAAGTATACACATTTTTAAGTAAATCGGAGAGAAAACATTTTTTCGATTTTTGATCATTTTCAAAGGTTTGTATGAGGATCCGTGTTTATTGTATCAGATGGGGTTTTAAGGCCCCTTTTTTTCTATACTAAACAATATATGAAGATTTGAAAAATTTAAACCACATTCTATTGTCCTTAAATTAGGATTTTTTAAAATTATTAAAAAAATAAAATAAAAAATTAAAATTGGACAAAAAATTGAAAAATTACAAAATGTCTCATTAAAAACTATCTTGATCTTTTTGATTAATAATTTGATGTTAATAATTCTTTGGCGCTGACATATACATGTAATTTATCAACAACCAAAATAAATTCGATATATGTTTTATAAAAAAAATATGAGATTAACATAATTAAGTTTTATTGGCAGGTAAAAGAGGTATCACTAAAAACGGGACATTTTCATGTCTCGGGAAATGTTCTGGGGACATTATCTATGATAACGGGACTGTCCCTGTCAAAATAGGACTGATGGATTCCTTAGATTACACACTCACCTAAACACCGATTGACATATAAACCATAAAAATGGTTAAACCGTATTATAAAAAATATTAAAAACTATTTAATTTTGATAATAAATCGTATAACGGCGCTAACCTATTTTATAATTCTCAATTCCAAGAATATAAATGAACGTCTTAATATATAAAAAATAATCAAATGTTTATTTTTTGTTAAGTATTCTTCATTTTTAATTCATATGTTTATTTGTTTGTTTTTTGTTTTATACTGAATTAAATAAAAGTAATTGACTTATTGTAATCTGTCTTTTTATTTACATATCTTGCGTAACATATGCATAAGTCATTCCTAAGAACTTTTTGTAAAGTTTTGCAGGCTGTTCGATTGAGATATGTTTACATTAATATAACAGTAAGTATAATTGGCAACTATGTAGGATGCAAGTTTACTGGTAAAATGTGTAACAGATATACTTACGGACGTAAAATTACCTGCATTCTGTAGGTGTATATTGGCAGGACGTAATATTGTTTTTAAAATAAAAGGAAGCGATTAAAATACTATTGTAAACGTGAAAAAATGAAATGTGTATATTAAAATAGTTCAAAATTTGCAAAAACTGATGCGCTTTCGTTAATCTATGCCAAAATTAAGTTAATATACTTCAACAAACGTAAAGATATCACTTGTATTTCTGGTGGATGCCAAACGGTAATAACTATATGTGGACGCCAAGTTGTTGCCCGGATTTATATATATATATATATATATATATATATATATATATATATATATATATATATATATATATATATATATATATATATATTGTAACACCCCGCTAGTTCAGGCGGCAGTTTAAAGGGGTTTGGCGAGTTCCTGTGCGCAAACACACCCTGACAGATTTGGGCGCCACTCAATTTCATAGGAGATACTGAGAAAAACCGTGTGTTTACCTACCGTTCCCCGCGATGTTAGCCTCCAACTGCCTGTAAGAGATGGGAATGGGTAACTTGTCGTTCAACAATCAAGGAAACACTGGGCTGAAGAACATAAGGTTAATAATAATGTAGTAAAGAAAAACAAACACCACCCTCGTACAGATCACCTCTCGTTGGACTGCGAATCAGGCGCCGAAGTCACGCCAGCCTCTGGATCTCCTCGATGCAACGAGACTTCCAAAGGGGTTGTAGGAACCTTCAGGTCCTCGCCGAGACAAGGACTTCAATAAGTGGTACTACTTTGAGTTCCACGCTACTTCACGTGGTCAGACTTCCGCTCAACTTCAACACCACTCAGACGCGTTTTTACGTTCGCCGCTCTCAATTCGCACTTCCCGCGATTAACTCCACCAAACACTCCCGACTCAATAACGCCGAAAACACATAACTCCTCTTTTCCTAAGCCCGGACCAAGAGGACCAAAAAAACGTGCTACCCGTCTGCCTTATTGCCGGTAACCTCTCTTGTTCCCCCCGTCCTATCTCCGCTTTCCTTCTCCCTAACTACTCAGCGCTGCGCGCGTACCCGTGCTACTAACGCGCGTGAATTTGAACCGTAACAATATATATATATATATATATATATATATATATATATATATATATATATATATATATATATATATACGGAGAATTTCTTGCATCTCGTTGAAACATGTATATATATTTGGATAGTTGGGAAAAGAAGATATTGTGTCGATAGTAACCACAATTATTTCATTAAGGCCTATATTTCGTTAGCCATTCGCTAACTTTATTCAAGTTCTACAAACAAACATTAAATGCAGTTAGTTATGTATACATAACCCTAGTTTATATGTTACTTACTGAAATACTTAAGTGAGACCCATGGATGTAGAATAACTAATCGTTATGTAAAACGGAACCAAACGCAAATAAAGAAACTTTAGAAATTAAACATGTTTAAGAACTTGTGATATTTAATTAAACTAAGTCAAATCTAAGCAGACGCCATTTTGTTAGTTTAGTAGGTGGCGGAAGTATGAAGTCAAATTAAAGTGTATAGGATAAGCATTTGACTATTTAAAGGAAATTAATAACGGCGCAGGCGCAGAAGGTTGTAATGTAGATTTTAAAAAGAAAAGAGAAACGAGCGGGAAACTCGTAATACAAATAATTAAGAACATTTAGTAAGAAAGGTTAATATAGACATGGTAATTATGTGTAATATCTCCATGACCATCTCTAAATTCCATTATTGACATGAGAATCTATTATATTTTTAAAAGTAAGCAAAAAAGAAAAGATAGAATGCAAATTCTCAGTGTCAGTTTTAGAATTTAGTGTATGTTCATAATGATTAATGTAGCACATTTCCTTAAAGAATCTACTAGAATAATGGGAAAATCGGTCCAGAATCTTAGGATTATCGAAATTTACCACATGTTGGGTACTATTAATATGAGCCCCCAAAGTGCATTTCTTGGGGTTAACATCCGCGTCAGAGCGGTGTTGTACAATACGATTTTTAAGTTTCTGTACCGTGCTTCCAATATATATTCTGTTACATTGGCATTCTAATTAATAAATACATTTCTTTGTGCTGGTGACATTATATCTAAATTTTAAAGCAGAATTAAGAGAGGAAAGTTTTAATAACGGTTTATCAGCAACCACTAAGTTCTTCAACTTAAGTACCTTGGACGTATGTCCCAAATATGAGATCGACCTGTACTTGACAGGTTCTGCCACATGTGAAGTCAGAGCTACTGATTTCACCTCCCCACCCCCAGGACCTAGGTCTTGTGTTATATCTATATTGAAAAGGATTCTATAAACCAATTTTTTTGGATAAGAGTTTTGTATGAAAATTCCAGCAAGACGTTTTAAATTTTGTTTAAGAATAGAAATGTCTGAAATTTTGGTGATTCTATGTTTCATGGTCTTAAATAGACCAATTTTATATTTAAGCGGATGAAAAGAAAAGAAATTCAAATATCTACCTAAGTAGGTTTTTTTAGTGTACCAATCCAATTTAAGATTGTTGTCAAGTTCTCTAAAGAAGAAGGTGTCCAGAAAAGGTACGCTTCTCCTACCAGAATCCTCTAGTTCTATGGTAAATTGTATGCTAGGATATTCATTTAATATAGCTAAAACTACTACTACATACTATAGTGTGTGTGTGTGTGTGTGTGTGTGTGTGTGTGTGTGTGTGTGTGTGTGTGTGTGTGTGTGTGTGTGTGTGTGTGTGTGTGTGTGTGTGTGTGTGTGTGTGTGTGTGTGTGTGTGTGTGTGTGTGTGTGTGTGTGTGTGTGTGTGTGTGTGTGTGTGTGTGTGTGTGTGTGTGTGTGTGTGTGTGTGTGTGTGTGTGTGTGTGTGTGTGTGTGTGTGTGTGTGTGTGTGTGTGTGTGTGTGTGTGTGTGTGTGTGTGTGTGTGTGTGTGTGTGTGTGTGTGTGTGTGTGTGTGTGTGTGTGTGTGTGTGTGTGTGTGTGTGTGTGTGTGTGTGTGTGTGTGTGTGTGTGTGTGTGTGTGTGTGTGTGTGTGTGTGTGTGTGTGTGTGTGTGTGTGTGTGTGTGTGTGTGTGTGTGTGTGTGTGTGTGTGTGTGTGTGTGTGTGTGTGTGTGTGTGTGTGTGTGTGTGTGTGTGTGTGTGTTAAAAGGGGCGCCTTTCTACATTCATTTTAATTTTTTTGTAAAAATTATAACATCAAAAATAATGTAATGTACCGTAAGGGTACATTACCAGTACATGTACCATAGTTTGAGAAACCCTGCTCTATAGGTTTCTCCAGATTTAGTGCTAATTAAATATTTGCTCTGATGTGTCTCTTACAGGAAAAACTCTGCTAGAGTTTTATGTCGAGTAACATAAAAACCGCTCGTTCGTGCTAGTTCTTAGATACACAATATTCCTACAATTATGCTACAAAGCATGTTAAACACAAAATATGCAAATCAAGCTTAAACCTGTTACTAACTTACGTATTTACTTTTTTTTAGTTTACAACAGAGTCCAAGAAGGCATTGCAAAGGAACATGATTTTATCCATGATATAGAGCATACTAACTGTGAACCTGGAAAACTGTTTAAAATTGGATGTATGTTGTGCAAATGTACATCTCCGGGAACTGGTTACAGTTGCAAAACAGGCCTAACAATTTGCGATTGGACCAACTATATCAGTAAGACAAAAACCTTAATAGTACTGCATGACAAAAGTTCGACCTCTGTCTTTTCTAATAATAAGAAGAAACAATTTTTATTATATAAATATAAAACCGTAAATATACGAATTTGGTTAAATTGGGGCAAAGTTGCCACACTAGTTGGCCAATTATTATGAATTTCTCGAAAACTATACTAGCTATAAAATTTTTGAGGACGGTTGTGAATTCTTTGTAAAAAAGTCCGTCCAGAACGTGCTAATTAGAAACTGGTATAAATTGAAACAGAAACGGTTTAAGCCAAAAAGAATATCGACCAAAATCAGTTTTATGCTCGTGTCTAGTGACCTGTGCACGTTTCCAGAAAACCAAATACATCATTAAAGTGGCCAACTAATGCGGCAACTTTGGCCCAAGTTAACGACTTCGTATCTCTTACGGTTCACGAGTTCCCAATGGTTTGGTTCGAAAACCGTGCACCCTGTATATAATATGTTAAAATATCTTTAGGACCAATTACGGTATCTATCAGACGTCTCTTCAGATCTGAGATTATCGACGTCCATGTGAAATACTGTGTATATTACTGTCTGCGCATTTGCCCACGTTAATTTTTGTTTTGCCATAGGTTTGATCTTTTATGTAGATTATTTTGGAGCTCCTACTATGTACAATATAATTCATTCCCAAAAAATATTAGATTACATACAATGTCTAGCGGTATTGCTAAATAACTGCCGTGAACTGGACAGCTAACGTCGGTTGTACGTGTTCGTTCATTTTGTAGCTTCACCATCGACATGTAGTGCACAATTGTGTTGTGAAAATAAGGTAAGTAATTTTATGATATTTAATCATATAGTAGAAACAAGAAAAAATATATTCACTCAGCTTTTTGAACAATACGTATATTTTAGTAACACAACGTTTCGTTAAACCAATTGTTAGCTTCATCAGGTGCTAAAAGAACAAGAACTATCGTAACTAAATCATATAACTGTATTATGTAATGTTACCTATACTAATGTTACGTTAATCTAACATCATAAACATCATCCATTACAGAGAATAGGGTGGTTGTAGAACTAAAGAACTAACGTTCGAATATGAATTGACAATCCAAAAGGATAGGAAAACAGGAAAAATTTTAGAATAGATGTATAAATAACCATGATTTTAAGTTCAGAAAACCCCGTAATAATAAAAGTTCAACATCTGTAGTTCTACAATCCCTACAATCTGGTACGCACAAACCACAGAGATTGCAGCGCTACCCACTTTATAACATAATGTAACCATTTAATTCTAACAAAAAAACACCATAAAAGATTGAAATATAAATACAACAGTGAGAAACACAAGATTTTTTTTTGTGGTTCCTCTTTTTAGTTATTGTTTTTGAGGTTATGTCATATAATCTGTTGTTTTTAGATATTTTGAAGAATTGTGGCGACTTTCTAGATTGATGTACTGTTTCTATCTATGCTTTCCCCTTGTTTTATGGAATCATTATAATTTGTTTTATTGTGTGACAGGATACAGATTTTTAGAATTCATTAGTAGAATTGTTCGCTGATCCTTATATACAATTTAGTGTACTGTTCTCACATTATCCTTGTGCGTACCATTGATTTTGGGGGGATAGTACGCTGAGTTTCAATATCTTTTTGTGATTCTCACTGTTGTATTTATATTTCAATCTTTTATGGTGTTTTTTGCAGGGCTTCGAACCGTTATTTTTTCGTTTCAGTTTTCGTTCCGGTTCAATTAAAAAATAATAGTAGTATATCAGTTCGGTTCCGGTTTTCGTTCCGGCAAAAATAACGTTTCTTTCGGTTTTCGGTTCATTTTCTAGTGATAAATTTTTAAATTATTTTATTTGTATTAGAAATGTATTTTCTACTATAATTTAGAAGAACACTTTATTCCTTTGTAATAATCATACTAAGGCCGCTGCCAAGGGGGGTTCTGGGCGTCAAAAAAATAATCTTAAATAAAATGTATTTTATTTTTCACTCCAATGTTTATTCGAGTGAAGATTATCTGAACCGAAATAAACCGATATTTTTTTCGGTTCAGCTCCGGTTTTCGTTTCGACAAAAATAACGGTTTTTTTCGGTTTTCGGTTCAGTTCCAGATTATATGACATAACCTCAAAAACAATAACTAAAAAAAGTTCTTGTGATTCTCACTGTTGTATTTATATTTCAATCTTTTATGGTATTTTTTGTTAGAATTAAATGGTTACATTATGTTGTACAGTGGTTAGCGCTGCAATCTCTGTGGTTCCACTGTGAAGCTTCACTGTGGGACACGAATTGCGTTTTGTAGCAAACTTGACATGAACTGACTTAGTTTCATTTGCTTTGATCCTCCATTTTTATAACCATATTTTGATATTATCAAGGGAAGTCTGCAGCATATTACTGGCCTCCAGCGGGTTGAGTTTAGCGTATCGTCTGATGTGGGAAGATCCGCCGTAAAGATGAGATATAGAAAGAGTCATAAAATACTTCCTTGCGGAACTCCAAACTCTATGGGGTAAAGTGCACTGGACTCCTGTTTAAAGTTTACTTGAAAGAATCTGTTGCTCAAATAAGATTTAAGGATGTCATAATATGTGTTTGGAAGATTTTTTTTTCAGTTTGTACAATAACTCTTGGTGTCATACTTTGTGAAAGGCTTGTAATATATCCAGAAAGGCTGCTGAGCAGTATTGTTTTTCTTCAAAGCTTTTGCAAATTTTATTGACAACTCTATGGACCTGTTCTATTTTGCCGTTTTTCGTCCTGAAGCCAAATTGGTGGTCAGGAATAATGTTTCTTTTTCCGTCAAGAATGGAAGAAGTCTTCGGAGAAGGAACTTTTCAAAGACTTTGGTTAAAATGGGTAGAAGGCTTATTGGTTTATAGGATTCTACATTCTCCGGTGCTTTCCCTGGTTTTGGAATTACTACTATTTGTGCTATCTTCCATTGTTGTGGGTAGTAACCTAGTCTTGTGATGGCATTAAATATAATTTTAATGAATTTAATGCATTCATGTGGTAATTCTCTCAGTACTACTCCATTAATTAGGTCATAACCTGGAGCCTTTTTAGTATTTAAGTGTTTATGAATGGTGTTTTCTATATCTATTAAGTTGAATGGTTTAATAGGAGGTGAAACTTGATTTGCTGAAGCTAAAATATCGATAATTTGGTTTTCTTCAACTTGGTTAATTGCACTATCATGAGGTTTAAAAACAAAGGTGTTTTGCAAAAGTTTCCGCCTTTTCTTTATCACTTCTTGCCCAGCTGTTGTCGGTTTTTCGTATGGAAGGAATAGGCAAATTTGTTTTTTTGATTTTCTTCGGCGCTTTCCATAAAGGATAGTCTGTAACTTCCGTTGCTGTTAGATTTGCTGTATTCCATATCGGAGCTCCGTACAGGAGTGTGGAGTGCACTGTCCCCAGTAGCACTCTCTTCTTGGCCCAGTTAGGGCCACCAACGTTTGGCATCAGTCTTCTAAGACTGCCGGCGCTCTTCTCAGCCTTAGCCGCAGAGCTTTTAACATGCTCCGCGAAAGAACCGTTTGCACCGAATGTCACCCCCAGGTATTTAATATGGGGCTTTGGTAAGATACTTCTGCCTTACTCCATCCCTCTTGCGCTTTCCTTTCAGTATCACAGCCTCCGTTTTTTCGGGGGATAACTGAAGCTTGTGAACGTCCATTCAGGCACTGATCCTCCAGAGGTTGACGTTGACGCAATACGTCAACTCTTCGCATTCCTCGCCTGCGTGATCAATGCCAGGTCGTCCGCAAATCCGATACACTTCGAATCACCCAGTAGTTGGAGACTGAGCACTCCGTTGTACAGGATGTTCCACAGTGTAGGTCCAAGGACTGAACCCTCTGGGACTCCTGCTGTTACCCTGAGTACTGTGGCGTCCTTACTCTTTGATGTAAGAACGTGCCTATATCGCAGAGGTAGTCCGCCAGAATAGCATGCAGATATTGCGGAAGCTTCATTTTCCTGAGTTCTTCGAGAGTCAGTGTCCAGCTTGCCGAGTTGAAGGCATTCCTTACGTCCAAAGTGACCAGGACATGCCATTTGGCTCTGCTGCTTAGAGGTGTGTCATAAACTTCCCTAAGAGCCTGGATCGTCGACCTGTTCCGACGAAACCCGAACTGTTGATGACTCAGAAGCGCCCTGCCTTCAATTTCCTCTTCCAGCCTTTTTTGAAGAAGGCCTTCATTCACCTTAGAGAGCGAGTTCAAAAGGCATATGGGCCGATACGACCCAGGCTCATTGGGGTTCTTCCCTGTCTTCTTAATCAAGACCGTTGAAGCAGTCTTCCAGACCGCTGGAAATTCGAGATTGCGCAGTAGGTCGTTAAACATTCCCAGCAGCCATTCCCCTTGTTCCTCCAGGGCAATCTTGATTGCTTCCGTGGGTAATCTGTCCGGACCAGAGAGCCTTGTTTCCTGCTCTTAACCGCAGTCTCGAGTTCATCCATCGTGAAGGGTACTGCTGCTTCCGTTACTTCTGGGGGGGGGGGGTTACTCCTTCTTGCTCTCGTACTCAGGGCTCTCATTTGGCTGATGTTCTCGTCCCACCAGTAGAGCATAAGCTTACGGCTGTTCGAAGCCAGAGTAACACTGGCTCTGTAAGCCTCCGCTAATGCCTCGGCGCCATCGGTGTGTGAACTCCTCTGCTTCTCCGTCATGGAGTTCACAACCAGCGCCAGTGAGGACTTGAACACACTCCAATCCGCTATTCTCCTTCTCGGGTCGTCCTGCCGCCCGGCCTCTGGTCCGTCTACCACCTCGAATCTGATGTAGCCGTGCAGGGTATGATTTCCGTATCCTCTTGATCGATACTCCCAGCTTACCAACGTCCACTTTCTCCTTCATTGATTTTAGAAGGTCAACGTAAGTCCTTCCTCCCGCTTTGATGGTGACCGATCCGTCGCTCGGGTTTTAGCGTGGCTTAGCTTTTCCTTTTCCCAGATCCGTCCAGATTAGGATCTTCCTACTGCTGTTCTCTCCACCTCGTAGCTCCTGTATGGTACAAGCTGGATTACCTCGAACGGATGCTCCTCTGCCATCGATCTTAGCTCCTTCAGATGGTTGTAAACCTGATTCCAGCAAGTTCCACCAGAGGCTCTCGCTTTCTCCATTGGCTCGACCTTCCCAGATATACTAGATTCTACTCTAGAAAATGTAAAAATGTTATATCGAAATATTTTATGTTTATGTACTAAATTATTTTTTATGAAAATGTTACGTAAATTATTTCGTAACACAATATTTATATATTTTGAATTTTGTACGCGTGGAAGTGGTTTTGATACCAGTGCTGCCATCTATGTAGAACGTGTGCACTAACCGATCTTTGGATCGATAAAATAGATTGCTTAGAAACAAAATGGGCTTGTGTTCTTGTCATCGATTCGGAGCGGTCGACGTTCGACCTTATCTTAGATCATCCCTTCAACTGGCCGGATTTAATTCAACTAAAAGGCATAAATTGATCGAGATATAGTTCTTCCATCGACTGACATAAGCATTTTGTCATATTGAAGGCGTGTTACATCTAAACGCCGTTATGTTGGACCGGTAGGATCATTTGGAAACTGTTATTGTACCCTGCTGAGTACGTGAAAAGCATTTATAGAGCCGTTGTTTGTCTGGGAGACGAAATATTATTCCGTTGGAGTTATTTTGGGGCTAGCGGAGATACATCAGGCAATGTTTCACTGGAGCATCTGGAAGACTCAACCGTAGTTATATTTTATGCAAAATCGTTATCTAGAAGACGACTTGTATACAGATAAGTGTTTACCGAAAGTTTTAAGCTCATTTGTACGTGGTTGTAGAACTTGTGACACACGTTTTGGCGTGTATTTGTGTTTATTTAGTGTAAACGAGTTAATTTGGTTGTGATTTGTTTGTTGCCACGGTCAAACGACCTTAACTTTCTAAATAGATCTATGTAAGAGAGCTCTCAGGTTCTAATTTAAGTGTAATTAAGGTTAGTCTCTCCAAATACTGTCGTAGAGCCATTTTGTCAGTGAAATTTGAGTTACATTTCGGTTCGTGTTAGTACGATTTCGGTTTATTTGTACATTTGTTGTCCGTGGTTTAGAGTAGTGAAGATATATTATTGTTCATTTGGGGAAGGAGGTAGTCTGACGTTACTGTGTATCGTTCAGTTACGGGATATCGCATCCGTTCTCTCCCCAAGCGACCACTTTTATATCAGGGATACATCCGAAAGGATAGTTTTGATTTGCGAGCAGTACCTGTGGGTTACGTGCTATTTTGATTTGACGTTTCGAATATTTGTTTTGATTTCGATTCGTAAACGTCTTGTTTTGACACAATCGTGGATTGTTCGTTACGATTTTGGTACCTACCATTGCAACCTGTGCGTTTCGCATCCCGGCGTGCGGTTAAATTAGCCGAGTGGCTAGGGTGTAAATAAAGGTCTCATTTTATGAACCTTCGTCGTAGATAATAGAACTTGTATGCTTACATTCCGGCATTACAGTTAAAACAGCCTATTGGTTAGGAATTGTACCATTTCACTTGTCGTAATGACAGTTAAACTTTGTTTGTTA
Source organism: Liopterus haemorrhoidalis (assembly GCA_963971575.1). Taxonomy (NCBI): domain Eukaryota; kingdom Metazoa; phylum Arthropoda; class Insecta; order Coleoptera; family Dytiscidae; genus Liopterus; species Liopterus haemorrhoidalis. Next base: position 22,816,574 of record OZ020616.1, read on the forward strand.
TTTTTGGGTCATTAGATATTTGGATTAGAATTTAAGTTCAGATTTGATCTGATGTAGTTTAAGTTAAGACTCCGATCTTATTAATTGACAATTTTTGTTACCACATTATTTAGATAGATCGAGACGTAGTCTCGAATTGTTTGACAATATTGATTAATATTTATTGCATTATTTGTGAATTGATTCAGTATTCGTGTATTTAGACTTTCCACTCTGGAAAGCCTAATCTGTTTAACTTCGAGTTCATTTATTAAATCTCACATTTTTCTTTATTTTTTTTTATGGAAATTTATGATGTACGATACTCTTTAATAAAGATTACTTTATATCATATTTGTCGAGTATTGCTTGTTAGTCCTTTTGAGTCACAATGTATTAATCTTGTTTTGGGGATAATTGGTAAGAACTACTTCTACTAGAAAAAGATTTAAGTTTATCTCCGGTTTAGTGACGTCAAATTAAACTTATGGCGCCCTTATAAATAAATATAGACTGTTAAAATTTCATCTCCCAGTCCTTGAGAATAGAATCTCTAACTTTACCCAGCTAGTCGCTAACCGGTCTAGTGAATGCGTTTTTGGTGGAACCTCCTATTTTGGATAACGCTTTACTTGCCAGATCAACTAACATCTACTTGATCATTTTAGGTATTGTTGATTTTGATTGAATTTATTTTATTTTATTATTCGTTACAAAAATGGCGTTTCAGCCTCTCTCATAAATTTGTTACAAAAACTATGATGCTACCATTTTTATTGAACCTACTTTCATTACTATAAGTAAGGTAACCATTTATATGGAAATGCTCAGAACATGCATTCCAGGTTTCACTTGCTATAATTATGTCAAATGGTGTTGAAAATTTACCAAGATATATTTCTAATTCATCAACATTTTTGGTTAGACTTCTAATAAAGTAAAGTAAAGTTTATTAAAGTTTGGATACATCAAGTACATATCTGAGAGAACAGTATATCTTAAAACTAGACAGTATAATATATAATAGCTTTCAAGTCTGCATTCAAGAACTCCTTGAGGTTATAGAAAGCCTTTTCAAGCAGATAACGTTTAATACCATTTTTAAATTGTGCAATTGGTAATCTTTTAACATTATTTGAGTTTATTGTACAATAGTGACCCAATGTAGGTGGGTATATTTTTTGAAGCATTATAGTGAATCTTTAGTAATCTGATATCGTTTTTGTTTCTTAGCTCATAGTTATGTATTACTGAGTTTTTCGTAAATTTATCAATATTTGTTTTCATGTAGGTTAAGATATTTAGAATATATATACATGGCATTGTTAAGATTTTTTGGGCTCTGAATAAATCGGCGCATGTTGCTCTATAGTGACTGTTTGTTAAGATACGAATTGCTTTTTACTGGAGTTTGAAAATTCTTAGCCACTCAACACAGTTACCCCATAGGATTATTCCATAAGTTATTGTTGAGTGGATGTAGCTATAATATAATATTTTGGCAGTTGACATAGAAACGGACCTGCAGGTTTTTTTAAGCATAAATAGATACGTGTTTAATTTATTAGCAACCATGTTTACATGAGATCGCCACGAAAGTTGGGCATCTAGGCAAAAACCTAGAATTTTACATCATTGGTCACATAATGCTCCAAATTATCAACGTAGAGGTTACGACTAAACACGATATTTTGGGTTTTACCTTCGTTTAAACATAATTTGTTGAAATTGAACCAATCCGCAGCTTCCAATTGAGTTCTGTTGACAATATCATCAATTTCTTGATGCAGTGCGGCACTGTTAACAAAAGTGGTATCATCTGCGAACAGAAATGGTGACGCGCTGGTATACTGAGGCAGGTCATTGATAAAGTAAAGAAATAGCACAGGAGCCAGGACCACTCCCTGTGGTACACCTAATGCATTTTCCCGCGCAGATGATAACACTACGTCACAAAGTACATATTGCATTCTATCAGAGAAATAGCTCTTAATTAGTTTCAGGGCTAGTCCCCTTATGCCAAATATTGTTTCAAGCTTTGAACATAATAAGCTAGGTGAGACACAATCAAAAGCTTTAGTGAGGTCATATAAGGAGGCTGCTACATGCAGGCCATTTTCCAAATTGTTCATGACTGTTGATAGTAAGTCTATAGCAGCTTTTGTAGTGGAAAATTTTTCTCTGAAACCATATTGGCAGTCAGATAGTAATTGGTTTTTATCGGTATATTTGGTAAGACGCTGTTTAATAAGTTTTCCGAACACTTTCGAAAACACAGACACCAAGGCAATAGGGCTATAGTTATTTAAATTGTTTAAATCGCCCTTTTTATGAATGGGTATAATTTTTGATATTTTTAGTGACTTTGGAACAACGCCTTCTTCTATGCACTTATTGAGTATAAATAGTAAAGGTTTACAAATTTTATGAGCTGTACATTTTACAATGTTAGTGTTTATATTATAAATATCGTTACTGTTAGATTCAGTTATTATTTTATTTATTTTTTTTTATTGCACTTAAAAGCTCTTCTTCAGTTATTGGTTCTAAGAATAGTGAGCAATAATTATTCGTGTTAGTGACAGTATTTTTGATTGCAGGACAAACACTGTTAGGTATTTTAGATGTTAAGTCTGTAGCTATGGAGGAGAAGAAAATATTAAATTCGTTAGAACTAAAGTTAAGTTTTGTGCATTGAGGGGTGGGTGTATTATTAGTTTCAATCTTCATCCCTTCCCAAGTAGATTTGCTTTTATTTTTTTATGTTAAGATGTAGTTATCATAAGCATTTATTTTAGCCGTATTTAGTTTATATCTATATCTTCTTTTATATTTCTCGTAGTGTGATTTAAATACGGGGTTACACCTGTATGCATCATATAAGAACTGCAAGGTCAGCTTCATGTCACGTAGTTCATTAGTGAACCAGTTTATTTGCAGTTTTTTTACTTTAACCTTTTTAACAGGAAAGAATATGTCTATGCCTTGTGTAAAGATATTTATAAAATAGTCCATCATGTCATCAGGTTTGCAAAATTCATAGAGATTATTCTAGCGCTGATAGCTAATCCACATGGAAAATTCCTTACAGTCTTTGTTACTATACATTCTACAGAGTTTCATTGGAGCATTATTAATATTATTAATATTAATTTTAAAGGTTACTGCTAGATGATCAGACAAATGAAAACTAACAACCTTATGCGAGTATTCGTTTATGTTTAAATTTGTTAGAATTGTTACGTAAATTATTCGTAACACAATATTTATATATTTTGAATTGAGAACCTTGTACGCGTGGTATTAGAATTTTGATACCAGCGCTGCCATCTATGTAGAGCGCGTGAACTAACCGATCCTTGGACCGATAAATTAGATTGCTTAGAAACAAAATGGCACTCGTGCTGTTGTCATCGATCGAAGCGGTACACGATTGACTTTTTATCTCGTATCATCCCTTCAACTGGCCGGATTTAATTCAACTAAAAGACATAAATTGATCGAGAAATAGTTCTTCCATAGACTGACATAAGCATTTTGTCATATTGAAGGCGTATTACATCTAAACGCGTAAGTTTTTCATTTTTCAAGATATAGCTCGTGGTTAATATACCGAGCACATGGTTAAATCAGTTGTTTTCGTTGATTTTTAGCGTTTTGGGACTCGTTTGAAACTGTTATTGTACCCTGCTGAATACGTGAAAAGCATTTATGACGAAATATTATTCCTTTGGGACATCTTTTCACACTCGGTAGCACGTTTTTGAGCCCTTTGGAGTTATTTTGGGGCTAGCGGAGAGGAAATTACTTCGCGTTGCATGTACATCAGGCAATGTTCCACTGAAGCATCTGGAGGACTCAACCGTAGTTATATTTTGTGTAAAATCGTTGTCTAGAAGGCGACTTGTATGCAGATAAGTGTTTATCGAAAGTAATAAGCTCATTTGTACGTGGTTATAGAACTTGTGAGACACGTTTTTGGCGTGTATTTGTGTTTATTTAGTGTAACCGGGTTAATTGATTATGTTTTGTTCGTTGCCATGTTCAAATGACCTCAACTTTCTAAATAGATCTATGTAAGAGAGCTCTTAGGTTCTAATTTAAGTGTAATTAAGGTTGGTCTCTCCAAATACTGTCGTAGAGCCATTTTGTCAGTGAAATTTGAGTTACATTTCGGTTCGTGTTAGTACGATTTCGGTTTATTTGTACATTTGTTGTCCGTGGTTTAGAGTAGTGGGGATATATTATTGTTCATTTGGGGAAAGAGGTAGTCTGACGTTACTGTGTATCGTTCAGTTACGGGATATCGCATCCGTTCTCTCCCCAAGCGACCACTTTTATATCAGGGATACATCCGAAAGGATAGTTTTTGATTTGCGAGCCGTACCTTTGGGTTACGTGCTATTTTGATTTGACGTTTCGAATATTTGTTTTGATTTCGATTCGTAAACGTCTTGTTTTGACACAATCGTGGATTGTTTGTTACGATTTGGTACCTACCATTGCAACCTGTGCGTTTCGCATCCCGGCGTGCGGTTAAATTAGCCGAGCGGCTAGGGAACCAATAAAGGTCTCATTTATGAACCTCCGTCTTAGATAATAGTACTTGTATGCTTTACGTTCCGGCATCACAGTTAAAACAGCCTATTGGTTAGGAATTGTACCATTTTACTTGTCAGACTTACAGTGATGGCGGTTAAACTTTGTTTGTTATGTTTGGGTCTTTGGGTCGTTCGATATTTCGATTAGAATTTAAGTTCAGAATTGATCTGATGTAGTTTAGGTTAAGACTCCGGTCTTATTATTTGACAATTTGGTTGCCACCTTATTTAGATAGATCGAGACGTGGTCTCGAATTGTTTGACAATATTGATTAATATTTATTGTATTATTTGTGAATTAATTCAGTATTCGTGTGTTTAGACTTTCCACTCTGGAGAGCCTAATCTGTTTAACTTCAAGATCATTTATTAAATCTCACATTTTCTTTATTTTTTTTTTATGAAAATTTATGATGTACGATACTCTTTAATAAAGATTACTTTATATCATATTTGTCGAGTATTGCTTGTTAGTCCTATTGAGTCACAATGTATTAATCGCGATTTGGGGATAATTGGTAAGAACTACTTCTACTAGAAAAAGATTTAAGTTTATCTCCGGTTTAGTGACGTCAATCTAAACTTATGGCGCCCTTATAAATAAATATAGACTGTTAAAATTTCATCTTTCAGTCCTTGAGAATAGAAATCTCTATCTTTATTCGAGCTAGTCGCAAACCGGTCTAGTAAATGCGTTTTTGGTGTAACCTCGTATTTTGGATAACGCTTTACTTGCCAGATCAACTAACATCTACTTGATCAGCTTAGTTATTTTTGCCCAACGTGTCATTATAATTTTTTTTAAAGATTAGTTTATGGTTACAAATTTGGCACCCAACGCTTTAATAAATCATTACAAAAATGGTATTTCTATTAATAAATTGTAACAGAATATTATCTATACAGGTCCCGTTTCCTAGGTAAGAGTATCTGGTTACACTATAGTTTGTTATGGTAAGAACACTAGTTGAAAGATCGTATATATTATAGTAAAGTTGATCTTTTATTAAAAAGTTTATATTGAAGTCACCAGTGAAAACTGTATTATGTCTAGGATATTTGATATTGGAAAATTATATTAAACAATCTGTTAATGTATCAAAAAACACAGTCGGAATACCTATTGGAGACCTGTACAAAGTAACAATAATAATCTTTTGTTTTATAAGTCCAATTGCTGCAAGCTCACAATGGCTCTCGACTGAGAGATTGACAATGTCAGATATTTTTTTATAATTGAGAAAGTCTCTAATGTATATGCATACTCCACCATGTTCAATAGCGGATCTACAAAATGAACTAGCAATGATGTATTTGTTAAGTTTGTAGTATTGGATTTCATCAGTCGATAGCCAATGTTCACTTATACATAGAATATCAAACTCAGGGAAATCATATGTTAGAGCTTCAAGCATGTTTATTTTATTCCGTATTGATCGGATATTTTGGTGAAGAACTAATAACTCACTTGTAGATTTTTGACAAGGCAGTTTAGTCATTTTTCCGTATTATTTGCGGATAATTGTAAAGGCTGGTCTTTTAAAAATATATTTTCGGATGATAACACCAGTTGGCCAGAAGTTTGGATCTTTGATCTGAGTGCATGAGTAAAGGGGGTGCTGATCTTGAAGCAGGGATTAGGACCTTCATTTTTAATTTTCACACATGTGACATTATCGGTTTTTAGCTGCTTTGTGGTGTATTCCTTAAGTTCAGTCTCAGAGGTGTCGGTGTGAAGTTTGCCCACGAAAAAACAGGCAGTTTTTGGAGCTGCTTTGATAGTTGCAAACTTGGCTATTGTTACCGACAATGGATTTTTGCGGATTGCTCTGCCGTTTCCTTCTCTTGACAACTTCAAAGCCGCCTTCTTCTTCTTTGGCATCATTTTTCAGCATCACTTTCTCTTCTGTGTTGCTCGTCTCTTTTTTACTATAACCTATAGCGTTTGATTTTGGCGCGCCTACGTGTGAACTACTCAGAAGTTGTTGGTTTGAACTCGTTTTGGCAGCCTGACCTTGTTGTGAAGTCTTCGTGACGTTGCTCGTATTGGCATCCACACGATCAGCGTACGACACCTGTCGGTGAAAGTTTGCTGTAGTCGTATCAGATATGTTGGTAATCAGATTTTTTTGATTCTTGTCCGTGCTAATAGTTTTTTGTTTAGTAACTTGGACTTTTAGCTGTTCGATTTCTCGTACTGCTTCTATATACTTAACCTGAAGCTGCTCATTCATACTTTTGTAGGTGGCATTTTCACCATGTGGTAGTAGATTTTCCCTTATTTTGTTCGTTCCTAACCTCCAAAATTGAATTGGGAGATGCTTTGTCCCCACAAATAGGGCAACACCAAGCTTTTGATGGTCCAGAGGGATATCCACACTTAAGTATGGTAAGTGGCATCGCAAGAATCACATTGTATGCCATTCTTAACTTTCCTCTTATACTTTTCACACTTACATTTAGTAAATTTTGGAAGTAGTTGCTCATCATTGATCAAGTCTTCCGCCATTTTTTTTTTTTTTTTTATATTAAAATATTGAGATGTATTATATTTAAGTATGTTTTGTTTACAATAAATTCATTTATTAATTTTGAGCATGTAGGTACATTGAAGCAAATCTTAGTTATTATATTATTTTCGTCTAGAGTATCAAAATAAGTTTGAATATCCATATTGGATTTGAATTCGATTTATAATATTAACCATTTATAATTTATTAACATCGGATTCTTTTCTTATCCTTATTATCCTACTCTCGGCCGACTTTCTTGCAAAAATCTTTCTATTTTTGCACCAAGCAAAACGATAATTATTGTTCCGGGCTGCGTTCTTGGTTTTCATCAATAAATATTTGTTAGAGGCAGTCAGATGTTCGCTAATAAATATTTTGGATCCTAATTTGGTTCCTGAGATTTTATTATTCGTTATTACTGTATGGTTTTTCACGAGTAAATTTCTTTTGGCGCGGGATACCCTCTGAACCAGAATTGGTGCTGTGTTAGAAGTTTTTGTTTTCGGTGGTCTATGAGCAACTGAAATATCTACATAGAACCATTTGTTCTCTCTAAATTTCCTGTTTGTAAGGAAGTTTGATATGTAATGTAGAGTGTTACTCTTAATACCTAGTTCCTGTAGGGAACTTGTGATGATTCGGCGCCAAGTTATGTCATAAGCTTTGGTGAGGTCAAAAATTTTCGCTATTAGATGTTGCTTGTTTCTAAACGCGTACTGAACTTCATTTTCCAGACATATTAGTTAGTCTATCATGTAACTTGCGTGTCTGAAACCGCTTTACGTTTAGCTTAATAAGTTGTTTGTTTCGATAAACCGTCCGTTGTTGACTACTTCATGCTATACTTTACTTAGACAGTTGGAAACTGAGATGGGGTGGTAGCTTAGAATCAGTTTTGGGTTTGTTAGGTTTTAGAATTGGGATTACTGTCACTCCTTTCCATTTTTTGGGGAATTTATTTTGGGTCCAGATTTGGTTATAGATGTTGAGTAGATAGTATATTGCTTCTTCTGGTAATTGTTTTATGAATTCATAAGTTATATTATCTGGCCCTGGGCTGCTAGTTGTTTTTAGGTGTTTTAGTACTTTTGTTAACTCTTCTTTTATAATGGGACGATTTATTGGTTTGCTGTTTTGTTCTTTTATGTTTACTGAAATTTTTTTTATGTCTGATTTATATAATTTTAACTCTTAGGGCCGAGAGTTCCAGTTGCTAATTAAACTGTCCAATAAGTTTATTAGCAACTTATTTGTTTTTCCGAGAGTTCCACCCCGAAATAGTTATTAAGTTGCTAATAAATAGGCTTATTTGTCTAATAACTTATAGGCAACATGAAGTGCTTAATAAAGTGACATATAACCAAAAACAAGTTCGCAAAATGTGTTAATATTTCAATTTGAATTGAAAAACAGTATAATTTTAAAAGAATATACGAATGTGTAGTTTTTAAACATTTCTATAATGGTGATTTTAGTGTTTTATATACATTTTAGTTGTATTTTGACGAAAACGACGATCTGTTTGGATGAATTTACAAATTATGGACAAGCGTTTTTAGAATATTTTGGGCATTTATTGTAAATGTGATATATAAAGAACAATATATAAATATATATTTTTAAATAAACATGTCTTTTATTTTTATATATGTATTTATTTCAATTACGATTACAACACATTACAAACAATACTTTAAGCACTACTATTTATATAAAAATGATAGAAAATAAGAAGACAGACGCAATTATTGGCTAATTAATAAATTTTATTTATTATTATTATTATTATTATAATAATAAAGATGCGTGGCTGAAAATTGCTGATAAGTTTAATTCATATTGTTTAAAGAATGTAAAATAAAGCAAAATATGGCTGTCTTCTTATTTTCATTCACTTTTGTATTATAAAATGCTATTTTTATAACTTCTCTTCTATCTATATTGTCCTCTTTTTCTGTGATAAAATTTGTTGAACGCCGTTTAATTGTCATTTTAACAGTAACACAAAAAATAAATGTCATTGAATGTAAAGTCAAACTATTTATTGTCAAAATATTTAATGTCAAAATATTCAGTGTCAAAATTTCATCTCACTTTAGCTCTACAAATTTACGTATAGCTCTATCCCTCTTGCACAGTGTTACTATCTTAATAAGAAATACCAATACAAAAACAAAAAATTATGTTGCTAATAAACTATTAGAAGGATTTTGTAAGTTGGAAATCACCAATAAATTTATTAGCTTCATAAATATATAATGTGTCTAACAACTATTAGGGAGTTTATTATGAACTGGAACTCTCAGCCCTTATTCATATTGGTTGGCGCTAGAGTTGGTTTTGAATTGTGTGGCAAACGCGTTAGCTATATCTTGAGGACTTTATATAATTTTATTGTTTTAGAACTATGTTGTGATCTGATAGATAGTTTTTTGCCCATTTATTTTTCTTATATTGTCCCAGAGGTCTTAAATCAGTGCTGACTCACTTATTGTGCCGGTGTAATTCCTCCATGATTCTTCTTTGCTTTTTAAGATTAATATTCTTACTTTGGCTCTAGTTTTTTTAAGTTCTATAAGGTTTTCTGTAGATTTGGGTTTTTTAAATTTATTTAGGACTTTTTTGTGTTCTCTGACTATGGCATTCTTTGTTCCACCATGGTACATATTTCTTATTTTCCTTCAGTTTTTTGATCCCTATGGCTTCTTTAGCTGCAGTTATTATTAAGATAGTAAAATTTTCGACGTTTACATCCACGAAGTTGTTTATGTTATTGTTTAATTTATGCTGTATTTCAGCTCTATATATGTAGGTCCCAATTTGCTCTGTATGTATTCCATATGATTTTTGGGTTCATGGTATGAGTGGTGGATGCAATTGGGATGGATATGTGTAAGGGAAAGTGGCCATTGGTGAATGAATATGGAAGAGCTTGCCAGGACAAGGAAGGTGCTAGTTTTTTATCGCTGAAGGTAAGATCTATGTTCTAAAAGTTCCTTATTCTGGTTCATAAATGTGTGGGTTAGCCATTGTTGAGAAGTATTAATTTATCATTATTTCCGATTATTTTTTCAATAATTTTACCTCTGCTATCCGTGTTTGTTGAGCCCCATATAAAGTTGTGGCTGTAAAGTCACCGTAATTTTTCTAGATCTTTTTCTTGAAATGGTTGGTTTGGTGGTAGTAGTTGTTCTTTCTGGGATATATGTAGTTACAGCCAGAGCTTCGAGGTCGGTTTGGAGTTTACTGCTTGAATTTTGTTATCTACTAGGATAGCTACACCCCGCTAGCAATTTAGTTCGATTCTCTGTCTTTTCTGAAAATGGTAAAAAAAAATAATTTATTTTTTGCGACGGTTTAAGTCGTGTGTCTTGCAGACATATAATTTTAGCCTCTGCCACTTTTATTTGTTGTTGAAGTTCTCTTAAATGTGCAAAGTATTCGTTACTATTCCACTGAATTATACCCATTAGTAATGTTCGTCCCCTTCTTCTTCCTCTACAGTCAGCTGAGTAGTGATTTTGTTTTTAATTCTTGTAAAAGGACCTCTGACGGTTTCGTTTCTACTTAACGAATATAGTTTTTCCATCATTTCGAGTAGACTGGTTGTGTTAGGGGTGTAGTTGCGAGATATTGTTAAGGGTTCTACTGCTCCTAAGGCGGTATCTATGAAGTCTTTAAATTGGTCGTATTTCAGGATGTAATTCTCAGGGTTTTTTGGGATTTCGTTTTTTAGATGTTGTTCCACTTCGGCGACTGTCGGTTGGTCTTCAGAACTTGTTGATTTTGCCATTTTTTAACTTTGTATAATTTCTTCGTCAGTTATAGCCGCTTGTACCAGTCCTTCCCTGGCCGACAGAATTGTCATAGTTACAATTAGTAGTATATATCTAGAGAGTAGTGAAATAGTGAGTGTCAAAAAATATCATTAATGTCAAAAAAATCAAATGATAAAAATAAACTAATTTAATGTACAAGTTAGATGTATCAGTGTCTAAATTATGTGTAAATTATGTCTTAATTATATTTAATAATCACCGTTCGTTTAAATTAATATTTTATTGTGCCATTTTGTTGTTTTGATCAAGTTGGTTGTGTGTATCAAACTTATGGTTAATAAACATCTAAAATTTACAACAATATTTGTTACACGCTTGATTTATTGTATTTTGTGGAATCCTTGCTTCATGTTTTTTTTTTTTTAGTTAATATGGCTCGTTGGCAAGAGATTTTGGGTTGCATATTTTTAGGTGTTTTTTTAGGCTGGTTTTCGTTTTGTGATTATTTGCTTATCTCGTGTATATGACTTGTTCGCTTCGTTTGTTCTTTTGTTATTTCGTTGCGGCTGTTCATGTTTGATATGTCTGCTTCCGGTTTGGTTGGATTCGTGTCGCATTGGTTGCTTCTATGTCCCTGTTTTTTTTGCATCTCAGACAAACTGGGATACTGTCGGATAAAAAGATTCTATAGTCGGTGTGGCCATGGTTAATGAGTAGTGTATCAGGTATATTTATTTTACCAGTGTCGGCTATGAATACCTGTATTTTAAAACTTAGTATGTCACTATATTCCTGTTCTTGAATTCCTGCTTTTAAGAAGTTTATAGGGGAAATTATTTTTAAACCTGTATGCTTTATAGCGACTTCAATTTTTGATTGAAGGATCGATGGGCTCACATTACATATGAGTATAAACGCTACAAAGAAGGCCAAAATACTTATAACAGTGACGGCTAAATACGTAGAAAAGTACGTAGTCAAATCGGGTCTGAGGGCTGAATTTGTCAGAATTGCAAGTTATAATGCAGACTTTTTCTAAATTTTCGTTATAAAACTATTTCTGCTTGGCGTAGAATATTTTTAAATCTAGAAAAAGTTCTTTCGACTTCAAAAGTAATGACGAGAGCTCTGCAAAAATAATTTCGATATTGATTAAAATATGGTTTTAAAAAATCGGGGCAGTCATCGGAATAAATTTGTGTTAATATACGAAGGTCTGGATTTCTCTGATGAACTGCATCAATTTTATTTTTTAAATACAGGCGGAAGTCACGACATACTTGTTTTCATTTTTTTTATGGCCTTTACTACTTCAGCAATTAACCAGGACAATTCTTAGTCTTTGAAACATTCCATGCCTGAACGGGATTCGAATCCGAGACCTATCTCCGAGAAAATTATCTTGTAATCCATCGATATTAGTTCTATGTATCTTTCCACTGACGTGTTGAGTTAAATGATTTATTTTTGTGCATATTATATATTTTTTACAACGTATACAAAACAGTTGTTACTCGTTAGTAACTTGAAAATGATAATAGTAAATCCAAATCTGTTATAAAATATTTAATTCAGCGATTTTAATATCTCCAAAATAATAAAAATAAATAGCAATAATAAGAAAAATTTCTACAAATTTTTCTTTCAGAAAGAAATATATTTGAAAAATGCTATAATTATTATTATTATTGTAAAAAAGTGAATATTAGTAGATAGATTCAAGAAGTGTATGAAAGTATATACTCTAAATATAAATACCTATAAGAATTATTGTTGAGCTCTGTTCACAGTTCAGAAGAAAAATAAATAGTTGACAGAACTTGCAAAGTTTATACAGATTAAATAACGGTTCAAAATATTACAGGTATGAATATATTTGACATTTCTTAACAATGATATTGCATTCATCAATGCACATTATGGAAAAACATATGTAGTAACATTTGCATTAATAAGACAGGAATGTTTTTAGATAACGAGTACCCATTTATTGATATTATGATGGGAATTTTTCTACGTCTATGAACATCTCATTAATAATGTTGATTAATAGTGCAGATTTGTCTAAAAACGCCCGAGCCCTGATAATATTCCAATACTTTTATATAATATACATATATTATATACATATATATATATATATAAATAATGAAATTATTTTGAATTAACAAATATAAATGTTTTTAATAATGAAAATTGATATAAAAAATACAACCTCCCCGGGAATCGAACCCGCATCCTAGAGATTACGCGTCTCAGTCCCCTGCCACAGGGCCAACTTGTCCACTGATATCAAAATGCAATTCTCATGCCTCCATGGCCCTGTGGCAGGGGACTGAAACGCGTAATCTCTAGGATGCGGGTTCGATTCCCGGGGAGGTTGTATTTTTGATATCAATTTTCATTATATATATATATATATATATATATATATATATATATATATATATATATAAATATATATATAAGGTGGTATTGGTTTAGGTCTTAAACCATCCTCCGCTAGGTACTGCACTTCAGGCTTACCACAAGGTAGCACGTCATACGCGAATACCTGACGGGGAAAATACACACTGCCGCATCCCAGAGCCTGGAGATGTGCGGCAGCGGCTAGTGCACTACGCCGTGCGTCTTCAAAGTGCGTAAGGAACCAAGCAAACATGCTTTTTGCACTCTGCAGACCAAAGAGCTGGAAACTGATCTGCAGGCAGGAATGATGTTAAGTTCCTGCTCGAAGGACGCCTTCGTTCCGCCTAGAACGCCCATAATGAGAACCACAAGCTTGATTCTGTGTTCCGGGTACATTTGACGAAGCTCAGACAAAAGGTCGGAGTATTTCTCTCGCTTTTCGACCTCCTTTAGAGACATATTTTTCTCTGCTGGACACGAAAATTCGATTACAAACATCTCTCTTGTTTCGTGGTCCAGCAGGACTATGTCTGGCTTCGTTGCTTGAAGTGGTCGAGGAGTGGGCATGGAATAATTCCAGTATATGCGGCATCTGGAATTTTCCACCACCTCCTCTATATACCCTGGAGCATATGGAATAACACGAGTTGTGTCAATTCCATAGTGTTGTCTCAAGTGGTAGTAGACCACGCATAGAGCAGCATTGTGCCGGTAAATGTAGTGTGTTACGGCGTAGAAGGGGCATGCTGATAATAAGTGCGTCAGGGTTTCAGGGTGTATTTTGCACGCTCTGCAGGTATGCGAAATATCTTCCTGCAGAATGTTTTTGCGATATGCAAGCGTGCTTAAAACCCCATCCTGACATGCAAATATAAACCCTTCTACCTCGGATCTTAGGCCTGCCGAACGCAGGAAGGCAAAGGTCAATTTCCGGGACAAAGACTGTTCCCGGATTACTTGGAAGAACGTCGAGTGTAGATGTTTACTCATATGTTCTTCCAAGAGCATGTGTTGCTCTGCCTTCTTAATAGATTCGCTGATTTGCCTGTACTCCTCATTTCACATTGGAATACCAGCGAATCTTCGGTTCGGCGCTAATTCGGCCAATCCAAGATTGCCTGCTGCTCTGCGTGCCGCTTGAAACAAAAAAGCTCCTTTTCCAGCAAACTCATGGGTGGTGACGAGTTGCATGAGGGGATCACCGCTTCTTAATGCACGAATAGTAGTACCCAGAACAATTCTGCCTTGACGACTCTCTAGGTTTAGCAGTCCTCTACCTCCCAGATGACGGGGGAGATAAATACGCTGGTGGGAGGATTTTTTATGTAGGCTACGGTGGATGTTCATGATTTTCCTGGTCTCAATGTCCAAGGACTGTAATTCTTTGACGTTCCACTTAGGACGCCAAAGGTATAGGACAGTATTTGGACCGCAAGCATATTTGTGGCGGTGATCTTATTCCGCCCAGACAACTGAGAAGACCAAATACGCCTAAGTAGTGACTTTTACTTGCTGCGGAGAGACTTTTTTGCAGAGTGGGCGTCCTGGAGCCTGCTCTGAGCAATACCCAGGAACGTGTACGTCTCCCCAGCATCTAGATGATGGATGATGCTCCCGTCGACCAGTTGAACATCAGCGCCTTTACCTACACCTCGACCTCGTTTTATATGGAGGACTGCGCATTTGTCCAAACCGAATTTCATACCGACCGCCTTGCTGTAACTTTGGACAGTGTCCAGAGCGCTTTGTAGATCGCACTGGTTGGAGGCATAAAGCTTCAAGTCATCCATGTAAAACAAATGGGTGACCTTATGCCTTCTTCTTCCCGGCGGCCCGCAACTGTACCCATTACCATTCCTGAGCTCAACGGATAGAGGCAATAGCGAGATGCAAAATAGCAATGGGCTCAATGAGTCGCCTTGGAAGACGCCTCGCCGATAGTGAACCCATTCAGTATGGAGGACTTCTTTGCCGGATCTTAGTGTAAACTTAGTCCTCCATAATGCCATGATATTTGCTAGGCATCTCACTATATCACGGTGGACTTTAAGGCATTCGAGTAGTTTCAAAAGAAGTTGGTGGGATGTTGAATCGAATGCCTTAGCGTAGTCCACCCAAGCCATCGACAGGTTGCGAAGATGAGCCACTGCATCATGGCAAATACAGCGGTCAATTAGTATATTATCTTTGCAGTCTGCGAGGCCTCTCTTCGACCTCTTCTGTTCATAGATCTGATTCCAGACGGGGCCGATGGAGCTCAGGATACGCTCATTTAATGCGGTAGTAAAAACCTTGTACAGCGTATTGAGACAGGTAATGGGGCGATAATTTCGCGGCTTGGACAAATCACCCTTTTTAGGGATCAACACAGTTCGTCATACAGTTCCCCATATGTACTCGGTGAAAATACGAGCTAAGTGCTCGTGTACACACGGGAAGGACTTCCACCAGAAGTTGTTTATAGCGTCAACTCCTGGAGCCGCATAACTTTTAGATGACGAGAGTATGCGGCCGATTTCGGCAGAAGTCAGAGGAGGGACATCCAGAGATTCATTAAGAGAACGGTTACAGAATCTCTGGAACTGTTCGATAACCGGAGAGTCTTCAAGAACGACATCCTCTTCATAGATGTTCCGCTAGAAAGTCTCTGTTTCTTCGACTGTTGGTGGCACACGGACTGTTAGAAGATTTGGTTTAAACAAGCGGGAGGGATTGGAACGAAAAATGTTGTTCTCCCTTACCCATCTCTGCTTGTTTACCAACCGATTCCTCGCCACAGAGAGCGCTCGGAGACTATCCACAGATTTTTGCTTTACAAGCAATAGGGTAGACTGCTTTCTTGTGTGATAGCGTAAATGTAGCATTTTTATAAATGACTTTTGCTTCCGGGATGGTGGTCGGTTTTCCCGGAGTACGTCTATCACACACTGAATCCGAGACGCTTCGCGACGAGCTTGTGTCATTTTAAATGATATTTGCTCTATACGCCTAGCGTCGTTGTCCATGCCGGAAGGATTTGGCCTTTTCGGACAGATTATGGACGCGGCAGCGTATACAACACAGTTGATGTTCCAGAGACTACTGGCGGGGGACAGATGCTCTTCAAGAATGTCGTTCATTCGAGCGAGATCTTCAGCCCGAATGGCACGCTTGTGGTGAATCTCAATGGGTCTAGATTCGGCGGTGGCTACAGCCGCAAGAAACCCAGGTCGTAAATCGTTGGGAGTTGAAGGTGGGGTGCGAGGAAGAAAACACCTTCTTCGCGGAGGAGTGCGGACAGAACCGTTTCCAGTCTACGCATCTTGCGGCTGTGCTGAAAGACGCAGGAATTCTACATGATTTCGTAGTTGTTGTTGCGACATGTAACCAAGCTCTGGGCGACATTCGCACCAGAGCTTGTGGAGTCGCCTCATGTAGCCCCTGCGTCCTGGTGAAGCAGCTTCATAACAAGTGAGAAGCTGACGGCGTAAGTCCGGCGTCCACACGTGACGACGCCGGATGTGCTGGTTTGGTGTGCCGGCGCCAACTATATTTGGGACCTCCTCTGAGGATGGAGACCCGTTGTGGCCGGCACGTCGGTTATTCCTTCTGTTTTCGTTAGGAACCCGTTATAGTTCCTGAAGGGAGGTTGGCCCAGCAGGAACGCTGGCCCGAATACCAGTTTGATAGTAGACTGCCGCCACCACCCAAAGTGTTTCGGGCCAGACTTTGATAACTGCTAAAGCTCCGGAAGGAAAGGTTGCCAAGTCTTTTCAGCGAGCATCGCTGCCGTACCCCGTATATATACATATATATATATATATATATATATATATACGGGGTACGGCAGCGATGCTCGCTATATATATATATAGACACACACACACGCCCAAAATGCCAAAATATACCAAAATGACATAAACACGCTCGCGTGCTTGGGTGCATAAGCATGTGTGTGAATTTAATTTTAGATTTATAATATTCATTGGGGAAATATAATAGAAAAGGGAAAATAAAACATTGTTGACTATAAGCCATTTATTAATGTTATAGTGAAGTTGAAATTGTTTAAATTAAACTTAAATTATCATTAATTTTAACTTAAATATGAGAAGTCAAATTAAAAAGAAAGAAACTATATTTTTCATCCTACAAAATATTTGTAACCCTACAAAACAAAGGATAACCAACTGCATATAATCCATTCATAATGTTTAAAAAATAGTGTAAATTATTTATTCAATATATTTTCATGTATGTTAAAAAATATATACAAATAAAAGAAGAATTTCATTCATTTTTTAATGTAAAAGTTTATGAAAATAAAAAAAAATACAAAAAATCATGGACTACTTAGATGAAGAAATATCGCGAATGGATTATTCTTCTAGTTTTCCGTTTATAAATTATTTAAATATTTTTTATGTTAGCCTTTAATACAACTCTTTTTTCAAATGTAAAATCTGAAAGTCTGGATGATTTTGGTAAATTTGTCATGGTCGCATATGAAAAGAGTCTTTCCACTGGAGCAGAAGACGGAAGTAGTGTATTATAATATATTTGATAAATACTTTTTTGATCTCCGGATATCTTTCAAGAATATTTAGTCGTTGGTCTTCGTCGCTTGAATAATGTAAAACCTGTAGCTCCGCCTCAGATAATAATTGGGAGGAATGCCTTGTTTTAGGAGTACCGAAATTTAAAAAAAATCCTCGTGTACTAGATAGAGTCTCTGCATTATTATTTTTTGAAGTCCCTGAAGTAATTTCTACTACAGTTGCCTGTTTGAAATGAGTTAACAGCTGTTCGTGGTAAAAATATTCCACCCAAGGAAACCATCTATTTTTAAATTGTGGGTAGGATAAGGCTGCGATAACAGCATTTTTTGATTTAACAGTATTGAAATTTAAAAACATATTGAATCTTGTTTTAACGCTATTGAGCAATACTTCTTGAAGAGCTTTGCAATAAGTAAACTTACGTTCTGCTAACATTCGGAGCTTTCGTCGTAGGGCTAACAAACATGGAAGAACTATTCCATAATAGGTGTTAGTTTCACCTTGTAACAAATCTAATGCTTTTGCCACCGACGCTATGCAGACTAAATGCTCTTCTAGATATAAAAATTCTTGTTCTTTAATCATATTTTTAATATATAATGCCTTAAAGAGATGAGGGCATTTTTCTTATATACCTAATATCTGTTTGAGAGAATCGTACATACTGTTCCACTTTGCCTCTCCAGGCTTACTAAGTATATGACCTCACAAATTCTCAATAATTTCAGCCGATTTTGGCCGTCCTGCTGCTTTCCAAAGAACATTACATTTGGTCCTAACTTGACTGTGCATAACTGATAATTCCGATGGCTCTCGTAAAACTCTGGTTGCATAAGTACTAGCACAATATGCAGTTGGTTATATGCAGAGTGTGTGCACAACACCTTACATGTGTTGATAATATCTGTTCAAAATTTGACAGATTACTGTTTCTATACCGAGCTAAAGGTTCATCTTCATCACTGTCAGTATATGGATCTGAATCAGATTCTTCTTCAGTACCATCATCTAAGTCACAGAGCTCTTCAGGGAAATCTATACGTTTTTGTTTTACTCCATACATTATGAAAGCCTTTACGAAATTACTTACCATTATCCATATTATAAATCTGAATGTATTTCGTGTAGCAAGTCAGTTATTCTATCAAAAGTATGAGCACTTCGAAATCTTCGGCAAGCTAGCGCTACAGATTTTCTATCTAAAGATGTTGTGATCCAGTGAGCCGTAACATCTAAAAAACTTCTTCTTTTCGCTGACCAAATGTCAGCAGTAGTACATACAAATGATACGTGTTCTAAATTTTCCCTTATCTCGGACATTTGTTTTTGGAGTAATGTATCAATATTACGACCTAAAGAACGGCGACTTAATATTGTTAGTCCCCGTTTGGATGTATTAAAATTATCGAAAATTGCTCTAAAATAAGGATCCTCTACCGATCTTAAAGGAATCATTGACTGAATTACATGTTTGGTATTGTCTTCTTTCAATTTTTGTTGTGACAATGCTCCGATTCTATTTGTTCGTAAATTATGAGAAATAATTGTTTGCCTAACTTTAGAATCGATATGTTTCATAAATGCAGTAAATGCATCGTTTCCGACACGGAAACGATGTTGTTTATAAGATGAGAAATAAAATTTGATGAACTATTCTTATATCCTTTAATTTCAACAACATTATGTTGGCATTGAATGCACTGAGCAATGACCTTATTTTGGTCTATACAGCTTTTTTCGGCTACATATTTAAAAAACGTACTATCTACGGTTTTAGATTTAAATAAAACATTTCTTCTGTTAACATCATTGGCCGACTGAGGAGAGTTTGACGATCCTGATGCTTCATATATTGAAAGAGTCGATGCACCAAAACTTTCACGAGTATCATTGGCACTCATTTTGCGGAAAAAATACAATAATATAATTGTAAAATTAATTTATCACTCAAATATGTCACAAATCAAATCTGCGTCAAATGTCTACAGTGTTCCAACACTAAAAGCCAATGAACAGTAAGAGTGAAGAAATCAAATCTCAATCAAGATGTTAGTTTCAATCATAACTAAAAATTCAATCATGAAAATGAGTAGAGACCGGCAAATATATGCAAGGTTTAACATTAAAAACGGTCGAACGACCCTTAAAATATATTTTCTCAACTCAAAACTGATTACCTACTTATTTACTTTCTATTCCGTTAAATAGCATTTTCAATTGTAAGGCAATTTTATGGTCAGCAAAAATTTTCAAAATGTATGAAAATGTGTTAAAGCCTATTTTTTCACATTTCAGCAATTATACTAACAAATTTCCTCCAACTGTAGATTTTTCAATTTAGATTTGGTCCGAAATACTCTCCTAAATAGTAAATTTTAACACAATCGTCACGTTAAACTGTAGATGCCATTAGTTTGTTGACGAATCAATGGCACGACTTCGAAGAAAAAAATGCATGATTTTTATCAACAAACATTAGTCAATACCCCCTCTTGAAATAAAAATATGCTTAAGCACAAAAAATATCACCCGGATAACACGGCGGTTCATTTTCCTCTCTCCGCGTTACCGAAAAACTGGAGTTACAACAAATTTTATTATATGATTAAAAAAATTTATGTGAAGTGTGAATTTTCACACATTTCCGGGTTTTGCAGGTATTTAGTAAGTGAATGATGATTATTTTGGATGCGAAAACAAATTTTATATTAAAATATTTTTTTTGTTAATTTTAATTCGAACGCCTCATACCATTATTTAGGTTTCTAAATATGTGCAGTATTTTTTTTTATATAGCAAGGTTCATTAAGAATTTTAAAAATTGCGCCTATGGTTGTTATAAGTTCCGCCCCTCTGATTTCGTGTACATTGAAACAGAATTAAATTATAATTTAAACAATTTCCACTGGCTATTAAATTTACGCTTTTAAAAATTAAATGCAACATTTGCCAAAATATAACTAGAATTTTGAAAAAATAATTTAAACAATATAAAAATTTAAAAAAAAAACAAAAAAAAATATAGTCTCTTCTCACAGGATTCGATCCCTTTCGGGTCGGGTTACTTCGGTGAAAAATCAACGTCTAATACCACAAGACCAGCAGACACGTTACAGTGTGGCGTGTTACAAAGCTATAACTTGTGTACATTATTAGCAAAAAATCACAAAAAATGCGTTTTTTTCCAAAAACATAATCTGATCAAAAATTCCTGTTGAACTATTCCGGTTCACACCAATGTACATTACTTAGAATTTTTTCAGATTTTTAGTTTAAACCATCTGGGCTACAGGGTGTGGGACAAAAAATTTTTTGCACAATTTTGGCAAAAATCGCTTCAAAATAATTTATTTTGCAAAAATAAAAATTTGATCTTTAATCCACGTACCAAGGGCTTTCATTTGATACCCTATTCAGAATTATAAAAAAATATTTTTTTTTTCGATGAGCACATATTTGTTTATATTTTTAGGGGGATATGATTTTTAGATGTTTTAGTATTTTTCCTATATGCGGGTCAAAGAGTTGTATAAGCATGCCAAATTTCAATTATCTAGGTTTAGCCGTTTGGCTACAATTTTTACCGAACAGACAGACAGACAGACAGACAGACAGACAGACAGACAGACAGACAGACAGACAGACGACAAAATGACGGTATAAGGGTTTTTTGGTCATACCTACAAAACCCTAAAAATGATGTGAATTTTCACATATTTTAGATTTTTGTAGGTATTTAATAAGTTTAAAATCAAGAGTTTTTTGATAATCATTTATTCATTATTTGTCTACAAAATTCTTCCATTTAATTTTTTTAAACAAAATTTAAATAACTTGCCCAAAATCCCAGAGATTTTTTTTTTTTTTGTCTTAATTTGCTTCGTATTCAAGTCTTCATTAGATTATTAAGAAATATATTATAAATGGCTATTTTTTTTCGATTTCAGAAACGTATTTCTCACTATTAACAATGTGTTATTTGTTTTATAAGTATTTTATTACTACAAATGATTTATTTCTCTTTAATACCTTCGAAACAAAAATCGAAGGAATCCAAATAATAGGTTTAATGACAACGTATAATAGTATAATAAAATAACTAAACCTTACATACTACACTCTACAGTGTAGAGTGTAGTAAAATGTCTATATGCGTAGAGTCTACGAAGAAGAAGCCGGTTCCCAGCTGTTAAAAATGTTTTATTATATTTTTAATTAAAAAAAAAAAGACACACTATGTGACCTATAATTCACCAACTATAGGTTTAATGCGTCTGGTAGCTAGCCTTTAAACAGCTGAGACGGTCGTTTGGTTCAAAATAAAATAAAAGTATTAGTATAAATTGGTCTGAAATAAAATAATTGGGACCGAGCAATAGATTCCACGCACAGACTAGATTTTAATAGACTGGCTAAATCAGTCTCACTAGGCGAAACCTAACCTAAAATAAGGTATTTGGGACATAAAACAATAACAACGACTGAATATAGTAAATACGAAAACAATCAAATTTATTATGATTGCAAATCGAAATGTAAATAAAATATATAAACACCAAACATAAATTTAGAATAATAATATCATATAGACAAACAAACAAATTATAAAAATCTTAATTAAAGTTAAATTTGGACTAAACGATTTTATCAGAATGCGCTGGATTACAAAGTTTTCCAGGGTTGGTCGATCAGCGCCACGATATTCCTACACATTCCGAATAAAATTAAACGTAAAAAAAAAATATAACTAAAATTCAAAATAAACAAGATAACATATAAACAATAATACGAGTATTTTTTTTAAAAGGCTTATCTGGACTTTTTTCTCAAGTTTCTTCTATCCCAACCTTCTTCCGACGCTTGGTAAGTCCGCTCCCAAATTCTCTACACCAGTACGCCAATGCCGTAAGCTGGCTATGAACAGTTGCTGCGACTAGGGATTGCAATCCCGCAAAGTGGGATCCCGCCATCCCGCGGGATCCCGCATGATTTCAGCGCATGCGAGATCCCGCACTAATTACTGTGCGGGATTTGCAGGATTTGCGGGATTAACTTTTGCTGTGCAATTGAAATGAATAGATTTCTTTACACGCTAAAAGCGTGCAAATTCGTTTCAGCGATTCTAATATGCCTTCTGAAAACGTTACAAAGTAGGCGTTGATGGGGGGATTGCCCTATCTCTTTGTGGTGTTGTTAGTACACCACTAATCGCTCACCGGTTAACAGTAAGCACGTATATTTGATGTCAAACGGTTGTGTGCCTTTTATTACTAATTTACGGTTATTTTCATTGCGAACTGGATTTTGAGTTTTCTTTATCCATGTAAGTACAATGCGTATTAATGTTAGGGAGTCATTGCAACTAATAACTCATTGCTCATTTTGCTCATTTACTCCACAGCAAAAATCTTGTAAGTAGTTAAATGTGAGGTTATATTATAATTTTGGCATTTATTTTGTTATTGATTGTTGTTGATTGTTGTTTCGAGTTGGGTTAATTTTGTTGCATTGAATTTAAGTAATTTTTCTATTGAAAATTTTCAGTTTCAACGTAAATTCCAACAATAAGTATATAATATATATATATATATAGGGTGTATCAAGATAATGGGAACAAGAGTTTTTTCGAAAAGTCGACGTTGCTCACACGTCGCTCACACGTCGCTCACACGTCTAAAATTTTGAACTAAAATTTATCCACAAAATTGAATGGTAGTATTGAAATTTTCCGGAAAAAACCGGAATTACAGGATATCAAGCACAATTTCGAGTTTTTAAATGGGAACGTATGCCATATTGGATATCTTTGGATGGAGCTTTTCAACAACTTTTCCTTAAACATTTTTTAAATACCTTTTACGGTTGACAAAAAAACTGTGATCTTTTTAAATGACGATTATATTCCCTGTAACGACTTGAAAGTAAAGTCTTTTTAGTTACAAGTGTTCAAAGTGCCTTCCATTTTAATTTAAACACATTCGCAACCTTACTCTTGAGTTACCTGTAGTTCGGAGAGCAATTAAAAAAATATATAATAACAAATATTGCACTTTCAAATCGTACTTCAAAGCAGAACTTAAAAATACTTGAAGTACCTCCAACGCGAACTGTTGTCAGAGAAACCCATTAACCGACACATACAATTTATTTGACCTTGATATAGTCTACTTATAGTCTGTTTCTTTTGTTAAAGCGGAACTAGATTTTCAAATCTAGTAATTTTTATCGATTAAATGAAGCTTTTGATCATTTTGTTTAGTAAAAGCCTATTTACTTATTATAAAGTTAGCTAGTGATAACTTAAACATTTGAAATAGCCTGTAGTTTAAATTAGTTGTCAAAATAAGTATATTAAGTATAAAGTATAAATAGAATATTTATTTTATTTATGTTTTGAAAGGTATATTTTTATGGATATCAATATAAGATACTCGAATTTATAAATATGAATAAAATTTATATCTTGTAAGATTGAGTGCATTTTTATTATATTTTCATGTTTCGATCTTGTATGACTTCGCGGCCCCCCGAGGAAGCCTTCACGGCCCCCCGGTTGAGAAACGCTGCTCTACACGTTCCGAATACTCGGGTACGACGCTACATGCATTACAGTAGTGTTTGCTATTGTAAAGATGTAAATAAATGAGTTTTTTCGTGTTATGGTACTCTGTCACCGCCAACTGCGATAACTCCCTATTTTCGTTACGAATTACGATCTATTTACATTATGAATTATACAGAACAATTTATAATACATGTGTTATTGCTTCAATTTTCAGAAATAGAACTAAATAGTACCTGTCGTACCTGTCATACCTATCAAGTATGTCGCGAAACAAAACAATTTGGGATTATTTTGAAAAATGCGAAGTGTCTGCTATGTTCGGCTATTTTAAAAATAAGTCAAAGATCGATAAAAGGATTATTAATACATTTAAAAACTAAACATTGTGTAGATTTAAAATCAAAAATTTCACAATAAGACCGAGCATCAACTTCGAAAGAACATCAAGCAGTTGAACCAGTGCCTCAAACAATAATCAACTGCCAAGACGAAGAAGTGATTCCGAAGAAAAAAGCCAAAACAGTTGACAGCTTTTTAGTTAAAGAAAATTCTATGGAAAAAATGGTATCGCGTATGGTTGCTAAAGATGGCTTCACATTTAATAGTTTCTGCACTTCTTCAGATTTGCGGTATTTGTTTTCGAAGAGTGGTTTTCAACTCCCTACTTCATCTAATACAATTAGATCGATGGTAGTAAAATTTTCAGATTCAGTAAAAGCCGGCATGATAAAAGAATTTGTAACACTTAAGAAACAAAAACAAAAGTTTTCACTAACATTTGACGAATAGATAGCACAAAATAATCACAGGTACTTAAACTTAAATGTACATATAGAGGCGAAACACTTTAATCTTGGATTGATTCGAATCCATGGATCATGTACTGCAGAATATTGCGTCGAATTAGTGGAAGAAAGGCTAAATAGCTTTGATATTGACTTCCAAAAAGACATTATCGGCATGACTACTGATGGAGCAAGTGTAATGGTGAAAGTCGGTAGACTGATGCCTTGCTATCAACAACTATGTTACGCTCATGGAATACAGCTTGCCGTTATTGATACCTTGTACAAGAAAAACAATGAAGAAGTTCAAGAACTGTTGACTACGTATGGTTATGAAGACCATGAAGAAGAAGATGAAAATGTTAACACTGATGGTGATGGTGAAGCTATAAATGAAGACTACGGTTTGACAATAATTTTAGATCAACCACCTGCTGAATTGGAGACCAATTACAGAGACTATCATTAAAAAAGTGAGAAAGGTTGTGAAAATCTTTAAAAACTCACCTACTAAAAATGATACATATTTACAGAAATATATCCTAGAAGAACACAGCAAAAATTTGAAATTGATTCTTGATTGTCGGACGAGGTGGAACAGTCTTTTCGACATGTTGCAACGATTTTATAGCCTAAGATTATGCATCAGAAAAGCTTTGATTGACATTGCATCAGAAATTCGTTTCACAGATGAAGAATGGTCTCAAATTAATGACTTGATTTCCTGCCTGGAACCACTGAAACTCGGTCTCGAAGTATTATGCAGGAGATAATCTAATCTCTCCTGCAATACTATCTATGCAATCTAAAAAATACGAAGAAGAAATAAGAAAAACTGGAAATATATTTTCAATGCCAACGAGACCCGTGATGCGTCAAGAAATAAAAAAATTGCTGACAAGAGTTTATAAAATTGAAGAAAATGATTCTGAAGATGAAGAATCTATTGACGAATCCGAACCACCTACTAATCTATCGTTGAGAGAAGAAAAACTGTACAAAAAAAGTAAAGAAGGTGCCAGATATAGAATCTTTTGAAAAAATATTGAAGAAGGAAATGTCGGCCTACGAAAGTGATGGAGTAAGAGACAAGTTCCTGAGTATGACGTACGATTACTTGATGACCATATCGCCTACAAGCGTAGAAGCTGAGCGAGCTTTTTCAGCCGCTGGTTATATATGTAGCCCTTTGAGAAGTAGATTGGGAGATGATACTTTGAATAGTGTCTGCTTATTAAGATCGCATTTCTTGCAATGATTCTTTTAACTTAATTTCAGTTTTTAGTTATTATTATAATTTGATACCGTTTTCAA
This sequence comes from Liopterus haemorrhoidalis, assembly GCA_963971575.1. Classification (NCBI taxonomy): domain Eukaryota; kingdom Metazoa; phylum Arthropoda; class Insecta; order Coleoptera; family Dytiscidae; genus Liopterus; species Liopterus haemorrhoidalis. The sequence continues at coordinate 22,843,057 of OZ020616.1, forward strand.
CCCTTAAATGACAATTAGTGTCGAATATATCTGACGCAACTAAAACTGACCATACAGCATAAATGTCAGATATATGCGACGCAGAACATTTTATTATTATTTCTGTTTCATTATAATTGATTATTAATTTGATAAATTATATCAAATACTATTTATTGTTAGAAGAAAATATTTTATTACCTGAAGTCATAAAATATCCATAAAAACCTGTTTTAAGTACATTTAATTAGTTTTGAACATTTTTAAACAACACCAACAACATATTCATTTAAAAATGTTTTTTTTTTTATTTTTATTTACCATATCTATACATATATAATTTCAATCATTATCGATTTATGACCTTATTTTTACAAAAATACTTGAAAGGTACGTATATGTGTCATTTTGTCATTTAAAATGTGTACGAAATCAATTTCTATCATAAAAAAAATTAATCAGTTTTGTATCGTGCATCTCAAAAAAACAAAAACAAATCGTTGAACAGGTTAGTCGAAATTACAGGTATTATAATATTACTTATTATATTGTTATAATAAATTATATAGTAATAAAACACAATGTATAAAACTGTATATCAATCCCAATCCCGCGCGGGATTGAAAAACTACCGCGCGGATCCCGGGGGTGAAAAGTGTGCGGGATGGCAATCCCTAGCTGCGACGCACCAAGAGGGAGAGAGAGAGTGTAAAGGAGAACGAGTGGGAAGGAGAGCCTAAAATAAGATCATATCCATTAAATTTAGGTAAATGCTTGCGGTTTAAACGCCGCATAAAATTATACAAAAATATACAAGCAATACAACACAATAATTTTGATATTTACCTTAAGATGTAATGCGGCCCTCAGTAAAGTGAATTTTGTAAGTGACGATTTTGATCCGAAAATATCGTAAGAACACATTGTCTTTTTACACCTTTTTGTTCTCAAAAAATCCCTACAAAGGTCTATAAAATATTCGATACTCTTCATAGTATACTTATTTTCTTTTGCTGAGAACAAGAGTGATATATAATTTATTATAACAATATAATAAGTAATATTATAATACCTGTAATTTCGACTACAAATAATTTTCACGAATCAAAAAAATGACTGATTATTACTTGTATATACAAATATAAAATAAACAAATTTTCTTTTAAAACGTTACAACTATCTTATCAGTGGATGATCCTGACGAGTAGGTATGATAAAAGTTTTTCTTTTTAAATCGCCAGAAATTAAAAAATTTATTAATTAAATAAATTAATTCATGGGATGTTCTGAAATTTATTTCAGTAAATGCATCTTCAGCCTCTGATATGCAGTTATTAAGAACGGTGAATAATGTTGTGGAAGGTCATGTATGTACCAATTCTTGGTAAATACGAGGTTAATTAGAAAGTTAAATAACATGAAAATTGGACATAAAATATAAAAATTTTGTCAAGAAAAGGTAAAATCGCTGTTACCACGTCAGTATTATAAATCAAATGAATTTGATTTTAAATTTTGCATGCAAATTACATGAGTCGCAAAATGAGTTTCTACAATACATTTTTTTCTTTTGTCTTCTGTCTATGGTATTAAAACTTCTAGCATTCAGAACTGTATTCCAATTCACAGCTGAAAGTCCCAACATGACAAAGAATCAATCTCATTGGCGTGTAGAGAAAAGCAGTGTTCATTTAATAATTAATTCGCATAAGGTAATAAAAATCGATGTACGTCTATGTCCTTGGAAATAAGTTTGATTACTAAATATTTCTGTCAAGTATTACATAACGCTCAGAAATTAATGTTCGCACTCTATTAAAAGTTGTTGAGCAATAACATTTTTACAACCATTTTTTTCCATGATTAAAAATATTTTGTTACATAGATAAAAATTAGGTGCAATATTTGCTGTACATATAATTACTAATTTTATTTAGATTGTTAGTGTTAAGGAACTTATAAGGAATTTATAAGCTCTGTGTACATAGCGTTAAGGCGTGGGTTAAAGAATGAAAAGTATATATTTTAAAAAATTTAAAGTTTTCATTTATTAAGCATGTGTATTTTTATTGATTTTATTTATTTATTTATTGTCTTTTAATACGTAGTGTCGTCATTTAGATGTGATGGGTTAGGCCCAAAAAGCCATCGTTGCTGTGCGCCAAAAATTTTAACTAACTAACTAACTCCTGTGCTTCTTGAGTTTTAACATTCCATTCTGGTAAGTAGGTGACTATACTGTTTTCACATTTTTTTTTTAATTTCGCCCCTAAATGGAAATTAGTATTTTTTGTCATAAATAAAAAATTCGGAGAGTACTTTCCTTAGTATGACGTAAAAACCCACTAAGAAAGATTTTTACATGTTCGACCCGATGTGGTGAAAAGGAGTAAAATGTTTTTTCACGGATTCCTCAATATCTCTTAGGACAGATGAGATATCGAATAGGTTTTCTTACAAAGGTTACCGATACACATGTTTAAAAACAAACAGAGGATTTTACACTAATGAGACCGTGAATATATCGTAGCGAAGCACGGGTGCTCAGCTAGCAATATATATTCCGCGAAATTTTATGCTGAGTAATAAACATTTAAAAACATAGAAGAGGCGATTATTCTATTCGACAAAAGTATTATTTATAACATCCCTAATAATAATTGATTTAAAAAATAAAATAAGTTGTTTATTTCAATGTATTTTAATTTTAGTTAAAATTAACAATTCATTGTGTTATAATAATGTATATGTTGACGACCTCGAATATATGTAGTATTGCTAGCGTTGGTTTGTTTTTCCGGGATTATAGGTCATAAAATTAAAACATTAAATTTATTGAAAATGCTAAACCGATTTCGATAAATTGATTTATCTTCATCAGTTGATCCAAGTGGAAAGAGAGAATACAATATAATACAAACTGTTATAAACCAATATAATGTAAATTACAAAATATAATGGAAAAGTGAAGTTACTCAATGGTATGATTTTAAACGTAATTCTATCAACATGCTAACATTTAGAGATTTAGAGTCAATCACTTATTAAAAACGACGAATCGAACGGTTTCGAATCCCGTTCAGCCATGGAATTTTCGAAAAAATAAGAACTGTCCTGGCTAATTGCCGAAGCAGAAAAGGCCATTAATTAAAAAAATAAAATAAATATTAAAAACAGTATAAAAAACAACAATGTGCTATATCACAGATGAGAAATTATAACTAATATCACTGTTAAGCATTAAAAATTATATTACATAAATATCGTATGTAGGTAGATGGCAAATCAAAGAATGACAAGTTGGAATAGTGTGTTAATTAAATTTTTTTTATTAATGCGCGTATGTTTGCTTCATGTATACAGTTAATAATGTGATCGTAGTACCCATTCAAATTTGCCGCGTCTTGTTGTATATTTATATTATTGTCATTGTGTTTTATGTATACCATTTCTTTTATTAGTCTTTTATAATAGTTGCCTTCTGAATCTAGTATTTTAAAATTTTCAAAATCAAACATGTTCTCCATTTCTGTAACATGGTTGGCGTTAGGTAATTTTTTTGAATTACTAATGTCTTGTTGGTGTTATTTTAGTCGTTTTTTACATATTGTTGTGTCTGACCCGTGTAAGTGGCTTGACATTGTTTGCATTTAATTAAATATATTACGATATTTTTATTTTCTATCAAATCATTGTCTTTAAGTTTTAAGAACACTGAATTCAATTCAATTTCAAAGTGCATTTATTGTCCATTGAAAAGTTACAAAGGTATACATTTATGTTAGGTCAGTGCCCAGAAAATCTTAAACTGATAGATACATAAGAACAAAATATTACACATTTATTTTTGTTGAGATTGCGCAACTGCAGAAAATGTTGCTATGGATATTCTCAATACGTTGCTATGGATATAGTAATTAAACATAGTTGTTGTTGTTTTTATATACAAAATGTGTAAACTGTCAAATATGTAATGTGTCTTTATTTTATATTGTATTTTCTAAGATTGATAAATAATAATATACATGTATCAAAAATATTGAACAAGAACTTCCTCATAATCTAACAGGTTATGGGCCCAGAACATCTAAGGGCATCACAGACCTGTTATTGCTCAATCTCGTGCGCTTTAGCGGTACGTTTGTCCATGAAAATTAAGCAACTGGATGTAACAACGGCATATTTAAATGGCGAACTTCAAGAAACCATATTCATGGAATTACCAAGGACAATAAATAAAGTTTTAAAAAGAATTTCGGAAGAAAATGAGAAACAAAACAAAATATGCGAAAAAATGGTAAAAGTAATAGAACGTGGAGATAAAGTATGCTTGTTAAAAAAGGCTCTATACGGACTAAAACAAGCCGGATGAAATTGGAATGTAAAGTTAGATTCTGTATTGAAATCTGCTGGTGCAGTACCGACAAATGCCGATCCCTGTTTCTACTATATGGGACGAGGGGAAGTCCTTATTGCCGTATATGTAGATGATATTTTGATAGCGTACAAAAATGAACAAATGGTGTCTAAGTTGTACGAAGTATTGTCACACGAATTCGAGATGAAAGATCTCGGAGAAGTGAAGAATTGTTTGGGAATCGAATTTACTCAAGACGATGGAAAATTATCATTGAGCCAAAAAGGATACATAAAAGAACTGTTAGAGCGTTTCGGTATGGGACATGCTAACCCAGTGAGCACACCGATAGATAACAGTACACAACTGTTAATGCCGAAAGAAAATACTGGTAAAGTACAGTCAAATTTACCTTATAGAGAATTGGTTGGAGCACGACATATCTGTCAGTAGCTACGAGACCCGATATAAGTTTAGCTGTCAGTTACTTGGGTCAGTTCAACCATTGCTACGACAAATCACACTGGAACGCAGCAAAACGTGTCCTACGTTATTTGAAAGGCACAATTAATTTAGGTCCTTTGTTTAAAAAGGACGAAAGTCCTTTACAAGGTTTTTGTGATCCCACTGGGTTAACTGTATCAATGACAGAAAGTCATATACTGGCTACACATTTCTGTTAAGTAGTGGTCCAGTATCATGGGACTCCCGAAAACAGAAAACTGTGGCGTTATCATCCACGGAGGCCGAGTACATGGCTGTGGCAGAAGCAACTAAGGAAGCGGTCTACTTAAAGGGTTTTCTACACGAATTGGGCTTTGAAAAATTGTGTGATATTATGTTATATAATGAGAACAATGGTGCCTTGAAATTAGCAGAAAATCCAGTTTTTCACGCCAGAAGTAAACATATCGATATCAAATATCATTTTATTCGTGATGCATTGAAACTAAGAGTTTTGAAAATGTCACATATTTCAACAGATGATATGGTTGCTGACGTGATGAGGAAAGGACTGAATAAGTCTAAACATGAGAAATGCATCCTTGGTTTAGGTTTATATCCTTTAATTGGCGATTTCAGCTGTTGCGAGGGGAAGTGTTGAGATTTGCGCAACTGCAGAAAATGTTGCTATGGATATTCTCAATACGTTGCTATGGATATAGTAATTAAACAGTTGTTGTTGTTTTTATAGACAAAATGTGTAAACTGTCAAATATGTAATGTGTCTTTATTTTATATTGTATTTTCTAAGATTGATAAATAATAATATACATGTATCAAAAATATTGAACAAGAACTTCCTCATAATCTAACAATTTTAATAACTAAAGTAGATAACTGAAAGGAAAAACTGCAAAAAGAAAAACTTTTATTAACGCCTAAGCCTAAGTTTTTATGTACATATTTACAAGTGTGAGTAGGAAGGGAACGGAAAGGAAGGAATGGGATGGGGATAGTTTTTGGGTGGAGTTAATGTTACACGTTTCTTTGTCGAGAACCTGAAAAGTACATGTCAATATGCATGGTATAATACATGAGAGAAGTTCTGTGTGGTAAAGCTGAAAGAAAGCTGAAAATTACATGTTACATAGGAACATGTTATGTATCATTTTCATTCTGGTGTTGGAAGCGTGGAACAAGAAATTCAACCAATAAAATCGCTCTATTTTGAAAAAGCCCGTACCATGGTGTCGTAGGCGCGGTGTTACAAGCGCGGTGTCGTTGAAGTTCAGAAATTTCAACTCAAGCGCTGGCCGCACCATCGAAACCATAGAAACAGATATATTTTTTCGGAATGGTGACATCTTTAGCGAGACACTTATATTAATTTCCTAAAAAAAAATAAAAAAACGTAAATTGATGTAGCGAAATAGCGACTTTTACAATGTTGTCGGCAGTCATAAAGTTTATTATTATGGATTCAGTTTCAAATATCTGGTCTGCAGAAATGTCATGCAGTGGGTGTACTAATAATACACCCCCAAGCAGGGGCCAACAGAATCTTCATTCTAAACTATGTCAAGTAAAAAAGATTGTGTATTAAATTATTTTCTTATAATTGAAGTAACTGTCTGTGTTTTTTGTGTCTCATTTTTTGCAACAAGTTAAAATAATCTCCCTGTTTCCTTCTGTTTCTATGTATATATGGGACGTACCCACCATCGCTTTTCTTCATATCGCAATAAGTCTAAATATGCATAAAAAAGAGCTAGACGTCTCCTTCGATTTGACGACATATGTAATGAAATTGAATAACCGTTTACTCCAAATACTTGTATAAACTTTTAGGTTAGATTTGGGTTAGATACAAATGTTGTCAAAACCGAAAACGCGCACTTCCACTCCAATCACGCCTCCAACCCCACCATGAAATTCGAACTTGTAAATATAACACCACGCCTCTCACACCTGTCGCGCCTTTGACACTACCATGAAAATGATGCATTATATGTGGGGTGTGGTTAGGAGTAAGGATAGGAAAGGATGGGTGTGGAGGTGTTTGTTTTACACGTTTCTTTATTTCACGGATGTCATAGCATGAGAATAACATAACAGTAGTATATGCGAATACGAATGAGTGGATGCAGAATACACAAAAATTCATATAGGTTAGGTTGTTTTGTTATTAGAATTTTATTATCTTTGTGAAGTTGACTACTTTTATTAATTAGTGGATACAATATGCCGATCATGGCTTGCGCTTTTTTGATGGTATACTTTGAATGTGTAGAGAAATTAAACTTTTTGTCTAGCATAACTCCTAAATATTTAATACTGTTTCTCAATGGATCTGAGATGTTATTAAGTTTGATGTCTGTATCTACTTTCCTGGTTTTTCGATCGAATAGAATTAATTCGGTGTTATTGGCGTTTACTTGAATTTTCTATAACTTGAAGTACTCTTCAGTTACGGTCACGTGGTTTTGTAAATTTTTAAAAGCTAATTTCGGAGAAGTAGATTGTGAGTAGTGTTAATATAATACTTTATTCGCAGCAGAATAATACGACCTTTAAAATAATGTAAAATGACAGAATGTTTATACTTTTTACTTTATTTATTATAACTGATTCTAAATAACAAAATACAATCAATGTATCTAAGATAAAATATACATGATATCTTTTTCTTAGTTACCAGCGAATGATATCTAACAAGTAGATGGCTGTGTCATCAGCAAACAGTGCTATGTTGGTTTTGGTTGTTTTAGAAATATCATTAATATAGTACAGGAACAATCTGAGCCCTGGGGAACACCGGCTACAATGCTCTTTGGATCTGATATGAAGTTTCCTACTTTTACTCGAAAGAGTCTATCAGAAAGATAATTACCAATGATTTTAATTAGATATAATGGAATGTCAAGAATGTGGAGTTTATAGACAAGTCCTTGATGCCAAACGGTATCGAAGGCTTTCTCGATGTCTAAGCTGATGAGAGCTGTGGCTTTATTTGTATTGAAACCTTTACTAATGTCATTGGTGATTCTAATCAACTGTTCAGTAGTGCTAAAATCTTTACGAAAACCGAATTGTTCTTTGATAATTTTTGGGTTATTATCTTCAACAACAACTAATCTATTATAAATAACCTTCTCGAAAATTTTACTAAGGGAAGATAATAACGAAATTGACCTGTAGTCTGAGGAATTAAATTTAAATTTGCCTGGTTTTGAAATTGGAATAACTAGTGCTTCTTTCCAGGCTGATGGATAGTATGCAAGTTTGAAGCACGCATTGAAAATATTGGTGATTTGAACTATAGCTTTCCTAGGTAGTTGTTTTAAAATAATATTTTGTATGCCGTCTATACCTGAGGTTTTACGGGATTTTAGTCTGTGGATAATGAGCTTAACTTCTTTGAGTTCGGATAGGATAATATCTTCTATTTTTGGAACATATTCTTGGATTATCTTCAGCTTAGGGCTAATGATGTTGTTCATACCTGGGGTGTCCCGGTGGTAAGTGGTATAATGTACCTGCTCGAACAGCTGTGCGAAGGTATTAGCATTGTCCGAGTCACTAAGCTTAGTTTTGTCTAGGACAGGTATGCTGTAATCTGATTTTCTAAGCGACTTAGCTGTTTTCCAAAGTGAATTATCGCGTGTATCTAAGTTTTTAAGTTGGTTATCCATCTATTGTTGTTTTCTATGTAAACGAGTATCTTGATTTGGCATTTAAATCGTTTTTAATGTTTCTGAAATGCGTGTCGCCAGTGGCTTGCCAAATTTTTCTAAATCTGTTGCGTTCTGTGATGAGTTTACGTGTTTCGTCGCTAAGTCGATGAATTATTTGTGTGTATTTGTGTTTAGGGATACTGGTGTCGACTGCCGTTTTGAAGATGTCAAGTAAGAGATTAATTTCTGAGTCTATTTCTGCTGGGGTGCAGATGTCTGATTTTATAGTGATGTTTTTTTTGAATAAATTGTTTAAATTTATTCCAGTTAGCCTTGTTGAAGTTAGGTGTAACTCTATCTGGAGCAGGCGGATCTGCAGAGTTAATTTTGAATAATATAGGATAGTGATCTGAGTTTAAATCATGTATTACTACTGGCTTGGATATGCCGTTCACGTTTTTATTCAGCACTAGGTCAACGGTGCTAGGGAGTCCACCGTTGCTAGGATATAAAGTGTGTTCGTCTGGATAAATTACTTCTAAATTATTTCTAAGTCTGAGATTTCGCGCCGTTAGTGTTATTTTTATAACAATTCCATGTCGTGTGCTTGGCGTTAAAATCACCTATGATGAGAACTTTGTCTGCTATTCTAAGTAAACATTTGACATCTTCTTGTAACGACTTGTTGGTAGGATGGTTGTACATGGATATTAGCACTGTGTTGGAGTGACGAAGTTTAATAGCCATAGAACCTGCTTTAGTATTCAAGATTCTAATCTGATCGAAGACTATATTGTCTTTAATAAACATTGCTACGCCTCCCCCGTCAGATAACGCACGGTTTTGAAAAATGAATTTAAAACCCGGGATTCTAATTTTATGTTTTTCTGGTATTTTTGCTTCGTTGAGCATTACGATATCTATGTTAAGTTGCGAAATTAGTTGTTTGATTTCCGCGAGTCTACAGCGTAGTCCGTTGCAATTGAATGCAAATATCTTGATTTCGGCGATCGCTTTATGGAACATTGAGATATTCAGAACATTCCATAATCGTGAAAATTATGTCGGCATTGCTACCAGCTTTAGCGATTTTTTCATTAATCATGTTTTAAATTTTAATAAGACTTCTGAAGTCTACTGACGATTTGAACGTTGCAATAGCGGAAAATAGTTCGTTGATCTCTGATACTGGATTACTTTTAATTGTGGAGTGACTTACCGAGGGGCGAGACAGGGAGGGAGGGTCCTGTGTCCTTGGTTGTGTTGTCCTTTGTGGTTGAGGTCCTGGGATAATGGGCTACGGGTTGTCCTGCTGGATTTGATGTTGTCGACGGAACTGCTGGAGCTGCTCGGCCTGTTCTCTTGATGCCCATGGTGCTGGCATTGTCGTCCTCGCGTTCGGATTGATGGTCTTCCTCACGTTTTGGGATTGCCTTCTCATTCGATTGTTTTCTCTCCTGGTTTCCAAGCGGTCCAGGTGATCCAGGTATGATGGACAGGTTTTGTCTCTGGCTGTGTGGTCGCCGTGGCAGTTAATGCACTTCAGCTTGTCCTTATTTTCCATGGTACACGATCGGGAGTCATGAGACTCTGCGCAGTAGTTACATCTTGGTGAATCATGACAGAAGCGAGCGGCGTGCCCGAACTGTTGACAGTTGAAGCACTGTGTACATCTTCTATTGTTGACGTATCGTTCTCATCGTACTTTGCAATGACAGAGTACGTTTATCTTCTTTATAGCTGCCCTGTATTCGTCTGCACCGAACTTAACAAGGTACATTGGATAGAAGTGCGGTGGATCTTCCTTCTGTCGCATCAGCGTAACACTGACTGGATGCTGGTTGTTTATCGCGAGATCGTCCACGATCTCTTGTACATCAATATGTGGTAGGCCTTTTAACACAAGGCTGTACAAGTTGTCAGCGTCGTATGTGTGAAATTTGATTTTAGATTTTACCATCTCGTTGACGACCATCTTGTACGTCTCAACGTTCTCTATGGCTATAGAGAACGAGTTCGGCGTGTAGCCGCATTTAAATTTGTCGCCGCAAATTGATTTAATGTATTTAATTAGGTTTCCATAATTGCTCGCCCTACCGTGAATGACGATGGGTGGCGGTTTCCTTGGTGTCTTGGCTGCCGGCGTGGGATGCGCTGTCCTGTTGTCCTTTGTCTGCTCGGTCCTGCTGGAGGAAGGCTGGGCGGTCCTGCTGTCTTCGAGTTGGTTGGTCCTGGTGTCCTGGGGCTGCGTGGTCCTGCTGTTCCGGCGCGTGGTACTGTTGTCTGATCTCCACGTGACCTCGGTTTGTGGAGTAGTCCTCAGGTCTTCGTCAAACGTAAAAGCTTATCGCAAAACAGAGAACATATTGCTGGTCTCCACATTTGCGACAGCATCGACGTCTTCTTCTGTATCTTCTGATAGTTTGAGACGTTTCGCATCTTCGCGTGTCTCATCACGCATCGTGACGTCCATAGCTAGGCAACTAACGTGTTAGACTGCCTTGCTAATTTCAGTTTATCACCAACTGCACAAGTATCTATTTGTTGTGTACACGTCTGAACTGAAGATCGACTGAATACTGAATGATGACTGAATGACGTGATGACTGATGAAGAACACTGAATTAACAGTTTTGTAGTATTTATACGTTGTACTGATTTTATTTTTCTTTAAATTCTTTATATAGGGTAATGAACAATATTTAATGTTATTCTCACGGATTATTTTTCTGTGTTATGTGTTTAAAATATTATTAATTAATGTTTTAGGAAAATTATTACAAGTTAGAATGTGTATCTGTTCTTTTATCTCTTCATGATAGTCTGGATGTTTCAATATAATCGCCGAGTTCTTTAAATTATATGCAGAGTTAATTTTTTGTGAGTTAATATGTACAGAATTGTAGTTAAGAAAACGATCTGAAGCAAACTCCTTTTTGTACAATTTAGTTCTAATCGTATTATTGTGGCGAATTAAGGTCATGGTAAGAAAATTTATTTTATTATCATTCTCTATTTCTATCGTCAATTTAAGATTTGCATTGTATGTATTAAAAAAAGAATCTTTATGTTGTTTTGGGATGATTAGTAGAAGGTCATCCACATATTTTTTTATAAGAGTATATTGAAACGGTAACTTTTCAAGACAATAATCTAGTAAATCATTCATCACTAAACTGGCTAGTGTGGGGCTACAAGAGTTTCCCATACTTGTCCCAAACATTTGTTGGTATGTATTACCATTAAATTTAAAATAACTATGTCAAACAAAAATTGAACCATTTTTAATAACATATCTAGATCAATTTCAGTGTATGAGGTGAATAAATCCTTTTTTTTTTTAATAACTGCAATAACTAGTTGTTTGGGTATATTAGTGAACAAAGAAACAACATCTACGAAGATTATTGTGTTATGTTCTGTGGTACATATTAAGTGATATTTATATATAATAATTCAATTAAATATTTCAATAAAATATTCAATTGAAATACGATAATTAATTTTTACATTCCTAATATTCCTGGCAACAAACTTTGTAGAGCACAAGTACATGTAGTCTTCGTGCAGCATTTAAATATCGCTACTTGTTAAGTAGTTATGTATAAAAAACTAGATGCAACGTTGCCGCCCTTCTGGTCTTGGTAACGTGAATGTTTGATATACACCTACAATATACACTGCAACCATATAGCGCCTCTACCGAAGTACAATTGATCTTAAATTTCTTTGAAATTTCCATCGAGAGTCCGGGCATTATTTTTAAAAACGATGATAAAAAGAAACCGGCATCTTTTTCATCAGTTCAATCTACTTGAAAACTATTCTCCATTGCTGCTTTTATAATACTAGCGCGAATTTTTGTTTGTGAAGTACGATATTTTTCCTTTGTTTCTATATTTTGATATTTTTTGTTTTTTTTTTTTTTTATAAATACAAATGCTTATTTACAACCGGCAAAATGTTTATTTACAACTTTCTTTTGCATATCTGTCATTTGAACTAGAACTCTCTTTTTCTTTTTTATTTGTTGCTTGTCCTTTTCTCATCGATTTCAGCATCCTCTGCTGTTTTACATAACATTTTTGAGCACAAACCCGAATATTAATTCAATATTTATTTTGTGTATCATTGCCTTAACCTATTGTTGTCGAGTTAAGATCATCGTTTAAATCTGTCTTAATTTCCTGAATAGGTTTTCCTTTGAATTGAGCAATTTCACCTTTTTCCATCAGTAACAATAGTTTGGATATTTTTGCTGTCTGAATTTATCATCGGGCAATCTGTAGGAGCCTCTGTAGACTCCTACAGTATGTCGCATGAAAGTTGCTAGTTGTTCGATATTGCTATCGGTCATGTTAAACAATTGGGTCAGAGTAGCCAAATGCTTTTGAAGCCTTGTCGACGTAATTGCTGCCGGATTATTTGTTCCTGAAAAAACTGCGTATTTTTGCAAAACCTTATAACCATATAGCGATTCAGATGTTTTTGGGTTCCCACATAAATAAACATTATTTTTAACAAACACATTTTTACGATGTTTCATTAATATTTTTATATGGTCGTTCAATCAAACTGAACAAAACCGGCACAGCTCGGCCTCTTTTTCCTCTAATCACAACTATTTTCAACGACTTGCGCAAATTCTTCATATTTTTGTGCTTCTGGGTTTCTGTTTTCTCGTATTTGTGCAGTGGTAACCTTTGTAGTTCCCCAGATCTTCACCTATTAAGCAATTAATTTTTGCAAAATATTGTTTTCAACAGTGTGATATACGCTTCTTTGTCGTCATAGTTTGTGTTTAAAGATTCTATAGCAGTGTTTACCGTTTGAAAAAATGTGTTATTTTAACAATTTTAAATCGCTAACTTGAGGAATTAATGTCACCTTATTCCATTTGTTCACATTTAGATCGCTTGCAGCTTTGCTGGAAAACGCAAATCTTCAATTAGTTTCGATAAGGTGGATCATCGAACTTTAATCAACTTCCGCGTCATCAGTAACACTTTTTCGTTTCAATACAAAAACAACAGCAATATCACAGCACTGTTTCGATGTTGTTTCCATATTAAGAACAAGAGATGGTGAATCATATAAATATATATCTGCATTAAATTTTTGCAATATATTTTTTTTTTACCTAGACTTTATTTATTGACGTTTAATTTCAAGGTTTTTAGCGTCTTTCTTTATACAGTGTTAATAAACCATTAATACTACAATATACGAGGTGTGTCTGAAAAGTATCCGACCTGCGTTCATATCTCCGCGTTGGTGCTATTCTTCGTCATCCGGGCCGTGGCATCCTTCGAAGTAGTCCCCATTTGATTGAACCACACGGGTTGGTGTAATCTAGATCCAGAGAAGGGTCGACTTCTCTGAAGTCGGGCCATTGCTGGTGGTCGTTGAAGTTCATGTTCATGTTGGTCGAGATGCTAGGCGAGGCCTACTAACGTGGGCACAAATGTGTGAATCGACTCTTACCTTCGGTTCAGGGTCGATTCCAGCTGACGGGCCAGGCTTGGCCGTAACTGGTGCGGGAACCTCTGGTCGCAAAAATGTTCACAGGCCACCAAATGACGTGCGGGCCGCGAGACGGTACGGCGACGCACTGATTACGGGGCCGCACTTGGTACGCGGCCCGCAAGACTGTACGGGGACGCACTAAGCACGAGGGCCGCACTTGGCACGCGGAAGGCACTAGATTTTAGGGCTAGAGAGTTACTCCTAAGGTTTAAGGGCAACTCAGTATAATGTTTGGGAAAGTCTCTAGATTTATAACACAAGCACTGTGACGTTACTTCACTTTGTTAACACAGGGGAACAAAGGAAACATAGGACGCTTCAATTAATTCATCGATAATTACTCAGTAATTATTCAATAAAGTAATTAAAAGGGGTGGGATTAACCACGCACTGTCACGGGGATGTTCACTAGGCACTAATTGCATCTCTAGTAGGGTGAAAACACATTTGTAAACATAACTACGCAGTTAGTTAGTAATTATTAAACATTTGTGTAAACGGGGAACGGACATGTTCACTATACGGAGCACTGACTGGGAATATGTTAGCACTTGAAGCAAGACATTACGGTTTTATAAATGGAAGATGTGTCGTTGGAATTAACATTTTTAGTGCTAAATAATAATATTTTGAATTACGAGATTTTTGTTGATCGTGATTATGTCCAGCATAGCGATTTGTGCCAAATAATCTGTAACAATGATATAGATACGTTTAACGCGAATACAAATTGAAATGGATGATATTTTGAGATTCTTGCATATGCTGCACTATACTGCTCTATATAATATCCAGTTTAATACTGTGCACGTTGGTTGCGTACTTTTTTTTTTATAGATATTGCAGGTTTCGAACATATTTTTGTGCCAGGAGATGGATGCAATGAATGTTTCTTTTGTTCTTGTGAGAACTCTAAGGACTCAAACATTGAGAACCGTAGGGTTCTGCTAAAATTTTACTTGTTTTGCCAAAACGATTGAGAACAGATGCAGTTTACATGAAATAGCAAATTTAATCATTTAAAGGAGAATTTCAAAAATAGAATGGACGAGCTATACTCAAAATTATTATTGCGACAAATAGTACGATGGGGATTTTGTACTAATCCAATCATAAAATCTAAGGTTGGATAAATTATTCCCAAATTTTAGAGGGTTCTTACAGGATAAAGGCTACATAGTCAAGCGATCGTTTCGAGATCGAAGCAAGCAGGTAATTCCTAAAGACAGGCTTAAAAGTTGGCCAGGTGAATGGTACGATGCAGACTTCGCCACTGATACAGACGACGGTGAGTACTTTTATTCTTTTAAGCTATCCGTGATACCGAACTAATGTATTAGAAAAAAAAAAAACGAGTGAATGTTGTGTGTCTCAATGTGTTGTACTGCCAGTGGCATCAGTTCGGTAATAGCTCTGGAACCATGATGGCAGATGGTGAGATATGGTGACGGGCTGATGATGATAATGATACGCGATGATATTTGTACTGCCAGTGGCATCTGGTTGGTAATAGCTCTGGAACCATGGTGGCAGATGTTAAGCTATGGCGACGGGCTGATGATGATGAAAAATCATGTTGTTGTTGTTGATGATAATGAGTAATCAAATTGTTGGTAATGATGATGATGAATGATCTTGTTGATGGCAATAATGATGTTATTGATAACGAAAATGAGAACTGACATAGCGAAAAGATAATACAGCAAATGCACTGCACAGCGACAGTCATCAATTTGTGTACAATTCTGAATTGTTAGTATGTGAAGAAAAGTTTTATCAATTAATAGTAAAAGTTTTCATTATCGTTCTCATTATCGGTGACATTAACGTTAAAGTTATTCATTATACTAATTTTGGCTGGGTTTTTCAGATGAAAATGTGAAATGGTTATCAATGGGAGTACTTTATATCTCGAGAGATAAAATCTTAAGATAAATTAAAAGGGAGTTTAATTGTAAATTAACGCTGATGCAAGATCGATCATGAGCGGGGTAAAGAGGCCTCCTGTGACGTCAGTTATTGAAAATGCTGAGTAGCCCAAAATGCTGAGTGCAAAAGAATCAGGTATTCAGATTAGGACTGTCACCTTGAACGGTTGTAAAGCATCCTGTGTTAATTGTTTAATTGTTTTTATAAGTGAATTTTATGAAAATGGTGATTATTTAAAAATAAAATGTTTAGTAATCTAACATATACAAGTTATGTAAGCTCATAAATTATATATAATAAACTTGTTGATTTAATTCTTTGCTTAGTCAATCTGTTATTGTAACAAAAACTAAACCATTTGTTTGTTTTTTTAAAAGGCACGTTTTCTTATTAAGCTAACATACAAGTCTATTCTCCTTTAATAAAAATATGTGAGATGTGTAGTTGTTTTCGACTGTTAAACATAGTCTTTTGTAACCTGCTTGATTTTAAAATAAATTTATTAAATAGTCTTTCTATTTGACTTATTTAATTGGCGCAGTGCGGTAGGATACCAAAAAGTAATTTGTTTAAAAAACGCGAGAAATTAAAAACGCGTTAAATAACTGAAAACAGTTACAATCAGTTTCAACTATTTATTCGGTATTCCTGTGAACGAGCCGAAGAGCCGCTCTACGCAGAGCCGAAGCCCAAAATAATCATCAACAAGCAATATCTCCGGATCCAAAAGAGCCCGCAGAGCGAGAGCCGATTCGTCAACTCCTACATCGTGCCTGTACACCAAGTGTCTGTAGAAGATTCAAAAGAGCCCGTATACCGAGAGCCGAATCATCAACCCCTACATCGTGTCTGTACACCAAGTGCCTGTAGAAGACTCCAAAGAGCCCGTACACCGAGAGCCGAGTCGTCAACCTCTACATCGTGCCTGTACACCAAGTGCCTGTAGAAGATTCCAAACAGCCCTTATTCTGAGAGCTAGGAATTCACCTTGCAAATGAAAATTGCAACAATAGACATTATTATATTATTACTTCGGCATTAAATAACTTAACCGATCTATTAGATATTATAAACGATCTTGAAAAGGATTTAACAATGGCAAACAGAATCAGAGAACTTAAAGTTAGTATTGAAATTTTACCTGTTTATGATGGAACTAATAAAAAACACCTTAGCACATTTATTAAACTAGTAGACAAATTAATGGGATTTGTTACTGTTTTTAATCCACCACTTTTCGATTTTGAAAATTTTACGCTAAATAATGGAATAATTTCCAGAATTAAAGCATTTGAATTATTAGAAAATACAGATACGTCAACTTGGGCTAAGATAAAAGAAACATTAGAGAGTCAACATTTAATTTATAAAACATACGCTACTATTTTTAATGAAATTATTTATTTAAATAAAAAAGACACGTGTGAATTATTTTCGATCACTAATGAAAAAGCTGAAGAATTCAATGATTTAGTGAGATATGAATTTCCAGTAGATGGCCATATTTCAACAGTTTTTGAGAAAATAATATTCAAAAATTTATAAATAAAGTAAATGACCCTTACGGTAGTAATCTAGCAAACAGACAACCAAAATCATTAGCGGAATTGGGAAATCTGCTACAAAATGATAATCAATTTTTAAAATATAGACAGATTAAAACTACACCAGTAAATAACAAAACAATTATTCAGAAACAAATATCAAACTTTCCACACGCACAATTTCCCAATCAATTCCCAAAATCAAACTTTGCTTTCGGACCAATTCAATCAAATTCAACAGTACCTAGAAAAAACTTTGCACCTAGACAAAATGTAATAAATGGACAACGAATTAGACCGACTCCTATGTCTACACAAACCCGATTAACCATTAATAGTCCTAATAATCAACCCGACAATTATTTCGCTAAACAAAATAGACCATTTGGTACTTATAACCCAAATTATCTAGTTGAGGAAATTAATGCGCAAGACAATGAAGATAATCTGGAAGAATATTATTATGAATTTGATGAAACTATTGAAACATTAAATTTAATTGAAGAAAATACTCAAAATGTCAAAAACACTGAAAACTCTTTTTTAGAAATAACCCAGCTACAAACGAAGGAGAAATAATGAATATAAACTGTAATTAAAATTACCATTTATAGCCATAAAAGACTACGTTATTTTACTTGACACTGGTAGTAAACTTCATTTACAATAAATATGAGATGACGTCACACTTGGTTAATTTAAGTACCAAGGTTATGATATGTTTTAATCAACATCAATCCATAACTCAATTAGTATATTTATTTAATGTTGGTAAATTTTTTCAATGTTGTCAGTTTGTAATTGGATTGTTCAATCGTTATTTGTCAGGTTGACATTTAAGTACTTATTTAGTGAGGTTATATTTTATTATTTTTAAATTTTGCTGTAATAAAATTGCCCAGAGCTCTTAGTAGCCGTGCTCAAAGGATGGTTTTGTCTCTTATTAATTATTTTGAAAGATAATTAATTTGATTTTAGGAGAGCATTTTACTGTCGACACTATTAATATAAAATTACATGAAAGGGGTACCTAAGTAAACTACCATTTCTAACAGAGTGATTAAGACTAAAATTTAAGGGTTTTTTAAAACTCATAAAAGAGTAGTAGATATCAAATTTTAGCTTGATCCTAGCAATAGTTTTCGAGATATTGGTCGAGTTAATTTTTAAAAACTGTAATGGTACCTTAGTAAACTATCATTTCTTACAGATCGATTCAGACCAAAATTGTAGGTTTTTTTAAAACTCATAAAAGAGTAGTAGATAAAAGTCATAAAAGCAAGCTCGGAGCGTTCGAGAAAAGGTCTAAACGCGTTTATCCGAGCGGTTTGGAGTTAAACAGTGTGACTCGGAACACTCCGCGTTTGCTTCCCGAACCCGCTGTGTCAATGTGACACCAGGCGACAAATTAACACGAACATTTCTAAAAATAAATATTTCTGATGATTCTTATACACTGAAATTTATTATTATTATTTTTTTTAATACTACATTACACACTTAATTTAATATAAACCATAAAATTCGCGACAAATCAGTTAGAAAGAACTACTGTGCATCATAATTTACATTAATTCCTTTCCTTCATAGGAAATATAGGTTTTCAATATATTTTTAGAAGTTGTTCGATATAACCTAACTTTTTTTGACAGTTTACGAATTGGCAACAATGTGAGTTTTTCAACTGTGACGTCATTTCAAAGTTACGGTAAATGGACTTTACAATAAATTTAATTAGTAAAAAATTTGTAGTTGAACAAAATTCAAGATTAAAATGTTTTGATCTACAAAATGAAAAATTCACATTTAGGACTGCAAGTGGAAAAAGTTTTGGAAATTATTTTGTTGAAATTTATATTAACACAATACAGATTAAATGTTATGTTTGTGATTTTCACAAAAATTTTAATTTGTTAATGGGAATAGAAGTTTTAAAAGATTTAGGAATGACTTTAGACTTAAAAAATAAATTAGCAATAATAAATAATAAAAAATGTAAATTTAATTATTTTGAAAATAGTACAGAACAATGTCATTTTACACAACAAGAACCGATTAAAATAGAAATTCGTGCAGATCATTTAAACGTTGAAGAAAAACGTGAATTATTTAAAGTTATTAAAGAATATCAAGAATTATTCCCACAAGAATATGATACATTAACCCATTTAGACGCAATACAACACATAATACGTACTACTGACGATACTCCGATCTATACCAAAAATTGTAGGTACCCAGAAATTTACAAAGTAGAAATAAATAAACAAATTCAAAATTTATTACATGATGAAATAATTCGACCATCTCATTCTCCTTGGTCCTCCCCAGTTTGGAGGGTACCAAAGAAAATGGATGCCTCTGGTAAAAATAAATTTAGAATGGTAATAGATTACAGAAAAAAAAAACTATAGATGACAAATTCCCTATACCTAACATAACTGACACACTCGATAAACTAGGACGTAATATTTACTATACAACATTAGATTTAACTTCAGGATTTCTTCAGATAAAAATGCACCCCAATTCTATACCTAAGATAGCTTTTAACACAGACAGTGGACATTTTGAATTTACTAGAATGCCTTTCGGTTTAAAAAATGCCCCTGCGACTTTTCAACGATTAATGAATTATGTGTTACGTGAATATTGAAATAAAATTTGTTTAGTCTATCTTAACGACATTATCATTTTGGGAACAAGTCTTCAAGAACATATAAATAACATTAGGAAAGTATTTAAAACCTGTAAACAGCATAATCTTAAAATTCAGTTAGATAAAAGCGAATTCTTGAAAAAGGAAGTTGCATATTTGGGATACATTATTTCTAGTCGGTGTTAAACCAAATCCTAATAAAATTGACGCGGTAAAAAATTTCCCCATACCTAAAACGCAAAAAGAAATGAAACAATTCCTAGGTTTACTTGGCTATTGCCGAAAGTT
The DNA here is from genome assembly GCA_963971575.1 of Liopterus haemorrhoidalis. NCBI lineage: Eukaryota > Metazoa > Arthropoda > Insecta > Coleoptera > Dytiscidae > Liopterus > Liopterus haemorrhoidalis. The sequence goes on from OZ020616.1 coordinate 22,863,457, forward strand.
TATACCTAATTTTGCAAAACTTACAAAACCTTTAACGAAATGCTTGAAAAAAGGAATGAGTATTGATATAGGAAATAAACAATATAAAGAGAGTTTTGAATTATCAAAGACCTTACTAACGAATTCACCTATATTACAATACCTCGATTTCAATAAACAATTTACAATTACGACAGGTGCTAGCAATTTTGCGACAGGAACTGTGCTTAGCCAAAATCATAACGGAAAAGATCTACCTGCAGCATATGCATCGAGAACATTAAATGAACATGAAGTAAATTATTCAACTACAGAAAAAAAGCTTTTGAGTATTGTTTGGGGCTGTAAAATACTTTAGAACTTATGTCTACGGTACTAAATTCAAAATTGTTACAGACCATCGACCATTAACATGGTTATGAATTTAAAAGATCCTAATTCAAAATTGATGCGTTGGCGTATACAACTTGATGAATATGATTATGAAGTAATTTACAAAAAAGGAATTTTAAATTCAAATGCAGGCGCACTTTCGAGAATTCGATCAAAATTTGAAATAATAAAAACTTCTGATGACATTTTTTATAAAAATAATAATATTATACATTGCATCAGTAAAGATTATAAATTGGGGAAAGGATTTGCAAAACAAATTGATCTAAAATTTAATAGTAAGAATTATTTGGAAAATAGAAAAATTAAAAGTAAAATCCATCAATAATAATAAAAATAAACTATTCCATTTAATAACTAAAATTAAATATTTCGGAAAGCCAACCTTAGGAAAAATAAAAGAATGCTTTAAAGGAATATTTAATACAAAATAAAATTTTTGACAACGTAAATGGAGTAACATTTAAAGAAATACCTATAAATATTGGTAGAAATCAAATATTAATCAAAACGGATAGCGAATTTAAAGTTGAATTAATTAAATTATTTGGAAATAAACAGAGATTAATTGCTGAAATAAACAAAGATAATTTAAACCAGGAAATTTGTAACTTAATAAAAAATTATTTAGTACCTATTGTAAACTACTATTGTCTAATTGACAGAGAACTAATAAATTAAATTAATATTATTTTACAACAAACTTTTGTGAAAAATTCATTCAAACTCATTCAATGCATCGAAGCATTAGAAGATAAATTAACACAAAATGACCAAATCGAATGTATACAAAATTATTACGAACTAACCACAGAGGTATATTAGAAACTTACCAAAAATTGAAAAGAAAGTACTATTGGCCAAATATGTTTAATGACATTCAAAAATATATAAATAGTTGTGAACTTTGTCAAATTACTAAATATGTACGAAACCCTTATCATATTCCAGATAAATACACACCAAATCCTAATGTTCCTTTCGATATTTTGTATTTAGATATTTTAATTCTTAATAAAGAAAAATATCTAACAATAATAGATAGTTTTACTAAATTCGCGACTTGTAAATATTTAAATACAACGATATCAGTGGAGGTAGCCGAAAATTTATTAGAATATTTTGCACAATACCAAGTTCCTAACAAAATTTTAACGGACAGTGGCGTAGAATTTAAAAATGAAGTAATTAATAATTTATTGAAAGGATACAAAATTGAGTTTGATGTAATTTCAGTAAGTAACCCACAAAGTAATGGTCTTATTGAGCAAAGAGAAGAATTTAAAAATTTAAATTTAAAAGCTAAAATTAATATTGCCTTAATAGCATATAATAATTCATTAAATAATACTAAATTTTCACCCATTGAGACACTTTTTGGTAATGTTTGTGAAAATAAAATACTAAATTATAAAAATTCAAAACAAGATTACCTAAATATTTGGCAAGACAAATTAAAAGCAATTAGAGAAAAGGTTCAACAAAGATCAGAAGTTAATAAAAAGAAAAGATTTTTAAAACAAAAATTCAAAAAAGATGAAAATGTAATTATTGAAACGAAAAATGTATTAATTAAAGAAAATCCAAGATTACTTTCAAAATTCAAAAAACCATTATATAAAAAACAAGAAATAGACAATTTTGATAAGACTAAAGATTTACTTAAACTAAAAGACGGACGTAAATTTAAAATCACCAAATAAAACGTAAACGGTTACATGTTCTAGATGTTCGTGTCAAGATACAGAATTAATTTAAAAATATATATATATATATATAAAATTGTTTAAAAAATTGCCGTTGTACTTTAAATCAGAAAATAAATTATAATCAGATTGAATACTTACTAGATAAACTTTTCGTAAAACAATGAGTTTCAACCAAACATTTGACATGAGAATTATTTACTATATAAATAAAATATAATTTTATTGTACCAGAAATTTCATAATATTGTTAATTATCTAATTATAAGTATATTAACTGTTATTGTGTTTTGTGTAATTTTAAGATAATAATTTTTAACATAATTTTTAAACAATTTAAAGTTTAGAAATACCAATTTGTAAAAAAAAAGAATAAAATCAACTTTAACGGTGGAAGAGTTATGTAAGCTTATAAATTATATAATAATAAACTTGTTGATTTAATTCTTTGCTTAGTCAATCTGTTATTGTAACAAAAACTAAACCATTTGTTTGTTTTCTTAAAAGTCACGTTTTCTTATTAAGCTAACATACAAGTCTATTCTCCTTTAATGAAAATATGTGAGATTTTAAGTTGCTTTCGACTGTTAAACATAGTCTTTTGTAACCTGCTTGATTTTAAAATAAATTTATTAATAGTCTTTCAATTTGACTTATTTAATTTACAATTTACATAAATGACCTATTAAATCTAAAATTAAATTGTATTTTTTTTTATTATGCTGATGATACAGCGTTGTATTATGAATAAGGTATTAAATAAACAAGACCAATAATATACTTACGTTATTCACACAACACAAATTTATTGTAAAGTGATAATTAAAAGCGTGAAAAAATTTATTTGGTTAAAAAGGGTTTAAAAAACAATAACACAAAAAATATAATTGACAGAGGAGTCCGTGTATTCTCGGTGAAACATATTTAATATAAGATTAATAAATAAAACACTCGGTAAGTTTCAACAAAAAATTTATTGACAGAGAGATCCTAATATATAGGTGATGTAAAATTTATAAATTTGACAGATATTATTTTATTTATTGTAAACTTGGCTCTGCGATAAACCAATCAGAAGCACGGTCATACAGCCCCGATCTCCTTACACGCTGCATTGTTAATTGGAATGAACTGTAGTTCCAATAGGGATAATTTTTCAAGGTCGAACTTTTGTCTCGTTTCCCGAGTGAACATAATCTAACCAAATCTATTGTTAATAATGTTATTTTGTAGTACAACCCGGTGATCCGAAGTTTAAATGTGAACCTGGGCTTCCTGTTCGTGAACCTCTTGTTAGCATAAAGTGTTATGCGTGCAGATGCGCAGATAATGGAAAAGATGTGGTATGTTCCTATGACAAAAATGAAATGGAATGCGAACACCTTGACACGTAAGTAGATTAATAATTTTAGAAAATTTGCTGCATGGAAATAAGGTGGCTTATAAAAATGTAAAAGGGGTCTTCGACCAGAAGCATAACTAAAGATTGCCCTTTGTAACTATTTGTGGATTAAGATTTATTAAATAATTGTAATATGATATTTCAATTACGATAACCTTTTTTTTTTTTTATTCAGGGAAAATCAGACACCAATCTGATAGTGTCGGAATCTCCTTCATTTGGCCTACCGACTAAAAACCCTGCTTGCCTCTTTTCTCCCACCAAGGAACTATCTGAAGTGATTTTCGTCTTGGAGGGAACAGGCTAGTTCTACCTATCCTCACATTCCCTTATTCTTTCTTTCTCGCTCGTCTGTCTCCTTCCTCTTCATGATGGCTGACAGCATCTATCGCACCGTTTCCTAGTTTTCCCTGGAGTGCCGCATAATCTGGACCATGTTGTCCGGTGTCAGGGTTTCTCCTGTTGTCGTGTATGCTCGCAGTCTTTCTGCTGTCCATCTCCCGCATATAAATAATGTATGTTCGGCTGTGTCGACTGCGCCGTAGTAGGTACAGTTGTCGTCCTGGTCCTTCCCAATCCTCAGGGTGAAGGACTTAAAAGACCCATGGGCTGTCAGGGCTTGCGTGACATAGTAATCTATGTTCCTGAACTTGCAAGCCAGCCACTCTGGTATGTTGGGGATGAGCCTTTTTGTCCACTGCCTTTTGTCCTGATTCCTGGACCACTCCTCTTACCATTTCTCCACCGAATGTGTTCTGGCAGCGTTTCTCACCTCAGCTCCCCCTCCTGCCTCGTATATCTGTCTTCTTTCCTCTGCAAGGAGTCGTAGAGGGAGGGTTCCTGTCACTAGTATCGCTCGGAGGTTCGGCGAAATCTCTAACCTCTGGAGTTTCTCCAGAATCAGCGCCCAGCTGGCGGTGTTGAATGCGTTCTTCACATCCAGCGTGATGAGCACGTGCCAATTCGCTCTGCGATTCTGGGGTGCTTCGTGAACTTTCGTAAGAGCCTGGATCGTTGACCGATTCTTTCGGAACCCAAACTGGTGTTTACTAAGAAGTTCCCTGTCTTCTATCTCCCTTTCTAGTCTTTGCTGTATAAGAGCCTCATATACCTTTGATAGGGTGTTGAGGAGGCATATGGGCCGGTACGACCCAGGCTCGTCTGAGTTCCTTCCTGTTTTCTTGATTAAGACGGCGGATGCGCTCTTCCATTCCTCCGGGAATTCCATTTTCTGTAGAAGCTCATTATAGATGCCTAGCATCCACTCCCCGTGGATGTCGAAGGCTATCTTGGCGTAGCTCTGCATCCTTTGTTTCCTGATTCTTTCCACTTCCTTCCTGAAGTGGGGGCATCGTGGAGCGTAACTCTGTGTCGGCTAGGATCACGAAGTTTTTCTTCCGTCTTTGCGAATAGAATTTCGCAGATCTTTCTTATTTTTTTCCTGTTTGCGTGCCTGGGGGTTATCACCTGTATCTCGCAGGCAGGATGTTTTTTGACCGCCCCTCTTAACTCTTTGAGGTGCTCTAAGACTTGCTGCAGGTACTCCTTGCTCTCTGCTGTTTCGGCTGGTACGATTGGGAGGACGTATACGGCGGTAGCGATCTCCTTAGTTTCCTTCCTAGTGGTGACTTTCGCTGTCTCCATCAGAAAGTCCATCTGTCCGTCTCCCTTTTGCAGCATGTCTGCGAGCCCTGTGTATCTGGCCACCAGCTTCTGCGTCATGCTGTCTCTGTTGGCCTCCTCGGGTGTTATCAGGACTGCATAGCTGCCCTTCACTTCCATCTGTTTAGGGTCCGCCTTCAATACCCTCGTCTTTGTGAAGCACTCTTCTGGCCATGCCTCTCCCAGGACGCTTATGAAGTCATTGTATTCGCTGGAGTCGCGCTCAATGACTTCTTCGATACACCTTCTGATAGCTTCTGCCCCTTCACTGAAGATTTGGGTGCCAGAGGTTCTGGTTGCTTTTGTCACTAGCCTTGTTTTTGATCTGCCGATGATCTTGTCGCTGTCCTCGTACTTGTTTTTTAGTTCCTCAGTTAGCCCGCGTAGGGTCCTAGCTGAGGCCATTATTTCCACCTTCGTGTTACTATTTTTTTCACTAGGCACTACTGTCATTAGTTCGAATGGACTAGTCTTGATACTTCGTTGGAACGTTAAATTGATGTATCTCTGAACAGCTGGCACGTGCTTAAACCATAGTGGATAGTTTGGTTAAGACAGGTTTGATGATTCGGTACACTCGTTCAACCTGACCGTTCCCTCTGAGTACTCTAGTGATTATAAGTGATCATTCGACTCCTTCCTCCCCACAGTATGTGTCGAAGTATCCACTGGCAAAGGCTGTGCCTCGATCTATTATAAATCTGTGCGGATTTCCGAAGTTCTTCTGATGGATTCTAATTTCTCCAAAGTTTCTTGAGTGCTGGTGCTCTTAGTAGAAAAAATCCAGATAAATTTGGTGAAACCATCAACTAGGACTAATGGGTATCTATAGTTCTTGCCGCTATGTGTTAACGGTCCGAGGTGGTCGATGTGAATCGTATGCAACTGTTCTTGTTTATCGGGTTAAGGAATCCTTCGTTTCTACCCAATTGGGCCGAAGCCAATATGCAAGGTACGCAATGCGCTATGACCCTTTAGATCTTCTCATATAAATCAAGCGTCCAATACTCACGCAAGAACAATTCCCTGGTCTTCTTAGTGCTAAAATGACCTACGTCATGGACCTTCCGTATTATATCTGGTAATAGTATCTTCGGGATGTAACGGAGTTCTCTTTTTCACGTCTTTAATTGGAAAATTTTACATATTTCACAACCTCACGTCTCTTATTGCTAGTCTTTTTTCATCTTATTTTGTATTTCTCATCTTAGTTTCACGTTTCTGTTAAACGCTTTTTTACTACGCGTCTTATATCTGGATCTTAGGTCTTTTCTACGTCTTTTCTAACCTTCACGAAAGCCTGATTGGTTATCATACAATAAACAATTGGTTCTAAAATATAAACTAAGTTGTTTATGAACAACGATATATAATATTTTATCACATATTGGCAATATGATAATAGGTCTAAATTCCGATATTTTTTGGGTACCTTTATCCTTGGGAATAAGTATAATTGATGAAATTATAAATAGTTCAGATATTTTACCCGTTTCGAATGAGCTATTTATCAAATTTAGTAACGGGTATCATATAACACAAAATAATTTCTTAATATTAAAAGCATTTAAATTGTCAAAATTAGTATTTTTATTTTTTAAGTCTGAATTTATGATTTTAATATCGTTTAAGGTAACAATCAGAAAAAAATCCAAGGTTAATTTTATCGAAGGCAAAGTTGAGCATGACCAGATTTCGAATAGGTCAGTTATATTACTAACAATATCTGTAATACTTTGAATAAAATATGTATTAAATTTCCCTGCCTCTTTGAGAGGTGATGTTCAGTTTTCAAAATCAATACGTTTTTTTACATCATTACTAGATTTACTACATAACGTTAAGAGATTAATGCTGTTATGCTATTTGATAGATGACCCATACATGAGAGAGCTTTATATTTTCTGGGTTTTACGTTTTCAGTGCTAGTTCTAGGCTCCACTGAAAACGTAGAACGCAAAAAATATAGGGCTCTCTCATATATAGGGGATCAGCTATTATTTTGAACGAGGATTCCTCACGTTAAAGCTAGTACCACGACAGACACCAGGCGTCAACAGCCCCTTGACAGAACGAGAGAATCCTACGGACACACACGACACTACTCGATGACACGGAAAAAACAGACATAGACAAGAGAGACATGGCTACCATGATAAAATGGCTATAACTTTATATTTAGGTCAGATATTTTGTAATGAATTGAGAGTTAAATAAACTGTAAACGAAAAAACGGACATACGATGACTGGGTATGTAGACCTGGGAAATGACGTGGTCACATTACGCAAGTTTGTCACAGACGACATCAAGCTGAGATACGATACCAGTCGACAGCAGTTGAACGGATTGGGAAATGTGACATGTGTGACTTTTGGTAAGAGCTTAGTTACGCTTAAAATAGACAACGTTATTATTTATACTGAGATGTTAGTTGTACCTGATTACGCGCAAACTGAAGATGTTCTAATAACACAATCAGCACTAGATTGACCTGGCATTCGAATTGTTAAAGAGGTTGGTAAACTTAATATTACTGAAATCGTTTCAGGCGAACCAGAACCCAAGCGGATTGTGAGGGTGAATTGTGAGAATATCGATGAGATTGAAGATCTATGTCCTGAATACGAGGAGAAAATTAAAGACGCTATCAACGATGAGTTGGAAAAGAATGAGAACAGTAGAGTTGCTAAGCCATTGAAGAGATATAGAAGATGCTGCGTAACACATATCTTGTAGAGTTGGACATTGAGCTTACGGCTACGGAACTAGTTAAGTATAGCCCGTATAGAATATCGTATGCGAAAAGGGAGAAGGTGAAAGCAATGATCAATGAGCTCTTAGTTCTGTACTATTGGTAGCTCAGAAAACAGGCGATAAACGAATATACGTAGATAACCGAAAATTAAATGTGATAACCAGACGAGAACAAGTACCAACCCCGATAATTAGCGGACTATTAGATGAGTTACATGGAAGTAATAATTACACCACATTAGATATAGCCAGCGGATTCTACCCGATATAGCTTAAGGTAAAATCCAAACGGTACACCGCTTTTGTCATTATGGACGGACAATACGAATTCAACAAGGTCCCATTTGGCCTTACAAATGCTCTCAGCAAGTTCAACCAGCTAATACACAAGCTAACGTTCTGAATGGACGACATATTGATTGCTAGCAGAATAGTCGACGAGGGTATCACATGCTAGAAACCGTCTTACGAGCACTGCAAGAGACTGGAATGACGTTAAAGCTCGTTAAATATTTCTGCAATCCGAAATAGATTTTGTTGGTTTCCAGGTAGATGCAGAAGGTATTACGCCTAGCGAGAAGAACGTGCGAGCAGTACAACTCTTCAAAAGTCTTGAAGATGTGAAGGAAGTCAGACAGTTTATAGGGTTGACAAGCTTCTTCTGGAGATTCGTCGGAGGTTCTGCAATTAAAGCGTTAACTGCACTGACTAAGGCAGACTCCGTTTTTGAATAGGTTGCAGCACAAGACAAAGCTTCCCACACTATGGAAGATAAGTTAAGAAAAAGACCTATTTTAACTCTCTATAATCCCAAGGACGCCAGTAAAGACGGTTTGGGAGCCGTTTAATTGCAGATTGTAGACGACGACTACCCGAGACCGGTGTGCTATTATAGTCGACGACTACCCGAGACCGGTGTGCTATTATAGTCGACGGACGACAGACAGTGAAAGAAAAAAATTCACAGCTAAGAACTGGAAGCACTAGCAGTAGTCGAGGCTGTGGAACGATTCAAGATTTACATCTTCGGCAAGAGATGCAAGGTTATGACTGATTGAGTCGCTTAAGACAACAATGAACAAACGGGACCTCAACCCCGGAATAGCAAGATGGTGGTACAACTTTAGCACAGACCGAATTGACAAACCCATCATGTGGACGCACTAAGCCGCAATCCTGCCGAAGCTGAGACAAAAATGGAAGTAGCAGATTTGCAAATAATGAAAGTACAGTCAACGACCATGATTGGCTCACAAAGATGCAGGTGCAAGATCTCAAGCTAAGAGAAGTAGTGCAAAAATTGGTAGACAGGCCATAGGCAAATAAGACGAAACGGGTAGATATAGACAATCAGATAGATAAGGGGAGACTGTACCGGAAAACCAAGGAAGGTAAAAAATGGGTGATACCAAAAACTGAAATATGGTGAACGATAAGTAGTTGGGATGAAGACATCCTGTAGAGGAAAGAACATGGCAAAACTTGCAGATAAACTTTTGGTTCCCCCGGATGAGGAAGAAGGTTCAGAATTATATTTCGTTGTGCATGCTTTGTGCGTATCACAAAGCATCCATTGTACCAAGCAGTATTTATTTGTTGTACCCGTGAAATCCGCACTCTGAATAACATTTTTTCAGAATGCTTTTGTTTTTTACTGACAATTACTGGAATCGAGAAACACATGTCGGCAGAAAAACGTATGTCTTGAAATTGCTAGTGTAGACCTGATGGTTGGAAAAACGTAATGGTTCAGTCGATAACAGTCGGAAACCGAAATGGGGTTGTAATAGTTAGGCTAGTGCCTACGCACCATATTTTACGTTTCACTTGATGATAATGGAATGCCATTTGACACTCGTGTTCCTTATAAAAATTAAATCATTTTGACCCGGAGCACCTATTTGTGAATCGAGGCAAATTTAAAATGGCGGCGAAAGTAGTGCGCCATAGAATAGAGCGAAATAGCTAAATACATATTTGTACAATGGACCTTTATCTACAATTTGCCGCGTCATATATAAATTTTCGTCACTTAGTTTACAAGATACCGTCCATAATTCATTCTCAGACGCAAAAAAGTGATGTCCGAAATGGCTAACGAATTTCGTATAATAGTGCTCGTTTTCCATTAATTTAATGTCGTAGATTACGAATCTGTTATCAAAATCGCGAACATTTTAAATTTTGATAGATTTTTTTCCCAAATTTGAGACTTGATACTCTTTCACTGCAAATCTACGTATATTAACATTTTATTTCAATTCTTACTAAATCTGTAGGGCATATCCTTGGCTACAAGAATAAGTGCGGAATTTTTCTCTGCGGGGCGCCAAAATTAAGGTAGCGGCCGAAATGTGTAAGGTCTCAACTTCGTATAATTTTGACACTCTTTATATTGTTTTCGACCAAATCGGACTTTTAAATTACAAAAATGAAATAAAAAATGGCATATGACTTGTTATTATTTGGGTTTTGCCCGAAATGAAATAAGAAAATTGACAAATCCGGCCGAAACGGCTGTAAATTATGACATTTAAATGCATAAATTTTCTTAGGTTTGTTCGCAGCACCTGGTGTCAAATGAAGCCGCTTTCGAAATAACGGTCGAAAATCGAATTTTGCTATTTACATCAATTTTGTTGAGTCGTATATCGATTTCGGGTATATTGAAGTCGTAGATTTCGAAAATGGAGTTAATTTAAAGATTTGCTACATATAAGATTGTATTTTGCCCGAAAAAAATAATTACATGTATTCTTTGCATAACAGTGAGATTCATTACACGACAGTTAAGTGTCTTCCCATCCAAAAGAGTAGTATATAGTAGTTCTGACAAAATAATATAGATTACTACACACTTAATACGATTCTAATGGCGGCCGAAAACTATTCTTTCGAAAATGGTTATTATATTCTCTGATATTTTTATTAGTTATCAGGAGAACATTGTAATGTGTTGATAAATCCTCTATATGTGCCAATAATACTGACTTCCTCTACTGCCTAATTGTATACAAAATGAAGAGATTCGATGACTTTTCATTCAACACTAGTCTGAATCGAAGTCGAAACCAGGTGTGAAAATTATTTTGCATAATAAATTGAAGAAAAATTTTAAATATACTTTAATTTAAGAAATAATAAGTAATTAATAATAACTAGGGAACGGACGTAATTAGCCCCTGAACTTGAATTAATGCGTTTTCATAAGCGTAGTTTTTAAAAATATAATTTTGAGATATTTTACCCTTTTAAAAATTAAAAATAAATCTAAATTAAAATTAATAACGGCAATTATCAATACAAATGATGGCAGAATGGACATATTCTATCTCACGAGAATTTTATCTTTACATAGGCCCACCCAATTAGTGAGGCTTTCGACTTTGATTTGTAAATAAATATAAATTATTTTGTAGGGTAGCACTGGAAGTCAATATTATTTTTTTATTTATTCTATTTTTATTTATTAACTAGCAGTATACCCGCTGCTTCGCTACCGAAAAAAATAGTCGTAGCCAGCTTAGATCGGGCCCATCTCGAAATCGGTTCAAGATTGGTTGCTACGAATCGTTTTACATTCAAATATATACATCTTGTAGTGCAGACATTTAGTAACAAACATAAGTGTAGTTGTGCTAACCCAGGAAAATACCACATAAAATGCCCATGTGAGAATCACTCATTGCCAAAAGCACCGCCGGTCACGTGAAGCATTTTATCTTGCACCTTACGAAATTATTTATTATAATTTTTATGATATTTATTATAATTACTCCGTGATTTTTCCTGATTTATAAATCGTACCTATATAGATCAGAGCACTTTTTTTCGTTAGTAAATATTCTTGCCACTGAAGTAAGTTTTCTTCGTATTGCTTTAGGGGGTTACAATAATTTTTAATAGCGAATTTAACATTATAATTGTCGTCAAAAATGAAAATAAAGAAAATTGTGATATATACCCTCGGGAACATTTTTGTAGCAATATTAAACCCAAAATTCGTTAATATATATTTTGAATATGTGTATCTTTTATAGTTTTTAGGGTTTTGTAGGTATGACCAAAAAACCCTTATACCGTCATTTTGTCGTCTGTCTGTCTGTCTGTCTGTCTGTCTGTCTGTCTGTCTGTCTGTCTGTCTGTCTGTCTGTCTGTCTGTCTGTCTGTCTGTCTGTCTGTTCGGTAAAAATTGTAGCCAAACGGCTAAACCTAGAGAGTTGAAATTTGGCATGCTTATACAACTCTTTGACCCGCACATAGGAAAAATACTAAAACATGTAAAAAACATACCCCCCTAAAAATATAAACAAATATGTGCTCATCGAAAACAAAAATATTTTTTTAAAATTCTGAGTAGGGTATCAAATGAAAGCCCTTAGTACGTGGATTAACGATCAAATTCTTATTTTTGCAAAATAAATTATTTTGATGCGATTTTTGCCAAAAATGTGCAAAAAAAATTTTGTCCCACACCCTGTAGCCCAGATGGTTTAAACTAAAAATCTAAAAAAATTCTAAGTAATGTATATTGGTGTGAACCGAAATAGTACAACAGGAATTTTTGATCAGATTATGTTTTTGGAAAATAACGCATTTTTTGTGGTTTTTGGTTCACAAAGTACGAAAGTTATACCAATGTAAGACACTCACATGCATGGCGTGCGATGGCTACATGCGTTAGAGTACTCTTAAACTGGCTGGAAAACGAAGGGTTTCGAGTTCGAGTACGGAGTGAATTTTATTTTTTCCGTTTTTTTTTTTGCATTTTTATTATGTTGAAATTATTTTGTCAAAATTCTAGTTATATTTTGACAAATGTTGTATTTAATTTTTATGAGCGTAAATTTAATAACCAGTCTTATTATATGATTAACAGACGATAAATTATTTTAAAAATATCGTTCATTTTGCCGTGATTACTACAAAGCAAAATTTGTCCTACACACTCAGCATACCGCCTTCACTTATTATATACCTGCGAAACCCTGAAATGTGTGAATATTCACACTTCACATCAATTTTTTATAATATGGAAGATTTTTTCGACGTAAATTCTTTCCAGACAAATTTGCAATACGCTGTTGCAAATAGTACTAAAATCGGTTTAGCCGTTTTTAAGTTTTAATACATAAACCGATTCTAAACAGACGCCTTTGTTCAGAGCTCTTAAATCAATAGCTTATGCACTGTAGCTTTTGGACTGTTCACTGTCACCAGAAAGTTTGTCATATGATAAGACGTGAAACCGTTCAGACCTCCAAATTTAATACGCTGTTTGTGGTGGATTGTGCATAATTTTCTAAACTTATAGCTAGTGAGATGTTTTAATGAGACAGACATAAAACACATTGGCTATCGCATTCTATCAATGACACAGTAGATATCGAATGCCTTTACATAACCTAACATAATGTCATCATTAACAAATCTTGCTCAAAATTACAAAGACGGGCAGTAAATATGATCAATTTAGGTAATTAGGTAGTTAAAATATAAAACAACAGAATTATAAGAACGATAATACATATAAAATATTTTACGAAGCTAAATATTTGGTTTAAAAATTCACAGATGGAGGGCTATTCGTAACGTACTAATTTATAACAGATGTGAACGGTACATGGAACGTTAAAAGAATGCATTAAAGCATAACTCCGACCGATACAACGCACAGTCTATAACTCGTTAATTTAAAGAGGTCTGAATGCGGCTTAAGAAATGAAACAGGCCACTTGAAGGGTTGTATAAATAACCTTGAATCTAGATATGCCGTTTATGGGTTGATAATAGCAAAATACTGAACTTCGTTTTTGTACATGTGTATTGGTAACCTTTGTAACCAAAAACCAAGTCGATCTCATTATAGGTCTGAGATATTGGGGAACCCGAGAAAGAAACATTTCACCACATTAGGGGTCGAATTTCAAAAAAATCTGTCTTAATAGGTGCTCGCATCATGGAAGGAACATTCCGTCCTCCGCGAATTTCATGTTTATATGTCCAGGGGACGTTCTATTGAATAAAAAATACCAATTCACCGTTTTAGGGTTGAAAATTTAAAAGAAAACTGTCAAAAAGTTTCCAAAGATTTTAAAAAGACACCTATACGCCAAAACACAATGTTTATAACTCAACATACATAGGAAATACGAATGGTTCTATAATTCACTCCGAATGCATAATAAATTTATCCCTTTAAGGGTTGATTAGAACAAAATCGTGAATTTAGTTCTTAACATTTGTATGTGTAACCTTTGTAAGCAAAAACTAAGTCAATATCTCATTGGTCCTAAGAGATATTGAGGAATCCCTGAAATCACTTTACAGCCCTTAGTGATCGCTTACGACATGGAGGAAATATACTTCTCGAATTTCATGTTTCTAGGTCTAGTGATTTGGGCTGGACGTTGATGAGTCAGTCAGGTCATGTATTTATATACATATATATGAAAAATATATATGAAAACCTATATACAGAAGAAGATTAAACAGAAAAGATTTGCTTATTTATTTATTTATATTATTGATATTGTAACAACTTCTGTTATACACATGTTTAATGTTAAGTCAATATTAAGAGATATTTCAAGTTTATAAGTAGCGCTCCTTCTGTCCCCCTAAATATTCAGAAGCTACACTAAACAGAAAATAATCGTTCTTCAATCAAAGTCTTTATAAATTATTTTTATAAATTGTTGATGTAAAGTAAATAATAAGCGAGATATTTCCAGTATTTTAATTTTAGCACCTCCCCCATCTCCCTTCCCATGCTTCTCAACCAATTGAAAAATTTATAGGATAACATATATTTGTTGTTTTATTTTAAACAGCTCTTCTCATGTGCGTTTTTGCTGTTAAGTCAATAGTAAATGTGATTTTTGAAAAGTTTAGTTTTAAGTTGTCCCTTCGTAACTCCCGTAAATCAATCCAATAAAAAAATATTTGTGTTCTTATTATAAGCAATTTTTCTGTCTTAAGTCTACGTGTTAAGTGATACAATTTTTTTTTTTCTTCCGATTTTCGGTTTGCCTCCTTATATTGACTGCATTTCCTACCTATATACCAAATTTCAACTCGGTACATACAGATTTTCTGTTTTATATATATAAAAGATTTTACTGTTATATTTAAACATTTAAATAAAAGAATAGAAAAAAAAACTTAAATAAAAATAACAAAGTTCATAAAAATGCCCAAAAATAAAAAACCAGAAAACATGTGCTCTAATCATAAATTTTACTAAATACTTAATTGAATACGAAAAAAGAAGTCAAAAAGGCCCTAAAAGCAAGGAAGAAGGAGAGAATCACAGAAGAAGAGTACAAAAGGAAGCTAAGTGAATACAAAAACCTTCAAAACAAGAAAAAAATAAAACTAGCAGAAAAGGAACAGAAAGAGATAGAAGAAATAAAAAACGAGGCAGATATATTGAAATATCTGAGTAAAGGAAAAAAACGACAAACAAAGACGGAAAGTCGAATAGATATCGAAAGATGGAAGAAACATTTCGTAAATCTCTACGAAGCAACGGAAACAAGTAGGGTGATAATGCAAATTGAAGAAGACAATGTGAAAAGGGACGAGCAAAGGATAACAGAAGAAGAGGTGGAATACCAGATAAGGAAACTAAAGAACAAGAAAAGCCCAGGAGAAGACCGAATAAGAAACGAAGCATGGAAGAACGGAAATGACAAAATAAAAAAAAGGTTGACAGATATTTACAATGAAATTTGGCAAGGAAAAGAAATACCGCAATGTTGGAGGCAAGGGTTAATAGTTCCGCTGCACAAAAGAGGAGATAGAGAAGACCCACAAAATTACAGAGGAATTACTTTACTAGATAGCAGCTATAAGATCTATGCCGCAATCCTAGCAGAACGTCTCCAAAAAGACCTAGACGAAAAAGAGATTCTACCAGACAACCAGGCCGGATTTAGAAAAGGAAGAAGTACCCTAGACAATATTTACATCTTGAAATGTATTATAGACCAAGAGATAAGTAAAGAAAAAGGGAAGCTATACGCGTTTTTTGCAGATCTGAAAGCCGCGTTCGACTTAGTAGACAGGGAACAGTTATGGGACTTGATGAAGAAGAAGGGAATAGAACAGCAAATAATAAACAAAATAAGAGAGATCTATAGGGAAACAAGCAACAAAATAAAGATGGAAAGTGAAATGAGCACTGTATTTTGGACAGAAAAGGGATTAAGGCAAGGATGCCCATTAACTCCTATACTGTTCTCGATCTACATGTCAGACCTGGAAGATGTGTTAAAAAAGTGGCAGGCGGGAGGTATAAAAGTAGGAAGCACGAAGGTGTGGTCTTTAGCGTACGCTGACGACATGGTGCTAATAGCCAGAAGTGCAGCTGAACTGAAAGACGTGCTCAAAAGGTTTAAAAGGTACTTGGAGAGTAAGAACATGAGACTGAGTTCGGAAAAATCAAAGGTAATAGAGTTCAGAAAAGGAGGAGGTAGGGAAAAGAAAGAAGAATGGAAATGGGGAGAAAACGAATTGGAGCAAGTAAAGGAAATCAAATATCTGGGTTATATTTTTCAAAAAAACAATGGAGATTCAAAACATATTAAAGACAGACAGAAAAAAGCAAGGAACGCTATGGGTCAAGTTTGGAGTGTAGGAGAAAAGAAATTTAGGACGGATTTCCAGAAGAGGATGTTCCTATATGACAAATTAGTAAAGGGAATTCTCCTTTACGGATCAGAGATATGGGGGTGGAGAGAACATGAAGAAATAGAAAGAACACAGGAAATATACATTAAGTGGACGCTACAACTAGACAGACAGACCCCTAGCTACATAGTGATGGCCGAAACAAAGAGGGACAAAATAAGAATAAACACCGGAGTCAGAGCCGCAAAATATGAACAGAGAATAAGATTAAGTAATAATAAAATCCTAGAAGATTGCCGAAAAGAAAGGGAAAGAAATAGCCAAACAAATTGGGGCACTGAGAGAAGGAAATACTACGAGAGGAACGGATATGGATTAGAAGAAATAAAGAGGATGCAAGAAGAAGGAGAGGATTTCCTGCAGATGCTGGCGGAAAGAGACAGAGAAATTCAAGACCAAGAGCGACAAAACAGAATCGACACAACAAGGTACAATAAATACTACTATAGGATACAAGGAACAACCTTACCAGAGTACCTGATCAAAACTAGCAAACATCAGAATCTCATAGCGAGGTTCAGATGCGGGAATGAGGCAGCAGAGAACCAATTCTGGAAGAGAGAGGAAGAAAGGAAATGTAGGACATGCGGGGAACAGCCGGAAACTCTCTACCACTTGCGACGCTGCCCGGGAATAGGGGAAGATCCAGGGCGACTGGAAAAGGTACTTGGGGAATCCGGAAGTGGTATAAAATGGATGAGGAAGGTGAAGAATAGAAGAGAAACTTACGCCCAGCAGCCAAAAGATGTTTTTTCAAAGAAAAAAAAAAAAAAAAAAACTTATGCAATATATCAATGTGACATTTTCTGATTTTTTTTGGATTTTTTGTTTAAATATGTCTATATATATATATGTATATATATGTATATATATATATATATATATGTATATATATATATATATTTATATATCTTTTTATTTTGTTTTTTTTTTTCTTTTAAATGAATTTTTGTGAGTGTTGATTATTATACAATTAATGGGTTTGGAAAAAATGTATGTATGAAATGTACTTAATTCGAAGCCGAAAGGCATGAATAAAGATTATTACTACTTAATTGAATACAGAAATCTTTTCACCTATAGTAAAGTGAATCGCTCCGAACGACATTTACCGATGTTTCCTGAACTTGCTATAGTTGTCCAAACGAAATTCCGGCGATCTCGCTGAACGCATCTTAGATACTTCGATGGTCCAATATAATTAAAAACAAAATTATTAATTTCTCGTTTCTGATGAGACTTTTTTGAAATTTTCGATTTTTATAGTTATGATGAAAGCATTCCCTACCTGTATGCAAAATTTCAACTCGGTAGCATATCTGGAAGTGGGTTAGAATTTCCGGACATAGCCACAAATATTCTCTTTTATATATAAAGATTTTTTAAATAAATTTTTAATTTATATTTTTTATTTATTTATTACAAATTAAATTTATAAATTTTAACTTATTCAGAATAAATTATTTTAAAAGTATTTTGATTTTTAATTTAATTTTAATTTATATTATATTTTTATTCTTTCTTCGACAACATGAATACATATGCAGTTTTTAAGCTAGAGGATCTACAAAAGCACTTATACGACAAAGGTATTCTGGTACAGAATCTAAGAAAAACTTTCCTATCATCTCTGCTACAACGCTTAGACCTTGGCAATATTAAAATACGAGACGATGATCACAATACCGATGAAATAGATAAGCTACACGAAAATATTGAAATTTTACAAGAAGAAATGCGAAATAAAGACAGCAATTGCATGTTTAAAACGAAGCTCTGATAGTTTCCAAGTACTAGCCATGGACGCCGAAGAATGTCTCTTAAAGAAGATTGATGAACAAACACAGTTAATCAGCTCATTACAATCCGATTTGACCACTAGATCGCAGGCAGAGTCCTGCATTAATTGTGAATTTTTAGAGCAAAAAATCATTAATATAGAAAACTCCCTGCAAATTAAAAACATTCAATTGTCTGATTCTGACTCTAAATTAAAAACTTTGAGTAATAAAATAGCTGAATTAGAAATTGTACTTAACGTGTATAAAGAAAAGAGTCCACCAGTGATAAATCCTAAACATTTTTCTGTAAGACAACAAATAAAACTAAAACTAAATATTTGTTGCTGGCAGACAGTCAAGGGAGAGGATGTGGAGAAATCCTACGAAACATTTTTGAGCAAAACTATGGTGAAGCAGTATGCATAATGAAACCAAATACAACGCTAGAACAAACTGTAGAAGATGCTCAAAATCTAAATAGATCACAACAAATGATTATGTCATCATCTTAGCAGGAACAAATAATGGAATTAATGGAAAAATCTTAAATAGAAACTTCCTAAATCTCTTCCGAAAATCGCTGAGTCACACTAATACTGTGCTAATACTAACCCCCTTCTGGCAAAATAGGACTGAAGTGAACAACATTGTGCTTCAAAACAATATAAATCTAATAGACGTATTTAAAGGTAGCGCTATTATCATTGACCCAAATAAAATATTATTTAAATAAAACTACACCCGAAATGGCTTACATCTTACCAAGACAGGAAAATACAAATTACCATCTCATATAGCCAAAAGAATCAGAAATGAAAACACAAGTAAACTCCATATATATTGTAAACCTTCTTCTACTTCCGAGTCATTATCTTCTTTATCTTCTTTGTCCGCTACTTATATTTCTACAACTAATTTAAGTAGCCAAGAAACACTAAATTTGAATAGCACCGTACCGAATGCTTCAACCAATATTTTTCGACCTATTGACGTCACCGAGATGCAAACTTAGTCTTCTGTGCTTAAATATCCTGTCTATCAGAAACAAGATCAACGTACTTGAAGCCCTCCTACATGATAAAAAATTTAATATTGTCTGCATATCAGAACACTGGTTGTCAGACAATGAAATTAAGGAATTTTCACTGCACAATTACAAAACCGCTAACTATAATTCAAGAAAGGAAAAACGCGGTGGTGGTGTCATTACCGTATTTGAAGAAGATTTGGATTACACGATCCTACCAAATATTGACAATTTGAACATAGAAAGTTATTGTGAAATTTCTGGCATCATAATTAAAACTATCAATACTGTAATTATTAATTTATATCGACCCCCTTCTGGTGATTTTAATATATTCATGGAAAAAAAGAGATCATCGTAATGAGTAGTTGAACCAATTAGTCTCTTCATTGTGTCAAATAATTCTTAGTGCTAAAACTCTGCTTAAAATTTTTGTAGTGATAAAAACAAGTTATAAAACTTTCTGCATCTAATGGTATTGTTTTTAAATTTACAAAACTAACTAGTGAACGACAATATTAGTATTTTTAAACTGCAACTGTGTAAAAAATAGCTAAAGTCATACATTTTGATATCAGCTGATAATGACAAGTTTTTGACAAGCACAGACTGTTGAAGTGAAATAACATAATACTAAACAAAGACAGATATACAATCTGTAGGTGTGACTGTCAGCTGTCTTTGACAAGTTTTGACATTGTGCATGAGACAGCCTAACTCAAAACAAAGATAAAGATATATATTTTTTCTTCTGTAAATGTACCCATATGTGTGTAAATTATATTTTCACAGTAATTTCCTTTTGTTTATTTGACTGACTTTATTGCAATCTGTAATGTGTGCTCATATTACTTGTCATTCAATTATCTTAAACACAATCTAATTTTGTTATATTTTGACAACGTAATATTAACATAAAATATATTCTAAAATATTTAACGGCAATCTGTCATAATTTTGTTTTATTATTTGTACTTGTCCATTCTATATTTTATTTTATTTTACTTGATTTTATTAATTTTATTTATTGACCTACTTATGTTATATTTTATTTCTTTACTTTTTTATATTATTTTTTTTTTTACCTATTGATGTAAACTAATTGTATGTATTAATTAAGCAGATCCTATATAGAGTTGTTTTGCTGAATTTTTTTCTACCTAATCACTAAAATCGCATAGTTTCACTAGGAGTCCTATAACGCGTTTCAGACTGTCTAAAAAAACTACGACAGAAACTAAAATCATTAGTAGTCCAAATACTAGCGTTATTAATATTGTATGTGATGAGGGTGAAGATGATTCAGCTATTAACCAAAACAAATGTGAATTAAGAGAAATTATTGATGATCTTAAAAATAAATTAGCACGAGCAAATGCAGCTCACACGGAACTGCAATGTTTGAATGATGCACTAAAGAAAGAAATTGCCACGCTCAGAACTGAGAACTTGAATAAAAATAAATTAATATCAGAACTGAAAGATAACATAAAAAAAACCTTCTATTACGACAAAAAATAAAACGACCCAAACTGCACTTTTACTTACAACCAGTACTGCAGTACAAACTGATAAAATCAAATCGTCTAAAAATAATAATAATAATAATAATAATAATAATAATAATAATAATGTTAATGCAACAATGCAAACTGAACACGTAACAACTAAAAACACTGCAATTCGGAGTGATACTACATCCACTGGGAAAATAAATAAAGAAAATAGCAAGGCCATTACTGGCATAAATAATAATAAAAAACAAAATTCTACCTCAATTATTAAATGTAGTCAAAATCAAAACAAAAATAAAATAGTCATATTAAGCGACAGCCATGGAAGGACACTAAGTCTATTATTAAATGACCATCTCAGAGTAGATTTGACATATCTGCGCTAGTCAAGCCTAGTGCTCCTCTCCAAGAAATTACTACTCAGATACCAAATGTAGTAAAAAACTTCACAAAGAATGATTTTTTGATCATAATAGGTGGAACTTGCAATTTTCCAGGAAATTATAGTAGTCTCACCGATGACTACAATAACATTATTAAAAGCACTGAACATACTAATGTTATAATTTTCACAGTGCCCTACCGCTATAACCGTCAAAATCACATAAATGATGACATTTTTAAAAGTAATAATGAACTCTTCGATCTTACTTTAGACGTACCAAATATTTACTTATTTGATACAAACTTCTATTTAAATGCCAGAAGCTACTCAGCTGACGGTATTCATCTGAAAAGAGCGGCTAAGCAATTTCTTTCACTGAAGTTATTTAATATTATCAATGATTTCTCATTAATAAACTCCACGAATAATAATGGAAATAACAATAATGAACAACAGCTTTTTCGTGACCAACCAAATTAAAGACAGTACACTGGAGGTCATATATTTGAATATACAAAGTATACGTAATAAAGTTGAATTAATTGAAACTGTAATTTCTGATCACAAAAACATGTTATGTCTTTGTATTAGCGAGCACTGGCTAACAGATCAGGAAATTATACACTATAAATGCATTTCTAACTTTATTTTAACTAGCTTCCTATGTCGAACTAATATGAATAATGGTGGAATAGCAATATATGTTAAAAATGATATCGAATGTAAGCAGATACAGTATGTGAATGGAAAATCTATTGAGTTTCATTGTGAGTTGGTTGCTACGGAAATTCCTAAACTAAACTTGGTTATTCTAAATCTATATAGATCGCCAAACGGAAACTTTGAGATTTTTATCAATAATTTGAGCGAGGTTCTAAATTTTGTGTCTAGAGAATATCAAAAATCTGATATAATTTTCTGTGGAGATTTTAATATAAATTTTTTAAACAAAGATCACAAATATTTTACGCTGTTAGACCTAGCTGTTACGCTTATAACTACATTTAACTTGCGCATCACGAATTATAATGTGACGAGATATTCTTACATGGGGAACGGTAGCTGTCTCGACAACGTATTAACTACTATTAACCCAAACAATTGTAAAACAACGGTTGCTCCTAAATACTCAGACCACATGGGACTTAGTTTTCAATTCACAAGTAAAATATATGCTACAACTAACATAAAATATCAACGCCGTATAACTGAATTAAATACAATAGACTTTATACAATACATAAGTACAATCTGTTGGGATCAAATTTATGATACCTCAGATATTAATGATAAACTAGATCTCTTTTTAAATAAAATCACGTATGCAATCAACCTTCACTTCCCATTAACTAAATTAAATAAAGATAATAAAACTACCCTAAAATGGTACAATCAGGAACTGCGAAAAATGAAAGAAACTCTACTGTTCTTGCATAATTACGTGAAACTTGATTTCAGAATTAATATCTATTATAACAATTATAAAAAAGAATATAATAGAAAATTAAAAGAAGCGAAAAAGACTTATTATGAAAACTTAATTTTAAATTCAAGCAATAAGTCCAAGACAATGTGGAGAATTATAAGGAAAGAAAGTGGGAGTAGTGTACACTCTAATTTATGCACTAATGCTCTGACAACTGACCAGATAAACTTGTACTTTTCAAACATTGGTGATGAAAGTACTAAAAAAATAAATAATTCGAATAATATGATCCGCTTGAACTATTAAATAATAATTTAGTTAGAATCCTTACTCTATTTATCTTTCTCCTGTCGATTCAAATGAAGTTAAGGACTTAATAAAAAAATTAAAGAATTCTAGTAGTTCAGATTCATACGGATGGACAACAAATATACTTAAAATCTCTGCAGACTATATAACGGACCCCATAACAGATATAATTAATTAGATATTCACAACAGGGACTTTTCCAGCATGTCTCAAGCGCTCCAAAGTTATACCGATCTACAAAAATGGTGACCCGAACAATCCGTCCAACTACAGGCCAATAAGTTTAACCCCCATTATTTCGAAGGTAGTAGAGAGGGCTATTTATAACAAATTTTCAAATTTTTTAACAACACATAATACACTATCAACAAAACAATTTGGATTTCGTCCAACTCTATCAACATGTAAAGCTGCGGTGTCCTTCAACAACATTGTCGGTAGCCTGGAGAGAGGTGAATGTGTGTTAGCATCTTTTACTGACCTTTACAAAGCTTTTGACTGTGTATCGCACGCAATATTGATAAGTAAACTTTATCAATATGGGAACAGGGGCACCGTTCTTCAGCTGATTGAGAGCTATTTAACTGATCGTGAAAAATCTGTTTATCACAAGAATTCACACTCTCCTGTACCCAAAATCAACATAGGAGTTGGGCAGGGTTCGATACTGGGCCCCTTACTTTTCATATTGTTCATCAATGATCTTCCCTCACATGCACTGTCTAACACAGTTAATGTTTGCGGATGATACAACATTTATCAATACAGGGCCTGATTTTGAACATGCCAAAGCTAATATGGAAAATAATACCAAGTTAGTTCAGAATTGGTTTTCAGCTAACGAATTATATCTTAACGCTGACAAAACAAAAAATATGCTATTTACATTTAATAGGCGCGTTAATGAATGTTACGAGGCTTTCAGCAACCAAGCCAAATTTCTTGGCTTTATCCTGGATAGCAAACTTAACTGGAAGCTACAAATAAATAGCATTGCCATAAATATTAATAAATACAACTTTTTGTTATATAAGCTATCCAAGATAACAACATATTTAACAATGTAAATAGCATATTTTTCCTACATTCAATCAACTCTGTCTTATGTTATTATTTTGTGGGGAAACTCAGTTGACACCTTGAGATTATTCAGGCTGCAGAAGAGATGTATTAGAATTTTAAGCGGTGTCAAATGGAGCACACCTTGTAAAGAACCGTTCATACAGCATGGTATTTTAACTTTGCCAGCACTTTACATATACCATATACTAATTTACATTAAAGAAATTTCTTCATCTTTAAAAACGAATAGTTCTTTTCATGGTTACTCCACTCGCAATACAACTGATTTTAGAATACCCTTTTCAAGATATAACATAAGAAACCAGCCCAATATAATGGGAACTAAGTTTTTGAACAAACTTCCAGATAATATCAGAAACCTAGAAATTAAACAATTTAAAAATAAAATGAAAAAAAAACTCTCGTAACGAAGGCCTACTACAGTATAAAGGAATTTGAAGATGATGAATTAATTCCACAGCAATTTAACCAATAGATTTTCACACTTACACTCTTACTTTATTTATATACTAGGTTATTACCCGTAAACAATGACGGATTTATAATATAAAAAATTTAATTGTTTGTATGTGTATTTGGTTTTATTTTTTAACGTATCCTAATTTCGTCGCCTGTCTGCGAATCATGGGACAGGATATCACCAGTTAGCTAATCACGGGAGAGGGCGTCACCTGTCAGCCAATCAAGAAACAGGGTATCCCCAGTTAGCCAATCATGAGAACTTTAGAAAAATTGACGTCATAATGTTACCGACACTACATACAGACACTTGCTAATTATATAGTTAGATTATTTATTCATTAACTTTTTAAGATGAGAAAACGATTCATTTTTACTTAGTACATTACATTTATATTGTTAAAACTACAAATAATTTGAGACGTTAATTTATGCCTACGAAACCCTAGACATTTCTATATGTAATTATATTCGTAGATACTTAGAGAATAAATCTGCAAAATATTGTGCATATCGGTCAAAAGAAACAGGAGTATCTACAGTCTCTTGTTTATGTCTACGAAACCCTAGGCATTTATGTATGTAATTATATTCGTAGATTCTTAGAGAATAAATCTGCAAAATATTGTTTATATCGGTCACAGGAGTATCTAGAGTCTCTTGTTTATGCTTACGAAACTCTAGACATTTATGCATATAATTATATTCGTAGATTCTTAGAAAATAAATCTGAAAAATACTGTTCATATCAGTCAAAGGATATAGGAGTATCCGAGTGTTTCTTGTTTATGCCCACAAAATCCTATACATTTCTATAGGTTATTTTATCCGCAGATTTTTAAATAACAAATCTGCAAATTATTTTTCATATCGATCAAAAATATAGAAGTGTCTACAGTTTCTTATTTATGCCTACGAAACTCTAGATATTTCTATACGATGTTTTATCCGCAGATTTTTAGAGAATAAATTTGCAAAATGTTTTTCATATCGATCAAAGAATATAGGAGTGTCTAGAGTTTCTTATTTATATCTACGAAACCCTAGATATTTCTGTATGTTATTTTATCCGCAGATTCTTAAAGAATAAATCTGCAAGATATTGTTCATATCGGTCAAAATATATAGGAGTCTCTTGTTTATGCCTACGAAACCCTAGACATTTATGTATGTAATTATATTTGTAGATTCTTAGAGAATATATCTGCAAAATACCTGTCAATCAAGTCAAACTGGCAACACCCTGTTTACCAGTTAGCCAATCACGAGAACCTTAGGAAAAATGACGTCACAGTGTTACAAAATCACTAACACACGGTAGCTAATTATATATGTACGATTTTATTGATGTAAAACTGTAATATATCACTATATAAGACGTATGATATTTTAATTTCTTATTTTTGTACTTGTTTATTGATATGTTTAACGGCTCCAAAAATGTACATTACATTCACTGGAATAAAGATTATTATTATTATTATTATTACTAAACTGCAAATACTGTACTATCTTTAACCAAATCAAAAAAAAATTTATCCTCTGTGGAGATTTCAATGTTCATTTTAATTTATACACGACGCAAGCCTCAGAGGTAACAGACTTATTTTTTTGAAGTTTAGTCTTGTTTCTTGTGTTGACTTCAACACAAGGGGAAGAAATAGGCTAGACAACGTTTTCTCAAGGTTCTTATGTTATGAACCACTACAAACCAGCGCTGTCAAAGAAGTCATGCCTATTTCTGACCACAGTGGCATAAATTTTTGCTTTGAAATTAGTAAAATTGATCCCAAAATGAGTTATCAACAGTCAGATATACACAGGCCCATTACTTAAAAGGGACTTCATAATATGTATACCAAACTAGCATCAATAGACTGGTCTTTTCTGAATAAATTATATGATGGTAATGATGTATTTACCTATTTTTTAGTAAGTTTCTACAAGTATTCAAGTCCAGTTTCCCACAAAAAAATACCATAAACGAACAGTAAATGTGGTATCATGGTTCAATGAAAAAATAAGAAAAATGAGACAACACCTTGTTGAACTGCACAATGAATACCAAAAAAACCCGTCCAAAGAATCACTGACTTATCGAAATATTTTTAGAAGCAAATATAAACATGAAATTCGAGAAGCGAAAATATTAGCAAACTCAAAGTTAATTAAAAGTTCTAAAAATATTTCTAAAACAACATGGCAAATCATAAACACCAATAGGCCTAAATATCGTTCACCTCTCCTATCATCAACCCTCACAGCTAGTGATTTTAATAAACACTTTGTAGAAGCTGCGCGCAAGATAATCGACGAAATAACTCCCACCCATACGTTAGTTAGTTAAAATTTTTGGTGCACAGCAACAAAGGCTATTTGCGCCCCACCCATACGTCTCCCATCCAACTCATGCCCTCTTCTAACACTACTATTAATTTTTCCTTCTCCACTGTATCCTGTATCACGGTCAGAGATACAATAAATTAGTTAAAAAACAGTAAAGCGCAGGATTACTACGGAATTACTACCGGAATATTAAAATCCGTGATGGACACAATTATCATACCCTTAACTAAGATAATAAATCGATGTATCCTATCGAACAAATTCCCTGATGCCCTAAAAACTGCAACTGTGTTACCAACACACAAGAAAGGTGATAATAATGATCCGGGAAACTATCGACCCATATCATTGCTTCCCATATTATCAAAAGTTCTTGAGAAAATAATTTCAAAACAAATAATAACCTTCTTTGAATGTAACCAATTGTTTCATGATATGCAGTTTAGCTTCAGAGCCAATAGATCCACATCCGATGCAATTCTGGCTTTTATCGATGAAATATCTACTTGTATCGAGGCTGGAGAGTTTTGCTTAACAACACTACTCGATCTTTCGAAAGCCTTTGATTGTGTATCCCACCAGATTCTGCTGGATAAATTTCATAGATATGGATTTGATAAAGCCAGCATCACTCTTATAGAATCCTACTTCACAGGAAGAAAACAATTGGTTTGCACCAAAAACGGTAATTCAGATTTTCTGACTCTTGATACAGGAGTTCCTCAAGGCTCCAACCTGGGACCTTTACTATTCCTCATTTTTATAAATGATTTTCCAACTTTTATTGATGAAACCAGTATCTTATACGCTGACGACACAACTTTTGTTGTTAAATCTGCATGTCTGAACAACACCATTTCAATAACAGAATCTTTGTTAAAAAAAGCTAAATACTGGTTTGACACCAATAAACTATCCCTCAACCTTGAAAAAACCCAAAAAATGTTGATTACCTTGCGCAAACATAATTTTGATAACACGGATAATGTCAAATTTCTTGGTATACATGTGGACCCTAATCTTACATGGAACCACCATGTTAACATCCTTTTCGGCAGATTATGTTCCATAACCTTTCATGGCATACAATGCATTGTTCCACAGCCAGATTTCATATGCCATCTTAGCATGGGGACATTCTACAGCAACTAAAAGAGTTTTCTCATTGCAGAGGCGTGCTATCCGAGTTCTTGCATCCATTCCTTACAGATCTGACTGTAGAAACTCATTTAAAACCTTAAAAATTATGACGCTACCATCTATCTACATATATTATACCCTCTTATATATACATAAAAATAAAACTGGATTTACTACCTTCTCAGAAGTTCATGATTACAACACAAGAAACAAGTCAAATATTTATCCCAATTTCTTGAGACTGACGAAATCAAGAAATGCTGATAACTACTACTCAATTAAATTTATTAATAAAGTACCGGTTAACATCAAACAATTGGCCTTCAACAAATTTAAAAATGTCATGAAGGACTATTTTATTAAAAATCCGTTTTACTCCATAGAGGAATTCTTACTTCATAGTTTTGTAAAGTTATAAAATGTACAAATGTACAAAATCAAAATACAATCTTATGTGTAGCAAATCTTTGAATTAATTCCATTTTCGAAATCTACGACTTAAATTCACCCGAAATCGATATACAACTCAACAAATTTGATGTAAATAGCAAAATTCGATTTTCGAGCGTTATTTCGAAAGCGGCCTCATTTGAGACCAGGTGCTGCGAACTAACCTAAGCAAATTGATGCATTCCGTATATGCATGGAGTATCTTATTTAAATGTCATAATTTACAGACGTTCCGGCCGGATATGTAAATTTTTTTATTTAATTTCGGGCAAAACCCGAATAATAACAAGTCATATGCCAATTTTTATTTCATTTTTGTAATTTACAGGTCCGATTTGGTCGAAAACGATATAAAGAGTGGCAAAATAAAACGAAGTTGAGACTTTACACATTTCGGCCGCTACTTTAATTTTGGCGCCCCGCAGAGAAAAATTCCGCACATATTCTTGTAGCCAAGGATATGCCCTACAGATTTAAGAAGAATTGAAATAAAATGTTAATATACGCAGATTTGCAGTGATAGAGTATACCATCATGTTTCAAATTTGGGAAAAAATGTATCAAAATTTAAAATTTTCGCGATTTTGATAACAGATTCGTAGCTTCCGAATTTTCCATTAAATTAATGGAAAACGAGCCATATCAAAGGAAATTCGTTAGCCATTTCGAAAATCAATTTTTTGCGTCTGAGAATTAATTATGGACGGTATCTTGTAAACTAAATGACGAAAATTCGCGTACGACGCGGCAAATTGTAGCTAAAGGTCCATTGTACAAATATGTATTCGCTCTATCATAGTTCGCTCTATCATAAAAATTAGTTATCGTTATCATAATTGGCGCGCTAGTTTCGCCGCCATCTTGAATCTCCTCTATTCATAAATGGGTGCTGCGGGTCAAAATGATTTAATTTTTATAAGGAACACGTGAGCCAAATGGTATTCCAGTATGCAAGTGCAGTATCTTTCGACGTAGGCACTAGACTAAGTGGGGTCTATCTTGATATGTTTTTACAAATTTTTTATTTATTTTACAGCTATTACCTCTCCTATGAATTAATTCCTCGTGGAGACGCAGGTACATTGTGCTAGAGCCGAATTTGCTGATGACAAGGATACTTATCTTTAGTAGTCAAGTAGCAACTGCAGTAAGTACATAAATGTATAATACAAATAAAAGCATAATGAAACATATATATTTTTTTTAACCTCAGACCTGAAACCCCATCATTCTAGTTTTTGAATTTCAGCTTGGCTAGATACCTCCGACGTGCACATTGTGACGAACAATAATCTATCACTGTTCACACTACACTTTATCTTAAAAAAAACTAGCAGCAAGCTATGGAAAATTAACGTATGTCGATTTCTTACGGCAACACGTGTGTGCTTGTTTTGTTTAGCTTAATTTATAAGTGTATTGGACAGGATAGAAGACATTTTCAACCTTTATTATGTATATATTTTTCTGAAAATACTGTAATAAAAAAGTTTATACAAAATTTTAGTTGTTTGATATTTGTTTACATTTTATAATTTAGAGGTACATAACTTCATAAAAATTCCAAAGCCAGCTCGAGTTTTTTTTAAATATACATACATGTGTGCAGACCTCAGACTGATAGTTTGTCGTTCAATTGGCCCTGTGAGAATCCGGCTTAATTATTTCAAATGTATATTGTGTTATCATCTTAGCAGGAAAAAAAAAAGTATAACAAAAATTTTTTTAAATAAGAAAAAAATCTTTTTTATTCTACGCATTTTTTAATTGGATAATTATTTGAACAAACCGTAGGATGTACAGGTTCCTCAGCTAGTGCAAACATCATATGATTTATGCAATCTATCAGTCTTAGGCCTGCAATAATTCAATCGGTCAAGTAATATCCCCGCTCGGGCGGAAAATATATACCCCTTCAGTTTAGTAGAGTCAATCTGAACTGGATGTTCCTGTGGTTCATTTGTGAGAAGATTGTGTTTCAAGATATCTGTGTACAGGATGAATTATTTTTATGAAATTTATTGAGGTATACAGGACCTCAGAATGTCTGTGAAACGTTCAAACTCCCTATTACAAAGATCGCGAAGCAACAGATCAGGCCACTAATAAATCGCGGACGAAATGAAAATCCCCCATTTCGATTCTAAAGAGGTCGGGCATTTTTAGAGTTCAAAATTTTAAACTTTCATAGGAATCGCCAGATGTCAAGAATTTATTGTGAATTTATAAGCGTTGAATGATATCAAGTTTTGTTTCAGCAGATATTTCTCTACACATGATTAAATCTCTGTTCTTTTGTTTTTAATTTCTTTAAGTAATCATACATGCGGATTAATAAATAATCTAAAAAAAAACAAAAAACAGATTTTCTTGACACAACGTACTTAAAGTGCCCATACTGAGCGCTAAAAGAAGGACTTTTTATCCACTCACTAACCCAGAAGAAGCGGTTGCTCTCTTATCGTTTTTCAAAATATCCCAAATTTCAAACCAGAACAATTCCTAGATCACTGCTACTGCAGCGTTCACTGACTCCTCTGATATTTATATGACTAATCTGAGTCAACACAGATAATAATAATAATAATAATTCTTTATTGAAGTTAATTGTATTAAGATTTACAGAAACCTAAGTCAAGTTACATGTACAAAAATTTTACAAAAGTTTTACAAAAGTTTTACAAAAATTTTACAAAAATTTTACAAAATTTTGAATGTTTTGAACTCCATTATGTTATATAATGCTCCCTCTATTAAAATGTTTTTCAATTTTTTTCTAAATTGATAATTATTTAACTTTTTAAGCGCTACAGGCAGATTATTATAGAGGTTATACCCTCAATTAGTGGCAGATTTCCCGTCGAGCTATATTTATACCTCGGTATAGAAAATAGATCCTTCCCTCTCGTGTTGTGATTATGTACTTCACAATGTTTTAGGATGCTGTTTTCGTTTTCCTTAATAAACATTATGATACTCAATATATATAGAGACGGGACTGTCAAAATTTTTAATTGTTTAGAAATTGGGTTGCATGACGTACGTAGTTTGATAGCAGCTATTATTCTAATGATCCGTTTCTGTATTATGAAAAACCTCTGCAAGCCAGAAGAAGCACCCCATAGTTCAAGGCCGTAGGTTATTGTTGATTGAAAATATGCAAAATAGGCCAATCTAACAATTTCCGCAGACACCGTATTCGTCAATCTTTTTATCATGAAAGAAGTCTTGTTTAATTTACTGGACACCTGATTTATATGGTCCTTCCATGTTAATCGAGCATCCAAGTGAAATCCAAAAAACCTTACAGAGTCATCAGCGTGGAATTTGTTATTATTTATGTGCCTTTTTTATCCAGGGAAAATCTTTTATAGACACCATCATTCCAGGTAGTGTCGGAGTCTCCACAGGTGGCATACCGACTAAAAACCCTGCTTGCCTCCTCTCCGTCATGGGACTGTCGTAGTGGACTATTCATCATGACGGAGTGGCTAGTTCTTCCTGGTTCTTCCTTTTTCTCGTCTGCTTCCTCCTCCTGTTTCTTCCGTGTCTTTCTTCCGGTGGTCGTCCTAGAGTCAGGTTGCTAAGTCTGTCAAATCCCCCTACCAGCTCACCCACGGCATTCGCCCACTTCAGGTATCCAGCAGTAGGCGTCCGTCTCGTGTTTTCGGACTTGACCTGGTTACCAGGTTATCCAGTCCGAATACAAAGCGTCCCCGACGAAAACTCGATCGTTCTTCTTGAGTCTGGACACACAGGACTCACGAACCAGGCTCTGCCGCCGCCTCCCCTCAGAACCGCAACGAGAAGACAGAGGGCGCAGGGCGTCTGTCTTGCGTTTCGAACCTTGACCTGTTTATGAGGTGCGCCGGTCCGAATACAAGGCGTTCCCGTCAGCGGCTCCCATGGTTTTAAACACGGGCCGCTGTGGCATCGCCAGGTGACTAGAGGTTTGCCCCTGCTCTCCGGATGCGGGTGTCTATAGCCCGATCTTTGAGCTGCCATTCTGCCGAAACATGCGATCCCTCCAGAGAGAGGGCAACGTGCCTGCCCTGTCCAGTTAGGTCTCTTCGACTCGAAACCTGTCACTCTCTTTCTATCTGCTCAGAGTCTTGTTGGTCTTTCTTCTTGAGTCTGGACTCCCAGGTCTCTCTACCCCGTCGCCCTTTCTCCTCCAAAGCTCCAAGATAGGGCGCCGGGCTTAGGGCGCCTGTCTCGTGTTTCAGACCTTGACCTGTTTATGAGGTGCACCGGTCCGAATACAAGGCGTTCCCGTCGGCGGCTCCCGTGGTTTTAAACACGGACCCCCGAGGCCTCGCCAGGTGACTAGAAGTTTACCCCTGCTCTCCGGATGCGGGTGTCTACAACCCGACCTTTGAGCTGCCACGTCGCTCACTCAGGCTATTCATCTGGAGATTAGACAACGAGCTTGCACTGCCCGGCTAGGTCACTTCGACTCGACCCTGACGCTCTCTTTCGTCTGCTTCCTTGACTTTCAGGATGTCAGTCATCATCCGCCTCACTGACTCCCAGTTCTCCCTGCACTTCACCATCACCTGCAGGAGATTGTCCGGTGTCAGGAACTCGTCGACGGTAGCCGCCGCTCTTGTCCTTTCTCCGTCCCATCTTCCGCATGCGAAAAGCGTATGTTCTGCAGTGTCCACGGCTCCGCAGTATACGCATGTGTCCTCTTGCTCCTTACCGATCCGCTTGGTGAACACTCTAAAGGATCCGTGTGCTGTGAGAGCCTGTGTAACATAGTAGTCAATGACCCTATGCTTACAGGCCAGCCATTCCTGGATGTTCGGAATAATCCTTTTTGTCCACTGCCCCTTTTCGGTATTACGCTGCCACTCGTCCTGCCACCTCTGGATCGAACGAGCTCTAGCCGCGTGACGAACTTCCTTTCCCCCGCCTTCCTCGTATACTTCCGTTCTCTCCATCGCCTGGAGCTTAATCGGAAGTACACCGGTTACCACCTGTAGGGCGACGGTGGAAACGGTTCGGTAGGCCGATGCCACCCCTAAAAGGGCCTTGCGTTGGGACCTTACCAGTATGTTGCAGTGCTTTTCATACTGAAGAAAGGCACTCCATATCGGAGCTCCGTATAGGAGAATGGAGTGCACTGTCCCTACTAGCACTCTCCGCTTGGCCCAGTTAGGGCCTCCCACGTTTGGCATCAGTCTTTTAAGGCTGCCAGCTCTCTCCTCGGCCTTAGCCGCAGAGCACCTCACGTGCTCCGCGAACGAACCGTTTGTACCGAATGTCACCCCGAGGTATCTGATGTGAGGCTTAGGAGTAATAGTTCGGCCCGCCAATTTGAAGTTAACGCCATCCCTCTTGCGCTTCCCCTTCAGTATCACAGCCTCCGTTTTTTCGGGGGCTAACTGAAGTTTGTGCGCGTCCATCCATGCACTGATCCTCCAGAGGTTGACGTTGACGCAATACTTCAACTCTTCCTCGTTCCTCGCCTTCGTGATCAGTGCCAGGTCGTCAGCAAATCCGATGCACTTCGAGTCGCCCAGTAGCTGGAGATTGAGCACATCGTTGTACAGGATGTTCCATAGCGTAGGTCCAAGGACTGAACCCTGCGGGACTCCTGCCGTTGCCCTGAGTACTCTGGCGTCCTTACTCTTCGATGTTCGGACGTACCTATCGCAGAGGTAGTCCGCCAGAATAGCCTGTAGATAGTGCGGTATCTCCATCTTCCTGAGTTCCTCGAGAATGAGCGCCCAGCTAGCCGTGTTGAAAGCATTCCTTACGTCCAAAGTGACCAGGACATGCCATTTGGCTGTGCTGTTCAGAGGGGTGTCGTACACCTCCCTGAGAGCCTGAATCGTCGACCTATTCCGACGAAATCCGAACTGCCTGGGACTCAGAAGCACCCTTCCTTCGATTTCCTCTTCCAGCCTTTTCTGAAGAAGGGCTTCATACACCTTAGAAAGTGAGTTCAAAAGGCATATGGGCCGATACGACCCAGGCTCGTCGGGGTTCTTCCCTGTCTTCTTAATCAGGACCGTCGATGCTGTCTTCCAGGCCGCCGGGAACTCGAGCTTGTGCAGTAGCTCGTTGAAGATTCCCAACAGCCATTCTCCTTGTTCCTCCAGAGCAATCTTAATTGCTTCCGTGGGTAATCCGTCCGGACCGGGAGCCTTCTTGTTCTTTCTGCTCTTTACCGCAGTCTCGAGCTCTTCCATCGTAAAAGGTACTGTTGCTTCCGTTACCTCGGGGGGGTTCGCCCGTTCCTCTATCCTCTGCGGGAACAGGTGGCTCAAGATTTCGAGTTTTCTGTCCTCGGTCAAATCAAGAGGCCTTAAATTTGTCAACCCCCTCACCACCACTTGGTAGGCAGTACCCCATACGTCCTCGTCCACTCTCAGTAAGAGCTCGCGCCAGTGCCTTCTCTTTGCCTCCACGATCGCCTTCTTGAGTGATCTGCGCGAGATTTTGTACTCTCGCTCCAGCTGCCCTAGATCAACTTCATTCCGGCGTGCTCGTGCTCTCGTGAGTATCCTCCTCGCTCTCGTACTCAGGGCTCTGAGTTGGCTGATGTTCTCGTCCCACCAGTATGGCATAAGCTTACGGCTGTTCGGTGCCAGAGTAACACTGGCTCTGTAAGCCTCCGCTAATGCCTCGGCGCCCTCGGTGTGTGAACTCCTCCGCTCTTCAGTCATTGAGTTCACTATCAGCGCCAGTGAGGACTTGAACACACTCCAATCCGCTATTCTCCTTTTCGGATCGTTCTGTCGCCTGGCCCCTGGTCCGTCTACCACCTCGTAGCGGATGTAGCGGTGCAAGGTGAGATTCTCCAGTTCTAGGACTCTCCAGTTTGACACACTCCTTGCTAGTCCTTGGGTTGTAAAGGTCACGTCTATGAAGGAACGGCTCGTTCCTCTCACGAACGTAGGAATTCCTCCACAATTGTGACCCACCAAATGTAGCGCGGCAGCCCATTCAGTCCAAACTTCTCCTCTCGCGTCTGTCACCGGAGAACCCCACATCGGCGATTTGGCATTAATGTCCCCTGCTAGAACTGCCTCTCTGCCATTGGTCCTAACGTGATTCATGATGACCTCAACTCTACGCTGGTAATCCTCCAGGGATATATTCGGAGATAAATATACCACATGGAGGTCGTAGGTGCGCAGGCCAATGCAGAGATGTCCTGCCCCTGTCTCAATCCTGGACGCCTGCAGCCGTCCTGCCATCGGTAGCACCGCCACATCCCCGATCTTGTCGACTATCCACGGGTCCTTCCTTGTCAGGGCTCGGTTGGGTTCTGCAACCAACAGTAGGTCGACGCCCACTTCCTTAGCATACGCGTATGCCAGGTCGTGTGCTGCCCTACCTCTGCCCAGGTTCGTCTGGAGCATACTAAGGCTCATCTCTAAGTCTGGCGGTCGGTCCTCTCCTGGCGAAGTTCTGCATGCGCAGGCTTCTTATCTTGTCTATTTCCTTACGGAAGTAGGGGCACCTGATCTGATCCGCCCGATGTCCCTCATGCCTACAGATGGTGCAGAACTGACCGTTCTTGCAGTCCTTGGCCTTGTGTCCCTTCTGTCCACAGTTGAGACACTCGTCCCTCCTGCTCTTCTCCGCCTTACACTCCCTGGCCATATGCCCGTGTTCCAGGCAGTTGAAGCACCTGGTCACGTTCACTATCTCCCTGACTACGCATCGGACCCAACCGACCCTGATATATTTCACCTCGGCTAGCGCAGCAGCTGAGGTTCTCGGGAGCTCGATTGTCGCCGTGAGTTCGCCGTACCGCCCAGTCCTGACCGCTTTCACAACTACTTCCTGCGATCGAGTGAGCAGCCCGGCTTCCTTGGCGACGTCCGCACATATGTCGCTCTTCGTCATGGTGACATCTATCCCAGTGACAAAGATGACACGAGGAACTCGGGAGATCTCCCAGTCCTCAAACCTGTTGACAAGCTCTTTCTTCAAAGTCTCTGCCTTGGCTTCTCCCCCTTCCACTCTCACTTGGAGATCGCCGTTCTCGGTCTTCAAGATCCTCCGTACCGAGATGCCGAGCTTCCCCACGTCCACATTCTCCTTCATGGACTTCAACAGGTCCGCGTAGGTCTTCCCTCCGGCCTTGATCGTTACCGATCCCAGGTTCGGCTTCTGTGGCTGCCTAGCCCTCTCTGTCTTTTGACTGGCTAAAATTATTATTTTCGCCAGCTTGGATCCGGAGAATGCTGCCTCGCAGAGTCTCCTCACTTTCGCTTCCTGGCCTTTGCTGGTTAACAGCCGTAGCTCCTCGATCTGATGTCCCTCAGACATCTTCCGCAGCTCCTTCAGATGATCGAAGACCTGCCTAAGCCAATCTTCACCACCTAAGCTTGCCGCGTCCGCTGTCTGGATGGGGTGGACGTACACGGCTGAGACCACCTCCTTGGTACCCTTTCTCGTGGAGACTTTTGAGGTCTCCAGGAGAAAATCAGGCTGCTTACCAAGAAAAAGCTCCTCCAGCCCTGCGTGTCTCGCCACCAGTTTGCAGGCCCCCTCGTTTGAAACTAGCTCTTCTGATCTCATCAGAATAGCGTAGTTTCCCCTCTCTTGGAACTGGCTGGGGTCGGAGAGCCTCACTTCCGTTACTTGGAAGCACTCCTTCGGCCAGGCCTCATCCAACACCCCTGACAGCTCCTCGAACATGCCTCCAGCAACTGCGTCCTTTACCTTCTTGGCTAGGGCCTCCGCCTCCGCTTCTCCAGTCTGAGTGCCAATCGTTCTGCACTCCTTTTTCTCAACCTTCCCGTCCTCTTCCTTGTTGGCGCTACTTCCGGTCTGAGTGCTAGCTGATCGGCCCACAGTA
Organism: Liopterus haemorrhoidalis; assembly: GCA_963971575.1. NCBI lineage: Eukaryota > Metazoa > Arthropoda > Insecta > Coleoptera > Dytiscidae > Liopterus > Liopterus haemorrhoidalis. The sequence continues at coordinate 22,900,790 of OZ020616.1, forward strand.
ACTGTCTGCGTGGACGACTCCTTTGCCGCCCCTTTACGCTTCAGTCTTGCGTCATACTTGGCGCAGAAGACCTCGGTGATGGCCTTGATGTTGGCAGCCGCCTCCTTGATATTAATCTTCGTGTTGCTCGTGATGGCGGCCGACAATATGCCCACCTGCTTCTTGAGCTTAGCCACAATCGTTGATATTTCGTCCTTGAACTCCGGTGTTGGCGGTCTGAGCGGTAGCTCTCCTTTCTCCCTCGTGATCTTCTCCGGTGACGCTGGTTTCGCCCGGGTCACTGTCCGGGTCGAGGAGCTGATTGACTGTTCAACCGCCCTGTTCCTCGCCTCGCTTGGAGGACTTCTCCCAATTGATGCCCTCGGGCTGAAGATCTTCTCGGGATCATCGCAGTCGTCCGGTAGCTCTTGGCTTGCTTTAGGCGCAGATGTTGCGGTCACAGGACCTCTCCTGTCGTTAACGCGAGCCGTCTTGGCGACCCTGGGTGTTTGGGTCGAGCTGTCCATCCCACTCTCAGGACTGTTTTATTTCATAAGCGGGTTAGTGATAGAGCTCCCCTCGAGATCCTGTCTGAGGGGAGGTAGAGTTTCCTTAGAAGAAAAACTCTAGATGAGGGAGGGGGAGCACCGTAAGGGTAAGAGTAGGCTCTCCTAGCCAGAATGTGGCTTTTGGCGGGAGAGGGGTAGTAAAAATTTTCCTTGGAGGGGGGGAAGAATATTTTGTCAATGGATGGACTCACCCTGTCCAGGCAAAACTTTTGGCGGGTGAGGGGTAACCAAAAAATTTACAAGGGGGGGGGTAGAAAATGAGGGTTGTGTGCGGACTCACCTTGCCAAGGCGCAACTTTTGGCGGGTGAGGGGCAGACTAAAAAAAGTAAGGAGGGGGGGGGGTAATATTGGAAGGCCTGTATCTCCTAGACGGACAGTGGGAAATTGATTTTTGTTATGATTTCGGATGCCCCGTGCCAAAATGCAACTTTTGGCAGGTGAGGGGTAGTCCAAAGATTTCGGAGGGGAGAGGGGAGATTTTAAAACGGTTTTACTGATTTGATGGGGGTTGTGCAATTAATTAGATTTGTTAATATGGCCTCCCCTTGCCAAGACGAAGCTTATGTGGGGTGGGGAAAAGACCAAATTTGGGGGGGGGGGATTTGGAGGGGGAAGAACTTTGTGAGTCTCCCAGGAGTTGAAGCCCTGTGGGCCTCGGAATATGGTGCCCGCTTATGCAAATGTAAAAACTAGTCCCTTTTGTGAAAATGTTTTCTAAGTGCCAGTTTGCCACGTGCCGACACCAACCAGTGCGACCTTCGCTCGCTCGGAGCTAAGTCGCTGGCCTTGAATTTATTGACGGCGATAGTAAGCCTGCTAACTGCTGTCAGAACCGGTTTAATGGACTTAGAAAATTTTCAAAAAATACACAATATCACTGAATAAAAGGGGTTTGCAGTGTGTAAATACTACTTACCCCTTGTGCACAGATGATCAGCGGTACTTCAGCAGAAATCCTAAGCCCCTCCGGCAGGTGTTGACACAGTCAGCGAGACCTCTGGCACTACAATCGGCACCGAAAAGATACACACCTCACGGGACTCTTTCGCACCCTGTTTCACCCTTAAACAGGGAGTGTAGCACTCCGGTTCACCACTAAAATGTTTGTAGCCACTTTCTGGTTTAAATAAAACACTTTCATTCACACCTCTGTCGTAATTTACGCCCGAACTGTCGTTTTTAATCGGAGCGAGCTAGAAGCACGTCCGTCTCTCACTGCAGATCAACGTAGAATTATTTATGTGCCTGTTTAAACTGAAAACGACTGTTTTAGTTTTTTTCCAAATTAAGATTAACCCATTGGATGAGAACCACTGTAAGGCTTGAGCTTGGGTGTCACTTAGAGCCCTTTTTACATCCTCAACTTCTACTCCTGCATCAATAAATGACGAGTCATGCAAACAGTACAGTCATGGCTGACATATTATCCGGCAAGTCATTAATAAATGTTAAAAATAAAAATGGTCCCAAAATAGTACCTTGCCCTATGCCCATGTCAATATTCAGTGCCGGTGACAGGGTATTATTGAAAAAGACACATTGGTTCCTATTTGTAAGGAAGTCCATTAAGAGATCTAAAATTTTACCTCGAATACCGTAATATTGGAGTTTATCGTAATATGGCATTTATATGTATTTTTTTTTGGACAAACACAGTCAAACGCCTTGCTCAGGTCACAGAATGATCCTGCAACGTGCAAACCTTTTTCAATGCTTTCCATTATTTTAATAATAATGTAGCTGCTTTAGCTGTGGACCGATTAGTCCTAAACCCAAACTGATTTTCTGAAAAGAAATTATGATTTTCTAGAAAATTAACAATTCTATTTTTGATCGCTTTTTCAATTATTTTAGAAAATATTGGGGTAATTGCGATCGGACGATAATTATTCGGCTCATTAGCATTTCCTTTTTTTAATACTGGAATTATTTTCGACAATTTTAATTTTTGTGGAAAGATTCCCGAAATGAAACAGGAGTTGATAATCTGAGTCAATGGTTCAAGAATAGTAACTGAAACACGTTTTATTAATTTCATATTGATACCATATATGTCTAACGTTAAGTTGTCAGAGAAACCGTGAATCAAACTAGCAACCTCTGTCTCAGTTACTGGAGTCATAAATAGACTGTCACTGTCACAGATTTTTTTTAATTTTTAAGCATTGAACTATAGTTCACGTCATTTGCAGTAACAGTAGGTAGATTAGATATGATATTCTCAGCGAGAGTTGTAAAAAACTGATTGAGTGACGTAGCTGATAGGTTGTTGTTTTCAGTACCTTTTGAATCTTTATTATTTCCCGTTTCTTGTCGTATAACAGACCACATAGCTTTGTTTTTATTAGTAGAATTTAAAATAAATTCATCATGTGCTTCTACTTTAGCCTTCTTTAATTCAGCTTTATATTTTTTATTAGATATTTTATATAGCTGTTTAGCTTGTGGTGACTTTATTTCTGACAGAAAAATTTGAAAATATCTCATTTTTCTGTGTTCTTTTGTATACCAATGTATATTACAGTTCACTTTTCTTTTTGTTATTTTCTTAACATTTTTAACTGGAAAATGTATATTAAATCCATATATAAATATATTGAAAAATAAATTATACATATCATTAGTATTTCCACCCGGGAGTAACTTTTTCCAATTAAAGTTAAGCAAATGATTAACAAAATTATCATAGTTGTTCTTGCTGAAAATTTTACGTTATTTATCATTCAGAGAGTTTTTCCTGGATATCATATTTCTTTTTAATGTCAAAATATACACCAAAGTGATCAGATAGCGCAGGATTTTTTACCTCTACCTTATATTCATGACAGCTTATATTCGTCAGGACGTTATCCAGGCATGTTCCACGGCCGCTGTGTGAATATCGTGTGGTCTCATAGTGCGTTATATGGAGACCCAGGCCGGTTATTACATCAAGTAAACTGTAATACAGATTATCTTTAGTTTTAAAATCAATATTAAAATCTCCTGTCAGAATGATATGATGATTTTTAAAGTTATTTTGACATAAATCTATAACATTTTGAATAGTATCCAAAAATACATCAAAATTTCCAACAGGTGATCTGTACAATGTAATTACAACCGATTTATAGTCTTTAATTTCAACAGCGGTAATTTCACAATGTTGTTCTTGTGATAATTCAGTAAAATAAGGTAAAGCTTTATAATTTATATTTGATTTAACAAATATGACAACACCGCCGTGTTCAATTTTGTTCCTGCAATAAATATTTGCTTGTACATAATCGCCTATGTTATAGTAAATCCATTCATGTTTGTGCAGCCAGTGTTCATTAAGACATAGAATATCAATGTTGTTTTCGCGCGTATAAATTTCTAAAGCGTTTACCTTATTTTTTATACATTGAACATTTAAGTGTAACAGTCTAAGTGTTGAGTTATTCAGTGTTGTGGAGTGAGGCCCTTCTTCTAAAAATATATTGGCGAATAACAACACCATTCGGCCAGAATTGGGGGTCTTCAATTTGTTCTCTTAGGTGATAAGAACATCCTAGTTTGAAACAAGTGTTGGTGCCGGGTGTCGTTATTTTGGTTACAATAATTTCTTCATTGGGAATTTTGGATTGTACGTAGTTGCTGAGTTGATCTTCAGTAGTCCCGGTAAGTAATCTTCCCACGAAAAACCATGCTTTTTAAGGTGGCGCTTGTAATCCGTCCTGGTTTACATTGGAACCAACGATTGTTTTCTTTGGCTTGCGTTTTCAACTCTTAACCATAGTAAAACCATCATTGTTTTTTTTCAGGCTGGTCCATATTAGTTTTAACAGCATCGTTATATTGTTTGGTCATTATTTTTGTTTGGTTGTCATTATCACGTGTGAGCTTCAGTGGCTCCCTCATATCAACTTGTTTAATTTTGCCAGCTGATATTGTAGGCTGCTGTTCTTTTTGGTTTGCACGTTCAATGACATTCAAATTTTTGACAGTTTCGGTACGGTTGCCATCTCGTGGTGATTTTTTACTAACTGTCAAATTTTCAATTTTTTTCCCTAAAAGAGAATTTTTTTCTTCCATTTCTTGTAGAAGTCTTAATAATAGTCTGTTTTCGGAAATCAGAGCTGTGATTTCATTTTCAGACCATTTCTTAGGTGGTTCGCCGTTACTTTGATCAAAAACGCTTTTCTTATCACAAATGGAACATACCCACTTTTTAGTGAATTTCTCCTTCTTGAGTGGAATACTGGCACATTTGAAATGGAACATATGTCCACATTCCCCGCATGTCACACCATTTACAACTTTTTTACTACACACTTTACATTTACAATCGCTATTAATTTTTTTCGCGGAGCGTAGCTCAAAAGATACATTATCACTCGCCATCTTGAAAAACTCTAACATGTATGTGTGATCTATTTGAGTCGTGAGCAAGTTTAGACGATCACCTAAAATATATAATCAAACAGAATCTAAAATATACTTGGAATCAAGTTTTCAATTTTGGCCATATTTGGTTTTACGACTCTCTCGCGCACATGTTTTCAAGTCCTGGTTTTTTTGCCTTCTATACTAACCCTCAATAGGTCATTGATCACGTTACCTGTAGCTTTTCACAATGTCTGAGATAGGGCAAACCAGTGGCGGCTGGTGCAGGGAGGGAAATGGGGCAATGCCCTCCCAATTATTTACTTTGGAAAAAGAAGAAAATCTTTAATAAAAAATAATAATAGTAACATGTATTATTTTCATTTTGCCCATTTAAATTAATATATAGTTATATTGAAATGTTTATAACTTAAATTCGCATCGTGCCGCCTTTCACTTCCAAAAACAAATGTTTTTAGAATGGACATACGCCAAGCAGCGCAAAAGAGCGAATGTCTCAAATATTTATACGAGTGAAGGCGGGGTACAAGGGGGTACAAGCGGGAGTGAAGGACGACAATAGTATGTAACCTGTAGCAGCCATTGCAAGTGAATCAAAAAATATTTTGTCCGTAGTTTTAATCATCAGTCGGAGTGCTTTATTTTGACATATGTTCGTAGTTCTGTGTAATTATAAGGTTAAGTATGTTCGATGTTTTAATAATAACATTATTAAATTAGTGTTTTATTAGTATATTTGATAATAGTTTACTCGCTACATTTTCTTAAGTTTATGTGATTGTTTTATGTAAGTGGTGAATTTTGGAGAACAAATAATAATAAATAAAAAGTAAATTTTAAAAATGAATGGGAATGAAAATAGCATGATTTCAATGTTAGAACTGGTTTCCAAAAATAATTGAACCTATGATATAAAAATTAGACTTAAATCTTTAGGACCACCAGAGCCGGAATTCATTTAAACTAGTTCGGAAAATATAAAAAAAAAAAAACAATAAAGTTATTTCAAGGAAATTTCATTCAAAAACCTTTTTTATAAGCTTTTGCCCTAAAAAAGCTTTTTGCCCTACCAGAAAATAATGTCACGAGCCGCCACCGGGGCAAACAAACAGGTTGTTTAACACATATAGCGTAGGCGTTTAGTGTTTTATGTGATTTTTGTGAGTAATCTACAATATCTAGGGCCGGTTTCTGAAAACTCAATTAACTATGATAACAACTGGGTAATGGTCAGGCGGACCATTTGGTCAATTTTAATTTGCGTTGCATAAACATTTTTTAAAGCTTGGTCAGCCTATGGATTACTAAGCTCCGATATTTTTTGCTAATTTGAACTGTACTTTATGTGACAGCAATCCGGTGTCATTATTTGAATTTGGTTGCTGAAAGAATTAAAAAGTTTTAAAACGAATTAAAAAATGAATTCACGAACAACAAACTTTACCAACACGGATAAAAACATTTTACTAGATATTGCAGGTAAGTAAGTGTACAGGGTGTTTGTTTGAAACGGGGCACCCCGAAAATCTCCTTTATTTGTAAAGATACAAAAAATCTTCAGAACAAAACTAGACAAAAAGGCCCATCTAAAGGTTACTATAAGAATTCTGAGGCACTTCCGGTTTCACCGGAAATGATGTCAACTTTTGATCTAGCATAGGGAATCGATAATTTTATATTTTTTTCCTAAATGTACATTAAATTAGCTTTACAATGACACCAAAAAGTCATATTTTTATGTTAACCATTTCAAAATGGCGACCATTTATTTACAAAATAATAATCAACATAAGTTTTACAAAGTTGAACGTAGCAAGCTTTGAAAACAATAAAAAAAGAAACAAAATATCTCTAAAATAAACTGTTATAACTAGTTATTATATGAAATAACATGAAATAACTTAAATTTTAATTTTTCAATTAAATGTTTTATAAATAACAAGAGTTTAATAGTTTATTTTGATTATTTTTGTATGAAAAAAAAAAAAAAAAATTTATTAATTGGTAGTAAGTCGTTATTTGTACCTAATTATGGTTTATGTACGATATACCAACGAAGAAATGACAGATATGGTTCTGATATACGGAGAGTGCCAAAGTAATGCGGTTAGGGCCCAGCTCTATCAGAAAAGGTATCCTGATAGAGCTCAGCCGAGAAGGCAGTATTTTGCCAAATTAGTGAACAAATTAAGCCAGCGAGGTTCTTTCGAAATTCAAAAACTACGTCCAGAAAGAGCAAACCATGTAGAAAATTACGACGAAAGAATATTGGCTTACGTCCACTACGACTCGGAAGTGTCGGTGCGGCAGATTGCAAAAGAATGCGGTGTTTCACAATGGAAAGACTGGGAGGTTTTAAAAAAACATGGGTTTAAGCCTTATAAACCGCATGCAAGCCAATTTATCCACGCAAATGATGAAGATCGCCGACTGAACTTTGGTAATTGGTTTTTGGGTATGTGGGAAAATGATAATCGCTTCCATTATAAAATAATGTTTTCGGACGAATCCAATTTTACCAGAAATGGTTTATTCAATAGGAATAAGGTAAGACGTTGGTCGACGGAAAATCCCAGGGAATTCAGATCTTCCAGATTCCAACACAGGTTTGGTTTCAATGTTTGGCTGGGAATTCTAGGGACAAAAATTGTAGGCCCAATTATTTACCATGGCAGCCTAAGAGCTACACGTATTTAACTTTTTTACAAAATGAAGTGGAGGATTTGTTGGATGATTTACCGCTTGCTGATAGGATAGGAATGTGGTTCCAACAAGATGGAGCTCCAGCTCATAACGCTAGAGACGTGTGTGCCTATTTAAATGGCCAATACCCATATAAATGGATTGGAACACATTCACTTAATCCCTGGCCTGCACGATTGCCGGATCTCACGCCATTGGATTTTTTCGTTTGGGGGTATTTAAAAGATAGAGTGTATCGGACAACACCAACGACGATAGAAGATTTAGAAGAAAGGGTTAGAAGTGCAATCCAGGATATCCAAGAGTGTACTCTTATAAGGGCGATGGAAGAGTTTTTATTAAGAATGAGAAAATGTATGGACAATAATGGTGGTTTGATCGAACATTTGTATTTTTTTTTTTTTTCTGTAAAATATTTGTAAAAAGTAATAGTTTTTTTTTTTCTCTAAATAGTCAAATAGTTTATTTTAGAGATATTATGTTTCTTTTTTTATTGTTTTAAAAGCTTGCTACGTTCAACTTTGTAAAACTTATGTTGATTATTATTTTGTAAATAAATGGTCGCCATTTTGAAATGGTGAACTTAAAAATATAACTTTTTAATGTCATTGTAAAGCTAATTTAATGTACTTTTAGGAAAAAAATATAAAATTATCGATTCCCTATGCTAGATCAAAAGTTGACATCATTTCCGGTGAAACCGGAAGTGCCTCGGAATTCTTATAGTAACCTTTTGACGGGCCTTTTTGTCTAGTTTAACTTTTGTTCTGAAGATTTTTTGTATCTTTACAAATAAAAGAGATTTTCGGGGTGCCCCCTTTCAAACAATCACCCTGAATATATTTTTTTATCTCATTTGAAATCTGAATACTTTTAAACTATTCTTAAAACATAACCTAACATTTGTATTCATCATTTTTCAATATATTGTACATCATACATTCAATGTTTATTCCTCTTTCCAATTCTATTACAGATATTCCAGCATCAGTGAAGACAAAAAAGTGACAATTGAACGATCCAAGATAAAAATACAATTTGGTACCAGATTACAAATTAATTTAACTTAAGTTGCGTGAAGACACGCCAAACAAATTAATTATTTATATTTCAATTTAAAAAAATAAATAAATTAAGAAAGAATATTTGTGAATCAAATGTACTTTTCAGTATCTGTTTAAGGGCTGGTTTCTTGAAAAATACAGTTGTCGATGTAGTACTGATATAGGTAACCCATTTTAAGATTGTAGCGCCAAAGTGGCAAAAACGAAACTTAAGAAAACTAAGAAACTTAGAGCGCTAAAGTGACAATAACAACTTTTTGACATATGAATAATACGTTGTAATCTGACATTTAGAGAGAATTTATTAATATTTTTGTCTTGATTTATGTTTTCTTAAGAAGGTAATGTACTGAAACCGTAGGTCAGTTACTCCGAACTCCGAGCGGTGTGTGATGACGGGTAGCCTGTAGGCGTGGACAATTTATGGTGGTGGGGGGAACGCAAGATGTAAATCAACATGTAGTTGTTGAAACCCTAAAATATAGACCAAATATATTCGAATCAATTTGATTTTTTTTTTTTAATTTGCAGTTATGAAAGAAAAATTTTGATTTATTGTTCAATTTTACAGTGCAAAACTTGTTTAATTTCACATCACTGTTACTCAGTAAATGAATAAAAATTACAAATGCTTACACTTGATCACTCTATATTGTAATCTGACCCTAATTGTAGACCGGTGGTTCTCAACATTTATTCAACAAATAACTTCGTTTAAATAATTCCACAATCGTTGGGTATTAGGCATAAGGAAGTACATCACCCTCTTCTGAAGTCAGGCAACCATACAGCCTACGGACCGTAATTTAAGAGGATCCTGCACTGTGTACGCAAGTAAATCACTGTATATGTAAATGGCTGATAAAGAAAAACGATATTAAAACAAATAATACAACTGAATCAACACATAATCACATTTCACCCCTTAGGAGTTGAATTTCGAAAAATCCCTTCTTAGTGAGTGCTTCCGTCATAAAGGGAATACCCTCCAAATTTCAAATTTCTTGGCCCAGGGGTTCGGGCTGGGCGATGATGAGTCAGTTTGTCAGTCAGGACATTTCCTTTTATGTATATAGACTAGCTGAAAAATCGTGCTTCGCTACGGTATATTGATGACTCATTAGCGTAAAATCCTCAATTTGTTTTTAAACTTGTGTATGGGTAACTTTTGTAAGCAAAAACCTAGTCGATATCTCATCTGTCCTAAGAGATATTGAGGAATCTGTGAAAAAACATTTTACTCCTTTTCACCACATAGGGGCCGAACTTCAAAAAACCTTTCTCAGTGGGTTCTTACGTCATACTGAGGAATGTACTCTCCGAATTTCTTATTTCTAACAAAAAATACTAATATAGGAGTGAAATTTAAGAAAACTGATTGTGAAACACTATCACAAGATTTTAAAAGGTCACCTATATGCCAGAAAGTAATGTTATAACTCAAGAAGCACAGGAGATACGAAGGATTTCTCCCAAATTTCTTGTATCTTTGTCAAGGGACGCTCTATCGAATAAAAAACAACTAATTTACTCCGTTAGGGATGAAATTTAAAAAAACTGTTAAAAGCCTTCTAAATAGAATAATAGTTTTTATAATTCACCCCTAATGTGTATTCACCCATTTAGGGGTTGATTAGGGCAAAATCGTGAATTTATGTTTTAAACATTTGTGTGGGTAATGTTAAAATGGTCTTACCTTTATGAAATATATATTGTTAGTATCCGAGTTCGAAGGTCGGATTTTTAAGACAGGATGGTAAATGTAGATATATTTTGCCACGTATTAAAATAATATACTCTTTTTTCTTAAATAATATTCTATATTTCGTCAATATATTTATTCTTCAAAATTACATTTTTCCATGTCATGGCTTTCTTCTGTTACCAATAAATCCTTAATATTTTAACAACAAAAGGCTACTACGTGTTTTTTTTAATTATTATTTTTAAATATATATAAGCCTACTAATAAAATTTGGAACATTCTCCTCCCAGTAATTACATTACTTAAAACAAAAATTAATAAATTCAACTATATAAACAAAAATTCAAACAACAAAAAATACATAAATACAAACTTCATAAATTAAACATAGTTCAGCATAATTTTAAGAATTATGTTGACAAATAAGTTTACATAATTTGGCCACAGGTCGTCTAAACAAACCAGAGTCAGTCCTAACAGTGTCCACCCGGACAATATTATCCTTGCCAGGAAAAACTTCATGTATTATTCCTTTTTTCCAGCAATTTCTCGGACTATTTTCGTCTACAATTAAAACAATATCTCCTAACTGCAGTTCCGGTTTATTCAAATGCCATTTTTTCCTAATATTTCGGATTTCGGAGTCGGTAAATATTCTTTCACAAATTTCTTCCAGAATGTATCTGAGATTTTTTGCACCTGTTTCCAACTTGACATGGACAGCGTTGAATCATCAGGAGTTATCCAAGATTGAGCTATGCATTTTAGCCCAATTAAAAAATGGTTAGGTGTCAATGGTTCGTCATCCTGACAATCTAAACTGACATGTGTTAGTGGTCTGCTATTGACAATATTCTCAATTTCGCAAAGAATAGTTCTTAGAACATATTCTTTGGGATATTTGTCATTAAGAATCACATAGAGATTTTTCTTCACAGTACCAATTAATCTCTCCCAAGCTCCTCCCATATGGGATGCTGTTAGGGTATTAAAGTACCATTTAATGTTGTTCATGGAACAAAATCTCGTCATGTCATGCTGATTTCTGTTGGTCATCATATTTTTAGAATGAAGAAGTATTGAATTTTTTGCATCATCTTCTAATTCAGATTGGTTAAATCTTCCTTTCATTCTTAAAATCCCTTCATTGTCTATAAAACATATTTTATATAAATGACAGTCTTTAGTCAAGTCCTGTTTCTTCTCTAATATGCGAATTTCTTTTTCAAAATTCTCTTTTTGACATTTTCTTAACAAAATCTTTTCAGCCTCTTTAATTTCAGTAGCTTGAAGTTCGTATGTTAAATTATTTTTATATTTTCTTCTGCATTTTTTTAAGAACCTTAAAATCCATGCACAACTTCTTAAAAGTCTAAACCATTTTGAAAACCTAGTGAAATCTAAATTATCCAATATTTCATTATCATAAATTACTGCTACAAATTTTGCTTTTAACTGTACGTCTTCATTTATTTCGTTTACTGCACCTAAATCAAAGTTACAAATTATTTTATTTTTCAAAAAATTTGGACGTTCTAACCATCGATTTGTCAAAGTTCTTTTAGTTGGTTCGTCTGCTATACTTTCCTTTGCTGGTACATAATGCCAGTTTGATATATTTGATAATTCTTGTATTTCGCCGACTCTGTTTGCAACAAACATTTTATAACGTCGCGAGTTTGATTTTAACCAATGAAGAACTGTTTTGGAGTCAGTCCAATACACAATATTTTGTGTCATAATGTGCAGTTCGTTCTTCAGGGTGTTTCCTAGTCGTGCTCCAAGTACAGCAGCTTGAAGTTCCAAACGAGGAATTGACATGAGTTTTAACGGTGCAACTCGTGCTTTACTCATAAGTAAGGCCACTTGTACATCGTTTTTAAATGTGGAACGGTGATATGATACTGTTGCATAAGTATCTTCTGAGGCGTCACAAAAAATAGGTATTTCATTTCTACTTTCATTCAAATTTAAAGTTGTATAAAGTCTTGGAAACTCTATTTTAGAGATTTTCGATACATCTTCTAAAAATTGGGTCCATTTTTCCATTTGTTTGTCTGTGATAATATCATCCCAACCGATACCACTTTCCCAAATATTTTGAAGCAATATTCTTCTGTGTATTAAAATGTTCTTGATGTATTCTTTGTCTACATATTCTTTAAATTTTCTGCAATTAATTTCAGCAAATTCTTTATTGGCGTCCATCTTCTTTTCTGTTAAAAGCAGTCTTCTAGAGGCATTTTCTTTGCTATCTGGTAAAAACGTACTTTCACACGTATCTTTCCACAATAAACTAATTTCTAATTTATTGCCTTTTCCTTCAATAGTGTCACACATAATTTCTTGGGCTCGGATATCGTCTTTAAAAATTAAGTCTACATTAAAATTTATTCCATACGTGTCTAGTTGCCACTGTTGTTTAACAAGATGTTGTAGATTATCTGAGTCTTCTATTTCTTTGTTATTTATAAAATATACAGGATTGGCAGTCGTTAATCTATCTTGACAGCAGAGATTTCCGTGAACAACCCAACCCAGAAGAGTGTTACTGAATGCTGGTCCAGTCCACGGTCCATGAATAGTCTTTCTTGTCGTCAATAAAGGCCAGTTATCTTGTCCAATCAATATCATTGGTTTGGCATTAGTTAATTTTACATTTTTCCACGGTACGTCAGAAGGAATATTACCAAACATCTTTATTTTGTCTTCGTTAATAGTCTGACTTGGTAACTGTAACCCTTTCAGAGTACGTACATGTCTTAGAGTAAATGTCCTACTATTTTTGTCAATACCCTTGATTGTCATACTTACAGATTTTGAATCGTCTTGTTCTTTTATGTCGTCAGTCGTCCATTGCATACATAATGGTACTGTTGGTCCGTATAAACCCAAATCTTCTGCCAAATAATTGTCAATTATGCTTATGGTCGAAGCGTCGTCTAATAAGGCATAAGTTTGAATTTCTTTACGTGGACCTTTCAGTACAACAGGCAATATTTTCAAAAGAACCTGATTTTTTACATCAGAAACATGACAGTTTTTATCTGATGTAGAATCATCTACTTTAGCTTCATTTTTATGCAACAGTCTGTTATGAAGTTTGTCACATTTTTTTAATTTGACAAATTTTGGAATATTTGCACGATTTTATTCCATGTTTTCCTGATAAACATGAGAAACATAGATGTTGATTGGTAATAAATTTCCATCGTGCATCAACATCTAATTTTTTAAACAAGTCACAATATATAATATAGTGAGACTTATGACAGTAAAGACATACTTTTGACGGTTTGTCTGTAGTTGTCGAAAGTGTATAATTTTTGGTTCCCTTTTTCTCGCAGAATTTCGGTGTGATTAATTCGCAAGCGAAATCTGTTTTATTTTTTAGCCATGCATGAAATGCAGTCAATTTACAGTTATGATTAACATTTTGTGAATGTTCCTTGAATGCCATTTTATAGCTGACAGGCAGTTTGTCTAACAATTCTTGTAATAAAAGAGGATTTTTCAAGTAGTCTGGAGCGTCTAAAGATTTTATAGATGTAACTAAATTATTTAAATTATCAAAAAAGTCCAGAAGAGTCTCTAGTTTCTCTTCTTTCACTTGGTTCATATCTCTAACTTTATTATACAATAATGTTATAATATGATCCTTATTGCCAAATCTTTTTTCTAAAATTTTTATAACTTCAGGAACGTTCTGTGGAAGAATTAATAAATTTTTAGTTACATCTAGAGCTTTGCCCTTGTAGCACGCCGAATTAGACACTTCCTCAACTATTAAATTTATTCAATTAGGCACGTTCTAATGTTTAAATTTTTTGTAAACATAAATCGACAGGGGTTTCAAGGTAACACTTGTCATAGACTGTGTCTGGGAACTAGACGGAAACCAGACATACCCTCATAAATCTTTCAGTTTAAGGGCGTGAAATTGTGAAAAGAAAATATACTAACAAGTTAATTTACCGATTTGGCATGTTTTTGTTATGGTGTGTAGGAAAGACAAGGGGTTGAACGGTATGCCATTGACACTTAAAGGTGCCGAAGGGATTATGACCAGTCACAGGGTATCAAGTGTCAATGCACCGACCGCTGAAATAAACCAGATGTTCACTGATAAATAAACAACAGTTCTGAAAAACTCGCAATCATATGCGAGATTAACAAATTCGGTCACTATCTTTATCTTACAAATGTTACACATATATGTCGGTCCCTAACTACGCAGGGGGGAACATTTAGTTCACCCTCTTATAAAAGCAAGGGGTAATTTGGTTTCGAGGCAGTTGGTTTCAGATACTAACTGCTGGTAGGTAAAATCTTGACTCCTTTCGTGTTTAACCCGTTAACTCAAGTAATTTCTCTGTGGATTCGAGGTTGGAACATCGCTCGCTGAATTAGCGACGCCTGTTCTCAGACACTTTGGAATTATTGGGTGAGCGGCCCGTATGTTCCGCGTATCCGCGACGCCCGTGTTTAACCCGTTAACTCAAGTAATTTCTCTGTGGATTCGAGGTTGGAACATCGCTCGCTGAATTTGCGACGCCTGTTCTCAGACACTTTGGAATTATTGGGTGAGCGGCCCGTATGTTCCGCGTACCCGCGACGCCCGTGTTTAACCCGTTAACTCAAGTAATTTCTCTGTGGATTCGAGGTTGGAACATCGCTCGCTGAATTAGCGACGCCTGTTCTCAGACACTTTGGAATTATTGGGTGAGCGGCCCGTATGTTCCGCGTATCCGCGACGCCCGTGTTTAACCCGTTAACTCAAGTAATTTCTCTGTGGATTCGAGGTTGGAACATCGCTCGCTGAATTAGCGACGCCTGTTCTCAGACACTTTGGAATTATTGGGTGAGCGGCCCGTATGTTCCGCGTATCCGTGACGCCCGTGTTTAACCCGTTAACTCAAGTAATTTCTCTGTGGATTCGAGGTTGGAACATCGCTCGCTGAATTAGCGACGCCTGTTCTCAGACACTTTGGAATTATTGGGTGAGCGGCCCGTATGTTCCGCGAATCCGCGACGCCCGTGTTTAACCCGTTAACTCAAGTAATTTCTCTGTGGATTCGAGGTTGGAACATCGCTCGCTGAATTAGCGACGCCTGTTCTCAGACACTTTGGAATTATTGGGTGAGTGGCCCGTATGTTCCGCGTATCCGCGACGCCCGTGTTTAACCCGTTAACTCAAGTAATTTCTCTGTGGATTCGAGGTTGGAACATCGCTCGCTGAATTAGCGACGCCTGTTCTCAGACACTTTGGAATTATTGGGTGAGCGGCCCGTATGTTCCGCGTATCCGCGACGCCCGTATTTAACCCGTTAACTCAAGTAATTTCTCTGTGGATTCGAGGTTGGAACATCGCTCGCTGAATTAACGACGCCTGTTCTCAGATACTTTGGAATTATTGGGTGAGCGGCCCGTATGTTCCGCATATCCGCGACGCCCGTGTTTAACCCGTTAACTCAAGTAATTTCTCTGTGGATTCGAGGTTGGAACATCGCTCGCTGAATTAGCGACGCCTGTTCTCAGACACTTTGGAATTATTGGGTGAGCGGCCCGTATGTTCCGCGTATCCGCGATGCCCGTATTTAACCCGTTAACTCAAGTAATTTCTCTGTGGATTCGAGGTTGGAACATCGCTCGCTGAATTAGCGACGCCTGTTCTCAGACACTTTGGAATTATTGGGTGAGCGGCCCGTATGTTCCGCGTATCCGCGACGCCCGTGTTTAACCCGTTAACTCAAGTAATTTCTCTGTGGATTCGAGGTTGGAACATCGCTCGCTGAATTTGCGACGCCTGTTCTCAGACACTTTGGAATTATTGGGTGAGCGGCCCGTATGTTCCGCGTATCCGCGACGCCCGTGTTTAATCCGTTAACTCAAGTAATTTCTCTGTGGATTCGAGGTTGGAACATCGCTCGCTGAATTAGCGACGCCTGTTCTCAGACACTTTGGAATTATTGGGTGAGCGGCCCGTATGTTCCGCGTATCCGCGACGCCCGTGTTTAACCCGTTAACTCAAGTAATTTCTCTGTGGATTCGAGGTTGGAACATCGCTCGCTGAATTAGCGACGCCTGTTCTCAGACACTTTGGAATTATTGGGTGAGCGGCCCGTATGTTCCGCGTATCTGTGACGCCCGTGTTTAACCCGTTAACTCAAGTAATTTCTCTGTGGATTCGAGGTTGGAACATCGCTCGCTGAATTAGCGACGCCTGTTGTCAGACACTTTGGAATTATTGGGTGAGCGGCCCGTATGTTCCGCCAATCCGCGACGCCCGTGTTTAACCCGTTAACTCAAGTAATTTCTCTGTGGATTCGAGGTTGGAACATCGCTCGCTGAATTAGCGACGCCTGTTCTCAGACACTTTGGAATTATTGGGTGAGTGGCCCGTATGTTCCGCGTATCCGCGACGCCCGTGTTTAACCCGTTAACTCAAGTAATTTCTCTGTGGATTCGAGGTTGGAACATCGCTCGCTGAATTAGCGACGCCTGTTCTCAGACACTTTGGAATTATTGGGTGAGCGACCCGTATGTTCCGCGTATCCGCGACGCCCGTGTTTAACCCGTTAACTCAAGTAATTTCTCTGTGGATTCGAGGTTGGAACATCGCTCGCTGAATTAACGACGCCTGTTCTCAGACACTTTGGAATTATTGGGTGAGCGGCCCGTATGTTCCGCATATCCGCGACGCCCGTGTTTAACCCGTTAACTCAAGTAATTTCTCTGTGGATTCGAGGTTGGAACATCGCTCGCTGAATTAGCGACGCCTGTTCTCAGACACTTTGGAATTATTGGGTGAGCGGCCCGTATGTTCCGCGTATCCGCGACGCCCGTATTTAACCCGTTAACTCAAGTAATTTCTCTGTGGATTCGAGGTTGGAACATCGCTCGCTGAATTAGCGACGCCTGTTCTCAGACACTTTGGAATTATTGGGTGAGCGGCCCGTATGTTCCGCGTATCCGCGACGCCCGTGTTTAACCCGTTAACTCAAGTAATTTCTCTGTGGATTCGAGGTTGGAACATCGCTCGCTGAATTTGCGACGCCTGTTCTCAGACACTTTGGAATTATTGGGTGAGCGGCCCGTATGTTCCGCGTATCCGCGACGCCCGTGTTTAACCCGTTAACTCAAGTAATTTCTCTGTGGATTCGAGGTTGGAACATCGCTCGCTGAATTAGCGACGCCTGTTCTCAGACACTTTGGAATTATTGGGTGAGCGGCCCGTATGTTCCGCGTATCCGCGACGCCCGTGTTTAACCCGTTAACTCAAGTAATTTCTCTGTGGATTCGAGGTTGGAACATCGCTCGCTGAATTAGCGACGCCTGTTCTCAGACACTTTGGAATTATTGGGTGAGCGGCCCGTATGTTCCGCGTATCCGTGACGCCCGTGTTTAACCGGTTAACTCAAGTAATTTCTCTGTGGATTCGAGGTTGGAACATCGCTCGCTGAATTAGCGACGCCTGTTCTCAGACACTTTGGAATTATTGGGTGAGCGGCCCGTATGTTCCGCGAATCCGCGACACCCGTGTTTAACCCGTTAACTCAAGTAATTTCTCTGTGGATTCGAGGTTGGAACATCGCTCGCTGAATTAGCGACGCCTGTTCTCAGACACTTTGGAATTATTGGGTGAGTGGCCCGTATGTTCCGCGTATCCGCGACGCCCGTGTTTAACCCGTTAACTCAATTAATTTCTCTGTGGATTCGAGGTTGGAACATCGCTCGCTGAATTAGCGACGCCTGTTCTCAGACACTTTGGAATTATTGGGTGAGCGGCCCGTATGTTCCGCGTATCCGCGACGCCCGTGTTTAACCCGTTAACTCAAGTTATTTCTCTGTGGATTCGAGGTTGGAACATCGCTCGCTGAATTAACGACGCCTGTTCTCAGACACTTTGGAATTATTGGGTGAGCGGCCCGTATGTTCCGCATATCCGCGACGCCCGTGTTTAACCCGTTAACTCAAGTAATTTCTCTGTGGATTCGAGGTTGGAACATCGCTCGCTAAATTAGCGACGCCTGTTCTCAGACACTTTGGAATTATTGGGTGAGCGGCCCGTATGTTCCGCGTATCCGCGACGCCCGTATTTAACCCGTTAACTCAAGTAATTTCTCTGTGGATTCGAGGTTGGAACATCGCTCGCTGAATTAGCGACGCCTGTTCTCAGACACTTTGGAATTATTGGGTGAGCGGCCCGTATGTTCCGCGTATCCGCGACGCCCGTGTTTAACCCGTTAACTCAAGTAATTTCTCTGTGGATTCGAGGTTGGAACATCGCTCGCTGAATTAGTGACGCCTGTTCTCAGACACTTTGGAATTATTGGGTGAGCGGCCCGTATGTTCCGCGTATCCGCGACGCCCGTATTTAACCCGTTAACTCAAGTAATTTCTCTGTGGATTCGAGGTTGGAACATCGCTCGCTGAATTAGCGACGCATGTTCTCAGACACTTTGGAATTATTGGGTGAGTGGCCCGTATGTTCCGCGTATCCGCGACGCCCGTGTTTAACCCGTTAACTCAAGTAATTTCTCTGTGGATTCGAGGTTGGAACATCGCTCGCTGAATTAGCGACGCCTGTTCTCAGACACTTTGGAATTATTGGGTGAGCGGCCCGTATGTTCCGCGTATCCGTGACGCCCGTGTTTAACCCGTTAACTCAAGTAATTTCTCTGTGGATTCGAGGTTGGAACATCGCTCGCTGAATTAGCGACGCCTGTTCTCAGACACTTTGGAATTATTGGGTGAGCGGCCCGTATGTTCCGTCAACATTTCTACAATCGTCAATCGGTACATTACATTATAATCCTAGTATAGTCTATTTCACGATAAGATGAAGTGACTATCTACTTCTGGTCCTAAACACAGTGGGTGGTAATTACAAATAACTCTAATCCCTTGTTTGTACCCATAAACTAGCCAGAGATGTACACGCCTGTGTCATCGGTATACAAAAATTTCGAACGCCGCCAAAACCATGTGGCGGTTATCTCATGAGTGTAGCACACAATTTCCACAAGGAGGTAGTTGTGTTGAACACCCCCTCGCCAACCACCACCACTGAATACTCCACAAACTGGAATTTTAAATCTTATCTATTTAAATATGGCAGTTATTGTGAATGTGACTTGCACGTGGCGTGTTTAATGTTCTGTGGTGCAAAGAATTTTAAGTGATCAATAATATATTAATTAGGAAATATTGGTCCATCAGCTGAAATCAAACTTATATGTATTGTATATTTTACTTTTTTTTGATATGTTCGATATTTGAAATATTTGATATCAATATCATATTAATTAGGAAAAATTGGCTCATCAGCTGAAATCAGACTTACAATATATGTATCGTATATTTTTTTTTTGTTATGTTCGATATTTGATATTCAATATTTGAAATGTTCGATATCAATAATATATTTATTATATTTGTTGCAAATATTGGCCCATCAGCTGAAATCAGACTTATATGTATAGTATATTTTACTTTTGTTGGTGATGTTTGATAATTGAAAAATCGATTTATTGCAAATATGGGCAAATGCTTTTTTTCTTTATAAAGGTTGCCGACGTCTGAACTATGCTATTTATGTACCTATCATATGATTATGTATGTTAGATTATTATTATTATTATATATGTACGAGTGACAATAAAAAGCTCAATTTTATATTATGTGTTTCTCTATAACCCTTTTTTAATATTAAACATGGATACATTTTCGTTTTATATAAAATTTTATTACAATTTCGAATTGTATTATAATTTTATGTAAAACGAAAATGTATTCATGTTATATCAATTTTAATTTTTTTGGAATAATAAATATGAGTACATTCAAATTTCGCGGTTTCATTCAATTTAGTACGTGGTGGATCTCTAGTTAGCGTTAGTTACGCTGAACAAAATTTTGACACAGAGATGGCACTTCTGTTAATGTGTTCTGTGGAGATGTATCAGGTATAAATTACATTACACCATGTAATGACACAATTGTAA
Source organism: Liopterus haemorrhoidalis (assembly GCA_963971575.1). Lineage (NCBI taxonomy): Eukaryota > Metazoa > Arthropoda > Insecta > Coleoptera > Dytiscidae > Liopterus > Liopterus haemorrhoidalis. The sequence goes on from OZ020616.1 coordinate 22,921,186, forward strand.
CAAGAAATAAACATAAGATATCATCAAAATAAACTTTATTTTTATTATAAATACAATTAATTTATAGAACTTATAATGAAATTTAAAACATTACAATTAGTATTTAAAACATTACAATAAAATAAATTTTAAATTAAATAATGTTTAAGATAAAAAAAAATCTTACAAGTCCAAATCGTTCTCTGAATCAGTCTCTAAATTAATGATTATAGTACGTTCTATTTGAATATAACTGTCCTCAGTTTTAATAACATCATTTACACAATTTTTCCAACTATCTACAGGGATATTTTCCACTTCTTTTTGTATAAGTTCTATCTCAGTGCCGTTTAAAGTGGGAGAAACATTATTACGTTTTATTCTCGCCTTTAACTGACTCCACATTTGTTCAATAGGATTGAATATACAATAATACGGAGGTAGTCATAATACTGTGTGTCCTTTGCATTGAGCAATACTATCGCAAACATATTCTTTAGAAAAACTATAACTTTTTAATAATTTAATTAAACAATTTTTTTCTATAACTTTCTTCAAAGTAAATATCATTTTTATATTCTTTCAAGTCTTGGATTTCCTTCTTACTGTTTGCACTATTCGGTACTTTATTTAATTGCCGACTATGGTAACTTGCATGTCCATAACAATAACATTGTTAGCCGGTATATTCGGGAGTAATTTATTTTCGAACCAGTTTTCGAACATTTCCGCCGTGGTATCGTCATGGTAGTCGAGTCTAGAATCTTTGATATTTTTCGCAGAAAGCAAGAGTGCATTCGGTATCCATCCAGTTTCAGAACCTGCATGAAGTATCGTAATACATTTACCTTTATTAGACGGCTTTATTAGACATTCTTGTTTGACATTTATTTGACGTATCCACCCAACCTTTTGAGTTTGTTTCATGTGTGTCGTACCAAGTTTCATCTTAATAAATTATTGACCTTTTATCTTCTCTCTATTTTTTAATGTTTTTTAAATAATTTTGTCTCAAAAGTTTTAATCGCTCTGACTCCATAAGGAACTGCTTTTTATTTAAAGTTTTAAATTGAAACCCTATACTTTTAAGGGCACGCCATAAGGTCACCTTTGAACAATTAATTTCACACTGGTCTTGGATTAATCTTTTGAGCAATATGTCCAATGTTGGCACATTTTGTTCGGTGTACATTTGGTAAATTTTTTGCCGTATTACATCTTTCTGGAAACCATCCAAACATTTTGGTATGCCTGAATCCTTTCGTTTTCTTCTCCTATCAATGGATTTATTTACAATATTCCATACTGTTGTCATCGCTACTTTCGTTGCCTTGCTTGTCTCTTCTAATGCCGCTTGTTTGTTTTTGCGGTTCCTTAAATATAAATACACATTGGCCACAATTTCTTTAGCTTCTACAGGTAAATATAAACAAGTTTTTTCCCGATTAATTTATTTTTTTTATTGTATCATGCACTATATCATCATCTTCTATCTTGGTCACATAGTCATCTGCTTCATTTGCTTGCACAGAAGTTAATTGTTCGTTCCAAGGACGCCACACAAATCACAAGTTATCTGATAGAAAATTCAAAGTGAAGTGAAAAGATATTTAAAACATCTGCAATTTATACCTGATACATCACTGACTAGTTTATGGGTGCAAACAAGGGATTAGTGTTATTTGTAATTACCACCCACTGTGTTTAGGACCATAAGTAGATAGTCACTTCAATTTATCGTGAAATAGACTATACAAGGTGGTTAAGAAAATGTGACAGAGATGCATACTATAGTTTACACAGTATACTGAACTTCATCTAAATCCCTGAAATCATTATCTAAGTATTCTGCAGTGGAATAAAATTCCTTAGATGTTAAATATCTCTTTAAAACCCTTTTGAATTTTAAGGGGGGCAAAAGTTTGATGCTGGTCGGGAGCACATTATAAAATTTAAAGCCAGGTAGTTTAGGCTGTACCTACTGAGGTGGGATTATTAACATCTTGTATGTTCCTGGTTGCGAACACCATGTGCTGAGTTTTACTGTTGTTCATCGTCAATCTATTGGCTAGGAATCAGTTTTAGAAATTCGATAGGGCAAAGTTTCTTTTGTAAAGGAGTGAAGTAATGTGTCTACTGGATTGAAGGACAGTTGTGTCGTCAGACGAAGAGGATGGTATCCACATCGGCATTAACGTGCGACAAATCGTTCACATATATTAGGAATAAAATGGGACCTAGGACAGATCCTTGTGGTACACCATGTTTATTTCCTAACACTTCGGATGAGCCATTATTAGTGTACACGAATTGTCTTCTTTCAGAAAGGTAGGACTGTATGAGTTTTGTACTTCCTGGGTCAAATTTATAAAATTTAAGTTTTTTAATTAAAATTTCATGACTCACGCAGTCGAAGGCCTTACTAAGGTCCAGAAAGCTACCGGAGCAATAAAGTCTATCCTCAAAGCAGTGCATGACAGATTCCATGAAGCCCAATAACGCGTCGGTAGTTGACTTACCAGATCTGAAGCCAAATTGCTCAGAAGACAGAATGTTAGATTGCTCCAAGTGACTGGTTAGTTGGTGTTTGAGTACTTTTTCAAATATTTTGGAGAAGCAGGGTAGAAGCGAAATAGGGCGAAAATTATTTAGGTCATTATGGTTTCCTTTTTTATATATAGGTAGAACACGCGCAAATTTGAGAGCATCAGGAAATGTACAGGTTCGAATCGAAATATTAATTAGTTTAGTGAGTGTCGTAATCAAGATATTTTTGATGAACTTGATTATAACCACATTAAGACCATAGGCGTCACGCGTTCTATTATTGTGGAGATTATCTATTATATCTCGGACTGTAATTTCGGAGATTTCATTGAAGGAGAAACAGGAAAAATTGGAGTTCGATCGCTTATTATTGGATAGTAAGTCAATGGGACATAAATTGTTTGGAGGCAAATTATTGATTAGACTATTAGCAGCGTTGCAGAAAAACTCATTTATTTCATCCGCAGAACGAGGGCAAACTCAGGTGTTTTTTGCTTTTAGATTATTGCTGATTACTTTCCAGGTGGCCTGTGAGATGCTATTGGAGTTAGAAATATATTTACTATTAGCGTCGATTTTAGAATTTTTTATTGCTCGCTGTATACTGTCCTATACGAGTTTCTTACATTTTTACTATTTCGGGAAGGGTTAGTTAGGTAATGTGCATGTAGTAAGTTTAGGGTGTGTCTCATAGTTTCCAGGTTAGAGTTAAACCAGTGTATTGAAGGATTGGAGGATTTCCATTTTGTGTCAAGGGGCGAGTAGTCAGATTATTCTCCAGGACGTTCAGAGAGATATTTAAGTCGCTGGATGGTGATCTATAAATATTGATAATTACAGTGTTAAATTTAGTCAAAAGGAGGGCATTAACCTCGCAGTGTAATTTTTTGGATTGTTTATTGATGAATTCTAAATTTTTACTTCACTGAGATAATTTTTATGTACTAGGGAAATAATACCCCCATGTTCTTTCTTTTTCCTAGGGAAAAATGAAATAGTATTATAGATGAAATTCAGTACACTCATTTGCACCAAGCCAGTGTTCTTGGTTATAAATAATATTAAAATTATTGTCAATAGTGAGAGAGTCTAGGTAATTAATTTTGTTTTTGATGGACTAATTGTTGAGAAACAGTACGCTCAAATCAAGTTTTTGCCTCAAAAAATATCTGCGGATTTGGTAAGCTCTCTTACTATTTGGTTGGCGTCAGGCTGGATAGCGCCAACAACCGAGATACTATTAACGGCGGTGTTTACACATTGAATGATGTTAGAGCTAGTACCGCGATTATTGACACCACTCACCGAGACACTATTAAGATTAGTATCAACAGGGGACTGGAAGAAAAAATAACTTTCAAGATTGCTTTTATTATAATTATTTTCCACAAATTATTAATATGCAGACCGTGTCTGGTGAAGTATTTGGTGGAGAAGGAGCTAGTATCAATAATTTTTGCTTGATTATGGAGGACTTCGCAGAGGTTTAAATTATTTTCAAATACTCGGCTATTGAACTCGGTCATATTATTCCAAAAAGGAGTTAGAACTATTATCAGATTGGTATTGTTTATATATGTTTATTTATATATATTTTATAATACAATTTAGTTTGACATACATGTATTATATGACTTGATATATGATACTTCGTCCGTTGCCTAGCGTATTAATTTACTATATAATTTTAGTTCATAACATTTCCCTCAAGTTTCTTATTATTATGGGGTTTGTCAGGTCTTGACAAGCGTCCACTAATCTCAAACTTCAGCAACCTTTTGAGCCGCGTCATTATTATTATTATTATTATTATTATTATTTTAAATACTATTGTATTATTATTTAATAAATATATAAGAACTTCGAGATACTAAAGGGTAATATTTAAGGTATTTAACTTTTCTGCCACTCCTTGTAGTGAAGTGTGTTTTCCTTAAGTGAATTATATTTTTTCTTATGTTTTTACCATTATTAGTTTTTACTAAATATGAACGAGGTTGATCTGACTTTTTAACTATAAACCTTGTTCCCAAAATTTACTGTCCATATTTTGTACAAGCACCTTTTCTCCCTCTTCGAATTCGTCATTTTTTATATTAGTTTTCTTATTGTAATATAATTTCTGTTTCTTCTGATTATCAATCATTTTTTGATACAAACCTTGAGGTATTAATTTAGGAATCAAGTTATCTATTTTGACTGGCAGTTTTGTTCGTAAATTTCTACTATTAAGTAATTGTGAAGGAAAATAATCTAAATTTGAAACTGGAGCGTTCCTATAGTTCAATAAGTATAATTCTAAATACTGCTTGGAGTCGCTTGCTTTTTTAAGCATTGATTTTATAATCCCTACTGCTTTCTCAGCTAATCCATTACTTTTAGGATAGTGAGGGCTAGATGTTATAAACTGAAAGTTCCACTGTTTTGCAAATTCTTTCAGTTCATAGGAATTGAAAGGCATATTGTCCGCTATAATTATATTAATTTTGTTTTAATAGAAAAACTATTTTTACTATTAAGTTTGAATACCTCTATCCACCTGGAATAATAGTCAACTGTTACAAGATAGCTAATTCCTGCAAAGTCTGCTATATCAGCTGCTATTTTGTAAAAAGTTATATTTGGTATATTATGATTTATTAGAGAATTTTTTGTTTTAGATTTTTGATATTTTTGACAAATTTGACAACCGCCTATTAAATTCTTAATATCCGACGATATACCTGGCCAGTAAAATAATTTATTTACGATTTTATTTATCTTAGTTGCGCCTAAATGTGTTTCATGTAAGGTCGTCAGAACATATTTTCTAAGTTTTTTAGGTACAATTAAACGATTGTCAATATATAATAGGTCGTCATTAAAATCAATATAATCTTTTACTTTCCAGAAGTGTTTTAATTCATCATTAGTATTTATAACTTTTGGCCACCCTTCAAAATAGTATTGAGCTACTTTAAGTAAAACTGAATCATTTTTTGTTTCATCTTTAAACTGTTCTAATCTATATTCACTAAATTCTATTTCATTAGTTCCTATGCTGTGAATGACATCTTTCATAGTCTCATCGACACTAATTTTTGTTACAATACCACATCTTGATAAATAGTCTGCAATGTGTATATACTTTCCTGCAAGATATTTTAATTCAAATTGGTAAATCATTAATTTTATTTTTAGTCTTTTTATTCTATTATTTTTAATTTTATATAATGGCTTATTTATTATAGAGACTAAAGGCATATGATCTGTATAAATAGTTACATTTTTATGACCGTAAATGCAATTATGGTATTTTTCACAAGCAAAACAAATAGCCAAGAGTTCTTTTTCAATCTGTGCGTAGTTTACTTCAGATTTATTAAGAGATCTTGAAGCAAAGTACACTGGTTTCCTGTTTTGTAATAAGCAACTACCTAATGAATCTTTAGATGCATCACATTGTATTTCAATGGGTAACGTAGGGTTAAAAGGAGAAAGAACTTTTTCGCTGCTAATTATGTTTTTTAAATCTTCCACAATTTTTGAATGATTTTCTGACCATTGACAAGCAACATCTTTTTGTAATAAATTTCGAAGAGGGGAAATAATTCCTGATAAATTTGGAATGAACTCTCTTAAGTAATTTATCATACCTAACATTCTTTGCAATTCTTTTTTATCTTTAGGATTTTTTAGAGATTTGATAATTGAAACTTTATCTGGATCAGGAAACATTCCTTGTTCGCTAAATATTACACCTAAATATTTTATTTTACTTTCACAATATTTAAATTTATCGAAATTGAATTTAATATTATATTGCCTTGCTCTTTTTAAGACAGTTTTTAAAATTTCATCATTTTCTGATTTTGTGTCAGTAGCAATGCACAAATCATCAAAATAAATCGATACGCCTTTAATATCTCCAATATACTTATATACTAACCTTTGAAAAATTTCGGGAATATTCGATGAACCAAATGGCGCCCTTAGGAATCTATACGTTCCAAAAATTGTACTAAATGAACAAAGTTTACTTGATTTTTCATCCAATTTAATATGATGAACACCATCTTTGATATCTAAAACAGTATAACATTTTTTATCAGCTAAATTGGGCGCTAGTTCCTCCAGAGTAGGTATTGTATATCTTTCACGTATAATGTATTTATTTAATTGCTGAGGATCAATACACATTCTTAAGGAACCATTTGGTTTCTCAACTATTACGACATTATTAACCCATTCTACAGGTTCAGTGACAGGCAATATTACTTCTTTTTCTATTAATAATTTCAGATGTTCTTTGAATTTTGTTCTAATTTTCATCGGAATTCTTCTAGCGGGACTTGTATGAGGTACTGCATCATTGTTCAGTTTTATTGTACATTGGTCTGGAAAACATCCTAGCCCGCTAAAAACATCTTTATGGTTATTGAAAATTTTTTATTTTCGCGAATCTTCTTCCTTACTTTTGTTAACAATGCTGTTAACTTTCTTTATTAAATCTAATTCAACGCAACTTTCCAATCCCAAAATTGGCGTTGTTTCTTTGTTAATTATAACAAATCTTGTCACAACAATTTTATCTTTGGTTTCAATTTCTAAGTCTAGCTGTCCAATAGGTGTGATATGAAAGCCTCCAAAGGCTTCTAATTTGATTTTACTTCTTTTAATATATTTTAACGAATTTAGTTTCTTAAAGTAACTAAGAGGTAATATATTTATATTTACTTCAGCCCCACTATCTAATTTAAATTTCATTGGTATTCCTTTGATTGTTACAGATTTGGTCCAGGATTGCTTTCTTCTTATTTCTTCAATACGAATTACTGAATTTAATTTCCAATGCTCATCATCACTGACATAACTGTTAACTTCTTCACAATTATCATTTTGTTCTAATAGTTCATTGCATTTTTTACTTTTGCATGTTATTGCAAAATGATTGGACTTCTTACATTTGCTGCAAGTTTTTCCCATTGCTGGACAGGTTCCCAAGTGACTGTTATTACACCGATAACATTTTTTTAATTGATTTGGGTGTGCCTTATTTCTTTTAAACTCAGTTTTATCTGAATGTTTATTATTAATGTCAACACACTCATTTGTTGAATTTTTTAAAATTTTCATATTTTTCTCGGCCATTTCAACAGATTTACAAAATGTCACTGATTTTTCTAAATTTAGATCTTCTCGCAGTAATCTTTCTTGAGAACTTTTATTTGATAGTCCAAGAATTATTTAGGCTTTCAGTAATTTTTCTTCCTGATTTCCAAAATTACACCGTTTAATTGCACTTTTTAAATGAGCAAAATATTTATCACAGGATTCCCTTGACTTTTGTTTCCGTGAGAATACTTTAAATATTTCCATCGTTTCATTCCGTTTAGGAATACAATATTTTTCCAACATTTCTAATAGACCGGGAGCTTATGACAGTTTTTGGTCTCCGATTTCATACAGCATGCCTTTTGGAGGAGAGAATATTTACCCTGTGACAACAAAAAAGGGATGGTACTAAACCCCTGCACGCTTTCCGGTCATAAAGAAAATTGCATTTCCACTTAAACACAAAATTTGTGTGCTTTTCTCTGATTTAATATTGCTTGCCCTTTTGTCAAAAGAAAGTTATAACAAATTTAAAGTCTTTTAAATATATGCATGCGATTCGGAGGGTCCCAAAGGGCTCAAACGGTCCTGTGATCTTGTAATAAAAAAATATGATTTTCCGCGTTTTCATACAGCATGCCTATAATTAAAAGACTTTAAATTTGTTATAACTTTCTTTTGACAAAAGGGCAAGCAATATTAAATCAGAGAAAAACACAAAAATTTTGTGCAAGTGGAAATGCAATTTTTCCTATGACCGGAAAGCGTGCAGGGGTTTAGTACCATACCTTTTTTGTTGTCACAGGGTAAATATTCTCTCCTCCAAAAGGCATGCTGTATGAAATCGGAGACCAAAAATGTCATGAGCTCCCGGTCTATAAAATGTATGGTACTGATTCTTCATTTTCATCCAAATTCTTTAATGTGTTTTATAATTTTAGAGCTTCTGTTCCCATTAAGTTCTTCAATCTTGCTAATTGCACATTTTTTGGTTTCTTGCTCGTTTCAGTAGCAATGAGGAAAATTTCAACTTCTTCTTTAAAATTGCGAAATTTTTCACAAACATTGTCACTTAAACTTAAGACGTTTTGCTTATTATATTCCATTTTTTTTTTTTAATATATCGACTGCGCCATGTTTTTATATGTTTATTTATATATATTTTATAATACAATATGACTTGATATATGATACTTCGTCCGTTGCCTAGTCACCTAGCCTATTAATTTACTATATAATTTTAGTTCATAACAGGTATGGCTGAGTTTTTCTTTTATTTTATGCAGTAAGGATTTTGATAGGCGATCTTCCTTTGTAGATGCGTTATTTGACCCACCGAATAGGATGACGTGGTCATTTAAGGTGAAGTTCTTAGATAAATTTATGGCGCTCTCTGCTAATGCATTGAATTTAGCGTTAGGTTTTGAGACGCATAGGGTATTGTACCTTTTATCACTAGAACACTTGCTTAATATGGAGCCTCAGTTTTTACCTTGGCTGTCGGACACGAGCAGGATTTGCTTTTTATCAGAGATAGCAGACTTGTGTTCGTTGGTGAGACTCCTCTTATTTGAGGGGTTTTTGACAGGTCCTGGACTGATACGGGGACTTCGGGCATTGTATAGACTAGTGATAGACGATGATATATGACTTGAGCTATTATAACTGTTTGAGGTAAATGGAGAACGGCTCGGTTTAGAGATAGAGATCGCAGGCTTTAGTTGTTGGCTGTTGGTTGCGATTTTCTTCTTTAGGTTACTAATAGAATCCTCTTGACTTTTAAGCTCAAACGTTTGTATCTCAGTGGTCCTGGTTAATTTGGAGATTTGTTCAACAAATGTTGAACAGGAGACACACGGGTTTACTTTTTCGGCTAGTTCAGCTTGTAGATTGGAGATAATAAGTTGTTGTTCTTCAATCTTTTCGTATAATGTTTCTTCTGATTCTAAAGCCAAGATTTCCAGTGACTTCGTGCCGCCTATCGTTCGATTCAGATGTAGAATAGTATCGTACAGTTCATTTTCCAAATCTCTAATGCGTTCTTTTAATGTTAAAATTTACGATTCAAAGTAAACGTCCACAAAATTGAGATCAAGTTTCAGTTTACCTTCATTGAAAATTTCAAGTAGCCGTACAGTAAGTGATTTCTTGAGTCCATCCGACTTTAAACCTTTGGTTCGCAGTACCTTGATAAGTTCTTCATTTTTCATATTAGCGTAAGATCATATTCGAAATATTTGGGAAATAAGTAATAATAAGTACAAGGCAAAAAGTTATTAGGAGAAACAGTACAGTTAATTAAATAATAATAAGATAATAAAGATACAAAATACAATAATAAAACAGTTATACTACAGGTGATCAGAGACAGTTTGTAAACAATATTATTGGAAGACTGAGAATCAATTATGATACAAATGTGAGTTAAGTTAATAAGCAGAATTATTTGTTTATACAGTATTGGAAAACAATAATGATCGATATATATATATATATATATATATATATATATATATATATATATATATATATATATATATATATATATATATATATATATATATATATATATTAGCAAAAAAAAGTAGAACATTATTGAAATTCCAAATCCGTTAAATTTGACAGGTGGTTTATAACCTATAAATATTTACTGCAGATTCGCAGTTTTTAAGACAATACTGTTAGAATATTATATTGTATATATATATATATATATATCTAAAAGCCTTCTACCATATATGGTGTAGGCTGCATTTATTTCTCTCTTTCATTTTTTTGTTATGTTCTATGGCGTAAAATGCGTATCTACGTATTTATATACGAAGTTAGTTCATTCTTTTTTATTCTTCGTCATTTTTTTGGCTTCTACTCTCGTTTTTCCTGTCTCTTCTAATATATCTTTTAATGTTTTGTCCCATGTGTTTCTTGGTCTTCCTATTTTGTTCTTTCCGTATGTTCTTGTCTCCCAGACTTGCTTCACTTTTCTTGCTTCTTGTAGTCTGAGCATATGTCCCCACCAGCTTAGTTGCCTATTTTCTATGAATTTATCTATTGCTTCTATGTTAAGTTCTTTCCTTATCTCCTTACTTTTAATTCTATCCATTTTAGTCACTCCTTTCACCCTTCTTAAATACTTCATTTCTGCAGCTTGTATTTTATTCTTTTCCCTTCTTGAAAGTGTCCACGTTTCGCATCCGAAAGTCAGTACCGGTCTGTATATTGTTTTAAATATATTCATTTTTGTCTCTTTTGTTATTTATTTTTTGTTAATAAGAGTACTATTTATATCATAGTAGAGTTTCATTGCTTTCTCAATTCTTGTGTTTATCTCCATTTCCTGTTTTCCATCATCTCGTATATCTACTCCTAAATATCTGATATTCTTGACTTGTTCTATGTTCGTGTCCTCTATTCTTATATTTAAGTCTTCATCTGCTCCAATAATCATAACTTTAGTCTTACTTTTGTTCATTGTCATATTATATTCTTTGAATGTTTTATTCCATATATTTAGATTTTCTTGCAATTCGTTTCTTCCTTTTGCTATTATTACTACGTCATCTACTCCTTTCGATATTTCTGTTATTCGCATGTTCCTGTATCCAATTCTGAATTTAGAAGTTTCTTTTTTACTCTTTTTTATAATTTCGTCAATAAAAGTTATAAAGAGTGTAGGACTTAATCCTCCTCCCTGTCTTAATCCTTCTGCGGTTACGAAAGTGCTCGACTCTCTGTTGTTATATATTACGGCATTGCGGCTTGTTTTCATATATCTTTTTTAATAATCTGATTATTTTATTACTTATTCCTCGATTTTCTAGTATATTCCATAGTGTTTTCCGTGGAACTCTATCGAAAGCTTTCTCTAGATCGATAAAACCTAGATATACTTTTGTGTTCTGTTTATGTGTTTTCTCTATTATTTGTTTTATGGTGAAGATATGATCTTGAATACTCCTTCCTTTTCTAAAACCACTTTGGGACTCATCTAACGTTTTTTCGATTATGGGCTTTATCTTCTTGTCGATAATTTGTTCAAAAATTTTCATCATAGTGCTTAATAACGTTATCCCTCTGTAATTATTACAGTCTTTTTTGTCTCCTTTCTTGTGTATGGGAACTATTAAGGCCGTTAACCAATTTTGCGGAATTTGTTCTTTCTTCATTACTAAGTTAAAGAAATTTAACAGTACGTCCATTCCTTGTGGTCCCATTTTTTTAACAATTTCAGTGGTTATCTTGTCCTTTCCTGGTGCTTTTCCATTTTTGAGACTCTTTACAACTTCTTGTAATTCTGTTATTGTTATAATTTCTTCTACTTCTTCGGTGCTTATTTTGAATTGTTTTTGTCTCTCTTCATCTGTATTCTTGTTTGTGCATAACAGTTCTTCGAAATGTTCTTTCCATCTACTCATTATTTGTTCATCTTCTATTAATGTTACTCCATTTTTATTCTTTATTAAGTGTATATCGTTTATTTTTTCTTTTCTACACGATTTAAGTATTCTGTAAAATAATTTCTGGTTTTCTTTACTATCTTTCTCCATTTTTTCTCCAAACTCCTTCGAGCTCTTTATTTTTGCTTCTTGAACTAGTTCTTTCACTTTTTTCCTTTCTTTTTTATATAATTCGTAACTATCTGTTGTTTTCTTGTTCAGGTAATGTTGCCAAGCTTTTTTCTTTATTTTAATACTTAATTTGATTTCTTCTGTCCACCAACCTGTTTGCTTTTTTCCTGTTCTTTTTCTGTAGCTACCGCACACTCTTTTGGCTGCGTCCATTATTGTGTTCTTAAAAACATTCCATATTTGTTCTATATTTTCTCCCTCAAACGTTTTTAAGTGACTTTGCAATTTCAGCGTTACTAATTCTTCATATTTTGAGTTTACTTCATCTTTTCTTAGTTTATATGTTTTAATGGATTCAAATTCTATTGGTTTTTTTGTCTATTCTTGTCTTTCTTGTTTCTTCTTCACTTTTTTCTCTTATTTTTGCATTAACTAGGAAATGGTCACTCCCGATTTCGGATCCTCTGTATACTTTAGTGTCTAATATTGTATTTCTGTTTGTTTTTTCCACTACTATGTAATCGATTATCGATTTTTCATTGCGACTTTTCATTTCTCTTGTGTACTTGTGTAGGTCTTTATGATTGAAAAATTATATATTGTAATAATATTATATTGTAATGAATATAAATCAGAATGCTCAGCAACTGCTTTTATGTGTTTTTACTGTGTTTGTCTTGAACATCAATTATATTTAACAATTACGATACATAAACTATAGTATACAAGATTATAAATATAAAATTAAACATAAAATATAGTTATTGGATTGATCAGTTAATTGATTACAAAATTTATAAATTACAATTTTGATAATGACTTGTTGAGTACCACTGGTAATGACCAACTCTGACAGGAGAAACAGCTGATTTTGACATACAGCGTATAGGTTAAGATTATAGGTAAAGACAGATGCATCGCTTTGCAAATAAACTAATGTTTTTTTTTTTTCTTTTTTCTTTTTTCTTTTCTTTATAGAACAACTGGAAATATAGTGCCAAGAGTGGCAGGTGCTTCCAGTTGTCTCCAAGTTGCACCAGTGGCTGGAGCCACTGATGCAGCCCCAGTACAGGAGTCAGTTATGATGGAGTTTTTCTTCAGGACCTGCTGACAGATCCTCTCGCAGTGGACTGTTCTGAGCAGGAAGATTCATCGACCCGAGATCTTCTTACGGAGGAACCTTTGGAAGAGCCTGCCAGTAATGCAGAGGACTCCTCAGAACGGATTTCCTGGACTATGGATGACCTCTTGGAGGAACATCTAGGAATTCCCTTCTCAGCCCTTCTACGGTGAGCACTCTTGGGACTCTCTCTACTCCGAAGTCGGTGAGGGACAGGGACATCAGGACATCCAGGAAGGGGACTCCGGCCAAACCAGCTCACAGGACAGCGAAGCGAAATGTTGAAACTGCCATACTTACTGATGCTGAAGCAGTAACAACTTCGTGCAACCGAGGCAGTTCGCAAAACCTGGATGTCCACTTCGTGAACACGGCGCCTTCCTTGCTTCAGAGGCTGCCGGAGAAGAAAAAAAGGCAGCGATGATTAAAGTTTTTAATTTCCTCATCACGGAAAGTTCAGGCGAGGAAAGCACTTAAATATATATTGTTAGTTAGGTAGTGTAGGCTTTAGTTATAAATGTTGATATGAACCGAAATGTAACATTACTTGAAACGATTAAAATATTTAGGTATGATTTCATTAACGCACCATATGACAAATGAATTACTAGCCTTAGTGGACTGGGATTTGCTACTTTATGAAGGAACTATCGATGACGCTTTATCTAGATTCTATAAAGTTCTATATTCATTTATTGAAAATCGCATTCCACGTAAGGTGATTAAAAGTTCCAAATATCCTGCCTGGTTCAGTAAAAGTTGCACTAAATTAATTAAAAGCAGAAATAAAGCCTATAATCCGTATAAAAATTCCGGAATTCTTATAGATTACATGAATAACTCTAACTTGGGGAAGAGTTATTTCATTAAATTATTAAATATCAATACATGGACTACATGGCAAACATCGAATTCGATATTTTGTCCAATATAAAAGCTTCCTGGTCATTTATTAATGCGAAAAACAAAAATCATGGTATGCCAAAGTTTATGCCATATGGTTCTTCATCAGCTGATAATTGTGAAGACATCTGTAATTTATTTGCAGATTATTTTCAATCTGTTTATATTCAGGACGTACAAACAAATATGAGTAATATTAAATGTACTAAATATAAGTAGGTATTATTAAGTATCAACATTGAAATTGCAGATATAAACAATAAATTATCGTCTTTAGATCCATCCAAAGGTCATGGGGCAGATCTTATACCACCAGTTTTTCTGAAGAATTTCCTATGTGGCCAAACAATTTCCTATCCTCTCTTGATTCTATTCAAAAAGTCACTCTCAACTGGATGTTTTCCGTGCTTTTGGAGAAGAATCAGACTTGTGTTAACCGCCTTCACACAGTTTTGATATTTCATTTAAAGTTTGAAGAAAATTGAAACATTGAAAAATGTCCAGCTACAGCAGGCGAGCATATAGCACAGCGGAAGACAGATTGATCCTTCACTACATAGTAAACAACAAAGGTTACAAGAGGGTCAAAGGACGACTGCTTTGGCAGGAGTTGGAGTCGGCTTCCATTGTTGACAGAACATGGCAGTCGATGTCAGAACGGTTTGGGAAGCGAATTGTCACGAACCTAAACAAATTCCTTGAACTGACCAAAGTGAATAGGATTAAACTGCTTAGAGGAGCTGGACTAACGAACGAAGATACACAGTCATCCGACGATGAAAATGTAAGTCACGATGAAAGGACTTGGTCAGATTTTATAGCCAGCCTAGAAGAGATTCGTCGTGTACAAGAATTCAACAGCAAAGCCAAATGTAATAGTAGTCCTAATATTTTATTTAAGTTAAACGATAAACCAGTACGAATGTATCATATTTCCAAGGCCCGGCTCGTGTTTGAAAGGAGATCCCAGGAAGCATCATTTGAGGAAAGCGAAGATCAACATCAACGTGTACAAGAATTCAACAGCAAAGTCAAATGTAATAGCAGTCCTAAGATTTTAAGAAATAAAGCCCTTAATCCTTATAAAAATTCCGGAACTCCTATAGATTACATGAATATTTCTAACTTGAGGAAGAGTTGTGAGCAAATTATTAAATATCAATACATGGACTACATAGCACACATCGAATTCGATATTTTGTCCAATATAAAAGGTTTCTGGTCATTTATTAATGCGAAAAACAAAAATCATGGAATGTCAAAGTTTATTTCATATGGTTCTTCATCAGCTTATAATTGTAAAGACATCTGTAATTTATTTGCAGATTATTTTCAATCTATTTACATTCAGGACGTACAAACAAATTTGAGTAGTATTAAATGTACTGAATATACCCACTTATTAAGAATCAATATTGGAATTGCAGATATAAACAATAAATTATCGTGTTTAGATCCATCCAAAGGTCATGGGCCAGATCTTATACCACCAGTTTTTCTGAAGAAATTTGGCCAAAAAATGTCTTATCCACTCTTACTTCTATTCAAAAAGTCACTCCCAACCGGATATTTTCCGTGCTTTTGGAGAAGAATCAGACTTGTGTTAATCGCCTTCACACAGTTTTGATATTTCTATTGAAGTTTGAAGAAAATTAAAACATCGAAAAATGTCCAGCTACAGCAGGCGAGCATATAAAGGTGAAAGTTAAAGATTGGTTCACTTCAAACCGACTTTCCCTTAATAATAATAAAACCCAACAAATGATTTTTTCACTTAACCGCAATATTGATATTAATATTCAGTTCGGTGGGCCAATCAAATTTCTTGGGATTTATATCGATAGTCAACTTAGCTGGCACGATCACATTGACTATTTGGCAAAAGTTCTTAAAAGGGTTATCTATGCGTTCATCAGGCTGAAAACGTCTGTGTCTTTTGATATGCTGCGTATGTTCTATTTTGCTGCTTTTCAATTGCGTTTAACTTACGGCATAATTCACTGGGGTTTAAGCTCGTCTGTCAACAGAATTTTCTTACTCCAAAAACGTGCTGTAAGAATCCTGAATAATGTTCCTAACAGGCACCACTGCCGAGAGCTCTTTAGGAAATGTAGCATTTTGTCTTTTTATAGTCTTTTTGTTTATACTTGTCTGGTATACGTTAAAGAAAACCCGAACAGATATGTAACCGTATCCTCTAGACATGTCTACAATATTCGTTCTGCTGGCAACATCAGACTACCAAGACTTAGATTGTCTAAATCTAGGAATGGTATTTTTTTGGCAGCCACTTTCTTTAACTACTTACCAGTTTCTTTAAAAAAATTGTCAATTAGATTGTTTAAGTTCAAAATAAAAAAAAATCTTATTGAGAATTGTCTCTACAATTCGGACGATTTTTTCAAAATTAATTTCAGTTCCTACATCTAATATGTAAGCTGTTGTTTTTTTGCTCTACCATTGTTAATTTTATATATATTTTTTTCCCTCTCTTTTCTATATTATTTAATATTGTATTTCATTTTTCAATGTTTTCAAATACTTTCTACTTTTGTTCATTGAATTTTTCATATATGTACTGACAAATGTAAACGTCGTAAGATGTCTAGCATGAAATAAATATTATTATTATTATTATTATTATTATTATTATACCACAGCGGAAGACAGATTGATCCTTCACTACATAGTAAACAACAAAGGTTACAAGAGGGTCAAAGGACGACTGCTTTGGCAGGAGGTGGAGAAGAGGGTCAGAGGACGACTGCTTTGGCAGGAGTTGGAGTCGACTGCCATTGATGACAGAACATGGCAGTCGATGTCAGAACGGTTTAGGAAGCGAATTGTCACGAACCTAAACAAATTCCCTGAATTGACAAAAGTGATTAGGATTAAACTGCTTAGAGGAGCTGGAGTAACGAACGAAGATACACAGTCATCCGACGATGAAAATGTAAGTCACGATGAAAGGACTTGGTCAGATTTTATAGCCAGTCTAGAAGAGATTCGTCGTGTACAAGAATTCAACAGCAAAGTCAAATGTAATAGTAGTCCTAATTTTTTATTTAAGTTAAATGAAAAACCAGTACGAATGTATCATATTTCCAATGCCCGGTTCGTGTCAGAAACGAGAACCCAGGAAGCATCATTTGAGGAAAGCGAAGATCAACATCAACGTATACAAGAATTCAACAGCAAAGTCAAATGTAATAGCAGTCCTAAGATTTTAAGAAATAAAGCCTATAATCCGTATAAAAATTCCGGAACTCCTATAGATTACATGAATAACTCTAACTTGAGGAAAAGTTGTGAGCAATTTATTAAATATCAATACATGGACTACATAGCAAACATCGAATTCGATATTTTGTCCAATATAACAGCTTTCTGGTCATTTATTAATGCGAAAAACAAAAATCATGGAATGCCAAAGTTTATGTCATATGGTTCTTCATCAGCTGATAATTGTAAAGACATCTGTAATTTATTTTCAGATTATTTTTAATCTGTTTATATTCTGGACGCACAAACAAATGTGAGTAGTATTAAATGTACTGAATATACCCACTTATTAAGAATCAACATTGAAATTGCAGATATAAACAATAAATTATTGTCTTTAGATCCATCCAAAGGTCTTGGGCCAGATCTTATACCACCAGTTTTTCTGAAGAAATGTGGCCAAACAATTTCCTATCCACTCTTACTTCTATTCAAAAAGTCACTCTCAACTGGATGTTTTCCGTGCTTTTGGAGAAGAATCAGACTTGTGTTAACCGCCTTCACACAGTTTTGATATTTCATTTGAAGTTTGAAGAGAATTGAAACATCGAAAAATGTCCAGCTACAGCAGGCGAGCATATACCACAGCGGAAGACAGATTGATCCTTCACTACATAGTAAACAACAAAGGTTACAAGAGGGTCAAAGGACGACTGCTTTGGCAGGAGTTGGAGTCGGCTGCCATTGTTGACAGAACACGGCAGTCGATATCAGAACGGTTTAGAAAGCGAATTGTCACGAACCTAAACAAATTCCCTGAACTGACCAAAGTGAATAGGATTAAACTGCTTAGAGGAGCTGGACTAACGAACGAAGAAACACAGTTATCCGACGATGAAAATGTAAGTCACGATGAAAGGACTTGGTCAGATTTTATAGCCAGCCTAGAAGAGATTCGTCGTGTACAAGAATTCAACAGCAAAGTCAAATGCAATAGCAGTCCTAATATTTTATTACTTCAGTGCACAAATCGGGCTCTAAATCATCCATTGATAATTATCGTCCAATATCTATCCTATCTTCAGTACCTAAACTATTTGAATCTCTAATAACGGATGAGACATACAGAAGTTTCGAATACTATATCGTTCCTCATCAGCATGGATTTTTCAGGGGGCGATCTACTACAACGAATCTCATTAATTACAAAGACTTCATATCTAATTCCTTAGAAGTGGGCAAAGAAGTTTACGCAGTTTATACCGATTTCCGCAAGGCCTTCGATCGAGTAGATCATACAACCCTTTTGATCAAATTGAAGAGTTACGGCACTTGTGATCTCTTATACTCATGGATTGAATCATACTTAACTGGTAGAAGACAAAACGTGAGGGTCAACAATACATTATCTAAAACCATTCGTGTAACCTCAGTTCCTCAAGGTTTTTATCTCGGTCCTATACTCTTTCTGCTTTTTGTGAATGATATAGGTTTAAAATTCAAATTTGTAATTATTTATTGTTTACAGATGATTTAAAGATGTTCCAAGCTTGTTCTCGTAGTTCTGATATCATAAGTCTTCAATCCGATATTAACACTCGACCAGTGGTGCACTGATAATTTCTTAGAATTGAATAAACCCAAGTGAAAAGTAATAGTTTTTTCAATAAAACGCGAAACGACTTTTTTTGCTTTAAATATGGGTTATGAGGCTTTAAATTTCGTTAATGAAGTGGTAGATCTTGCTGTTCAGTTATCAAGTGATTTATCTTTTAAGGGACACATTAATAAAATTGTAAGTAAATTTGTAAGAATGTTATGATTTTTATTAAACCTGAAACCAAGGACTTCGTAAATGTACACGCTTTCAAAATACTATACTAATCCCTTGTTCGTAGTCACCTCGAGTATGCCAGCACCATCTGGTATCCTACTCAGGCAACCCAGATAGACAGACTAGAGGCCGTACAAAATAAATTTTGCACATACATACTATTTAAACTAGGTGTTAGATATAATGAGATCAGTAGAGAGGAAAGACTTACTATTCTAAATTTGCAGCCACTTAAAACAAGGCGTGATATTTCAGATCTCTTTTTACTTTTTAAAATCGTTAACAATATCATATATGTATGTGCCTGATATCCACATGCAATAAAGATTTTTTATACTGTGATAATCATAGATCTATGTATGGTCATAATACCTGTATTAATACTCTGTCTAGGTTATATAATTTAATTTGTTTAGAGTTTGACATTTGCAACATGTCACTTAATGTATTAAAAAATCGCCTTAATTCTTGTTTTATTTTCAGGTTTACTTAATTGTTACAGTCTTTTTTTATTTATTTTCTTTTAATGTTGTATAATTTATATACTGTATATTTTTGTATAATTTTATTGTGGTATTTTAATTTTGTTAATAAATTTTTATACCTGATTAATTGTATATACTGGAGGTATTTTATATCGTATGTAATATCTGTATTTTTCATTGTGCAATTTGGATTCTCCAGTGTGCACGTAAACAAACAAACAAACAAACAAATAAATACTCTTAAAAATAAAATATGGAACTATTGATCTATTGTCTCTTGATCTAAGTTCAGTCGAAGTGAAAATATTCAGATGTGTAAAAGAAAAAACTAGTAACCACGTGCTAATAAACATTCGTTGATTTTGCTTTGCGAAGATTGGCATGGAGTATCGAAGCAAATTTATGGATTCGCAATAGCGGAATAGCAGGTGAAAACATATTTTGTTTACAAAATGCGGCGACGCAGGAATTTAAGATTTTTCTTCGTCGTCTGCTGATAGTTAAGCGACAAAATACGCAGAACACAAGTTAAAGAATTCTTACACCATTCTGCACACGACACTATTTGTATAGGTCGTCCAAGACCTAATCAGGCGTTATTTTGTGAACGCAGTGGCGGTAGGTTAGTGGACCCATATTTGGTTTAATTTAATAGAGAGGAGGTTCACACCAATTACGAAAAATTTGCAACACATTGGGCTTTAGGCCACCGTAGGCCTTATTTATTCGCGGGTTACATTTTGGACAAGAACTGTGAGGCCCTTGAGTTCTAAAGTCACCCTTTTGGCGCGACTCGTACAAGTTATTGTATAGCTTGAACCCGTTGGTACAGGTTGTAACAAGTTGTTGCGTAACTCAGATAAGTAATCAGAATATGTATTTTTAAATTTGTAACGGAAGTAATTCTACGTCAGCTAATGTATTGGAACCTTACGAGGTATATAATTTTTTTTGTTAATCTACGTTAGCCCTCCTCGGGTTAGTTAATCCTCGGGTTGCTCTCGCGTACCTACACAATTGTAACTGTGACCATATTTAAGAAGTGTGTAATTTTGTGCATTGTTATTTGAGATACGAAGGCACGTCGTGTCATTTGACTTTGTATAAGCCTTATTGCGAGGGCGGTTTGACTTTGCTGCCTGCCGTGGTGTTGGAGGTACAATGACCTTTGTCTATGATCCGCTTATTATAAATTCTTGTTTTTATTTTTTGGTCAAGTAATTAAATGTCAGTCTGTCTGTACTTCTATTCCCTTGGTAAGACAAGATCGTGAATCGGAACCTCTAGCACACGGGATTTATCCATTCCTGGAATACGCTCTGACAACGTGTTCGTACTAATAACGCGGCACCTCGCTAAGGGCGCGGGATATCTGCAT
The DNA here is from genome assembly GCA_963971575.1 of Liopterus haemorrhoidalis. NCBI lineage: Eukaryota > Metazoa > Arthropoda > Insecta > Coleoptera > Dytiscidae > Liopterus > Liopterus haemorrhoidalis. The sequence goes on from OZ020616.1 coordinate 22,942,316, forward strand.
TTTTTTGGTTGGAATAACGTTAGAGTCAATCGAAGTGTGATCTTCACTTAAAATTATATTCTTTTTGTTTTATTCTTTAGTTGGGTCAGTATCATTGTTGCTTATTTAAATTGAAAATTTAATTCCATATAGAGTGGGGGCGGGAAAGGGTGTGTTGAAGGACGCTGTTGGATTCATTTTCCCGCGATCCAACGCCTTTCCCATTCTAGGGATTTCATCGAGGTTTGTAGAGGAAATGTTTTACGAAAGAAAGATAGATGGTTCCAGTGCTACAACTATATTTTCCAAGCTCCAAATCCATCGTAGAATAACTTTGTGGCAAAATACCTACCTTACGATAAGTAATTTTTGGGTATAGGGCAGAAGTATGGCAAATATAGGCCGACTTAGTTCTATCAATCAGTAATTTGTTACAAAAATTTCTGAATCTATTCGCTGTAGTATTATTAAATTCTATCACCTAGTTTATTTAATTGTTTTGTATAACTGTGGACTATTTAATCATCTTAAAGACTTAGATCCCAAAAACGGTGCTGGTTTCGAAAATCTCCCACCGTGCTTGTTAAATTATTGCTGTGCATGTTTTACACCTCCCATAGCACTTTATATAAATAATCATTAAATGAAGGTGTCTTTCTATCCTTGTAAAAAAAGTCTATCATTATTCCCAATCATAAAGCTAGTGACAAAACATTAGTCAACAATTACAGACCCATAAGTATACTTTCAGCAATCCCTAAAGTCTTCGAAGCATAATGGTTTTAATATGACGACATTTAGTCTACAGTCAAACAATTCATTATACCACAACAACGTAGTTTCGTAAAAAAACGCTCAGTAGATTCTAATTTACTATTATTTTCTTCAGAAATATTAGAATCAATGGTTAAAAAAAACCATAGGTGGACGCCATCTACACCGATTTCTGTAAGGCCTTTGATAAAGTCATTCACAGCATCTTAATAAGAAAAATACACGAAATCGGTGTGCATGGCTTCCTTCTAAGATGGGTTGTATCTTATATTAGAAACAGGTCGCAAGCAGTATCAGTTAATGGGTCTCTATGGAAAATTTTCAATTCTACTTCCGGTGTGCCACCAAGATCTAATTTAGGACCCTTGTTCTTTGTCATATATATTAATGATGTAATTACCTGCTTCAAAAATAGTAATATCCTTCTGTTCGCAGACGACATGAAAATTTATAGACCTATAAAAGCTTTCACTGATTGCTTGCTACTTCAATCCGACCTAGAACGTTTTCATACGTATTATATATTAAATATCTGTGGTTGAATTACTCTAAATGTAACATTATATCTTTCAGCAGAAACCATAGCTTAATAAACTATAATTATTCATTTTGCACTAACTTCGTATCAAGAGTTTCACGTATTAAACATCTGGGCCTTTTACTTGATAACAAACTTTTATTTGATGCTCATATTAGCAACGTCTGTAGAAAAGCGTACAAAATGTTAGGATTCATTATAAGATCATGAAAACATTTTCAAAACACATTATATCAGTGTGGAATTATGGACTAGAAGGTGGGTAGCTCGCTTCGCTGTGCTTCGCTCCGCTCCGCTCGCATTCTACCAACCTAACTGAACCTACGAACCTTAGATACTGGTATTGTTATTAAACTAGAAGATAGTTCTTAAACTAGCTCTGCTCGGCTTCTTACCAAGCCTATTTCTGACGGAACCTAACCTAAGATAGTGTTTTATCGTGATATTATAACAGGTAATACTGTAATACTTAATCAAGTATATATATTATAATCACACATATATTTATATACATAAACTGTCATAATACATAAAATCAACTACACATGTTACTAGGTAACAATATATAGCATATGTAATTAATATTCTTAACACTCCGCCTCAATGCTATATTTTCCAAGACAAAAAAAATTCAATACTTACCATGTGTATTTTATTTTTTTCATATCATATTTCTTTTTAGGTCTTCCTTTTTCACCTGTTCTATTTATTTGTGGTATTCCTTTCTCTATTTTCATTAACTGATCATTTACAGTTTCTGAAGAATTTTCTTTTCCTGTCATATCTGTTTTCATTTTCTTCTATACTATCTTCTTAGTTTCGTAATATTTCCATATTCTTCATTTACTTGATTTTCACTTTCTTGCACGTTATTTTTCAGATTTAAATTTGAACTTCGTTCACTATTCTGCTCTTTTTTTATACTTAGCTCAAAATATCTTTTATTTGGCCTTTTATTTAAGATCAACGCTTTACTACCAAACGTTTTAAAGAAACTTACATTCGGTTTTCTTTTATTCCATACTTCAAAAGGTGTTTTGTTGTTCAAAAATGCAAAACAACAAATGCGGTTCAATGCAAAACAACTTCATGTTTTGCATTGAACCGCAAATGTCACTATGTACTATTTTTTACAAATTGCTACATCTTAACTCTGATTCTTTTGTTATTTTGTTGCAGCTTGTTTTCCTTTCAAACACGTATCACAATTTAGGTCTATCAGGTCTTTGGGGTTTGTCAGGTCTTGCCAAGCGTCCACTAATTGCAAACTTCAGCAACAGGTGAATCAAAGAAGTAGAAGAAGATCTGTAGGCGAAAATGGACTCGATTTTCCTTCGATAGGAAGCTTTCAGACCACCAATAACACCAACTATCAGGACTACAAGCTTAACTTTTTACCCTGGATACAGCTATCTAAGCTCGGACAAGAGATCCATATACTTTTCCTCCTCGTTGAGAGAGATATTCTTCTCAGCTGGACTTGAGCATTCGATCGCAAACATCTGTTTGGTCTCGATATCCAGAAGGGTTATGTCCGGCTTAGGGGCTGACAGTAACCTCGAGTTGGGGAAGGAGTAATTCCAATAAGTTCGGCACTTGGAAATTTCCAACACCGATTCTCTATCCTCTATGTCAGAAGAGACGTGCGGTATATCTAGTATTTGGTTAATACCATAGGCATGTTTAAGATGGTAGTAGAGCACGCGGAGAGCAGCAGAGCAGCATTATGTCGAGACACGCAGCTCGACGCTGCAAGAGATGGACAAGCAGATAAAAAGTGCATAATCGTTTCAGGATAGTGGTGGCACAACCTAGAGAGTGTGAACTCCGCCATTTGGAAGATGGGGGCCCTGTACGCTAAAGTATTTATAACGACATCCTGACATGCAAACACAAAACCTTCTGTTTCCGATATTAAACCCGCAGACTTAAGAAACGAGAACGTGAGTTCGGTGGACAACTCTAAATTTTTAAAAACACACTTTTTTTTGTTTGAAGAACACAGAGTGCATACTTTTACTCATGTGTTTTTTTGTCAACATGTCTATCTCCCCACGTTTCACCTAACTGGTAACTCTGTACTCCTCCTGAGAGAGTTGTACTCCAGCCTCTCTCTCTGGCGGGACTCAAATCTGCCAGGTTATATCTCGTTGCTGCTCTTCGCACTGCCTGGTAAAAAAAAAAACGCCCCTTTGCCACTAAATTCGTGCTTACTAACGAACTGTAATAGTGGGTCCTGACTTCTGAGGATACTGTTAGCTGTAACCAAGACCCCCGATCAAGACACACACCGAGACACCGATCCTTGTTTTGACGAGATCATTAACATTCCATTTCATTACACCAAAAGTGTATGAAATTAATGGGACAGCAAGCATGTTTTTGGCAGCGATCTTGTTCTTGTCAAACAGACAAGATCTCCATATCTGCCTAAGTCGTGTCATATACTTACGGCGAAGGGCCTGCTTAATAAGAGTGACATCTTGGACACCCCTCACACTGATGCCTAAAAATGTGTAAGACCCTTCGGCATTAAGATATTTTATAATGCTCCCATCAACAAATTGAACGCCTTCACCGTTGTTTAAACCTTTTCTTCTGTAGATATGAAAAACAGAGCATTTTTCCAACCCGAATGGCATACCTATCGCGGTAGTGTACTCAACAAAAACATCTAAGGTGGCCTGAAGGTTCCTCTCGTTCGAGGCGTAGATCTTCAAATCATCCATAAAAAAAGATGGGTAATTTTGTGCCTACGCCTCGACGGAGGACCCGCCATGTAGCAACTGCCGCGTCTATGCTCGATCGATAGAGGAAGAAGTGAGATGCAAAATAGAAGCGAGCTTAGGGAATCTCCCAGGAAAATGCCACGCCGAAATCTAGTAAATCAAATTGTCTTGAAAAGTTACCGTTTGAATGTGCTCTTAAAGAAAAAAAATATGTGGATGACCTTCTATTAATCATCCCAAAACAATATATATGTTAGCATCTAGCCTTCCACGAAGCCCTGTTACGTCACCATAAAATGTTATCTAGATGCTATCCGTAATCCGGACCTATTAATGAGCACGACTCATTAACGATAATGATGACGGCTCATTACACTAATTGGTTTTTATAAAACACACGTAGAATTTGATAGAGAGATCAGATGTTTTCTTACGTTGTAAGAGTGAATACTTAGAATAAAATAGTCTGTGAACAACCTGAGTTTTATTTAAACAATAAATCCCTTATTTGTTTACATCAGAAGTGGGATCGACACAATGTTTCTACTTGTGAATGGGAATCATGCACGTCTTAATAATATTTTGTTATTTTATTGAGATCTTGCTTTGTTGCATTTTTGCAGTGTTTTGTTTAAATTGTTAATTTGATGATTAAGTGACAAATAGTGATGTGATAAATAATTACCTGTGTGTGTTGTTTCGGGTATTATTGAATTTAAGTTTTTGTGCTTGAACAGTTACAAAAGTTAATCATGCAATTTTGTTCATGAAAAACTTATTTAATCAAATTGCGAAGGCGTACGTTGGAAAACGTTTCTAGTTGTGAACGGGAAAAATGGAACAAATGTATGAAAATAATGTTTGTCTAAGATAGTAGTTTGAAAGTGCAAAACGCAAGTGATACGTTTCAATTATTGCAAATAATAAGTGATTACGGTGGAACACATTGGTGGAACTTCCACCGTTGAAGGAAAACGAAACGTTTGAAAACGATTTCCGACGTTTTTAGATGTAACACTTTTCAGGCTATAATTTTTCAGGTATTATTCGTGCTATCAAACTAGTTACGTCTGGTAAAGCTATTTCCTAATAGAATTTATACTTAGCGATTGACAACAGATTTAGGTGCAGTTAAGACGAAATAGCAAATGTATTGATGAAAATTATCAAAATTGACAAGCGTTGTTTTATTTAGGGACAAACAACTAACATGCAGGAAAATCTTTAGATGATGAATAAAATGGTTCCTGTAATGAAGAAGAAATACAAAAAAATTGTCAGAAAGGACGAGCGGTATTCTGTTTATGGACAAATTGTATGAAGATAATGATTAGAACATGAGTAAAATGGTAAGAGAAGTTTTATTAGTTTGATTATGTGGCACGTATTAGTCGATGCTTACTGAAAAGGTTAAACAACGAACGAGACGAACGATAAAAATTAGTCATGAGGATTGAAATTTGATAGTTGAAATTGATAATTGAAACTAGAAATTAATTAAAATTATTTAAAATTAAGAGTAATACGATTTGCGTTAAGAGATCAATTATTTGAAATTTGTATTAGAGTTTTAAAACTTAAGATATCCTATTTTGATATGTGAGTTTTGAGTTTAGAGATCTAAGTTCTGTGATTGAGTTTAAACTTTGATAAGAATTAGAAATTTGTATTCAGAATGACAAACGGCAGATCACTGATATTAGAAATGCGAAATACGAGAATTACCTTTTATGTTTTTAGATACGACCACTAGATAGCAAGATTGAAATGTGTCATTGCTATATTCGTAAAATTTTACATTTGTTATGGTGAAATCGGTGGCAGCTTATAAATTGACCAAGTTGTTTGTTGACAGTGATGCGTAGAAGTTGAAATGTTCTAGCATGAATGTGGATAAAGTACGTTCAAACTAATAGTAAGGGCTGAACTACACTACAAGATGCAAATAAATTTTCCGATAGCATTGCAAGGCTAAAATAAAGGATAAACGAAAGATGGTATGGAAATTTGGCACCAAATAATAAGAGAATAATGAGGTATGGCTATTTCTAATTCGTTCTTGGTAATTTAGAAAGTTTGCATAAAGACTTAACAAGGTAATTCAAAGAGTGTTATTATTATTGTGAGTATTCTAAAAAGAAAAGGTTTTGAAATTTCAGAGAACTAGCTTTTACAGAGTTACAAATTAAAAAATAATAATGTTTTAAATCTAATGAATGTTAAATTTTTAGTTCTTCCAGGTTCAACAATACAGGAGTACCTAGTTGAGTCTGTAACTGATGTGGTGGTTGTGGATACACAGATAAATATAGGCAAGCGAAAGGTGTCGAAGGTGTCTCGTAAGGTGTCAAATATGTCTTGGCCGTAAGTCTGTACTAATGATACACATTTGATGAAAATGCCAATATAAAGAGAGAGAGAGAGAGAGAGAGAGAGAGAGAGAGAGAGAGAGAGAGAGAGAGAGAATTTAAAATTAATGCAGATTGCTTGCGCAGATCTTTTGATACAGTTATTGCAGGTATTAGTGCCAGGAGGTAAATTCATTAAATTTGTTCTTTGCTCCTTGGAGAACTCCAACAAGGACTAAAATAGTGGGAACCGTAGCATTCTACTTAATTTTACTTGTTTTGACAATGCGCTTGATAACAGATAAAGTCGCAGTTTACCTGAACTAGAAAATGAAATGATCTGAAGAGAAATAAAAAAAAATGTCAGTATGATCGAGCGGTATATAAAAAATTTAATTGGTCTTGAATATCACAATACAAAAAAACAAACACTGGTACGACACCTTTGCAACGACTCTTGGGAGTAGATAATTCCAGCCCTTTGATTCAAGCCCTTTTGCGCGATTTAACACCATTACGGAATCGACAACTTGATCGCGAAAGAGTTGAGAGAACAATGACAGATAATCGTGGCTTTGAAAACGCTAACCGAAAAAGGCGAGATACTTTATGGTTTTCGTTGGGAGATATTGTGCTGATACATAGGGATTCCAAATTGCACATCAGTAAAAACAGATTACGAGTTTTTGGGTCCCTATGAAGTACTTAAATGCTTAGATAAAGGTCGATACGAGTTGATGAAAGTTGTTACGAATTTCATCACTAAGGCAGCAAAGGAACTAGTAAGTCGGTGGCCTGCCAGTTGGGTGGTGAGCTGTGATATGAAATACCTCATCGAGATGTAGGAATCTGATGAGTCAGGTAACTTTCAATGCTAAGTATTAGTTGATCAGTTGTATTTTGTCTTTTAAGGGTGGTTGGATTACCACTGGCAGATTAGTCAGTATCTGGGATAATAAAGTAGAAACTGGTCTAATAGTTGATCTCTTACGGCCAGAGTTGTACCGTTGGAGGAGATTTCTCAACATTAATCGTTTTATTTTTTAGAACAACAGCCCTCAGACTTTTTACAGCATTCGAGTTCTGCAGACCATGTTCCTGGAAAAGACTAGGATATGACAGGCGGCGCTTCGAGAGCGGAAGCTATCCGTTATGAAATTGGAGAAAAAGTAGTAGTAGAAGACATAAAATTGACCGGTAGCGGCAAGTTGGGGGCCAAGTTTCTGGGGCCTTATGAAGTTTTGAGTATAAGGGCGAACGATCGCTATTTATGAAGCGCTAAAATCGCACGAAGGTAACTGATTATGTTGAGAATAAGTAGAATGATAAGAGACATTGCTTTCATAAAATGATAAGGCACTGAGTATGAAGCAGCGACAGTCACTGAGCTTGTTCAGTACCGCAAGACACACTGGTCGTTTTTGCTTTGTGAAGGCACTGAGTATGAAGCAGCGACAGTCACTGAGCTTGTTGAGTACCGCAAGACACACTGGTCGTTTTTGCTTTGTGAAGGCACCGAGTATAAAGAAGCGACAGTACCTGAGCTTGTTGGGTACTGTAGACAATCTATAATGAAATAAATGGATAGTTGAGTTGAGAATTGATAGCTTGTCGAGTACCGCAAGACACACTGGTCGTGTTGAGAGCAGTTGAACGGTCAGGAATCGTCTCTGCCAGTTGAACGATAAGGGACTGTCTCTGCCAGTTGAGAGCAGTTGAACGGTCAGGTATCGTCTATGTAGGTTAAGACCATGGTCTATATGTAGATTGAATGAGGGCCCATGTGGTGTGGATCTTAAATGGTCAATGGTGTGGATCTTAAATGGTCAGGCACCTTAAAAGGTCAATGATATTGGACCTTAAATTTTTTCTTTTTTCCTTAAATCTTTTTGAAGACTGTTTCAGACTATTCTAAGGCCTACATGATCATCCCCTGATGTCATCTACCATATCATCATTTACCAGATATTCGTCTACAGAAAGGACGTGAGGACACGTCAGAAACAGGACGGCCGTGTTAGCATCTAGCCTTCCACGAAGCCCTGTTACGTCACCATAAAATGTTATCTAGATGCAATCCGTAATCCGGGCCTATTAATGATGACGACTCATTAACGATAATGATGACGGCTCATTACACTAATTGGTTTTTATAAAACACACGTAGAATTTGATAGAGAGATCAGATGTTTTCTTACGTTGAAGAGCGAATACTTAGAATAAAATAGTCTGTGAACAACCTGAGTTTTATTTTAACTATAAATCCCTTATTTGTTTACATATATATATTCTTTAACAAATTATTTTAATACATACAATGAAAATCTTAAATTTACGATAGAAATAAAGAAGGATGGTAAAATAAATTTTCTCAATATGACCCTAAATCGCAACAATAATACAATTAGAACTAAATGGTACAAAACGAGTTAGTTTCAGATCGTTCTCTTAATTACAATTCTGTACATATTACCTCACAAAAAAATGTGCATAAAAAAAATGGGTTGGAAACTTTTCAAGGATTTGACTGAAGAAGACCCAACCGAATACAAGAACTTCTTGAGATTAACACCGCATAATTTTGAAAAATTGTTGCAGCTTGTCCCTCCTGCTGTACTGCGTCAGGATATAAAAATTTTGAGAAAAGTGTTACCAGGCCGTACAAAGCTTGAATTAACTCTCAATTTTCTTGTAATTGGAAACAGAACAGGACTCTCAGTTACCATTTTCGTGTGCCAAAATCAACAATATCCAAATTTTTGCCTGAAGTACTTGATGCAATCTATGAAAGTCTTCAAGAATATTTTCAGGTAATAAAATAATTTATTATTTCTATTAATAATTTTAGGCGCAAATAGCCTTTGTTGCTGTGCGCCAAAAATTTTAACTAACTCTATTAATAATTTTACATTCTTTTTTATTATTATATCAAGGCCTATCTTCGACGAAGAGCGAGACGATAACGAAGACGGCAGTCGAAATTACCACTCGTGACTCCGGCACCTGGTTCAACAACTGGGGCTGTGAGTGAAACAGTGTCACCTGGACATATTCTAGCCGAAACCAGGATTGAGGAAATGTTTTCGGAACGAAATCTCCGAAACGATTTCTTCGACGCTATCTCGTCCTGCTCTGAACCTACCCCAATAAGACACAGTAAGTTCAAAGTCAAAGCCCAACACCTCGCTCTACTTAATGAACTTACTGACGAGCAAATCTCTCTCTCGAGCAGTCTCTGGGACATCAACTGCGCTGTATACGCCGCGACCTTAGTACTAACACCCAAGAGCCCCGTCGTAAATAAGTCCATTAAGGACAAGAGGCGTATACAGCAATTAGAATCTAAAATGACGTGGTGCCGCCAAGAAGTGTCCAAAATTCAGTGTGCTACTGATGCATTGCGTAAGGGCCGACCTTTCGGTTACAAAACCCGACGCATACTTAACCAATTGCAGCGCAAACATCACACACTGAATGTGTCTATCTTGGCACTTTTAAAACATAAATCTGTGGACAAGTTGCGCGCATTTACTTTAGCACGGAAGAAATTGATCACTCGGGTGAGGACAGTCGAAGAAAACTCTACCTTTCTTTCATCTCCCACTCGTTTGTTTCAATCCAGGGCTAAATCTTCCGACACGTCTTTAGGTGTTGATGTTACAGAGACTTTTTGGAGAAAGATTTATGAAAAAGACTTGATTGTACAAGGCACTCCAACCTTTGAGCACTTTGAGGAGTACTGCAATGAACGCCTTGCAGATTCTCAAGCGTTTTCCTCTATTACGGTTAACGAAGTGACTCGTGTCATAAGCCGTACCCGTAATTTCGCAGCTCCAGGAATGGATGGCATCATCGCCTTCTGGTGGAAATCCTTCTCGTCCTTGCGTCACCGCTTAGCACGAATTTACACACGTTTTGTTCGTGGGGAAGAACCCATTCCTGAATGGCTTGCAGAGGGACGCACTGTGCTTATCCTCAAGAAAGGCGACTTGAACAACCTGAAAAACTATCGTCCTATCTCGATATAAACTGTCTCAGCACGATATACAAGATCTTTACGAGCGTGTTGAATGAGCGTGTGCTGAGCGTCATTGCCCCTGTTTGGAATGACATCTATGAACAGAGGGGATCGAAAAGGGGTCTAGCAGGTTGCAAGAAAAATCTTCTTATAGACAGGTCAGTCTGTCATGATGCTGTCATCTACAAGCGCAATTTGTCGATGGCCTGGGTGGACTATCAAAAAGCATTTGATACCACACCGCATTCACTTATTGTGACACTTTTGCGGATTTTACGGGTCCATCCGGAAGTTGTGAGATGTATAGAACCCTGTGGAAGACAAAGTTCGGTGTTCCGAATGTGGTCGGAACTGCCTTCACAAACTTGGTGCATTTCAGACGCGGGGTTTTCCAGAGAGATTCCCTCAGCCCGCTTCTATTCTGCATCTCACTACTTCCCTTATCGATCGGGCTCAGAAGCGGCAGCGGATACATGGCAGGTCCTCCGACAAGGTGAGAGCATAAGATTACGCATCTGTTTTATATGGATGATCTCAAACTCTACGCCTCAAACGAGAAAAACCTGACAGCAGCATTAGAGCTTGTTGCTCAGTACTCTGCTGCTATATGAATGAAATTCGGGTTGGATAAATGCGCCGTTTTTCATGTGCCCAGAGGAAAAGGTATGAACGGCGGTAATGATGTTCACCTGGTCGACGGATGCATCGTCAAACACCTTGATGCCGAAGAGTCTTATACATTTCTGGGTGTCCGTGAGAGGGGCGTCCAGGATGTACTCCATTTTCGTCAGACCCTTCGCAGCAACTATTTAGCGCGCCTTCGACAGATATGGAGATCCTGTCTGTCAGGCAAAAACAAGGTAGAAGCTGCAAATATACTTGCTGTTCCAGTACTTTCATATACATTTGGTGTTATGAAATGGAAAGTCGACGATCTCAAGATTCTTGACAGGAAGACCAGAAAAATTATGAATATCAACCGCAGTCTTCATCCGAACTCCTCTGTACAACGTATATACCTCCCTCGTCATCTCGGAGGTCGGGGATTATTAAACTTGGAGTGTTTGCACGATCGAATCGTCCTGGGTACAGCAAACCAAGTGCTGAGAAGTCAGGATCCCTTATTGAAGTTCGTTTCTCTTCACGAACTCACGGGAAAAGGAGCATTTCTGTTTCAAGCAGCTCGAAGAGCCGCAGAGAAATTTGATTTGCACGATCTGAGTCCTGAGGCAACCAACTCTGGTGTAGTCCTCAGATGCGGAGACATATAAAGGATGTGTTCCCGCATACGAAAAGCAGAGCACGATATGCTTGCTAAAGAACACATGGAGAAATCCATACACTCCGTGTTCTACAAGCATATTGAGACCACCGGTTTGTCACGGGAACTAACCTTTACTTTTCTCAGGTCTGCAGGTCAAAGTCTGAGACGGAAGGTTTTGTGCTTGTGTGCCAGGATGGCGCCTTGAACACGTTAGTTTATCGCCACATGATAACAAAGACGGCGATGTCTACACAATGTAGACTATGTAAACGTCACCCTGAAACGCTTATGCACGTACTTTCTGCGTGTCCCGTTTTAGGTCAATCCAGCTATATATCACGACACAATTCTGCTCTTCTAGTTTTTTACTTCTTTTTGAGACAGATATATGGTATTGACTCAATACCTGTCTTACCTTACGCTCCTACTGACATTTAAGCAGTGGTGGAAAATTCCAGATGTCGTATTTACTGGAATTATGCATTTTCTACCACCAAGCTTCTCTCAGCCAATAAACCGGACATCGTCCTGCTGGATTTCGGATAAAAGAAATTTTTGTCATCGAATTATCCTATCCAGCTGAGAAAAATATCACTCTCAAAGAGGACGAGAAGAGAGCCAAGTACCTGGACCTCTTGCCCGAGCTAAGAAAAATGTACCCGGGTTATTCTGTGAAGCTCGTAGTCTTGATTTTGGGTGTACTGGGTGGCCTTAAAGCTGTTTTCAAGAGGGAAATCGAGATCATTCCCGTCTGCAGACCATCTGCTACCTCTCTGGTCGGCAGATTGCAAAAAGCAGTGCTGCTCGGATCGCTTCGCATTGTGCGGACGCTGGAATGGTGTGAGCCCATCGGTCGCATATCGCCAGGGTTTGGGATGCGACCGATTGCTGGGAAAAAGCTCTCTCGACCTTCTCGTGAAGGTAAGAGAAGAGCGCCTCGTCTGTGCCGAACGCGTTGCGGGCAAACCTGAACGGTACTGGCGAGACTACAAACCCCCCTTCTTTAATAATATCTTTATTTCCGTCAATGATAATACATTATGAAATTGTCACAAGATTCTACTCGTAATACAAAGATAAAGTGTGATACAGTAAGTAAAGTAATTTGAGAAAAAAAAAAAAAAAAAAAAAATTAAATGTACAAGTTAAGAAAAAACTATTATTAATTACACATACAAATAAATAGTAAATCCATAATTACATTAACTTTGCGCTGTTAGTTTATACAACAATTACCACTTAGCTCTTCCAATACAAACATAAATATATCCTGAGATAAAAGGTTATCAATGTACTCATTAATAGAGTCATATGCTTTATTAACTAAAATCTCTTTTATTTTTCTTTTAAAGCTGTTTAAACCTAAACTCTTTAATTATTCACTAAGATTATTAAAGAGCTTCGGACCCCAGTAACTAGTACTATTTTTGCTAGATCTAAGTCTGAGCTTAGGAATTTTTAGGTTGTTACCATATCTGGTTAGAATCCTATCACTCGGATTTATTTTAATGAAATTTAAGGCATGTTGTTTGACATAAATTAAGCAATAGTATATACAGGGTGTTTGTTTGAAACGGGGCACCTCGAAAATCTCCTTTATTTGTAAAAATACAAAAAATCTTCAGAACAAAAGTTAAACTACACAAAAAGGCCCATCTAAAGGTTATTATAAGAATTCTGAGGCATTTCCGGTTTCACCGGAAATGATGTCAACTTTTGATCTGTGGGAGTGGTAATTTCAGAAATAAAATTTCATTATTATTTAAAGTAAAATTATTCAATTAGTTAAAAAGTATTCAACTTATTCAAATGTAAGAACTAATCTACTTTAAGATAAACTTTCTCAAGGGTTAGTTGAGCTATCATATATTTTTCTAGCTACGCATTAAAAAGATACAGAGTGATTTACCGGGTCGTATATTATATGATTAGTTTGAAAGAACGTTATTGTTTAGATCAAAATAGTATCAGTCAAATGTTTATACAGATGCCGAGAGGCGACAATATATTTTCAGTGAGATGGACCGCGTAGTAATTAGAGTCAAAAATTAATCACTTGGGTTTATAAATTATTGGTCATAGAAAGATAAGTTTATAAAAGGGGTTGTTGTTAATGTGGAGAGCTGATTATTTTTACAACGACAAAAAAAGGGGTCAGAGATCAGATAATTAGTTTTAAGTAAAGAGTTGGAAAAATCTTGTGAGAGACAAAGGAGTGATGAATAAAACGCCACCGTGAACGGACGAACCTCCCAAGTAATTTTGGTAGAGAAACCCGGTAGTTGTCGAGAGTAAACCAGAAGTAATCTGGAAGTGTTGAGGTCTATTTAGAATTATATAAATGAACCTCGTAACGGGTTAAACACCGTGAGTGTTGTGAGGTGAATACGGTGATGGTGAGGTTTTGTGAGTGTCTCTCATGGGATTTTTATAGCCAGCGATAATTGTAAGTTCTAATGTAATCAATAACCTTTTCGATTCTAATTAAACAGTAAACGTAGATTAAGTAATATGCAGACTTTAATTCAAACACCCTTATTCCTCTCATAAAGAGTCTAAGCAACCAACCGGCGGATCCTTTAGATTTTCAGACTTGATACCGCTCGCAAGTTTGGAAATCCACTATGTGGAGGGCCTTTCAAAGTAAGTACCATGTAGTACAAAATGAAATTATTTAAATTCATCTAGCCAACCTTGACGTTTCAACCGTTCCTAGAAATGCCCCCACAGATCTAGCATAGGGAATCGATAATTTTATATTTTTTTCCTAAAAGTACATTAAATTAGCTTTACAATAACACCAAAAAGTCATATTTTTATGTTAACCATTTCAAAATGGCGACCATTTATTTACAAAATAATAATCAACATAAGTTTTACAAAGTTGAACGTAGCAAGCTTTGAAAACAATAAAAAAAGAAATAAAATATCTCTAAAATAAACTTTTATAAGAATAAGAAAATGTGTGGACAATAATGGTGGTTTGATCGAACATTTGTATATATTTTTTTTTTGTTGTAAAATAATTGTAAAAAGTAATAGTTTTTATTTTTTCTAAATAGTCAAATAGTTTATTTTAGAGATATTTTGTTTACTTTTTTTATTGTTTTCAAAGCTTGCTACGTTCAACTTTGTAAAACTTATGTTGATTATTATTTAGTAAATAAATAGTCGCCATTTTGAAATAATTAACATAAAAATATGACTTTTTGGTGTCATTGTGAAGCTAATTTAATGTACTTTTAGGAAAAAAATATAAAATTATCGATTCTCTATGCTAGATCAAAAGTTGACATCATTTCCGGTGAAACCGGAAGTGCCTCAGAATTCTTATAGCAACCTTTAGATGGGCCTTTTTGTCTAGTTTAACTTTTGTTCTGAAGATTTTTTGTATCTTTACAAATAAAGAAGATTTTCGGGGTGCCCCGTTTCAAACAAACACCCTGTATACATACAGGGCATAGTTAATATTTTTAATGTTTTAAAATAAGGTCTGCAGGAAGATATGTTATTTAAATTGCATAAGATTCTTATGGCTTTCTTTTGCGTTATGAAAACATCTTTAGCGGAAGGGGATGCTTCGCATAACAGAATGCCATAAGAAAGCTGGCTATTAATGAGGAAATAATAGGCTACTATAGCTGATTCTCTTGTTACTATTGGAGTAAGTTTTTTTAAAGCAAAGAGAGACTTTGAAACTTTACTTATTAGTGACACACAGTGATTTTTCCACGATAATTTTGAGTCTATTGTAAGGCCTAAAAAGCGGATCTCTTCATCAGATTCTTAAGTAATGCTTGCATGAAATTGAAAGTTTTTAGTTTTTTCTAAGTTTAGTTTAAGATAATTATTGCTAAACCAATTTTCTGCTTGTGCCAGTTCTAATTGGGAGACTGATACTGCTGTATTTGTATTAAATTTGGCATTTAAAATTGTAGTGTCATCGGCGAACATAATAGTTTTAGAATATTTTAATACATCGGGGAGGTCATTTATGTAAATTAGAAAAAGAATTGTTCCTAAAATTGAGCCTTGAGGAACTCCGGATTTTATTTCAAGAAAATTAGAGCGTTTTTTTATTACCTTCAACTAGTTACCATCTATCCTCAAGATAAGAATTAAAAAAATTTAGAGCTTTTCCTCTGATCCCGTAATTCTCTAATTTTTTTATTAATATGTCGTGGTTAACAATATCAATTGCCTTACTAAGATCGCAGAACGTGGCACTAACATACATTCCTTCCTCAAAATTTTTTAGAATAAAATTAACAAGCGCAATGCCTGCGAGAGTGATGGATTTTTTTGGTCTGAAACCGAACTGACAATCTGTAAATAAATTGTTTTTATTGAAATAAGCCAGAAGCCTTGATTTAATAATTTTCTCAAATTTTTTGATAATACTGAAAGTAGGGAAATCGGCCTATAATTACTTATATCCTCCTTTTCACCCTTTTTGAATATTGGCATAACTTTTGATATTTTTAATTGATTAGGAAATACACCCGCGATACACCTTTAGCGATTCGGTCAGATGCGTATTTAAAAAGTGTCACGTTTAGATCATTTATGTCTCTACTCTTATTATTATTTAATTCCATAATACAATTTTTTATTTCAAACGAGTCGGTAGGTCTTAAAAAGAAAGAATTCACACTAGAATTATTTATCACAGTATTTTTGTAACTTGTTGAAACTGGACTTTAGTCGGATTGCTGATAGGTGACTGTTACATGTATGTATCAAGTAGTGCATTCATATAATAATCTAGTTACCATTTTTCAGCGATTTTAAAACTGTTTTTTGTTATTTGTCTTAACTGTCAGTGTCTGGTAATAAATATTAAAGAAGAAAAAAATATTTTAATATTACAAAAATTTTCACAATAAACTATAGTACAAAAATTAACATATAAATGAAAATGTGTATCAAAAAAAAAACTTACTCAAATCACTAATGTAAATATAATATGTTGTAAAAGACATGTAGTATCACAGATAAATATGCCAATTAATAATTTTGTTTGTTTGAGTACTGCTGTAAATTTATTTTCGCGCTCTAATTAGTAAAGATATATACGAATCATGCCATTTCTTTCTAATGCTTTGTTTTTATTCAAATAATGTTGAAAGTTAGTTGTCAACTTGGGTCACTATACGTTACTATGGGTATGCAAATAATTATAATGATATAGACAGAGAAAGCATATAGTATTGAATATCGATACTTGTAGCAACGAACAGTTTCTTATCAGCAATACGACTATAATATTAATTTTATTTGCAATGTCGACAAAAAAAAATATTAAAATTATTTACATCGATTGATGTGGTATTATTTGTTTTTAATTCCTCTTTATTTATTTCTTTCTTAATAATGTTCCAAATAGTTTTTGTTCTAGGATCAGAACTATGTATCGATTCACAATTAAATTTCCTTTTAGCAATATAACGGGTGTTTTTTTTAGAGGTATAGAACTTTAAATTGCAATAAAACAACGATGGATTATTCGATTGACATGAATTTTTTTTTATTCGAAAGATAATCTTGTGGCATTACATTAAATCATACCAACAAGACGGCGCAACATGTCACACAGCTCGTGCCACAATCGATTTATTGAAAGACACGTTTGGTGACCGCCTAATTTCACGTTTTGGACCTGTGAATTGGCCTCCAAGATCTTGTGATTTAACACCGCTGGACTACTTTCTGTGGGGCTATGTAAAGTCATTGGTCTATGCGGATAAGCCACAAACGCTTGACCATTTGGAAGACAACATTCGCCGTGTTATTGCCGATATACGGCCACAAATGTTGGAAAAAGTTATCGAAAATTGGACGTCCAGATTGGACTACATCCGAGCCAGCCGTGGCGGTCATATGCCAGAAATCATATTTAAAATGTAATGCCACAAGATTATCTTTCGAATAAAAAAAAATTCATGTCAATCGAATAATCCATCGTTGTTTTATTGCAATTTAAAGTTCTATACCTCTAAAAAAAAACACCCATTACAAGTTTTTTCGATATTGTTTTATATGAATTATATAATTCCTGTAATTTTTTAATTTTATATTGTTTAGATATATCAAAAATAAGGTTTAAATTGTCCTTCATTTTTCTTGGTTCGTCGGTGTACCACGGTAATTTCGATTTTCTGGGAATTACTTTTTTTTGTGGAAAACAGAACTCAAAGTTATATTTGAATTCCTCCAGAAACATATCAGAAGCTAAATTGGTGTCATCACAAGAATAAATATTGATATACGACATGTAAAATTTTTAATACCGAGCTCATTTATGGGTCTAGTATATTTCTGATTTAGAGTTACTTTATTTACCATTTCTTCAAAAGTGAAAAAAAGTGCTAAGTGGTCTGACACGTGAGAATTGACAACAGTGCATTTACACAGATCATTTGATAAATTTGTCACAATATTATCTATGCATGTGCCTCTCCCTTTACATGAGTAACCAGTAATTTTGTCGGGTAATTCTTGTAGTATAAACCTAAGGTTGACAAAGTGTTGTTAACAATGTGGTAGCTTTTGTTATTGATAAAAAAATCTACGTTAAAATCACCGCAAGCTATAATATTATATTTATTGTACCTACTAATTATTCTTTTAATTGCTTCGTCAAATATTTTAAAAAATTGTTCTAAGTCGCCATCCATTGATCTGTAAAAAGATACCACAATTGTTTTTATTTTAAATAATTCAATACCAATTATTTCACAATGAAATTCAGTTGACAAGTTTGCTATACAGTTAATAAGGTTTGAATTTTATGTTCTCCCTTACAAATATGACCACACCACCATGAATATGTTTATTCCTACAGTATGCATCCGCGAGCTGATAATTATTTATGGTGTTATAAAAATGTATTAGATGTTCGTTCATCCAGTGCTCATTAAGACAGATAATATCATAAAAAGATTGTTCTTGAAGATATACATCTAGGAAAGCTAGCTTGTTAGTGAGGCTTTGTATATTTAAATGAAAAATTGAAAATTTCTTAAAGTTACTTCCAATAATTTTATTATATTTTTTGGCAATTGCATTTTTACTAGGTGCTCGGTGAGTAGCATAGTGTGGACGAAAATATGAATATCATAAAATACCACCCTTTTGTACAATAGTGCTCGATTTTGAACATAGTAAAAACTTAGCCCTGTTATTTAAATGTACACCATCATTTTTATAAACAGAATGATCGATATAAAAGTTGGTATCTAACAAATAACAATCTTCGTATTCCTTTATTTGATCGTATAATAATGTGTTCATGTAGTATATGTCTTCATTTACTCTAAAACTAACATCACATCTATATAGGGTGGCAAAAACTATTAAGTTTGTATTTTTACGTAAGTTAATTATTTTTTTGTATATTTCTATAGTATGAATAAATTGATCTGGAAAGTTATTTGTACCCCCTAATATGATTACATAATCATTTTTGGAGTAGGTGTCTATATTGCGTTCCAGATTATTTATAACCCCAGGTAGTGTTGCATTTGGCTTAACAAACGAAGATATTACATATGACTTTTCCAGCAAACTGTTTAATAGTTCGCTATATATACCCATGACTATCGGTTAATAAAAGTTTTTTTTTTTTTCACTTTTCCCAAGTGTTAATCAAGCAAAAAAACTTGATTAACACTTGGGAAAGGATTACTGACACTGATAACATTCTGTTGGCTGGTTTTGGTGGTATCTGAAGATACATGGGGTTGATTCTTTTTTACTATCTTGGTTTTGTTTTTTGATTTTGCTTTTGTTGCCGTTACTACTGCTGTTGATAGTGGAGCGGATATTTGGGTAGATGCATCACACAGAATTTTAGAGGAGTTTTCCAATGTGATTTGTAAATAATAAATAAATAATAATAACATAAAAATACAGAGCCATAAAAGAATAACGTCTTGTGGAGGCACTACAAGAAAAAAATAAATAAATATGCAAATATTCTTTACAAATCTTGGTTAAAAATTAAAAATATCTGATACTGAAAAAATAGAGACATAGATAATAAATAGAGTTTAGTAAAATCTAATGGTGAGTTTAGTCAACACTTAGCGATAGCTGTTGCGTTAATTTGAATCTTACTCTTAGTTTTAGTCTTGGCTTTAATCGTCTTGAATGAGTACGGGTTTATACAATGTTTTAACGAGTTTTAACTTTTAACAAGTAACCAATGAAACGTCGAGTTTAACGCATGCGCATAGTATCATTTTTATAAATGTCAAAAAATTAAAATTTTTGGTTATTGAGAAATATATCATTGTGTAAACATGTACCGTAATAAGTCTAGAAGAGTTGCTGCTATTTATGGCCTTATGTTGGCCACGATGGGTGCTTTTGTTTATCATGGTATGATAAAGAAAAAGAAGGTAGTTCGGCGATATAAAGTTCGTCCATTAAATAGAAATCGCGACAAAGAGGGATGTTTTGCAACTTTGGTTAAATCTATGGAAACGGAAGAAGAGGATTTTGAACAGTACTTTTTGTACACACGTATGGCTCCAAACATGTTCAAATATTTATTAGAAATTGTTGGACCAAAGCTACAAAAAGATCCAAAAAAATATCATCTCTCACCTGCCCATCGATTAATGATGACATTACAGTAAGTGTGCCATATTTATTATAAACAATAAATACTAATAAATATTATTTTTTAGCTACCTGTCTTCTGGCGTTTCGATGCAAGAAATAGCATGGAGCTATCGTGTGGGCAAGGCTACTGCACATGTGATTTTAAAAGAGACTTGTGAAGCTCTATGGGAATGATTATCTCCGCAAGTATTGGTACCACCAACCCAATCAGAGTGGAGGAGTTCCATTGCAAATGGATTTTACAATCGGTGGAATATGCCAAACTGCATCGGGGCGGTGGACGGAAAGCATATCCAAATTAAATCCCAAAAGTTCTCCGGATCAACATTTTTTAATTATAAAAAATCATTTAGTTTAGTTTTGATGGGAATGTGCGATGCCTATTATCGTTTTATCCTCGTAGATATCGGTGCAGCTGGGGGTAACCACGATAGTGCTGTGTTCAGTAATTCTGGTTTTGGGCAAGCCCTGCTTCAAGGAAATCTGAATATACCAGGACCAAACAATATTAACAGAACAACATTGAAAATGGACTTTTTTGTAGTGGCAGATCAAGCATTCCCATTACACAAGCATATAATGCGACCTTATCCTGGAGCACATTTAGGGGGAAAAAAAAATGTATTTAATTACCGCTTATCAAGGGCGAGACGTATAATTGAAAATACATTTGGCATTTTAGTCCAAAGATGGCAAATTCTCAAGGGTCCAATTATTGCCAGTGTGGAAATGTGTGAAAAGATTACCCAAGCCGTTGTGATGTTGCATAATTTCATACAAAGAAGTGAAGAAGATATTCCCCTGGCAGAAAGAAGATATTGCCCCACTGGCTATGCAGATTGTGAAGATGAAAATGGTACAGTACAGCCAGGAATTTGGCGGCAAGGTGGCAATAATTTAAGGCCTATTGGTCGTTTAGGATCAAATAATGCCAGCAGGTCTGTTCAATTAATGAGGGACAATCTTGCAGATTATTTTGTATCTGATGTAGGTTGTGTGCCATGGCAATGGACTTATGTGTCGAGAGGGTCAGTTCCTGACCAAAATAATTAAATATTTGTCAGGATGTTATTATATTATTAAATTTGTTATTGTGGAACAAAAGTTTTTTTTTTAAATTTCAACCTTAATCCCACCAATTTTTTTACAGGGTGTACATAAATAAAAAGTCAAGTTTTTAATATTTTTATTATTTTAAAAAATATGACAGTAAAAAATTAAAAATCTACAAGATACAATAAAAAAATATTGAGTTCGTGAAGCAAGTTCGGAGTGTTCCGAATCACTCTGTTTAACTCCAGACCGCTTGAAGAAATGCGTTCAGTCCTTTCCTCGAACGCCCTGGAATCAAGCAGAGTGATTCAGAGCACTCCGAGCTTGCTTCCCGAACCCACCTAAAATATTAGTGAATTTAAGTTTTTTTTTGTATCCTGTAGATTTTTCTATATATAAATGTAATAAAAAAGAATTAACTTAACCTAAAAAAAATATATATACAATAATCAAAAATAATATAAAAACTAGATTAAAAAAAAAAACTATGATACTCTAAGATAAAATAAAATTAATCGCTCTCTTCTTCTGCTATGAACTGCAAAAATTTTGCTTTTAGCAAAAGCTTCTTCTTCCTGCTTTTTATTTTTGTCAGTGATATGGCAAGACTGCGACCAAATGTAAAATCTTCATCTGTCTCTTCCAATGAAGACTTTTCTTCTCGCACATAACTACTTAAATTTTCCAGTGCCCCTGTTAATGTGCTGGCAAAAGCACTTGCCTGGTCGCAGTCTTTCTTCTTGGTCTTTGATTTCACAGCTTCCTGCCGTAATTGGCCTAAACGACTTGGTTGTCGAGGAGATGGGGTAGCACTTGCAGTTCCCCCAGATGTAGGTGGCTGTGACACCTCTGGTACAGCCTCCAGAACTTCTGGTACAGATTCCAGAACAATGTCAAATTCCTCGACTATGTCTGGATCTGACAGAAGCTCTGGGTCTGGGCAGCTCGGAAACTGCCCTGTTTCCGCCAGGACGCTGGTTACCGACTCCCAAGCAAAAGTATTTGCGGTTAAGGGCGTCGGAGGGGCACTCTTCGACACCATTTTAATGTTGCCCACAGTTCTAGAACAATCACAAACACTTACATTAGTTTTGTATTAATTAATATTAATTTATGTAAAGATATAACTATCCAATGTATTTTGCAAAAATTTAAAACATTCAAAACTTTGTTATACTAGTTTCTGCTTTCAACAGACGGGTGCGGGAACAATGACCGAGTCTGTGGAAGCCTTTATTAGGTCTGTTCGTTTGTCTGCTTAGATCAAAATAGAGCAAGTCTAGCAAAATTTTAGGCGTTCGTTTGTGTAATAGTTGATATAATAGTGTTCGTTTGTCTAGAGCAACTTACGCGAGCAACTTATCACATCGAGCAAGCTAAACTTGCTCGGTCTCAAGAGGTATGCAGGAAATATAACCTCTAAATAAAGAAGTTTTTTGACAAATGTTATTATAACCATACAAAATACTTATCATTAAAGGTTTTTACGCAATATTGTAAATAATTATTACATTTTAGATGGATCTGGTTAGTGAACAAATAAAAAAAATAATCAATAAATACAAAAAATATACTGGTCTTTTTTTTAAATAGTATTACCTACGAAATTGCAGTAGGAAATCTTTAGGTGGAGAACAACGCATTAACAAAAATAAACATTATTTTTTCTTTGGCAAATAGCCCTTCATTTGTGAAGATCGGACAGCACAGTTCAAACTTGCTCTTGCAGCCACACGATCATGATCTAACTGCTCGACTTAAGCAATATAGATCACACAAACGAACACACCTATTATACTTATGTCGGGTTGCTAACGTAAGAGTTTTCTCTAACTCATATTAAAATCATTTGTTTTTATAAGTTACAACATAAAAAAACAAATGATTTTAACTTGAGTTAGGGATAATTCTTACTTTAGCAACCGGCCATTAAACTGGCTACCCGACAATAAATTAATATTGTAAAATCATTGTTTTATAATAAAAATATAAACTAACCTTCTCTGTTTTGCAATGGAATTTAAAAAGCCACATTGTTCAAAATACGGCCAGGTTGACGAACATCCACCAGATCCCGAAGACAAGTTCAGCATCTTCCTTCTTTCCCTGCTGAACCGGCTACGTATAGCGACCCTTCTTTGTTCACATACAGATCCTGAAATAATCAAATTGTTCTACACTCTATACTCTATTAATTATTTTTAAAATATTACCTTCAACGCCCAGCATTTCGCCAATTGTCCTCCATCCATTTTCTTTTTTTAACTTGTCTTTGAAATCCTTGTCTGACGACAAATACAGACAAGGAAATTGCCTCACTAAATCTATTAAGGCCCCGTCATCAAAAACTTGATTCATTATCAACAAAAATAACAAAAAAAATAACAAAAAGATAACAACAAGATAACACAAAAATAACAAAGAGATAACACAAAAATAACAAAAATAACGCAATACTGATTTCCAAACAAACGAAGTGGCGCAGAATGAATGAGAAACAATAATGAGACAGTAATGACACATATCCCGTTAGAATTTAAGTCAGGGTGCGCGCACGCGCATGGTGCGATTTAACGTGATTTACTCCTAGACCTAGGAAAGTTAGAATTTAGTTAACTTTCAAGGCCAGAACCAAAGGACTAAAATTAAAGAAATGTGTTGTATGAACTTGCTCGTAGCGATATGATAGTTTATCTTTTAAGGATAAAATTAAAATATAGGAGTAAGACTAAAGCTATCGCTAAGTGTTGACTAAACTCACCATTAGAGGAAGGTTTCTTCAAAAAGTTTTTCAGTGGGATATCGGTAAGGTTTTTTAAACATTACTTTTAAAATAATTATTATTAGAGTTATTTTAATTTTATTGATGGTTGATTTATTTGCACCATCCCACGCTAAAATCCCGTAAGATAATAGAGATTGAACTAATCCATAATAAATCATTTTTAGGGTTTTGTAGGTATGACCAAAAAACCCTTATACCGTCATTTTGTCGTCTGTCTGTCTGTCTGTCTGTCTGTCTGTCTGTCTGTCTGTCTGTCTGTCTGTCTGTCTGTTCGGTAAAAATTGTAGCCAAACGGCTAAACCTAGAGAGTTGAAATTTGGCATGCTTATACAACTCTTTGACCCACACATAGGAAAAATACTAAAACATCTAAAAAACATATCCCCCTAAAACTATAAACAAAAATGTGCTCATCAAAAAAAAATATATTTTTTTTAAATTCTGAGTAGGGTATCAAATGAAAGCCCTTAGTACGTGGATTAACGATCAAAATTTTATTTTTGCAAAATAAATTATTTTGATGCGATTTTTGCCAAAATTGTGCAAAAAATTTTTTGTCCCACACCCTGTAGCCTAGATGGTTTAAACTAAAAATCTGAAAAAATTCTAAGTAATGTACATTGGTGTGAACCGGAATAGTACAACAGGAATTTTTGATCAGATTATGTTTTTAGAAAATAACGCATTTTTTGTGTTTTTAACTAAAATATGTTAAATATATAATTCGCTATGTAACACTTCAGATAAGAAACTCTGGTAGCTCAGATGGTTTCGTAACGCACTTTGTAAATTGCAGTGCGAACGTTCCAGAGTTCGAATCCTGTTAATTTTATTGTTTTTTTTTTTTGCATTTCTATTTTGTTTAAATTATTTTATCAAAATTCGTTATATTTTGGTAAATGTTGCATTTATTTTTTAAAAGCGTAAATTTAATAACCAGTGGGAAGTGTTGAAATTATAATTTAATTCTGTGAAGAAATCAGAGGGAGGGACTTATGATATAAGCAACCAATGGAAGCCATAGGCGCAATTTTAAAAATCTTACTGAACCTTGCTGTATAAATAAAATACTGTACATATTTAGAAACTTGAATAATGGTATTAGGCATTCGAATTAAAATTCATAAAAAAATATTTTGACATAAAATTTGTTTTGGCATCCCAAATAATCATCATTCAGTTACTAAATACCTGCAAAACCCAGAAATGTGTGAAGATTCACACTTCACATAAATTTTTAAAGTGTTTATTTTTAAACAGTGGTTAAGCTGTCTAAAGAGATAAATAAATTTCCTTAACCGGTTTATTAGGTAGGTAATGTGCAGTTTCCAAGACATATGATTGTCAATTATAACTCCCAAATATTTGATGTCATTTTTATTTAAAATTTTATTAACACAATGGCAAACATGTTTAACGCCAAGGCACTGATTTGAGTGAAAGATACTTTCTTTACATGTCGGTTATCTGTATCTTCGACAGATAAAAGGTATAAGTGTGGTTTTTTTTAATTTAAACTTAATAAATTAGAATCTAACCATGATTTTATTTCACAAAAAAATTTTGAAATAGTTTTAAAAATATCTTCCCAATTTTTACCAGTGACATAATAAACTGTGTCGTCAGCATAAGATATTAATGATCCTTCAACCTCAAGAGAGAGTAAATCATTAATATAAATAATAAAAAGAAGAGGAAAATGAGTTTGTGTTAATAAATAATGAATTATTATAGTTGGTAGAGGGAATATCCTTCGCCATGTTATGAGCAACATTTAGAAAATAATCGTTAAACATGTTTGCAATTTTATTTTTATTCGTTACCGAACAGTTATTTGAGTCAAGAATATGGTTAGAAATCGAAGTACACTCAACCCTCGATTTACACGGTAGATTGGTTCCTAGAAAAACCGTGTAAATCGAAAATCGTGTAAATCGAGACCAGCGTTTTACACAAAAAAATGTTAAAAACAAAGAGGGTTCGTTTTTTTAAATGAATTATTATTTTTTATATTTATTTTGAAATATTTATTAATAACATGTGTACATATAAAGAAAAATCGTGTAAATAAAATTCGACTTCTAAACTCATACTGATTGTCAGTGCGTTAGTATACGTTCGTTACGGGGCGGGGCTACCCTGTACGTGTTTCTTCTGCGCGAGGTATATTTGCTGCGTTTTAGTTTCATTTATGCGTTGTAAGTTACAATGTTGCAATTTCGATTTTTTTTCATATTTCAAACCGTGTAAAAGCAAAACCGTGTTAACCGAGTACCGTATAAATCGAAGGATGAGTGTATTTACTTTTATTTTAACAGCGTTTTTTGAAATAGACCAAATTTTTTTGCAATTATTACCAGCTTCAGAAAGTTTTTTTTTTATAATAATCCGATTTTAATTTTTTTATTAAAGAATTAAGTTTATTTCTATATTTTATATAGTTATTTTTAAGCTGGTTATTATTTGGATCGGATTTAAATGATTTATATAAATCATCCCTAGTTTTTATTGATTCGATAATTCCCTTTGATATCCAATCCTTCCTCTTTCTAAATTTACCATTATTACTTCTGTAAGATGTTGATAAAGCCTGATTTTTTTTAACAATATTTATGATTTTATCTAAAATTAAATCTAAATCAGCATATTCATCAATAAAATTAAAATTAACATTACTCATGAGAAAAGACAATTTATTAAAATCAATCATTTTGAAATAATTCTTTTCAAGATTATTGGTACGTTGTTTATGTTCAACTTTATCATTAAAATTAATACTTAAAATAACAGGAGAATGGTCAGTAATTTTACTGTGTAAGATAATGGGGAGAATATACTGAAGTAAAATTTTTGACTTTATTAAGAAGTGATCAATACAGGATCGTGAATCATTAACAATTCTAGTGTAATCATTAATACAGGACCTGAATCCAAACTCAGTGAATAAGTTAATATAATCATTCGAATCAGGTTTGTCAGATAACAAGTTAATATTTATATCTCCACAAAATATCTCAGTGTTGCCATGACAATATTTTACAAAATAAGTTCTAAGGATATGCAAAAATACATGAATTTTGATTTGATGAGATTTGTAAATAGCTGAAACAGTAACCGGATTATTATCACTATATATAAGGTTGTCCTGATAAATTTGACACCCTCCAGATCAATTATATTTGTATCATAATTTATACTATATTTTATATACACTACAACTCCATCTGCTTTATTAATTGTACTCTCAGTATAAACAATATCGTAACCGTCAATATTAAAGTAATCAGTAGAATAACACTTCCACGTTTCAGTAAGAATAATTACATCAAAATTATTTCGAAAATATTTAATACTAGCTGAAAACCCGTGCTTCGCTACGGTATATTGATGGTCTCATTGGCATAAAATCCGCAGTTTGTTTTTAAACTTGTGTATGGGTAACATTTGTAACAAAAAATCTAGTCGATATCTCATCTGTCCTAAGAGATATTGAGGAATCCGTGAAAAAACATTTTATTCCTTTTCACCAGATAGGGGTCGAACTTGAAAAAATCCTTTCTTAGTGGGTTCTTACGTCATACTGAAAAATGTACTTTCCGAATTTTTTATTTCTAACAAAAAAATACTAATTTATCCTTTAGGAGTGAAAGAAAACTGTCAAAACACATATATGCCAAAATGGAATGTTATAACTTAACAACCGCTGGAAATACAAAGGGTTCTATAATTCACCCCAAATGTAGATTCACCCCTATAGGAGTTAATTAAGGTAAAATTCTGAAATTTATTTTTCGGCATGTATGGGTAATCTTTATAAGCAAAAACCAAGTCTATATCTTATTGATCCTAGAAGATATTAAGGCGTCCTTGAAATCATAATTCCCTCTTTTCACCCTTAAGGGGTGATATTTGTTAAGGTAAAAAACTGTTAAAATCATTTCGAGAAATTTTAACAAGACACCTATGTGCCAAAAAGAAACGTAATAACTCAACAAACACAGGAAATACGAAGCGATGTATAATCTACCCCGTTTGTAGAATCACCCCTTTAAGGGTTGATTAGGACGAAATCCTGAAATAAGTTTTTCGGCATTTGTATGGATAATTTTTGTAAGCAAACACCAACTCGATAACTTATTGGTCCTAAAAGAATTAGGGAATTACTGAAATCACATTTCACCCCTTTTCACCCTTAAGGGGTGAAATTAAAAAAAAATGTCAAAATCATTTCGAGATATTAAAAAAAAAAACACTTATGTGCCAAAAAGTAATGTTGCAACTAAACGAACACAGGAAATACGACGGGATGTATAATTCATCCCGATTGTAGATTCACCCCTTTAGGGTTTTCGGTATTTGCATCGGTAGTTTTTGTAAGCAAAAACCAATTCGATATCTTATTGGTCCTAAAAAATGTTAAACAATCCTTGAAATCACATTTTACCCCTTTTTACCCTTTAGGGGTTAAATTTAAAAAAGTTGTCAAAATCATTTCGAGATATTTTAAAAAGACGCCTATGTGCCAAAAAGAAACCTTATATCTCAATAAACACAGGGAATACGACGGGATGTATAATTCACCCCGATTGTAGATCCACCCCTTAAGGGGTTGATTAGGACAAAATCAAAAAATTGTTTTTTCGGCATTTGCGACGGTAGTTTTTGTAAGCAAAAACCAAGTCGATATCTTATTGGTGTTAAAAAATATTAAATAATCCTTGAAATCACATTTCACCCCTTTTCACACTTTAGGGGTTAAATTTAAAAAAGTTTTCAAAATCATTTCGAGATATTTTAAAAAGACGCCTATGTGCCAAAAAGAAACCTTATATCTCAATAAACACAGGGAATACGACGGGATGTATAATTCACCCCGCTTGTAGATCCATCCTTTAGGGGTTGATTAGGACAAAATCCTGAAATATATTTTTCGGTATTTGTATGAGTAATCTTTGTAAGCAAAAAGCAAGTCAATATCTTATTGGCCCTAATACCCTTTTCACACTAGATCTTTAAGACGATTGAACTTAAACTTCATCGATGTTTAATATCGGTTTGCTTTCACACTTGATGTTTAATTTGAAGAAGAAATCTCCATGTAAAGCTAGTATGTATTGCCAACATAATTTCATATCGTTTGAATTTATTCTGTCAGAATTTGTATATCGAGGTTAGGAGAAGTTTATTTTTTATATTTATTTAAATAATAACGCAAATAATCTTCTCATAACCTCGATATATAAAATGATAACAGCTGAACATAGATAAAAGAAGAGAAGCACAAATTCAAGGAGTATTTTTTTATAATGGGAATTAAGTTGGCAATGCGGGCGAAGTTTAAGACGCAGATCTCTGTCTTAAACATCGGTCGTGTTTAGACGAGGCCGTACGGTTTCACATTAGCGTTTAAAGATCCATTCACTTAAACATCCGATCTTAAAGATCTAGTGTGAAAAGGGTATAAGAGATTTAAGGAATCCTTGAATTCACCCCTTTTCACCCTTTAGGGGTGAAATTTTAAAAAACTATCAAAACCTTTTCGAGATATTTTAAAAAGACACCTATGTGCTAAAAAGTAATGTTGCAACTAAACGAACACAGGAAATAAGACGGAATGTATACCTCACCCCGATTGTAAATCCACTCCTTTAGGGGTTGATTAGGACAAATTCCTGAAATAAGTTTTTCAGAAATTGTATGGATAATCTTTGCAAGCAAACAGTAAGTCCATATCTTATTGGTCCTAAGAGATATTAAGGAATCCTTGAAATCACAATTCACCCCTTTTCAACCCTTAAGGGTGAAATTTAAAAAAACTGTCAAACCCATTTCGAGATATTTTAAAAGACACCTATGTGCCAAAAAGTAATGCTGCAACTAATGAACACAGGAAATACGACGGGATGTATAATTCACCCTGATTGTAGATCCACCCCTTTAGGGGTTGATTAGGACAAAAACCTGAAATATGTTTTTCGGTATTTGTATAGGTAATCTTTGTAAGCAAAAGCAAGTCGATATCTTATTGATCCTAAGAGATATTAAGGAATCCATGAAATCACAATTCACTCCTTTTCAACCCTTAGGGGTGAAATTTTAAAAAACTGTCAAACCCATTTCGAGATATTTTAAAAAGACACCTGTGTGCCAAAAAGTAATGCTGCAACTAATGAACACAGGAAATACGATGGGATGTATAATTCACCCCGATTGTAGATCCATCCTTTAGGGGTTGATTAGGACAAAATCCTGAAATATATTTCTCGGTATTTGTATGGGTAATCTTTGTAATCAAAAAGCAAGTCGATATCTTATTGGCCCTAAGAGATTTAAGAAAACCTTGAAATCACAATTCACCCCTTTTCACCCTTTAGGGGTAAAATTTTAAAAAACTATCAAAACCTTCTCGAGATATTTTAAAAAGACACTTATGTGCTAAAAAGTAATGTTGGAACTAAACGAACACAGGAAATACAACGGAAAGTATAACTCACCCCGATTGTAGATCCACCCCTTTATGGGTTGATTAGGACAAATTCCTGAAATTAGTTTTTCGGTATTTGCATGGGTAATCTTTGTAAGCAAACAGGAAGTCGATATCTTATTGGTCCTAAGAGATATTAAGGAATCCTTGAAATCACAATTCACCCCTTTTCAACCCTTAGGGGTGAAATTTTAAAAAACTGTCAAACCCATTTCGAGATATATTAAAAAGACACCTATGTGCCAAAAAGTAATGCTGCAACTAATGAACACAGGAAATACGACGGGATGTATAATTCACCCTGATTGTAGATCCACCCCTTTAGGGGTTGATTAGGACAAAAACTGGAAATATGTTTTTCGGTATTTGTATAGGTAATCTTTGTAAGCAAAAAGCAAGTCGATATCTTATTGGTTCTAAGAGATATTAAGGAATACTTGAAATCATAATTCACCCCTTTTCACCCTATAGGGGTGAAATTTTAAAAAACTACCAAATCCTTTTCGAGATATTTTAAAAAGACTCCTATGTGCTAAAAAGTAAAATTGCAAGACGGAATGTATAACTCACCCCGATTGTAGATCCACCCCTTTAGGGGTTGATTAGGACAAATTCCTGAAATAAGTTTTTCGGTAATTGTATAGATAATCTTTGCAAGCAAACAGTAAATCGATATCTTATTGATCCTAAGAGATATTAAGGAATCCTTGAAATCACAATTCACTCCTTTTCAACCCTTAGAGGTGGAATTTTAAAAAACTGTCAAACCCATTTCGAGATATTTTAAAAAGACTCCTATGTGTCAAAAAGTAATGTTGCAACGAAACGAACACAGGAATTACGACGGGATGTATAATTCACCCCGATTGTAGATCCACCCCTTAAGGGGTTGATTAAGACAAAATCCTGAAATTGGTGATTCGGTATTTGTATGGGTAATCTTTGTAAGCAAAAAGCAAGTCGATATCTTATTGGTCCTAAGAGATATTAAAGAATCTTTAAAATCACAATTCACCCCTTTTCACCCTTCAGGGGTGAAATTTCAAAAAACTGTCAATACCATTTCGAGATATTTTAAAAAGACACCTATGTGCCAAAAAGTAATCTTGCAACTAAACGAACACAGGAAATACAACGGGATGTATAATCCACCCCGATTGTAGGTTCACCCCTTTAGGGGTTGATTAGAGCAAAATCCCGAAATTGGTTTTTCGGCATTTGTATGGGTAATACTTGTAAGCAAAAACTAAATCGATATCCCATCGGCCCTAAGAGATATTAAGTAATTCGTGAAATCACATTTCACCCCTTTTCATCCCTTAGGAGTGGAATTTCGATAAATCCCTTCTTAGTGGGTGCTTACGTCATGAAGGGAATATACTCTCCGAATTTCAAGTTTCTAGGCCCAGGGGTTCGGGCTGGGCGGTGATGGTGAGTCAGTCAGTCAGTCAGTCAGTCAGGACACTGCCTTTTATATATATAGATAAACTTCAAGGGACTCAAATTTTTTTGCTATGCTCCTAATATTCATCTGAAATATGGAAATGTTATTAATATAATTACAACAGGGTGAAAATTCATCCAATATAGTTTTACATTCTTCTAGTGAGTAAACATTATTAGTGTTCAAGTTTTCAGTATCAAGATCAAAATCAGTATTCATAACAAAAATTGAATACTATCACGAGTATATATTTTCGTGAGTAAAAATAAAATTACCAAGTTAGTAAAGACTAAGTAAACCTAAGTAACAGTTCTAGTTGCAGTAAACAAAAATAGTAACTGTACTAGTGTGCAGTATCGCTCAATAAATACATGTGGCGCCCGCTCCTGGCCTAGGTAGGGTAGGTCCAGGACGACACACAAGGGTTCACTTTCAAATGTCAAAAATATAATTGTTAAGAGAATTTAATTTTATAAAATAAGGTCAGGTTCTTGGTTCAGTTGCGTTGCCAGGAATGATAATAAAAAGAGAAAAAAAAATATTATCAAAAAAATAGTTGAAAAAAAAAACTTAATCAAAAAAAATATTCGTAAAATTTTTTTTTTAAATAATTATAATTGTTGCGGACTGCAACAATTAATAGCGGTAAGCGCGGCGGTGAATACAGTAAATTACTCTCTAAATTAATCCCAAAATAAATTATATAACAATAAAAAAAAAAAATCATACAAAATTGACCTCTAAATTATATTAAATAACTACTAAAATTATTAATTTAAATAATTTCTCAACAGGAAAAACGTTGAGAAACGGCTAAGTTTGTTAAATAAGTTTATAACAAAAGAATTATGACTTTAAATTAATGTAATAAAAAATGTCTAAGTCCGACAAACGGTTACGAACGGTTTGCTGTTCGTAGCTGCTTGTTCCGACGATGCCCGACAGAAAATAATCGGAACACAAAATTTATAAAATTGACAATTTTTATGATAAAATTTATATAAATAAACTTACTCTGATAGGCCTTACTATTACACGGAACTAATTTAACTCATTTGAATAACACCTGACTATGGAGGGAAATCTCCAGAAAAATAATAATGGTTTAACAAATTATAAATTTGTTAATTAATATATATACATATATTAATTAACAATAAGCATGAATCAGAAGATCCCGATAGAATTCTCACACACACTGAATTTAAACTTCTAGAACAATATAACCAATAAAACACATGTGCTCTAGGGAAATCTGGAGGGAAAACTCAAGAAAAATAACTTTAACAAATATATAAATTAATAATTAATATACCTGTGGCGCCCGCACCGTTCCGGTTCGAAAGAGAAAGGTGCCGGACGTCAATAAGGGCAACGAAAAAGATTCGTGTGACCCCCCCCCCCCGCACGTGACGGGAATAAAGAATTTTACAGGAGGCGTAAGGTGGCTGTAGACGCACCGAACGACCTCAGACTAATGAGAGAGCTGGCTAAAAACAGCCGAGTTACTCCAGTGCAGATCGCGAACACAAAAAGGGAGACAGGTAGGTAGAGACGTACTTCACTTCAAGGGGTTACTCTCGAAGACTTACACAAGTTGGAACGGTAACCGACGAGTTCATCGAAAATCAATTCATCGAAAATCAATTCATCGAAAATCAATTCATCGAATGATCAATTCATCGAATGATCAATTCATCGAAAAAAAATATTTTGTAAATATTTGAGAGGAATGCCGAGGGGATCGGAAATTCAAAAGAGCAGTGGTCAATAAAAGTAGACAGACTAAGAAATAATTGCGTAAAATTTTTTATATGGTTTAAAAAAAAGGTAAATAAAGTGACATAGTGTTTGAATATAAATAAAGAAATATAATAAGAAAATAAAGTACTATGCGCCTAAAAACAAGGAAATTAGGTTAGGTTTAGTTAGTAAAAGTCTAAAACCGAGCGGAGCGAGTTACCCAGCTTTTAGTTTAAGGACAAAGCACTATTTTAGGTTAGGTTAGGTTAGTAAAAGTTTTGTTAGAAGAAGCCGAGCGAAGCGAGCTACCCATCTTCTAGTTTAATGTCAAAACACTATCTTAGGTGAGGTTAGGTTAGTAAGGGTTCGGTTAGAAGAAGCCGAGCGAAGCGAGCTACCCATCATCTAGTTTAATGACAAAACAAACTCACACTAACATAACAATGCCACCTGTTTAGAATCACCGTACATTGAACAAATCATGTGTGGTATAGTAAATATGAATAGTAAAACTATGTACATAACACAAAACCCTTAAGCCTTAACAGATGGGGCATTACCATTTTTATAATCCTTTAAGAATGGGTGTATTAAGTACATTTATGATCCCATTAACCGGGTTTTTCTGATCTAAGGAGCCCTGTTCGATTTCAAAATAATCCAACAGGTATCTTTTACCTGGCGTATTTTCTGAATGGAAATTAAAAAATTATTAATAGACCAAGTATGATAGTTATTTAATAAGTGTAGCCTGTCAACTTTTATTGACCACTGCTTTTTTGGCTTTCCGATCCCCTCGGCATTCCTCTCAAATATTTACAAAATTTTTTTTTTTTTTCGATGAATTGATCATTCGATGAATTGATCATTCGATGAATTGATTTTCGATGAAATGATTTTCGATGAATTGATTTTCGATGAACTTACCGTGAATCAGTTGGAATGGTGT
This sequence comes from Liopterus haemorrhoidalis, assembly GCA_963971575.1. NCBI lineage: Eukaryota > Metazoa > Arthropoda > Insecta > Coleoptera > Dytiscidae > Liopterus > Liopterus haemorrhoidalis. The sequence goes on from OZ020616.1 coordinate 22,977,052, forward strand.
TAGCCCGCGGAACATATAAGTAGAAACGGTGAGGCCCACAGTGTGAATAAGGAGGAATAAACGACCACCAACCTCTCCTCTTGAGTCCCTAAACAAACTAGGAACCTACGGGCTGCACTTGAGTAACCGGAGAAATGATTGAATTAATGTTACTAACAAAATTTATATTAGGAAAAGTATTGAATTTATTTTAGCCAGTCTCACTCTAAAATTACCATAACAGGCGTGATAGTTAAAATAATTTACGGAAATTAATGGATCACCCGGTAGACGTGTGATAAAAATTTTACAATTTTAAAGGTGCGAATTGTAGTCGAAGCACACATAAATTTCTTGGCGTAGATAGTTTCTCCCCGACACAACCAAATTACATTGGGGTGAGTAACTTAAGACACAAAAATTATCCTCAATAGAATAAAAGGTTATAAATTTACAGTGTACAAAAATATGCACTAAACTGGTACATGTGAGCGAACCAACAGTTTGTATATGACAACGAAAATATAAATAGTATAGCGGAAAGATCCCTGGGGGAACCTTAGGCTACGTTTTTAAATATTTGTGGATAGGTCAACAAGGCAACCAGTGTGGTAAACACTAAATAAATACACTAACACTTTGAATTAAATAAATTTATTATTAGTCAAAGTTGAAAAAAACAATAAAATAACACTATTTATCGAAGATTACGGAACAAGATTAAATAACAAAAATATTGGTTCTAATGGCGGTAACAAAATCTAACGACTGACTCACGTCTTAACAACCCTTGTTGGTTAAGTCGCGCAGGTCTAATATCAGCCGGGGTGGCTGCTTAAGCTGAGGTTAGGGAGGTGCTGACCCCTATAATGTTTTAAGGGTAGAACTTAACGCATGTTTGGCGGGATTTAAGAATAGTGGCGTTACATCCTCCCCCTAGAGATTGCGTAGGCGACCTCGCAAGCAATCTGTAACTATCAAACTGATTAGTAACAAGGGGATTGGCCCTTGGTCGATGTTCTCTGCGTCGGCGGCGCGGCACAGTAGATGCAGTAGCAGGCGACTCTTGCGTGTGTGGAATATGTTGTTCATCAGGTTGAGCTTCTCGGCGGAACGGCGTGGCGGAATCGTCTTCCGTGGACGTCCTCTTCTTTGGATTGGTCGTACAGGCGATGGATCCGAGATGCGGTAAGGAGTAACGTAAGGTTTTAAGGCGGAGGTATGATATAATCCGACAGGATCGGTAGGAGAACTGGGCAAGGCGATTTGGAACGTACTAGGCGATACTCGGCGGCAAATAATATGTGGTCCGTCACGACGAGGTGCAAATTTTGATGTGTATCCTTGGGATGCTTTACTCAAGGGATGTATCGCAACAAGGACTTAATCACCGACTTGGTAATTCGGCGCGGGCCTGCGCGTTTTATCTGCGTACTTCTTGGGTCGATCTTGCTGTCGTTCATTTTCTTCGCGAGTAGCAGCTAAGGTCCTATCAGCCGAGGTGGCTGCTTAAGCTGAAGTTAGGGAGGTGCTGACCCCTATAATGTTTTAAGGGTAGAACTTAACGCATGTTTGGCGGGATTTAAGAATAGTGGCGTTACAATAGTTAATATTGAACAATTAAGCTAAGAAATAAGAAATATGCTAATATATACAAACTGTTGACTAGCTATGGCCAAACTGGCATGCGTAACAAATAAGTTAACCCCCAGTTGCAAATGCAACAGTAAAAATACAGTAAATGGGCAGGTTAACTAAATGTAAAACAATTACTAATAAATTATCTAAATGAAAATAATAAAGAAGTACGCCACTGGTATTATCCGAAACACGCTGTGGGTAAAACTAGTCTCAAACGACTAGAAACATGAAATGAATAATAATAAATAAATAATATTTAAAAAGTTAATATATTTGAATTTAAAATGCATTTACAACATTAAATACATTAAAAAGATGCCGTAAAAAACGGGCAAACTGCTAGAGTGTGTCAGAAACACGCACACACATAAATTTTAGGGGTTGTAAGCTCCTAAATAGCAAAAAAAAAACTATCCTTTGTTCAAAACACGTGGTTTTGGAAACAAAGTTGTAACTAAAGTGAAAATTAATATGATTTTCTACTTACACGTATCTTATTTACAAATAAGATAAAAAAAAAAGAGATACTTAGGTGACCGCAGGGGGTGCAGAAAGTCCCTTGGGTTGCTGTGATCCAGGAAGAATCTGGAACTCGTCCGAAATTCTTCTGGTTTGCTAGCAGGTAGCCAAATAATCGCGCGGATTATAGGAGGTCAGAGATCCGCAAATCTTCTGTCTATATTTGGCGCTGATGGCCCACAATGTTCGAAAAGAACGTAAAAAATCACAAAAAACACAAATCTTGGATGTTCACTGTCACAAGTTTGCTGCAATAATTAATGTTTTTGCGGAAGAAATCGCTACATTAGCGGTGACCGATCGGTCCAAACTTACATTTCAGACGGAAATGTTCGGTCTGAAATGAAATATAAGAATATTATACCGGGTGTCTGGAAAATAGCGCACAATATTTGCCACCCAGGTAATAATATTATTGTTTGCGCTCCACGGGCGCAATAATACCCTTATATATATATTAATTAACAATTAACACAAATCAGGGGATCCTGAGTAAATTGAACTGATTTCAAAACTATTACACGAATATAAAAATCCAAAACACGTCTGCTTATCTTGATAGGAAAAATATTAATATGAATTAAGATATAGTTGCATTTTGGTCGCTTGCGCTGATCAAAATGAAATTAGTAACTGTTATACCAGCGGCTCTAAACATGTTTTATTTAAATAAAACAAAATGTTATTTTAAATAAATCAAAATTAGGTTTAAATTAATACAATAATAAATTATTATAGTATTTTATAATATTATATAAAATATTATTGTATCGGGTAAGTACATGGTAAAATATATTTGTATTTTAAGAATAAAAAATAGCGAAGTTCAAAATATGTTTTTGTATAAAATGAATATTTATTTAAATTAGATAAAATTGATAACTAAACGGAAATAAAATATAATTTAGGTTATAAAATTAAAAATACAAGGTGGTACGCCCTAAGCGGGCGCTTCATATAACAAGCAGCTAAAAGTAAGTTAAACAACAGAAAGTAGAGAAAAATAATTATTTTCAAAGATTTTCTTTAAATAAAAATTTAAAAAATAAATAAATGCAAAATATAAAAGAAATGCAAAAAAAATAATAATAATAATAATTAATAGACATAGAATCAGTAAATACACAAACAAATAAATAAATAAAAAGGCGATAAAATAAACCATACTATTATCTTAAAACAATATTTGTATCTGTAAATATAAATACATATACATACATTCTAAATAATAATAATAATTATTATTTTTTTAAATAAAATATAATAAATAAATATGTAATTAATAAATATAAAATTAATAAAAACGGGTTCCATAAATAGCGATAAAAATAAAATAAACAGACCAAAAAATTTGTGGGCTAACTATATCACCCTTTCAAAAATAAACGAATATAATAATTTAAAAAATAGATAAATGAAAAATATAAAAGACATGCAAATAAAAAAAAAAATAATAATAATAATAATAGACATAGAAATCAGTAAATACACAAACAAATAAATACAAATAATATTTGTTGTTACTGGAGTTGTCTTTTTAAAAAGAATTTATTTTAATATTACAATTTAAAATATTAGAAGTACTTAGTTTTATGTCAAATACCAGAATGAATATAATACATAAAAATGGTCTTTTATAATATTAACATATTTAGCAAGGTCAGGGGTTTTAACATGACACTGTCTGGCGTGCTTCTCACAGAGTCATCATAATACCGAAGGTAACTCCCCCGTTGTTAGAATGAAGCCTCTCCTGGAAGGTTGATAACGTTTGCTTCCTGGTGTTGTTGGCCTCTCTTGGAATTCCGCTGAACGATATATCTTGTAGTGATGTAGGTCAGGATACTCAAGAGACAGATATAGGATTACTGTCCATATGTTAATACTTTTTGGATCGAAGAATTTTTGATGATGATCAATTGGCAGCATTGGATTGGATTGTAGATCTTGTAATTTTAGCGTTTTCAGGTTGATGGAAAAATTTGATTTAGGATGATCTTGTATTGATAATTCTTGGCTATTGATTATCTTTGGCTGTCCGTGACTGATAGTTTGGAACAGGAGTTCTTCGTTACGGAAAATAATTTTGCAGTTATCTTCTTTGATGAGATATATGCCCTGAAGAATTTTTATTTCTGCATCTTCTTTACATTTTATTTCTAACTTCTCCTTTTTAGGGAATACTGCCAAATATTGATTAATTTCTGAGATGATTTTGAGATGGTTGTCGTTGACTTGAAGTTTAGTGAACTGACAGTTGTTGGACTGGCCGTTGAGTAGGATTCCTTCTTCGCATGGAGTCCGATGATTGGTTTTTAGTTTGATTGGACATTGGTACACCTTGCTTTTTATACAATAATCGCTTAGAGGCATTAAATCATTTTTTGATTTTAGAAAATATTTTACATCAGGTATAATAGTAATTATTTCTGATTCGTGTATGGTAGGTACAGGTAATAAATGATATAGATTGAAAATCTCTTCAAAATTAATCGGGATGGTTAGAAGGTATATAATTTTGTTGTTATCAATTTTACAACTAACGTCGATTACTGATTCAAAATCTAAAATATTGTTTCGTGTTAATTCGAAAGGTAGTTCATTTTTGTAATGACTTGAAATCTTTTGTAGTTCAAGGAACAAGTCTTTGCTTGTTGCAATACTGGGATGCAAGGTTTTAATTTTGCAGAATGCAAGTGAAGTTTCCAAATTTTGTACCTCATTCAAGATTACATTGTAAAGTATAACAATTTGTTTCAATGCGTCTAAGTTTCCTGTCAATGTTTTTAATATTGTCCCAAGTCCATTTACGAGTCCTCTTTTGTTCCTACTATGATTTTTAGTGCTACTATGTATTCCTATATTATCTATTTTATCATTTATGCTATCTCTTAGGTAATTAGTGATTCTAAAGTAATTTCCTAAGTTTCCAATAAGGTAGGTATTATTATCTATACTATTTCTAAGTTGTCATTCAATTTGTCGAATTCTACGTATATCGTCTGTAAGTCAAAGTAGTGGATCAGGGTGTGTTCTGTTTTTTGAAGTCTTGCTTGTCCTAAGTTTATAGGAAGTATTCCTATGTTTTTTTAAATATCTTTTATTTCAGTCCCGAGCCCGAAGCTGCAGAGCCTGAAATATTTTTAAAACTGTAAGTTTTTTGCGGCGGTCTTTTAATATTTGATATGTGAATGTTTTCCGCAGTGTTACGGTGTTGAGTTACAATTTTGGCGGTTTTCGAATTAGGGTTCACACTCTTAATAGTTTCCGCTTTATATTTGTTCTTGGTTTTATTTTGCTTGCGTTTATTTTTGGGGAATATTTATCCAGGAATATTTGAACGTTTTACATTAAAATTTTTGAAAACTGTTATTGCTATGTTAGTATTATCAAAAATAAATTTTAGCATCGATTTAACCTTATTCCAATTCAACATGTCAAGACCAGATGCAATTTTTGGAATGCTTAATTTATTAATTTTGTTTTTAGTGCAAAAGATTTTTAAATTTAGTAATGTATAGAATAAATCTTGATAAGTTGGTTTGTGGAAGTATTTTTCTTTTGTTACGAGATATAAAAGGAAACGATTTTTATTTTTTAAGAATACTAATTTGTGAAGTTTAGGGTTTTGCATTTTCAATTTATCTACATTATTGAATTTATCCCGAAATTGTTTTGCGATTCCTCTTGACATGTGCAAGTCTCTACTGACACAATGTGCTAGACTACTGTCTAATGGCGAGTCAAAAAGATTTCCTTCAACTTCTAAAATGTTATTATTATTTAAATTAAAGTTTGGTCTTTTGTCTAAAATTTTTTTATAAAGCACAAGGGATGATTCATTTCCTATATTTTGAGGTAAATTTAAAATTGTGTTATCTAATTTTAGTGTTATATCAGGTTCATTAGAATTTGAACTAATAGAATTGGTTTGGTGGTTTTTCACGTTAGTAACGTATTCTAAATTTTCAAAATTTGTCTGGGGTATGACAGTTTCTCCATTTTTTATATTTTTAATCGGAACTGTAATGGCTTGTTCTGTGTTAGGTTGTGTTATATAATTGTGGGTGTTTGATATTGAATCTTGAGGTGTTTTTCCTTAGTTAATTTTTATTTTACAATGTGGGGTTATTAACAAATTTTGAATAAGGTCAATTCTTGCATTTAAGAGTTTTAAGTTATCTAATCCTAATAAACAATCGAAATTATCATGGAAATGAAAAAGATGGAATTTTAAAAATTGTTCTTTAATTTTGAATGTTTTTGGACACAACATGAGGGTACTAAAATGTTCTACTGATTTTCCGTGTGCCGTAGAGATTTGAAAACGGTCTTTAACGATAAATTTTTTAAAATGTTTTTGGGCAATGATTGGGTTGACAAATGATTTTGTGCTTCCAGTATCTAAAAGGATTTTCAAATTATTTTCAGGGAAAATAACGTATGGTAGTTTACTTCCGTTATTTGTCAAATTTAAAAGTTCGAAGTTGGTTCCGAGGCTGTCATTTCTAAAAAATGATTTTGGTCAACCTCTTCAGGGGTTTGATAGTAATCAGCATCGTCTTCATAATTTTCATATTCAATGTTGGGTTCAATTTCAAAATATGGATTTTGGAATGCTTGCTCTTTCATGTTATATAATTCTTCACTTATAAAATTTTGATTTTGTTGTGGAAATCTTGGAAAATTGTTACTTGGTTTGTAAGCGCGATTAGCTGAGGTATTTCGACTAGCTAAAGTATTTCGCGTCGTAATACTCATTGGGGTAGGTTTAGAGAAATTTGTTTTAGTGCCTGGCCTAAAAACGTTTGTAGTTTGATTAGAATTGGAAGATTTAGCATTTGAGTTAAATCTATTACTGTTAAACGTGTTCGGACTGGAATTTTGAAAATTAAATGAATTATTGGGTTTAAAATTTTGAAAGTTTGCCCTTTGTGGGGGTTGTCTGAGTAGTGGTGAATTGTGCATGTAATTTGCATGTAGTGTATGATAGTTTTGTGAGGATTTGTGTGATTGTTTAGGGGTTGTGTTCCAATTAGGTTTCGTTTTGTAACTATTTATGTCTAGTTGAAAGTCGTTCGTGAGCATATTGAGCGCATTATTGAGATCTGTTGGGTTCTTTGTGCGCATAAGGGAACCTAAGGGTTCTCTCAAACCTCTTAACAGAATTCTCAGAGCGTAATTTCTGAAATAATCATTTAGTATAATTGATTGTTCTTGGGAGCAATGTGTTGTAATATATGAGATTTGAAGGTTTAGGACCTTTTGAATCTTATTATAGAAATCGAAAGGCGATTCGTTCGAGTTCTGTCTTAGTTCTGTTAGCTCTATGTTTAAGGTAAAACAGTCTCGTTTGTCAGAGTAACCGTTTAATAATGCTGTCTTTAAGTCCGACCAATTTGTTATATTGCTCGATGCAATATTTATGGCGGCTTCACCCTTGACTCTAGCAAGGATGCTTGACATAAGGTACTCATTTTGGAAGTCATTTACGTCTGTTGCATTATAAAATTTGTTAACTAATTTTTCGCACACCTCTAGAAATCTAGGTAGCATTTCCGTTTCACCCGAAAACTCCGGTATCATAGCCAGATACTCTTTTTTGAGTTCCGGTGGGCGTACGGTGATCGGAATTGTTGTGTTCGGCATTTTGCCTGTTTTTATTATATTAGAAGGGTTAGAAAAATTAATTTTTGGGATAATGTCGGAATCTGAATCTGAATCAGAGCTTATACTATTATCCGATTCTGGTCTATTTAAAAATTCGTTGAAAAGAGCCTCTAAAAGACATTAATACTCACAGCAACAGTGTTGGAATGTGTGCCCTCCTGTCCATGGAAGTTGACTGCTTGACTGGATCTGCCTCGATGTTCTCTCGAAGACGTTGTCACTGCTTACAGTTCTTTGCACACACGTTCACGTTCTGAATAACCGATATTCGTTCAGTCTACACAGAGTCCGTGATTTTGTTCGATTAACTAGCAAAACGTTGATACGCACCGATGTTATATTCTCTAACACGTCTAGTTATCCTACCCGACTGCGCCAATAATATTTGTCGTTACTGGAGTTGTCTTTTTAAAAAGGATTTATTTTAATATTACAATTTAAAATATTAGAAGTACTTAGTTTTATGTCAAGTACCAGAATGAATATAATACCTAAAAATGGTCTTTTATAATCTTAACATATTTAGCAAGGTCAGGGGTTTTAACATGACACTGTCTGGCGTGCTTCTCACAGAGTCATCATAATACCGAAGGTAACTTACATAAAAAGACGATAAAATAAACCATACTATTACCTTAAAACCATATTTGTATCTGTAAATATACATACATACTTACAAATACATACATTCTTAATATATTTTTTTTAAATAAATAAAATATATTAAATACATAAATAAAAAAATAAAATAAGTTAAAAAATTTATTTTTTTTGTAATTGATAAATATAAAATTAATAAAAAAAGGTTCCATAAGTAAGGATAAAAAAAAAATAAACAATCTAAAACATTAGTGTTTACACTAACAAGAAATAATAACATAGTGGCTTACCATATAACCCTTTCAAAAATAAACGAATATAAAAATTTAACATTATTTGAAACTTTATAAACTCAGATCAATTCTATAAAAAGTTACTGTGTAATAACGTTACTACAACATAAAATATTATAAAAAGTATAATGGCTTTCATTCATGATAGTAACTGACCTTGCTCATAGTGACGAATTTAGTTTCAATTATTATAGTTACAGAGTTACAGAATTGGTCTGACTTTATAATTAAGAGCAATAAATTTCCAAACCATAATTTTTACATTTTACACATTTAAAGATATTTAAAACAAAATTAAATAATAAATAAAGAAATAAAAATAACAATTTTAAGATTCAGAAAATGTGAAAAGATTGTAATATATTCAAGTAATAAAAACGCATTTAAAAAAAAATATATATATTTTAAAACTTGAAAATATATTAACATATGTAGATAGCAAGTTAAAATTGGCAGATTAACAGAGATAAGAGCCGAGTTCAATAACCTTATAAGCAGATAGTTATTAGAAGTCATTTAGACTATGTATTCTAATAATTTTATTGTCAGACTTGATGAAAATTTTGCTATCACGAGACCATGCGTTTTTAATGCCGTATTTCTTTATGGCCATATTCAGCAGCTCTAAATTATAAAAAGTTAAGTCTTCTCTTATAACTACACCAGTACCCTTTAACTTGCGTTTATTGCTGAACACAGCAGCGCGATCCTTCTAGTTGCTGAATTTAAAGATAATGGGCCTAATTTTGTCCGGCACAAGCTTTCCTACACGGTGTACTCTGTCCACTGAGAATGACGATAGATACACATTAAGTTTATTAGAAATAACTTTCTTCACAACATCCTCAGTGTCTTCGTTTGTGTGTTCAGGAACCCCAAATATCCGCAGAGAGTTCCTCCTAGAATATTGTTCAAGGTCCTGCACCCGCGTAGTTACTTCCTTCAACACGAAGTCTTTTTTTTTTTAAGCTGAATTACAAGCTCTGAAATTTTGTCGGCCATTTCTCGCTGCTAATTTTCATATTTTTTATCACTATACTGGCAAGTGATTTGGCCAGATCTTCAAGTACTGAAGGTGACTTCAGCGTTTCTAGAATAATTTTTTCAATGTCTGCAGATACATCTGGTTCCACACTAGCACTGTGGGCACTGTTTTTATTATTTTTAGGTGGCATTGTAAAAATATTAGAAACACTGCTTTTATTCACTTTTTATAAGTACTGCACACTAACACAGACACGTTTAACCACTGTGACAGAACATTAACGAGCTGTAAATCGTTTATTATTTTATTTTTTGTTTCATTTTGTTGTTTTGAAGAACTAATTTCAGAAGATTGTTTTTTAATTTCCCGTTCTAATTCTTTTTCGTGATTATTCGCTATCGCTAGGCTATCGTGTAAGTCACTAATTAATTCTTTTGGTCATGGGCGCGGTTAGTGTAAGCGGGTAGTGTTTGAAATGGTTGCTTGTGTACGTATGTGTGCATATTTGGTTGGTTTGTGATGTTTCGTGTAAGTGGGTTGACTGTTAGTTGTGTGGTGTAGAATTTGTGAGCGAGCTTATTCATGTAGTCTGTAATGTATGGGATGGCAGTCTGTTCATGTAGTTTTGTTACTCGTGTGTATCTGTTTGCGTTGGTGACTAGTCTGAGGCATTTGTTCTGTAGTCTATGTAATGGTATTTTTGCTGTCTGGGAAGCATGGCACCAGGCCGGGGCTGCATATGTTAGTGTTGGTCTGATGATTGTTGTGTAAATTAGTTTTTTGTTTTTCTCTGTTGGTGTGCTGTGTTCGTTGAGTAGCGGGTAGAGTTTTTTTATTGCATAGTGTGCTTTTAGTATGGAGTGTGCTATGTGTTGTTTAAAGGTGAGTGTTTTGTCAAGGTGAACGCCGAGGTACTTGACGGTGTCTGTTGGTAGTGTTTTGTGATTGTGTGTTTTAAGTGGCCAGAATATTTTGTTGTTTGTGAATTTGCGTGTGAAAACTATGGCTTCTGTTTTCGCAGCGTTTATTTTAATTTTCCAGAGGTCCCAGTATTTCTGGAGGGAGTTTATGTGGAATTGGATTTGTTTGTTAGCTACTTCTGCGCTAAATGAGTAGGCATATATGGCCGTATCATCAGCGAAAAGGGCTAGTTTGGTTTTTGGAAAGGTGGGAATGTTATTAATGTACAGAGTAAATAGTTTGGGACCAAGGACACTCCCTTGGGGGATGCCAGCAAGTATGGGATGCAACGTAGAGAAGGTGTTGATTTTGACTGAGTATGTGCGGTTTGTGAGATAGGAATATGTTAACTTTACTGGGGTTGTAGGGAATCCGTACTTGGCTAACTTGTGAATGAGCCCTATTATCCATACTTTGTCAAACGCGCATTCGACGTCTAAAAGGGTCATTGGAGTGACTTTTTTGCTGTTAAATTGTGTTATTGTGTCAGTCACTATTCGCACAACTTGCTGTACGGTGTTATGGTTGGGGCGGAAACCGAACTGGTTCGGGATGTTGTACTTTGTTGATTTACGATGTTGTACTTTGTGTCGTGTTTTAGTGTACGTGCAAGTATGATTTTTTCTGTGAGTTTTGAGAGCGTATTAAACCTTTGGGTACATTTGACGACTGAGACTCGTCATCCGTATGTATAGCCAAAGTTACAGTTGACGAGTCTGACTCGTCATTCGAACTTAACAATTTATACGAGGTTATTATCATGTACAGTAGTCGCTCGCACTGTATCTCATGAAACTGCTCGCATAGTGTCGCTCCTCACCACTCCCCTCCACTTCCCTCTTCACATTTCTTATTGTTGAGTTGGATCAAATAAATCCGTACTCAAAGGGTTAAGGAGACTGATTGAGCGATAATTGGATGGGTTTTTGTGGTCTTTTTTAGGTTTAGGTATAGGAATTACTGTAGCTACTTTCCATGACGCGGGGAAGTGTTGTAGGGTTATTATTGCGTTAACAATGTAGATGAGTTGGACTACAGCTTTACGGGATAGGTTTTTGATCAGCTTGTTTTCTAAACTGTCAGGACCGGGTGCTGTTTGGTTGGGTAGGTTTTTGATTATTTGGAGGATTTCGTTGAGATTGGTTAGGAGCTCCATGTGTTGGCGTTTTGTCATTTGGTGTGGCGTGTTTAAATATTCTAGTGTTGTGCGGTCGATTTAGTCCACTGCGTTAATTGATAAGTTATTAATATTGTTTCATAAATGTGTTGATTATATCATGCTTATTTAAAATCGATATACTTTAGTTTTTTTTTTTTTTTTAGAGGTTATTTAACTATTTAAACAATTATTAAATACAGAATTTGTAATTCTTTTCAATATAAACTTCACTACTTCACAAACATATCACTTTGAATTTATTTCAGAAGAAAGTAGTTTTAGACCGCACGGTTGTGTTGATTGAAATTTTACTTGTAATTATTCAAAACTCGTGTAACTATAGATTTCTATTAAAATCGGTAGATATTTAGCAGTTAATTAAAGATAAGATTCCAAATATTTGAAAGAAGTATGAAGATCTTTAAATATAAGATTTTATAGAGCGATCACTATCCAATATACTTTAGTAACTAGTTATGTGGAAAATTTTGAATTTATTTATTATTTTTTCTTTTATTATCACAGGTTCCTACAAGAGAGGCCGAATGGAACGATATAAGAACGGTGGAACTTACCGAATTGTTATGGCGCTATAGACGGGGAACAAGTGTTGATTCGAGCACCACCCAACTGTGGATCTCGATTTTATAACTACAAAGGACAAAATAGTATAGTTCTTATAGGACCTGTGAACTACAATTATTGTTTCACATACATCAACGTAGGGTATAGTGGAATTGTGTCAGATGGTGGTGTTTTTCAGAATAATTCACTGTACAAGGCATTGGACCAGTGTAAATTTTCCAGTGAAAATGGTATGTTTATTCCAAATGGTGGCTGTATTGTTGGGGACGACGCTTTTTCACTGAAAACCTATTTGTTGAGCCATACAAGCCGTCCACTCAATTTGGAAGAAAATATTTTCAATTAAAGGTTAAGCTAAGGGCCTGTATTGTTTGTAATTTTTATGAAAGATTTCTCTAGATGTTTTAATAAATCTAAATTTATTCTTTTCGCAGATGATCTAATTTTTTTTTAAACTTTATGTATATTCAAGACTACTTGGATCTGAATTATGATCTACAAAACTTTTGCTGTTACTGTTTTCAAAATGGCCTTTTTTAAATTTAAATTAATGCACTTTCATATATTTTACAAAGAAACATCACCCCTTTAAATTTAATTATGACATTAATGACACGTCACTCTCCCAGTGTCACGTAGTAAAAGACTTAGGTGTCTATTACACACTGTGGTTTACACAGTTTGATACACACATTGACAAAATTACGAAATTAGCTTTTAAAACCTTGGGATTCGTAATAAGATCCTGTAAAGAATTCAAGCAACCTGAAAGTTGGTTATGTTTATACAATTTGCTTGTCTGTAGTCGCCTAGAATACGGAAGCATTATCTGGAATCCAAAGTATTTCATTTATATTAACCGTATATAATCAATCAGTAATCAATTTAAAGAAGATTTATTAAATACTTAAATTTTAAATTCCATAAAAATAGTATGCTAAACAATTACAATTCTAATTTACACAGATTTGAGCTATTAACCCTATATATGAATAATATTTTTAAAATAGTAAATAACATGATTGACTGCCCGTCTTTGTTGGAACTGATGAACTTCAATATTCCAATACTCGCTAAAATATAACTTTTTACTCAAAATTCAGATTATCCAATTCTGGTATGAATTCCCCCTTATCAGAATTATAATTCTCTACAATCTTTTTTATAGCTTCTGATTTATTTTTTATGACATTTGCGCAATTTAACACTAGAAAGACCGGCATTCGCTTCCTACCTAAAAAGACCAACATCGTCATTTTGACGCTAGGGTTACCGTTAATGTTGATAAGAAGTGTTTGTTAGGATTTATACAGACAAACACGATCATACTTTACTGTCTTTAATTTATTTGAATCAGTGATACATTTAGTGCAAATTATTGTTTTTTTTTTTTTTTTGTATGTTTTATGCATTTCCCACATACTGGTTTCTTACAACTATCACAAAAGCAAGAAGTTTTATTTCTTTTACAATTTGTATTTATTTGACAAGTTCGTCTTTTGTTTGACCTCGTCTCCTCTACCATTTCATCTATATTTTCGATAACGCAAAGTGGACGAGCCGGGCCTGGATTTTTTTGATATTCTGCTCGTAACTCACAAACGAGTTGAAGTATGAAATTATGGCGAGAAATATTGCTATGAGTAATATTTCTGTAAATAACCCATGAATTTTTAACAGCTATGTAAAACATTATAAAATACGTGCATAGGCCATCTACGAGTACCAGCTCTCACGGAATATTTCCTTGCCATTTGGTCCAAAATATCTACACCAAAATTTTGTTGAATTATAAAGTGCAACAGTTTCAGGAATTTTTTTCTCGCCTGTGCCAATTTGAAATCTCGGGTGTAGGGTACTGAGAATTATAACATTTTTGTTTGGTTTCCCTTGCTAAATTGTCAGGGAGGTATTGGTATCTGTCTTCATGATAAAGGAATCATAACGTGGGGTTCGCATTGTTTTACAAACCGTAGGTATTTCTCTTCTTGCACACCTCATTGTACCCACTATGCTTGTTTGCTCGGTTCTCAGTTTATCTGCCAGTTTTATTCGGAAATAACTGTTCATCACCAGTCAAGTTTTCACCAGGTACGTAGCATAATTGACAATTTTCAATAAATTTATTCCATATTACTGATGCTAAGGCGAATTTGTCCGTTGCAAGTCGCAAGGATCTTGTAGACCGCATATGAAAACGTATATACTTCATAATTTCTTTGAATCTGTTCTTGCTCAGTGTTTCACAGAATACAGGTGGCCCCCACAATTTCGACAACATCAGATCTAAATTTAGAATTGTAAGCGCCACGGGCGTACAGTAATGCAATAAAGGCATCAAGCTCATCTAAAGTTATACACCAAGTTTCATCGTTAGTCCGTTGACGAGCTTCTGTTTCTGTACATATCTTTATGTGTCGAAGAGTTGCTTCGTCAATGAATTGGCGCCACGCAGTAAGCACTTTACCATCATGAACGAATCGCTTTGCATAAGGGGTTGGGCCTGGAACATCTCGAAACACATTTTGAGCACTGCGCCGACCTACCTGCATGGTACTTTGGGTATCTGCTACACACTTCCATTCGGTGCCATCACTTGCAATCAAGGTATCATTTATAGCAGGTGCCGATTACCGTGAAGAAGAAGGTCCACCTCGCATACCTCGACCTCCTCTACGGCTGCTTCTCGATCCGATACAGCGACGACCAGGAACCACACTAGACGTCGACGGTGTTTCTATTAGAATGTCTTCACTCGAATCTGAGCTGTCCAACAACAATGTGTTGTTGGTCGCCGGTACATAATCCGTATCTCCCGTATCAACTACATTATCTGCAACACTATCTTCTCCACCCGATTCAGATTCTGAATAAGGTATATCTCGAAGATTTTGTAATTGCTTCTGTATTTGAAACTCGGAAATATTTTTACGCGCACTCATATTCAAAATGAACACAGTGATTATATCGAATACTTTATTCAGCTTACACACCACTACTGAGAGTTTCAACACTGATCGAACAATAAGAAAGCATAACAAAATATTTAGCGGTTCGTAATGTAAACAAATAATTCTAATTACCCTCAAGCATGATAATAGTTTAATAATAAGTTCTTTGTACTGCGTCATTTTGACGACTGTGGTCTTTGTAGATATGACTCATTGTATTTCGAAAACTAATAAAGATAACAACTTTATATTTAAACGGGGTCTATAAAACTACAAATTATTAAAAGTCAAAGAGTGTCATGTTTAAACTAGGCATAACTTTAAAAATATTATCGTTTTACTTCGCGGAATCGTCAATTTGACGACTGCGGTCTTTCTAGTGTTAAGAAGGAAATTACTAGTAAACTTAAGGATGTTTCGCTGAAACATTTTTGATCTGTTATGTTCTTATTATTTATTGTATTATTTTTTCTCTTGTAGTTAATGTATCAATTCTTTTGTTAATTTAGTATAGTATATATACATTTTGTAACGAATCGTTTAGACTGCCGGAACAAGATCCAAACAAACTTTCACAAATCAGCCGTCGCGAGAATTTCTTTAAAGGGTTGGCATCGTTTTTTTTTTTTCATGATTTTACAAGAAGTATTTTAAAATAACAGTTTTTAGGAATTCAAATAATAAAATAAAATTAGAAACCTTTCGTTTCAGCACGTACACTTTAGAAATATATTTTTAAATGGTCCATTGTTCAAGAGACATTTGTTCAGGGTTATTGCTTAATAACTTTGAACAGTAGCATCTTCTTGAACAAATCTTAAACCCTTTACTTAGAAATTCGACTAGAAATGACTAATAAAAAGACACGTCTTTCTGAAGACAAGATCAGACAGTATTCAGTCCGGTTAGTATTAAGATCTAAGTTGTTGAATTCGTAGAGGCACTGTGTCAGCATTCTGGTGGTATATCCGATTCTATTTGTTTTAAACTTTTCATTATCTTAATACCTTAATCTTTTAATCTTTTGTAAATATTACTTTTAATAAATCAAATTCTTAAATTTTAAACCATCTTACTTAACGTGTGTAAACCTTCACCTTTAAGACCTTAAGTGAACAGCTAAGATCCAGGTTGGTAAGTACACTAATACATATCATTTAGTTCACATATCGTAATTATGAACCCTGGATAACATTTACGCCTACAACCCGAACTCCTTTAGTCAAGAATCTCATATAAGTTCGAGATTAGACTTTATATAACATCACAGGCTCGCTACCTAGTGGACAATAAATGGTACGTTTGAAAGTAACATATCGGGCTCGCTACAATTTCAATATATTCTTTTTTTTTTGTAAAATGTATATGGAGACTTGTAGGAGAATTTTGTGTTTAGCCACCCGAATAAAATAAATAAATAAATAAATAAATAAAGAAGGGCCATGGAGAATGCATTCGGAATATTGATCAGTAGGTTCGACATTTTTGAAAAGAAAATTGACTGTCGGATGGATACAGTAGACAAAATAGTGAGAACTGCTTGTGCCTCCACAACTGGTTACGTAAAACTTCTGCCAGGTGTTACTTTCCTGAAGGATCTGTTGACGACGAAAACATTGACACGGTGGAAATTAATTCTGGCCGATGAAGATTAGAAGTTAACGAGTTACGTAATTTGAAAGATACTTCGTATCGCAATCGTAAGGGCACACAACTTACCAAGGAATTAAGAAACTACCTAAAGGGTTATTTTAACACTGAAAGCACTGTTTCTTGGCAGTACAATAGAATTCATTAAACAAAAGTCTTGTCGAGTAACCAATGGCGGATTAACTATGAAACTAATTAAATTTTAGCTTCAGAGCCTCGAACACATGTAAACAAATGTTTTTTGAGCCCCCGAGTTCAAAATATATTTTTAATTTCCACTAACATAATTAAATGATTTCGATGTAATTGTTTTATCCGAAACATGGCATGTCGATAATATAGAAAAGTTCACTATTAAAGGCTACAGTCCATATTATAATGAATGTTGCGCCCGTGGAGCGCAAACAATAATATTATTACCTGGGTGGAAAATACTGTGCGCTATTTTCCAAACACTCGGTATAATATTCTTATATTATTTTCGAAACCGAACATTTCCTACGAATTCTAGGTTTGGACTGGTCGGTCTCCGCTAATGCGTTCATTTCTCTCGCAAAAACAATTACTATTGCAGCAAACTTGCGACAGTTAACATCCAAGTTTTGTGTTTCTTGTGATATTTTACGTTCTTTTCGAACATTGTGGGCCATCAGCGCCAAATATAGTCAGAAGATTTGCGGATCTCTGGCCTCCCATAATCCGCGCGATTATCTGGCTTCCTGCCAGCAACCAGAAGAATTTCGGACGAGTTCCAGATTCTTCCAGGATCACAGCAGCCAAGGGACTTTTCTGGACCCCGTGCGGTCACCTAAGTATCCCTTTTTTTATCTTATTTGTAAATAAGATACGCGTAAGTAGAGAATCATATTAATTTTCACTTTATATACAACTGTCTTTGTTTCCAAAACCACGTGTTTTGAACAAAGCATAGTTTATTTTTTGTTATTTAGGAGCTTACAACCCCGAAATTTGTGTGTGTGTGTATCTGATACACTCTAGCAGATTGCCCGTTTTTTACGGCATCTTTTAATGTATTTAATGTTGCAAATGCATTTTAATTTCAAATATATTAATTGTTTAAATAATTATTATTTATTAATCATTTGCTACGATTATTTATTAATTATTATTAATTTTATATTTCTAGTCGTTCGAGACTAGTTGTTTAACCCACAGCGTGTTTCAGACAACACCAGTGGCGTACTTCTTTATTATTTGCATTTAGATAATTTATTACTAATTGTTTTACATTTAGTTAACCTGCCCATTAATTGTATTTTTATTCTTGCATTTGCAATTGGGGGTAAACTTATTTGTTACGCATGCCAGTTTGGCCATAGCTAGTCAACAGTTTGTATATATTTGCATATTTCTTGTATTTTAGGGTTTAATTGTTCTAATTTAATTATTAATATTTTCCTTGTCATATACAAATTGTTGGTTCGCTCGCATGTACCAGTTTAGTGCATATTTTTGTACACTGTAAATTTATAACCTTTTATTCAATTGAGGATAATTTTTGTGTATTAAGTTTCTCACCACAATGTAATTTGGTTGTGTCGGGGAGAAACTATCTACGCCAAGAAATTTATGTGTGCTTCGACTACAATTCGCACCTTTAAAATTGTAGAAATTTTATCACGCGTCTACCGGGTGATCCATTAATTTCGGTAAATTATTTTATCTATCACGCCTGTTATGATAATTTTCGAGTGAGACTGGCTAAAATAAATTCAATATTTTCTCCGATTACTCAAGTGCAGCCCGTAGGTTCCTCGTTTGTTTAGGGACTCAAGAGGAGAGATTGGTGGTCGTTTATTCCTTCTTATTCACACTGTGGGCCTCGCCGTTTCTACCTATATGTTCCGAGGGTGAGCCTTCCAACTTGTGTAAGTCTTCGAGAGAAACCCCTTGAAGTGAAGTACATCTCTGCCTACCTGTCTCCCTTTTTTGTGTTCGCGATCTGCACTGGAGTAACTCGCCTGTTTTTAGCCAGCTCTCTCATTAGTCTGAGGTCGTGCGGTGCGTCTACAGCCACCTTACGCCTCCTGTACAGTTCTTTAATTCCCGTCACGTGTGGGGGGGGGGGGTCACACGAATCTTTTTCGTTGCCCATGTGGCCGTCCGGCACCTTTCTCTTTCGAACCGGAACGGTGCGGGCGCCACAATGAAAGTTAATATAACCAAAACGATGGAGATAAAAACAGCTCATACCCATGTAGTTAAAAAAATATATATATTTTCTTGATAAATATAATATAATGAGAATTACAAAAATTAAAACTGTTAGGCATAACAGAAGTATACAAACCCCCTTCACTTAATACAAATATTTTCATAAATAATCACAACGACTATTTTGAAAGTTCGTGTAAACTCTCTAATGAAATTTTTACAGGTGATATAAACATTGACATTCTAAACAACAAAAATAATCATGTCAATGATTATCTTAACATATTGAGTCAAAATGATTTTAGGTCATATATTAATAAACCCACCCGCAATGACAAAACGTGTTAAGACCATTTCATCTTAAAAACGAAAATAATTTAAAATAATTTTTTACCCATTATTTTAAATTCTAAAATAACAGACCACTTGCCTATATT
This sequence comes from Liopterus haemorrhoidalis, assembly GCA_963971575.1. NCBI lineage: Eukaryota > Metazoa > Arthropoda > Insecta > Coleoptera > Dytiscidae > Liopterus > Liopterus haemorrhoidalis. The sequence continues at coordinate 22,996,656 of OZ020616.1, forward strand.
CCTACAAATAAATACAAATTCAAAAATCAGCTGTGGCCACCACAGGACCGACCGCCATCATAAAGTACTTGTATAAAATACATTCTGGCAGCAGAGTAGAAATAAATTGACCATATATTTTCTAACAGAGATATTATTTATCAAGACCATGGAAACGTTACATATAAGTATGAAAAATTTGAGACTTTAATTAAAACTTTAAATTTTAAATAATTTTACAAAAAAATTTCGAAATTTTTCGTTTTATCAAAAAACGTCTCAAATAAAAGTTATTCGTTATTGCATTTATAACAACTTTTGTTCAATAAATTTTTTCGAAATATTTTTCTGTTGCTAAATATTCGCAAAAATCTTAAAATTGACTCGAGTAAACTCCCATTTCTAGTCAACCGATTTTTACCAAAAGTTGATCAACTCGTGCCATTGATGTCAAAAGCTTAAATATGCAGTTTCATAAAATTACCGAATTTGCTCTGCACGTGTACACAGCCAGACCGACAGACAGACGGACGGACGGGCAGACAGACCGACAGACATCATGCTAAAAATAGTCAAAACCTTATGTAGGGACGTCAATTCGTGAAGATCCATCGAAATCTCGAAATGTCAAAATCGGTATGATCACAATACCTCCCTTATATATGTTGACGGTCGGTAAAAAAGGAAGCGAACATAAATTAATTGCAGAAAACTCAACAACACTGACAGAAATTGTAATATCTTCAATTTTACATATAATTAAACTTTATTTACAACAACTGTCAAACAGCGTCTGTTTCTATGATACCCAAAACAAGTTCATACAGACATATTTATGATATAGTATGACAATTAACATATGACTTTTATTAACAATTTATTATGACAATTAACTTATTAACTTATGACTTTAACAATTTAAATGTCCTAATTTCCATGCTTACGGTTAATAATTTAATTTTGCAGGTCGTTGTACTGTTCTTTTGGAACGCCTGGGAGAAGGAATATATTTTGGCATTGATAACGATCTCTCTTGATTATTGTTCGCATTATCAGTATCAATAGCATCCTCAAAACTATCATTTATAACAATATCTTGTAATTGTCAAATTTTGCAAAGTTTCTTGAAAAGGCTATTTACAACAAAAGAATCTCTTTTATAGATAGCAACTGTATATTATCTGCAAATCAATATGATTTCCGATCAAAAAAATCCACAGCAGACGTACTATCTTTATTAACAGACAAGATTTATAAAGCTTTAGACAACACTCGTCCTTGTATGGCCATATTTCTAGACTTGGTTAAAGCTTTCGACACGGTAAATCATGAGTTATTATTCAAGAAATTAGAACTCTATGGAATAAGAGGTGTAGCATTGAAATTAATTACGAGATATTTTACTGATAGAATCCAAGTAACCAAAATTTTGAAGATCACTAGTTCGGAAATACATTTAAAAACGGGAGTTCCACAAGGAACAGTGATTGAGCCCTTATTCTTTATTTTATATGTTAATAATTTATTTCAATTTCATAAAAATTCTCAAATTATTTCATACGCAGACGACAACGCGCTCTTCATTGAAGGTGATTCATGGGAACATGTTAAAGATTTGGCCACTAAAGATTTATTAATTATTAAGCAATGGTTGGAATTCAACAAACTACCTTTAAATATTAAAAAAAAAACACACTTTTTAAATTTCTCATGTAATAATAGGCTGTGTGAACAAACTGCAAATTGTGCATGTGAAAAAATAACAAAAAAAGATCATACAAATTATCTAGGTTTAATTGTCGGCAACTTTCTTAGATGGAACCATCACATTGAAAAACTTGTAGAAGCCTCAGAAAATCAATCTTCATTTTGAAGAAATTAAGATATATTCTACCCTTTCCTAAATTAAAAATATTTTATTTCTCTTTTGTTCAATCCATTTTACAATATGGCATCTTAGGCTGGGGAGGGACTACTAATAATTCCATAAATAACAGTCATATTTTACATAAACATATATTAAAAATAATGTGCTTTAAACCTAGAATGTATTCTTCCAATTTAATTTATAAGGAAACCCAACTATTTCGTATCATTCAGCTATATATTTTGGCAATCTTTACAAAAACTTATAAAAATCCGAACATAATTCAATACTCCAAATATAACTATGCTACAAGGTTAAAAATAAATAATTTTTCAATTCCGCATAAACATTATAAGACATAATCAGAATGCTACTACCTTTTCCACATTGGCGTCATTCACAAAAATTTTAATAGTTACTTAACGACAAATTATATTGAATTGAATATTCTCAATAAAAAAAGCATATTTAAAAAATGGACATCCTCACTTACTGCAAATGAAATTAATGAGATATTTCAAAATCAACTTTATGCATTTCTTTCTCTCTGTTTCACATACTTGTACTTATGTATATATATATATACATATATATGTCAGCGAAAGCCGATCTTCACCCAAAAACCCCAAAAGAAACGAACTGACTATAATGTCATGTAAGGGTCAGATCTAGTTCTTGGACGTCCATTGTAATATGTTACGATAGTAACGATAACATAATGACATATATGTGACAGATTGTACATAGACGTAGTAATAAATGCTTATATGTGCTTGGATTTGTGTGTTTTAATTGATATTATCATAAACGCTATAAAGCGTTCTATCATCAGAAGTGGGATCCCTACACCTACAACTAATTTTGGCCGTGTTTGTTGTTCCATTCATAAAATATTTTGAAAATGACAGAAGATTGACAGTTGCAAAAATAAATTGAAATGTCAAAATTGGCTGACAAGAGTTTTTAAAATGGAAAACACAGGTGCTATATTATAATTAAACTGTAAAAAAATAATTAACTCCAAAACGTTGCGTACCCATATTATGGTGAGCCACAGTGATGCGTAGAAGTTGAAATGTTCTAGAATGAATTTGGATAAAGTACGTTAAAACTAATAGCAAGGGCAGGAAAACATCCTACAAGATGCAAATAAATTTTCCGATAACATTGTAAATGTTAAATAAAGAATAAGCTAAAGGTAGTATAGAAATTTGACGCCAAACAATAAGAGAATGATATTTCTAATTTGTTCTTCAAAGTAGTTCGTAATTCAAAGAGTTTTTGTTGGACACTAATTATATTCCTTGTATGGAATCATATTACATAAGATTATATTTTGCATTGGCAGATGACAGATGACAAATGACAGATAATAGTAGTTGTTATTTTTATTTTGTAAAACAGTTTTACCAAGTTTTTTGTGTAATTTTTCTAAATTTTGCATTAATGAATTACAGAATTATGGTCCAATAAAAGTGTGTTATTTCTTTACGAAATATATTGAACGTATTGCGCGTATTCGAAATATCACGGGTAGTGACATTTTAAATACGCAAATCGAACAGTTTTATTATTATTATGAGTATGATAAAAAGAAAAGATTTTGTAATTTCAGAAAATTAGCTTTTACGGAAAAGCAAATTAAAAAAAAAAATTAAATCAAAATGAACGTAAAAATGTTAGTTCTCCCAAGTTCAATAATACAAAAGTACTAAGTTAAGTTTTTAACTGATGTGGTAATTGTGGAAACACAGACAAAAATTAACAGCCGAAAGGTGTCAAAGTTGTCTTGTAAGGTGTCAAAGATGTCTTGCTCTTAGGTCTGTACTAATGGTACATATTGGACGAAAGTGCTAATATAAACGACAGATTTTACAATTTATACACATGCTATTTAATAATAAATGTGAACGATGTAATACTGTGTACATTGCTTGGGCAGATCTTTTGTTACAGCTATTGCAGGTTTAGAACATATTTTAGAACCAGGAGATAAATTCATTTAATGTATTCTTTGTTCTTTGGACATTTTCAACAAGGACTAAAACAGTGGCAACCGTAGGGTTCTGCTTAATTTTACTTGTTTTAGCAATGCGATTGATAACAGATCAAGGTGTAGTTTACCTGAAATGGCAAATGTAATAATCTGAAGAGAAATAATAATAAAAAAATGTCAGAATGGACGAGCGTTTGTCTATTGACAGACAAATAGTACGAAGGTAACTAGATAGATGATCATGATTAAAAGTGACGATGATTAAAGTGGTAAGATACATATTATTGCTTTGATTAAATGAGATGGGACGTTGCGTGTGGGATAATAAGGTACTGAGTAGGAAGCAGCGACAGTCACTGAACTTGTTGGGTACTGTAGACAACCTGTATTGAAATGAACTGATTTGATAGTTGATTAAGAATTGATAGCTTGTTGAGTACCGCAAGACACACTGGTCGTTTTTGTTTTGTTGGCTCTGGATGGTCAGGGACCTCAAGGAGTTCAGAGGAACTCTGGATGGTCAAGGACCTCAAAGAGTTGTGTTTGTTTTGTTTGACTCTGGATGGTCAGGGACCTCAAGGAGTTCAGGGGAACTCTGGATGGTCAGGGACCTCAAAGAGTTGTGTTTGTTTTGTTTCACTCTGGATGGTCAGGGACCTCAAGGAATTCAGAAGAACTCTGGATGGTCAGGGACCTCAAAGAGTTGTTGGACCTAAAATGGTCGTGTTTGTCTTGTTGACTCTGGATGGTCAGGGACCTCAAGGCGTTCAGAGGAACTCTGGATGGTCAGGGACCTCAAGGAAATGTGTTTGTTTTGTTCGACGCTGAATGTTCAAGGACCTCAAGGAGTTCAGTGAAACTCTGGATGGTCAGGAACCTCAAGGAGACGAGCAAAACTAACATTATGTTCGTTTACTCTGTTTTATTTTGCAGTTATTAAATTCTGATGATGCCGCGAAGACGAGGCAGCAGCAGGACGGTCGTGTTACGATAATAAGTTGTTTTATTCTCCAGTTAAATTTTTAGATGCCGCGAGGACACGGCAAGATCAGGACGGCTGTGTAAGGGTCAGATCTAGTTCTTGGACGTCCATTGTAATATGTTACGATAGTAACGATAACATAATGACATATATGTAACAGATTGTACATAGACGTAGTAATAAATGCTTATATGTGCTTGGATTTGTGTGTTTTGATTGATATTATCATAAAAGCTATAAAGCGTTCTGTCATATATATATATATATATATCCGTTCTAGCATTACCATAATGCCTTGCTTAGAGTCATGTGACTCAGTATGTAAAATGGCGTCTTATTTGTGTTAACTTCTTTACATTGTTTTCTTCAAATTCTGATGTATTTAAGTGTTTTTAACAACTCAATTACTTTTTATCATACCATGGGTCTGCATTTACAAACTTTTATAACAACTTGGCGACATGCTTTACTATTTCGGAAATTGTACAGTTTGTGTTTGCTTTCATGACCGTTACGTTTTGTTATAGAAATCCTTGATAAAGTTTAGGAAGAATAAACGAAATATTGGATCAATTATGAAATAATTGCATTATCCTTCTTTTTCCCAAATAATTTTCCATGATAAGTGCCTCGACAGAAGATCAAAAATTCTCCGTGCTGGTTATATATATATATATATATATATATATATATATATGTATGTCAGCGAAAGCCGATTTTCACCCAAAAACCCCAAAAGAAACGAACTGACTACGCCCATGCACATACTCACACACACTCACGCAGACACACAGATACAGACACTCTAATGGCGGACATTGGATCAACGGTTGCCTGTGTGGCGTAATATGTATTATTTATATTATATCAATTAAATCTGTTTTGTTATTTTAAATTGTTGTGTATTCTTTACGGCCATATAATTAACCTGACAAGTTCAGAAGTGGGATATGTGTGAACAAATCAATGAAAAAGTACAGAAATCGTTGTGAATACATGTGCAGCGGTGCGAGAGAGTAAGAACATACGTGCTATGTATGAGGTAGAGTGAGATGCAACTACCGGTGAAAAATGTTTAAGGTTAATTTCGGAATAAATTAATGTGCAAAGTGATAAACTAGTAGATTTATTACTGTTTTGTTCTGGATTTATGGTGATTAAAGCATATTGGACAATTGGTGTCGAGACATTATGTTTTAATTGACTGAATGAGCGGAAAAAAATATACACCGTTAAAACAGGCGCGTAAATATAAAGTTTAAACGTATTAGTGGTAGATTCACTGTGGTTGTTAAGACGTAACGTAACAGAAAGAGTTTTACGTGGTGAACAGTCCTCAAGAGTAACTCTTGTTGCGGACATTGTAACGCTTGTTGCGGACATTTTGTTGAATACGAAAATAAACAAAATTTTAAGACTAAATAAAGTGTTTAGTACAGTTTTGTTGAGAAATTGTATGAAGAAAATGGAACCTAAACAAGAAGTGGATGAAGTTTTTATGGAAAATGTGGAAGAAATGCCCAGATATGAATCTACACCATTAAATAAAAATGAAGCAGTTGTACTGGGAAGTAATCAGATAAATATGTCTGAATTACAAGACTTTGAAAAGCATTTATTAAGAAAGGAAAATGATCTGTTACAACGAGAGATAGAACTTTTAAAAAGAGACATAGTTGGACAACAGTAGTCGGTATACAATGGTCCAACGAGATTTTGCAGAACAGCTTTTGACACAATTGAACCCGAACAACTCAATAGGATTAACAGCTGATCGATGGATAAAAAGAGTCGAAAGTGTAGCTGTTATGTCGCGTGGATTAATACAATCAGTTCACTAGAAATTATTTATTAGCGAATATCGATACATCAATAAATGTCTTCCCTCTGAAGACAGTTGGCTGCCCGTCAGGAACTAGGTTGATTACTGGTTGGCAGAAGTACTAGTGTAAGACGTGTAAGACTTTTTCTTCGGATCTACAATTAATGTTTTTGTTAGTGAACGGTTTCGGCCGGATCTTCTAACAGCTGTCTCCGGTAGATGATTGTCATTATCTGGTCCCACTATATTTTGATCAGCTTCCAAAGCAGGAATTTCAGCAACTGGAAGGTCTCCTTCTGTTAATAATTCAAAATTACTGGTTCTGGGCTTTTGGGCGATATCAAAAGTATCTAAGAGTGTATCTACACTGTTGTCTTCTTCAAAAGAGTTGACGTATCTCTTCCTAATTTGATTGGCCTGGAAAATTCTCAGACGACCATTATCTTCCACCTTATAGAGAACGTTTCCAATTCTTTTTTTGATAGTAGCTGGTTGCCAAGACCCATTTCCATTTTTAAATCTTCGTATGAAGACATGATCACCAATATCAAATGAACGATCGCGTGCACCATGTCGTACGTTAAAATTTGTTTCCATTGCTTCATTTCTAATGGGAACGGACGACTGTTATGTTGCGCGAAGTAAATCAAACGAAGTTCTTAATTTTCGATTCATAAGGGCTTCCGCAGGGCTTGTATTATTGGGTACATTTAAATTTGGTGTGATTCTATAATTTAACAGGAAGGTTTGTAAGTTTTCCTGTGTAGTACCTTCCCCTTTTAGTTTTAACAAAGCACGTTTAAAAGTGTCAACGAATCTTTCAGCTTGTCCATTTGACTGTGGGTGATAAGGCGCTGTACGAAAGTGATTAATTCCATTTAATTTACAAAAATTGTAAAATTCTGTAGAAGTAAACTGAGTTCCGTTATCAGAGACTAGGGTATCCGGCATACTTAATCTACAAAAAAAATTCTTTTAATTGTAGTATTGTAGCAGATGTTGTGGTTGTTTTCATTATGAAAATTTCAGGCCACTTTGAGTATAAGTCTACTGCAATCAAATAGTTTAATCCTTCAAATGGTCCAATATAATCTATATGCACTCTTTTCCATGGTTCATCAGATATGGGCCAGGATGAGAATTTAGGTTTCACTGGCATTTTGGCAACAGATGTACATTTTGGACAAAATTTTACTATTTCTTCTATTTGCTTGTCAAGACCAGGCCAATAAACAAAACTTCGAGCTAATGATTTCATTTTATTTATGCCTGGGTGACTGACATGGAATTGGTTTAAAACATGTTTTTGCAGGTTTTTGGGAATCACTACTCTTTCTTGGTATAAAACACATCCATTAAGTGCTGAAAGTGATAATTTACGATCAAAAAATTGTTTTAGGTCTGGATCGTTGCATTTTCTTGGCCAGCCATTTTTCATATAAGTTAGTGCGTTTTGTATAATTGGATCTCTTGTAGATGAATATTCAATGGCTTGAGCTGTTACAGGTAGCATACGAACAGAATCAGAATATATGCGCTGAATTTCATTTTCTAATGAAATAGAGGCAATAACAAAGTCCTCCGTTGGTATCGTGTGTTCAGAAATTAAACGTGATAAAACATTAGCCTGTCCAAATTGAGAGTTTTGTCTATATTCAATTTCAAAATCATATGGTTGCATAATCAAGGCTTAGCATTGGAGACGATTAGCCGTGTAAACAGGGATCTCCTTCTTAGACCCAAATATTGCTAACAATGGTTTGTAGTCAGTGAGCAATTTGAATTTTCTACCATGTATCATACGATGGAACTTTTGTACTGCGAAAATCAGAGCTAAAGCTTCTTTTTCTATTTGGCTGTAATTTTTTTGAGCTGCTGTTAAGGTTCGATTTGCATGCGCAATAGCTTTTTCAGAACCGTCGGGAAATTTATGAGAAATTACTGCCCCAATTCCATAGTTAGATGCATCATAGTTAGATGCATCTCTTTTAGCGGGTCATAATGAGTCAAAAGTAAATCTGAGCTCAATATATCCTTGCTACGTTCAAAAGCACTTTGGCATGCTGTTGACCAATTCCATTTAGAATTCTTTTTGAATAAACAATCTAATGGTGCTCGAAGGTCACTCATTTCGGGTACAAACTGACCGTAATGATTTAACATACCTAAAAATGAACGCAGAGTTGATATGTCTTTAGTCACCGGCATATTTTTGATTGTTTTAATTTTATCTGGATCTGGCCGGCGACCATTTTTATCAATTATGTAGCCCAAATATTTGATTGGAGACATGAAAAATTCACATTTTTTTAAACGAATAGTCCAAATTCCAAATTCATCTATTCGTCGTAAAACTGCATATATTTGTTCTTTATGCTCTTGTTCGGTAGAACTCACTATTATTATGTCATCGAGATACGCAGTTACCCTGGGAAAATCTGCTAGCATCGTGTCCATCAATAACTGAAAAATACCGGGAGCTGATTTTACGCCAAATGCTAGGCGATTATAAACATATAATCCCCTGTGCGTATTAATTGTTAATAATTTTTTTGATTGTCCATCGACTTCATTCTGAATATAAGCATCTGCAAGATCGATCTTTGAAAAATATTGTCCACCATTTAGTGTTGTAAATATATCTTCTGGTAAAGGAAGAGGGTGCGAATGAAGTTCAAGGGCATTGTTTAGCCCTGTTGAATAATCCGCGCATATTCTTATAGAATCATTTGGTTTTTTTTTTACAACTACTGGTGCAGCCCAATCAGAATAATTTACTTTGGTGATTACACCTAGCTCTTCTAGTTTGTCCAACTCTTTATCGACAATTTCCAGTGCAGCATATGGAACAGGGCGTTTGGAACAAATTGTGGGCTTAGAATTTGGTTTTAATTTCAAAGAAGCGACCATTTGAGTGCAACGTCCAAGACCTGTTTCTTTAGAAGTATTTGGAAATTGTTGACATAGTTCAGAAAGAAATTTATTTGGATTTTTATGGGCATTAAGTTGAGTATTTTTTTATGTTTTATTGAATAGACTTTTTCACAAAATGAATTGATAGGGACGTCCCATAACTTAAGTTTATCAATCCAATCTATACCTAATAAATTTGGTTTCGATTTGTTTATTATGTAACAAATACCATCGGCTTTAATATTATTAAATGAAAAATTACAATGCATTTCTCCAACGAGTGACATCGGTTCGCTCGATGCATTTCGTGCTGAATGAGAGGTATTGATATAAGTTGGTCTCCCTATTTCATGCCATAATTTTTTAGAAATTATTGTTATGTCGGATGCCGTATCAATTTGTAATTTACACGGAACGTTATTAATATTAATTACCTTTTGAATGAATTTTCTTTTATCGTGAAAATGTATTCGTGACACGGTAAAGGTGCTATTTGATGCAGTTGATTTGTTTAGCCGAAATTTCTTTGTATTGTTTCTTTGACAATAACAATATCCTTCTTTGTGACCTATTTTATTACAGTCAGCACATCTGTGATCTCTGAAATTACACTCTTTGACAAAGTGCATTGTACCACATTGCCAACAAGGTGAAGAAGGAATAGGTGGCTTTGTTTTGTCATAATTTCGTTTTTTATTAAAATTGATTTTATTAATAGAAATTTCTTGTTTATTTTGTTCTATAATAGATGCATCGTGTTTTAAGTAAACTAATTTTCGAGCTTCTTCTGCCATTTGTCTCAAAGTGATATCGCTATGCTTTTCCATTTTAAAAAGAATTTGTTTGCGTATATCATTATCTGTTGAGTCCTGGAAACCACAAACAAAAATAAGACATTTTAATTGGTCTTCTGTTAACGAATTCAATTTAAATCTTTCGCATTCTCAGTTTACTCTACCAGCAAAAGGGATATAGTCTTCTGAAGACTCTTTTGTCAATTTGAAACAATGGTACCTTTGATTAAAAAGTGACGATTGTGCACAAAATAATTCTTTTAGTTGTTGTACTGTTTCATCGAATGATATCTCTATAGGGTGTTTAGGTAAAATAAAATTAGCATACCTGTCATACACTGTGGTGTGTAATTTTCTAGTGAGTAGTCTTTACACGAGCGCTGTCGTCTAGTTCTTTGCCATCTACCCGAAAAACATCTTCGTCTCTTGCAAACCACAAGTCAAATGTCAAGCCTGCATCTGGATCATAAATGAATTCTGCGATACCATTTGCTAGTCTTTCTATCTGCTTCGTAGATGCTTCGTTTTCCAATGGGTTCTTGGAATTACCTTTTAAAGTTTCTATGAGACGCAGTTGAGCTTCTTCAAATTGTATTTGTTGCTCTTTTAAAATTTGCGCTAGTTGTGATGCGTCAAAAGACATCCTCGTCACGAAATCTGTTATGTCGCGTGGATTAATACAATCAGTTCACTAGAAATTATTTATTAGCGAATATCGATACATCAATAAATGTCAGAATATCTATTTGTCAACTGTCTAATAATTCTCGTTGCCGTAGCTACGCAACATGATAGGCCTTACAATAGTAGCTAAGGCATATAACTGGATGCCTGCAGAATTATTGACTCAAGTCGTAACAAAATTAAAAGGAGCAGTTAAACAATGGTTAGAGTGTAATTTGGAAGAAGTTACTACATAGGAATCATTTAAGCGTAAGTTCCTCTACAGTTTTTCGGCAGTTTTGGATCAAGCCGATATACACACTGCTTTATCGAAGAGGAAAAAATTGAGGAGTGAGTCGTACGAAACCTATGTTTATGCCATGAAATCCATCGGGCAGAGAGGTGAGTTGAACGATTCTGCTCTTATTTAATATATTTTAAGAGGGTTAAATAATAGTAAAATAACTAAAAATTTAGCGACCCAAGAATTTGTTGATGTTGAGGATTTCTTGCGAAAGGTTAAAATGTATGAAGTAATCGTAGAGCAAGGAAAAACACAGAAAAATTATACGGATTATAATAAAAATTACACCAAAAATCAAATTGTAATAGAAAACATTAAATGTTTTAGATGTAACAAACCAGGATACAAGGCAAGAGACTGTACAATTTCCAAGGGAGGTAACTGTTATAAATGCGGACAAGATGGGCACTACGCTAGAGTGTGCACACAAAGCACGAGGACTGAAGGAAGAACCGAAACGAAGAAATATGTATGGTCAGTGCAGCGAGTGAATATACAGGATGAGAGGTTAAGGGACGCAAGATATAAGATTGTAGAAATGGACAATAAGGAACTAATTGGATTTATCGATCTAGGAAGTGATGTCGTTACCCTTAGATGCGATATTGCGGATGATTACGGAATTAAATATTTAGAACATACGGCACTATTAAAGGGTTTTGGATCTGGCAAATGTGAAACGCTAGGTCGAAGGACATTATTATTAAAAATTGAACAGATAGAAATTGAAGTAAATGTTTCTACTGTTCCTAATTTTGAGCAGGGGGAAGCAATGATCATAGGAAAGACTGCAATAGATCAACTAGGCGTTAAACTTGTACTAGAAGAGGACAAGCTAACGATTGAGAGGAAAAATGCAACAGAAGTTTCTATGGAACCAATACACTTGAAGATAAGTGATGAGAAACAACGTGTAGACGAGCCAATAACAGACCAAGTACCAAGACAAGAAATAAAGCGTGTTGAAAAACTATAACCAATAAGGGAGCAAGAAGTACAGTTTGAAGCTGACATCAGCGAGGCAAATAGACAGAATACGTTGGATCTGGTAAGAAAATATGGAAATTGCTTTGCTAAAAATTTAAAAGAAGTTGGTTAAACCTCGCTAATAACTATGAAAATAAATGTTTCTGATTCCAAGCCTGTATGTATTAAGCCCTACAGAACCCCCTATGCTCAAAGTGAAAAAATGATTGTGATAGTCAATGAACTATTGGAAGCTGATCTGATTGAAGAAAGTAAATCTGAATATGCTAGTCCAGCGATACTTGTGGGGACGACAGATGGTGATAGTCGGTTATGGATCGACTATCGACAACTGAACAAGAAGGTTAAAAGAATTCAGTATCCTATGCCTAATATGAAAGAAGTATTAAACAGATTAGGAGGCAATAAATATTTTACAAAATTGTATCTTGCATCAGGATGTTACCAAATTCCGACTGAGCCGGAATCTAGACACCTTACTGCGTTTGTCACAAATGAAGGTCAGTATGAATTTAAATACATGCCTTTTGGATTAGTTACAGCCTCAGCTGTATTCGCCTGCATGATGGACAAGCTGGTTAAGAAGTTAAAACCAGGTGCACTATTTCGATGATATTTTAGTGCCTAGTAAGACAGTTGAAGAGGGACTGGAAAAATTAGAGCGAGTACTGAAAGTTCTAAAAGAAGAAGGAATTACATTGATACTAATTAAATGTAACTTTTGGAAGAAGTCGGTAGAGTATCTTGGTCCTGAGATTGGAGAAGAAGGAATAAGGCCAGGAAGAGTGAAGACTAATGCAGTTGAAGACTTTGTCCGACCGACAAATGTCCATGAAGTACAACAGTTCTGTGGCTTGGCGTCATATTTTCGTAAGTTTATACCGCAATATGCTGTTTAAGCAGCCCCATTAACGAAATTAATCAAGAAGGATCAAGAATTTTTATGGACCGACGAACAAAAACAAGCATTTAAAGCCATTAAGACACTGTTAAGTGAACGACCAGTATTGGCTTTATTTGATGCTACAGCCGAGACAGAAGTGCATACAGATGCAAGTAGCCGAGGTCTAGCTAGAATATTACTCCAGAAAATACAAGGTATGTGGAAACCCATTTCTTATTATAGTAGACAAACTACAAACCTGGAAAAGAAATTCCATAGCTATGAGTTGGAAACTCTAGCTGTTGTTGAGTCAATTGAACGATTTAAAGCATATTTTTTGGGTCGAAAAATAAGAGTCGTGACGAACTGTACTCGTTGAAAACAGCCATGGACAAAAAGGATTTAATCCCTAGAATAGGCCGATGTTGGCTAAGGCTACTTGAATATGACATTGAGATAGAATATCGTCCGAATCGTCAAGTGCAACATGTAGATGCCTTAAGTCGAAACCCTGTAGAACAAGTCAAAGATATGACAGTAGCCGATCTGAATATGTACACTATGCGCATTGAAGAAAAGGATTGGTTGACTACAATGCAGTTAAAGGATCCGAAGATTAAACAAATCATTGAAAGTTCAGACAAAAATCCAGTTTGTGAAGAAGAAAAACAAATGCAAAAAACTACAGATTCAAAGAAGGAAGTTCAAACTCTATCGAATTGAAAATGACAAGAAAAAGTGGGTAATACCAACAAATATTATTTGTAGGATGATGAAGAGTGCGCACGATGACAGAGGTCATCCGGGAATAGAGAGAACTATTGAATATCTACAAAAGTATTTTTGGATGCCAAAATTGCGGAAAAAGGTAAAGTCATACATCAAATCTTGCATAAATTGTGCGTACCACAAAGTACCTGTTGGGAAACGGGAAGTTGAATTGCATATTATTCATCGGGTACCAATTCCGTTTCACACCGTGAATATGGATCACTTGGGACCATTCCCTAAAAGTAAAAAGGGTAATGCACACATTTTAGTATGTGTTGATAATTTTACAAAGTATGTAATACTGAAGGCGGTAAAAGATACCAAGGTTAAACAGGTGATTCCAGTTTAAGAAGAAATTACATCCATTTTTGGAAACCCGAAACGGATCATCACTGATAGAGTAGGTACAGCATTTACAGCTAGTAAATTTGAAGACTTCTGCGAAGAAAACCAGATCGAGCACATCAAGTCGAAAGATTTAATAAAACAGTTACAGCTGCTGTCAACACTATGTATGAAAAAGATGACGGTTCTGACTAAGATCAGAATCTGCAACATATTCAAGCATAATTGAATTCCATGATAAGCAAGACTACGCAGAAGACTCCGAATGAGCTTTTATTTAATTTCAACCCTAGAAGTGTTCTGAAGAATCAAGTTATTCTGATGGTCAAAGACGAAGCTACACAAGAAGAAATTGACGTAATTGAAAATAGGAAGATAGCGCTAGAAAACATTAAGAAGAACAGGGATAGAAAAAAGAAGATACGATGGAAAACACAAGAAAGCCAGAAGATATCAAGTAGGGGACCTAGTCTTGATTAAAAGAGAATTTGCGGCAACGGGTTTATCGAAGAAGCTAAATCCTGCGTACAAGGGCCCATACATGGTAACTAAAATATTACCTAATGATCTTTATGTATTGGAAGACATTCCAGGTGCGGCTCGCACACAACGTAGTTTCCATACAGTATTTGCTGCTGAACGGATGAAACCGTGATGTTCCTTGCCAGATGAAGAGTTACACGACATCGAGGACGACCCCAATGTCGAGAACGGTTCCAACGAAGAAGACGACTCCAATTGTGAGAACGGTTCCAACGAAGAAGACGACCCCAACGTCAAGGACGACGTTATTGGTAGAATGGCCGACTGTCAGCAAAAGCCGATCTTCACCCAAAAACCCCAAAAGAAACGATTTGACTACGCCCATGCACATACTCATGCAGACACAGGAAATAACACAGGGCAACGTCTAGAGTACGTTGTCAATATTTAAATATTGACAACGTACTCTAGACTGAGGATGACTGGATTTACCAGTCGAAACGTCTCTTGATATTTTATAAAGAAACTTTTGACGAGTATTCAAGAATTTTTATTTCCTCGTACATTTTTCGTCAAGAACAACAATCTAACTATATATATATATTTATATATTTCTTGACGAAAATAGTATAAGGAGAAATAAAAGTTCTTATTTACTCGTCAAAATTTATTAAATAAACTATACTATGAGACGTTTCGACTGGGAAATCTAGTCATCTTCAGTCTAAAGTTAATTAAACAATAAAATAAAAAACTTCAACATTACTAAAACTAGACCACTGGAAATACGTAGTGGTGTGACATGTTGTATCGGACAGACAAACGTTACTGATTGTAACGATCAGTAACGAATTGTCTCTCTTTTCTTTCAGGATATGAAACCGAGAGGTAGGTGCCCTATTTATTGTATTTTTGTGTAGCCGTAGACGAAAACAGTTTCGTAGTGTTGTTAGGCGCCGTGTTCACTCCAAGGGCTGGGGACAGAACAGATAGATAGGTTCTGCTCCAGGTATTCGGATCCAGATATTTGTTAAATATCAAGGGATATTTACTGGCGCTCTGTATAAATCTTTACCCCCCTCCCCCTACTGTCCGACGTTGAGCTAGTTCGCGGTTGAGTTTCCTTGGAGCGAACAGTTATAACGTTTCCCTAATTTAGCTACACACAGGGAATTCGTCATAATATATATAAGGTTGGTTTAAGACCTAAACCACTACCACCTATAAATATAAATAAATTAAAATGCATAGTAGATACATTTATCACCAACTACGCATATTAAAATTCAATTATATACCACGCGCTGAACGAAGTTCTTTATGGGCTTCATCTCTTGGAGGTTAATATTATTATTATTATAATATGGTACATAATTGTTTATATGTCTTCTATGTATGTAGATATATTTCTATATTTCTGTATTTATATGTATATTGTACTATTATTATTTATGATAATAAACTATTATTATTATTATTATTGTTCTTGAGATAATTAATGCCACTGATCGAATCTGATTAATATGACGTTTCCACTGAATGTGTGAATCATTTAATCTTGCTAAATAATGCCTGAGGCGCCCATCCTGGCCTAGGTAGGGTAGGAGTCCAGGACGACACACAAGGGTTGACTTTGAAATGTCAAAAATATAATTGTTAAGAGAATTTAATTTTATAAAATAAGGTCGGGTTCTTGGTTCAGTTGCGTTGCCAGGAATAAAAAGAGAGAAAAAAATTATCAAAAAAAAAAGTTGAAAAAAATTTAATCAAAAAAAATATTTGTACAAATAAAATTTAAATAATTATAATTCTTGCGGACTGCAACAATTAATAGAGGTAAGCGCGGCGGTGAATACGGTAAATTATTCTCTGAATTATATTAAATAACTACTAAAATTATGAATTTAAATAATTTCTCAACAGAAAAAATGTTGAGAAACGGCTAAAGTTTGTTAAATAAGTTTATAACAAAAGAATTATGACTTAAAATTAATGTAATAAAAAATTTCTAAGTCCGACAAACGGTTACGAACGGTTTGCTGTTCGTAGCTGCTTGTTCCGACGATACCCGACAGAAAATAATCGGAACACAAAATTTATAAAATTGACAATTTTTATGATAAAATTTATATAAATAAACTTACTCTGATAGGCCTTAACTATTCAGGAATTAATTTAACTGATTTGAATAACACCTGACTATGGAGGGAAATCTCCAGAAAAAAATAATGGTTTAACAAAATTATAAATTTGTTAATTAATATATATATATATATATATATATATATATATATATATATATATATATATATATTAATTAACAATAAGCATGAATCAGAGGATCCCGATAGAATTCTCACACACAATGAATTTAAACTTCTAGAACAATATAACCAATAAAACACATGTGCTCTAGGGAAATCTGGAGGGAAAACTCCAGAAAAATAACTTTAACAAATATATAAATTAATAATTAATATACCCTTATATATATTAATTAACAATTAACACAAATCAGGGGATCCTGATTAAATTTAACTGATTTTAAAATCTTACACAAATATAAAAATCCAAAACACGTCTGCTCATCTTGATAGGAAAAATATTAATATGAATTAAGATATGGTTGCATTTTGGTCGCTTGCGCTGATCAAAATGAAATTAGTAACTGTCATACCAGCGGCTCTAAGCATGTTTTATTTAAGGAAAACAAAATGTTTGTATTTTAGGAATAAAATATAGCGAAGTTCTAAACATGTTTTTGTATAAAATGGATATTTATTTAAATTAGATAAAATTGATAACTAAACGGAAATAAAACATAATCCAGGTTATAAAATGAAAAATACAAGGTGGTACGCCCTAAGCGGGCGCTTCAATGCCTTTTCCCAAATGTTTTTTACAATAATAGCTGGCGTCCAGGACGCTTTCTTATTTCTATAATCTCTTACACTAACCTGTTGTGCAACCTGTTTCTCTCCTTTTCCACTCATAGTAATTTATTTGTTTTAATTGTTTTTCTTTAACACTTTTTCATATTTTGGGTGAAACAATCAAAGTAGGATTATTTATTTTCAACAAATCAAATCTAGTTTTAATGTTTTGTCCGAATATTAGATATGAGGGACTAACACCTTTCGTTTCGTGCGATGTTGTTCTATAATCTAATAAAAATATATTTAACAATATATTGAGATCCATTTTTTCGTTATCTAATAACAATTTGCATAACGATTTTTTTGTTGTACGCACAGAATTTTGCTGCTCCATTCGTAGATGGATTACAGACAGAACTAAAAACATGTCAAATACCATTGTTTTTTACAAAATTTTGAAACAATTCGCTTGTGAATTGTCTTCCATTATCGGTAACAACTGTCCGGGATAGACCAAATTTGGAAAATAAACTTCTTAAAACATTTATAGTTGCTTTAGCTGTTATCGAAGACATTAAAATAGCTTACAACCATTTACTATGAGCGTCAGTTACTGTCAGAAATGTATATCCGTTAAACGGATATACATTTAATCCCGCGAATACGCAATGTATATGTTGCCACGATTCCTCTGGCCAATTCCAAGGAATTAATGCAGTTTTTTTGCGGACTGTCTTGGAATTTCCTACATATTTTGCATGATTTGACTAAATGTTCAATATCTGCGTCCATTTTTGGCCACCAAAAGAAACTTCTAGCCTTACTTTTCATTTTACTTATTCCAAAATGAGAGAAATGAAGCTCGTTTAAAATACTTTCGGGAAATTTAGGCGGAATTATTAATCTGTGACCCCAAAATAAACAATTCCCTTCCATGTTTAATTCCATTTTTCTAATAAAATAAGGTTTTATCTCATTTTCTACCTTATTCGGCCATGTATTATTTAGGTAACTAATTACTTTCTTTCAAATATAATTGTTATTTGTTTCCGTTTTAACTTCTTTTAATGTTACCGGTATTCTAGACTCCGCAGTTATTAAATTTAAAAATATCCAGGTCAATTCTGTAAAAAATTACTGTGTAGTAACGTTGCTACAAGATAAAATAGTATAAAAAGTATAATGAAAAGTATATTTACTTACTATGATTATAGTAACTGAGTTACAGAATTGGTCTGACTGTGTCAATTTCTTCACAATCTTCAGTATTTGAAACTGGTGCGCGCGAAAAATTATCTGACGGATTATTCTTAGATTTAATGTATTCAATATTGTAACGAAAATCCGACAAATAAATTGCGTAACGTTGCAGTATATTTGCAGCTAACTGGGGAATTCCGACTTTTGTACCGAATATTGAGACTAACGGACGGTGATCCGTTACTAAAGTAAATTTATTTCCAATTAATTATTGCGCAATTTTTTTAACATCGTATACAATAGTATGCGCTTCTTTATGTATTTGCGAATATTTTTTCTCCGTTTCCGACGTTCGTGTTCGTGATGCATATTCTAAAGGTTTCTCTACACCGTTTTCGTAGACTTGTGATAATATAGCACCTAACTTCTCCGGTGATGCTTCAACTGGTTCTTCAACTTCCGGGTTAAAATGTACTAGAATTTCTGCGGATGCTAAAATCTTTATAATTTTCTTAAACGTACTGGAACATGTTTCATCCCATTCCCATTTACTACCCTTTTTTATTAGTTTATATAATGGTGACATAACCGTAGATAATATAGTGCAATATTTCTTATAGTAATTTATTGTCCTTAAAAACGATTCCAGATTTTTTACATTCGTCGGCATTGGCGTATTATTAATACATTTTATTTTTTCCGGATCAGTATTTAATCCGTTTGAATCTATTATAAAACCCAAAAATTTTATAGAATTTTGAATAAAACTACATTTCTGTTTTTGTACTTTTAATCCGCAATTTTTTAAACATGTTAAGACCTGTTTTAATCTAAACATATGTTCTTCGCGATTTTTACCCGTTACGCAAATATCGTCAATAAAAACTACCGTGCCTTCTATTCCGGCTAACACTGTTTCCATAATTTTTAGAAATTTAGTCAGCCCGACAGGTACTCCATACGGCAACCGATTATATCTGTTTAATCCCTTATGCGTAACGACTGTTGTAAACTCTTTTGATTTTCATCTAATTCTACCTGTTGGTAAGCTTGTTTTAAATCAATTTTAGAGAATTGTTGTCCGCTTTGCAACTAAACAAACAATTCTTCAATTTGAGGCAATGGATGTTGTCCATCTGTGTGTAGGGATTAATTGTGACATTGTAATCCCCACGCAGTCTTACTGTGCCATCCGCTTTTAGCACAGGAACGATGGGTGTTCCCCATTCCGAATATTTTACTTTCGATAAGATTTCGCAATCCATTAACCGATTTATCTCTACTTCTACTTTCGTTTTTATTGCAAACACTACGGATCGAACTTTGTGAAATTTAGGAACTGCATCCTCTTTCAAAATTATAGAAATTTTCCCTTTATTAAACAGTCTTAAACCTTCTGCAAATACCTCTTTGTATTCATTACCGAACTCTGTTATCTCTGAATATTGCATCAAATTTAATTCAGCGATTCCCAAATGAAACTTTCGCATCCTAACTATGCCTAAAAGAGGATTTTTGGCTTTTTTTATTACAGAAAAATCAATGTTTTCATTTTTATTGTTGTATTGCATTTTTACAGTAAAATATCCAACGGTATTTTATCATTACCATCGTAACAACGCAAGATAGTTCGGGTTGGTTTTAATGTACATTTAGAAAATTTTGTTTTCCAAACTAGTTCAGGACAAGCCGTGGTACCTGCCCCGGAATCAACTTGTAACTTGAATTCTACCTTATCAATTTTAACTTTTACCATATAATTTTCATTTAAATTTGAATTCATATTAAACATTGGTATTTCATTTTCAACAAAATTATGATTTTTAACATTATTTCCTAATTTAATTCTACATACTTTTTGCAAATGACCACTTTTCCCGCAATTTTTGCACTTATAACTTGGGTAACGACATTCCGAATGCACATGATTATCATTTCCATACACCTTACACCTCACCTTGTTGGATGGTCCCTTCTGCATGATATGTACCGTCTGCTTCCTGGGATGTAGCGCGTAGACATCCAGCGGCTCAGTCTTCACCTGCGTCGCTGGCTTATGCTGGTTGCTGTAACTCCTGCCAGAACTAACACCTTGTTCTGTGTCGACTTCTGTTTGATGATGTTCATATGCAGCTTCCACTGATTGCGCTGTTTCTAAGGCTTTAGACAAAGTTAATGATTCTACATCCTCGCGGTACAACTTTACTTTAGCTGGTCCTTGATACAGACCCGTCACAAACTTATCACGTAAAGCTGTCTCTAAATGAATTCCAAATTTACAATCTGTGGCTAATTTGAGAATTCTTGCCGTCCATTTAGTGAAGGATTCACCACGTAAACGAGCACTGTTATACAATTTGTCTCGTTTGTAGAAACCTGGTTTT
This sequence comes from Liopterus haemorrhoidalis, assembly GCA_963971575.1. Classification (NCBI taxonomy): domain Eukaryota; kingdom Metazoa; phylum Arthropoda; class Insecta; order Coleoptera; family Dytiscidae; genus Liopterus; species Liopterus haemorrhoidalis. Next base: position 23,017,905 of record OZ020616.1, read on the forward strand.
ATTGGCACGAAATGTTTATCGAGTAACGATATAAGGTCCTTTAACGTTTTACTTTCCGGTTCGCCCGGTAAACACAAATTTTGAACTAATTTGTATGCATTTCCATCTAATGCACTTAATAAGATTGACTTTTTACGCGTTTCCGCCACTTCATTTGCGATAAAAAATTGCGTAAGTCTTTTTACAAATATTGTCCAATCGTCTTTTTTTAGATTAAACTCTCTAACACTACCAATTATTGTTACCGGTTGCGTCATCCTCGTCGCCAAATGTAATATCTTCAATTTTATATATAATTAAACTTTATTTACAACAACTGTCAAACAGCGTCTGTTTCCATGATACCGAAAACAAATTCATACTGTAAGGTTCGCGACCTGTTCGAAGTAATGTCCCAAAAACAGTGGCGTATCAGCGAAGGGAAGGCCTACTTGTAGTAGGACACCCTATTATGTGAATGCACTAATGATAATTGCATAATTATAATGAGCAGCCACTGACTGCGATATAAGCTGATGTCATCTATATGTTCAATCACATGTAATGGGGAAAAACATTTAAAAGCAGATGAAGGGACATGAGAAGGGATGGTCGTACCTAAAAGCCTCAATGGGCTAGTAAGATCCGCGTTAGGGATTTGAACTATACGATCCATCCTAGAATATAGAGAAGTGAAGTGCTTTTCTGTTCTGTTAAGAAATTGAGTGGCTAAATTGTGTGTTTTGTGACACATATTTGGATTAGCTGTGTCACCTCAGCAATGAGGTATGTGTGTTCTTTTTATTTTCTTTAATTGGGCATGTAAAATATTCAAATTATAAGTTTGATTTACTATATTGACGTCAAAACGGACCTCCAAACTATTCTTCGAATGTTTTGATTAAATTTCATAGACCACACGTAGATTTAAGTTTTGTATATCTTTAGGTTAATAAACCTAGTTATAAGTTAAACTTATAACTGTTGCTTAATTTCAAACAACCCCCACATTCTCCTGTCCGGGTCGAACCCATAATTTCCAGGTTCCATGAGGGAGCTGCGAGCCAACCTAGCTTAATTGGGACCTGAGAGGTAAGTGCCCACCGCTTGGGGTCTTACAATACAGACATATTTATGATAAAGTATGTTTCATATACTACAGATATAAATATAAAAAACTTAATCGCAGAAAAAGACATTGATAAAACTGTAGAAAACTTTACTGAAACAATAGACACAAATATTGAATCTTGCACTTATTAAAAAATAGTAAAATAAACAAAAAAGACAACCATGGATAACCCAAGGTATAATTAAATCGATGAATATAAGAGATCGTTTAATTAAAGAACATCGGCTTTCCCCGACAATAATAGACAAAAACAATGTTATTTAAAGGATAAAAATAATATAATCAACCTTATCAAATTAACAAAATTAAACTTTTATAGAGAAAAATTAGTCAAAATTTAAATAACTTTAATAAACTGTGGAAATTTGCCTGTGAATCTGTAAACCAAAAAAGTAAATCGGAAACTAACATAACGCATATTGAAATAGAAGAAAATAACATAAAGTGTAAAAAGACCATCACAAATGAATTTAATAAATATTTTATCAATGTCAGTGGAACACTCCTCCAAAATTAATGAAAATTAAATATTTTTTTATTGTTTTTTGATATTAATTATATTTATTATTAATTAATTAAGTTATATATATTACACAGCATAATTGTAAGGTACGACCACAAAGACTGTCAACCAGTCTGTACGTGGCTTTATACAAAATATATAAGTAGATATACCTGAGACTTGAGTTTTGTAAACATATATATATATATATATATATATATATATATATATATATATATATATATATATATATATATATATATATCGTTATTCCGTGTCTGTATTATATTTAATAAAGTTATTGGGAATAGCGGTGGAGGAAAAAGTAAACTCAATATTTACATGTACCCGATATTTCGATTTGACTTTTCAAATCTTTTTCAAGGGCTGAAAATGGTTTAATTAAAAATTATAAATATAAAACATAAATTTAAGTGCGGACTTACAAGTAAAATTTAAGAGTTGCCTCTGTTGTAACACATTAAAAGAATAAATAAATTAGAGTTAAAATAGAACATTACAATTATTATCACATTGAAAAATTACACTTTAAAATTGTTATCACAGAACTGTATATTGACTAAAATAGTATTAATAAATAAATCTACTTGGATTAAAATTAGAAAGTTCTTCTTATTTTCACCTAGAATATAGCGGGAAAGATCCAACGAATTTTATACTCATAGATGAAGTCGGTAATGTAGGGAGCATAGCGTGTCTTTATCTTCTTACTTTTGAAGCGATTTGTTGTTAAACAAGGATTAACCTAGTTTTTGGTTCTTAGAAATGTGTAGTAGATTTTTGTAAATAGTGTTTAAACCCTGAATGTCCGTTTTTTCATTTAAGTTTTGCACGTTTTCGTTTATATAACACATTTCAAGGAATGTGCGTTTATAAGTGTTGTGATGGGAGGCCAAAATCGATGCATCTTCGAACTTAGGCACGTGATTCGTGGATTTCAAATGTTTGCTTAGTGCACAGCATTGAGGTTTACATTTCACATCTGATTTGTGTTGTGAAATGCAAGCGGTGTTCCTCCACCGCTATTCCCAATAACTTTATTATATATATATATATATATATATATATATATATATATATAAAGTTATAATGATATATCCAAAACTTATGCATTACATACTACACATAAATACATAAGAGATACATTAAATATCCTTTAAGAAACATGTGAAAAGGGCTTTAATAAATTTTGGATATCCTTTACCAATAGACTCCTACAAAAATCTTTTGCAAGTGTTACAAATTTTATTTTTCTTATTTCTAAATTATTAGCACAACAAAAACTTTGAAATTTATCATATATTTTCGGAATGCAATATAAGAAACATCTTTGAGTAGAACATTTTGATATTTTCATGTGAGTAGCTTTATTTTTGTTTCGTGTACTATATTGATGACTTGCAATTGTTCTTTCGTATGAATTTTTATTTATATATTTTAATATGTTCAGTATGTATAGTTGCGACACATTCATGACTTGTGCCTCCTCGAAAAGTTGATGTGATGAGTAAAAAATTATAATTTTCAAAAAACCACCGCTTTTCTGTCCAAAGTTTCTTTCCAAAAAATAATATTAAAAATAATTATTTGTAATATTATTTTTTGAATGGTAGTCTGTATAGTTGCCTGCATGTAGCACAATTTTGTTAAATGATGGTTGTGTATTTTTATATATTGAAAATGGCATACATTTAGTTTTTTCGTAATTTAGAGAAAGGGTGTTAGAGTCGAGCCATTTTTTAATAAGTTTCATATCGTGCTCCGCCATACCTTTAGCCAAATATATTGAGATAGTCATGAGTTGTACGTGTTTTATTTGTTAATAAATCAATGTTTATATCTCCCACAAATAATTCAGTTTTTAATTTAGAATAATTTTCCAATTTTTTTTCGATATTATCTAAAAAAGATTGTAAATCTAGCTTATATAGTGCAGTAAGACCAAATTTTTCGTTTTCCAAGTTAAATTCAACTCTTAAAACATTATGATCATTTACAAGTTTTACCGTTTGTACAGAATGAACAAGTTTACTATTTATAATAATAATAATAATAATAATAATAAACTTTATTGACATAGATACATATACATGTTTTAAGTCGGTCAACAAAAAAAATTAAGATAAAATACAAAAAAAAAGATAAAAATTGTCACATTTTAAAATTATAATTAAGAAACTCCTCTGTGGAATAAAACACATTTTCCACAAAGAATGACTTTAAAAAGGATTTGAATTTATTATATTCCAAATTTCTAAGGTTCGCAGGAAATTTGTTCATAAATTTCACAGCAAAATAATTTGTACTATTCCTAGATTTGGCTAACCTCAGAAAGTTGGGATATATGTAAGTCTTGTTTCTTGTGTTTCTTGTGTTTCTTGTGTTGTGTGTAGCTATGTATATCGGCATAAGTTTGATTTTCTCTCTCCTTTTTGTGGAGGTATAATAGACAATGGTACATATATATTGAAGGTACAGTCATTATTTTTAATATGTTAAACTGACTTCTACAGTCGGACCTGTAGGGTGTAGACGTTAGAAGTCTTATTGCACGCCTTTGCAGAGAAAACACTCTTGAGGCTGCTGAAGAATGGCCCCATGCTAAGATGGCGTACGAAATTTGAGAATGGAATAACGCATAGTACGTTGTCATTAAAACATCTTTTGAAACAGCATTCATTAAATTCCTCAGGAGGAACATGGTTGAGCACAGTCTACCAGTCAAAACTTTAACATGGTGATTCCACGTCAAACCGGGATCAACATGCACTCCGAGAAACTTAACATGATCCTGGTTAACATGGTCATTTTTTCTTAATGTTATTAAAATTTCTTGGGTTTTGCCGAGGTTGAGAGAGAGTTGGTTGGTATCAAACCAGTATTTTGCTTTTTTTAAGGCCGTTTGGCTTTTAGAAATGGCGTTCTCTAAATTCACGGCTTTTGTTACCATAGTGGTGTCGTCTGCATACAAAATACTGGGATGATCAATATACGTTGGGAAGTCATTGATATATATTAGGAACAATAAAGGACCAAGGATGGAACCCTGCGGGACACCTGTATCAACAGTTAAGAGATCGGATTGATGGTTCCGGAGAGCGACGACCTGTTTTCTGTCTTTAAGGTATGATTTCAAAAGATCGCAACTGTTCTTATCAAACCCATAGTATTCTAGTTTTTTTATAAGAATCTGGTGAGATACGCAATCAAATGCTTTAGACAAGTCTAATAGGGTTGCCAAGCAGAACTCACCAGATTCAAAGCCCTCAGATATCTCATTTATCAAAGCTAGAATGGCATCCGTTGTGGATTTGTTAGCTCTGAAGCCAAACTGCATATTATGAAATAATTGATTATTTTCAAAATGCGATGTAATCTGTTTAGATATTATTTTTTCGAAGACTTTGGATAGTATGGGCAGTAGGGATATCGGACGGTAGTTACCTGGATCATTGCTATCTCCTCTCTTGTGTATTGGTAAGACAGTTGCGATCTTGAGTTATCGGGGAATTTATTTGACAAGAGACAACAGTTTATTATTTTGGTTAATGGGGCGATAATGGTGTCTTTAACAGATTTTAAAATGTCTGTGTTGATTCCAAAGTAGTCCTTCGTCTTACTGTTTTTTAGACCGTCAATCGCTTCTCTAACCGTGATGCAGGATACGTAGGAGAAGGAAAAGCTTGACATGATGTTGGACGGGGGCATTATGTCTGTGGGAATTGCGTTGGAAGGAATTAATGTGCTGATTAGGTTCTTTGCGGTATTGACAAAGTAATTGTTGAAATCGCTTACTGTGAGAGATGAAGTTAGTAGGGCTGAGCGGTATTGGGGCCTGTTAGAGTTAATTATTTGCCAGGTAGTTTTAGAAACATTTTTAGAACTTTGTATTAAAGCGGAATTTGTATATATTTTTACGTTTTTGATTTCCTGTCTGTATTGGTTTCTAAAAGTGTTTCGACGGGAAAGGGACTCTTTGGATGGATGATTTTTATATTCTCTATCAAGCTGGGCAAGTTTTTGTCTCATTAGTTTAATGTTATCGTTAAACCAAGAAGCTTTTCTTAATTTTGTTGTGCGCGGACTTTTCAGGGGAAAGCTGGTAGTGAATGCCTTTAAAAATATTTTGAAGAAAATATCAAAAGCATTTTCTCCATTATTTATATTATTCAGGAATGACCAGTCTTCATTTTCGAGGATTTCGTACATAATGCGTTTGCCATTCTCAGTTATGGGTCTAATAAGGTGATTAGGGGTTTCTTCTGGAAGAACTTCAAGGCAAGTAAAAAAGAAGTTGATTCCATCATGATCTGATAAAATAGTGTTTTCTTTGCAAGCTTGTGTAGTTTGGGGATCATAGTGCTGCTCCCTGTAAAACACATTGTCTAGCCGATTATTGCCACGTGTATTGAAGCTAACACAAGACACAAGACCAAAAGATTCTAGGAAATCGGTTAATTGAGTTGCCTGGAGTGTGTTTTTATTAAATTGTACATTAAAGTCTCCACAGAGGATAACATTTTTAGTGATTTTAAGTGACAGCAATATCTGGTTCATGATATCCATAAATATTATAAAATCACCTGACGGTGGACGATACAAATTTACTACGACAATATCTATATTTGTTATTGAAATGGCAGATAATTCACAATGAGATTCGACGCCTAATTTGTCGATGGAGGGTAATGGGACGAAGTCAAGATCTTCTATTAGTATAGTCATCACTCCTCCTCCTCTTTTTTCTTCCCTGGCAAAATAGTTGGCGACCACATAGTTATGAAGGGAGAATTCTTCAATTTCAATTTTTGTAAGCCAGTGTTCGGTTATACATACTATGTTGAACTTTTCTATTTGTAGGAGTGCATCTAATTCATTAATTTTATTTCTTACTGATTGGGTATTGATGCAGAGGAGATTAAATTTTCTGTTTTTTTGTCATTGGTCCTGATGATTAATAGAAACTGTTTCTGAAGGGGTTGATGAGGGGGTTGTTGCCGAGGGAGATGTTGATGAGCAAATTGGTGAAAGGATACTTGCTGGTGAGACTGATGTTGACGAAGTTGAAGTACGGATTGTTGGGGTTGTAGGAACTGGGTTATTTTGGTGATGTTTCGTAATTACGGTGGTTTTAATATATTCTAATAATTTACTTTTTCCTCTGTTGTTTAGATGCAAGCCATGGCAAGTGTAGTCTTGTTTTGTTAATATTTTATTTGTATCGATAATATTTGCAGTTCCTTTTAGTGTCGAAATAAGATTAATATTATTCTGTAGAATTATACTGTTGATTTTTATTTTGTTCATCCAAAATGGGGTTAAAATAGCTATTAAGTTGGTATGACTTAGATTTTGTCGGAGTATATTTAAGAAACCTTTGTCAAGTACTTTGTTTTTTAAGGCATTATTTGTGCCAGCCAAAACGAAAACAAAGTCAGTCTTTGTGAAATGTTTACTTAATTTGTAAGCATCATCTACTGTATTTTCGAAGGTAGCATTAGGTTTCATGATGCACAGTGTTTCGTAGTCTTTTTTATTAAAAATATTTGTCATCATCTCACCGCATTGCCTGCCTTGACTATCCGCCAACATGAGAATTTTTGGTCTACTTGTGGTGCTATTAGTAGTAGAGTCATTTGTAGAGGAAGTTTTATTGCTGATTCTGTGTTCTGACTCTTTCTTATATGTTACTACAGAACTTCTTAATTCGTCGATTTTGTTTCTTAAAGTTTGCATTTCAGAATTTAGGTCCGTAATTTCAATATTTTTGAGCTGAAGAGATTTCTGAATCAGACTTATTTCTATTTCTAATATTTCGCAGTTTTTGCAAGTGAGCGGTTGAGATTTTAATGAATTTAGTTCGCTTTCTAAGGAGTTTATCAATTCGTCCTGTTTAGATATTTTATTATTCAGCGCCTCTTCTGCATCCAGGGCGAGTGCTTCGAAGCTAACGGAACTGCGTTTCATACGGTTGATGAATATGTCTTTATTCTGCAATTCCTCCATCAACTCACTAATTTTTTCTTTTAATAGAATATTTTCGTCCGTAACAGTATCATCGGACAATACTATCTTGATGTTTCCGTTTTCAATATACTGTATTAGGCTTGCTAGGAAGGATTTTCTCAAATTTTGTGTGAGGACACCTCTAGCAAAAAGTTTCTGTTGCAGAACTTCCAGTTTTAAATTATAAATCACAGGAATATTTCTCGACATAGTTAGAAATTAATTAACTTCTGTAAATACAATAAGTGTGCGAATGGGTTTAAAAAGTAAAAATAGGATAGGTCAATGAAGGGTTGTCATACGTTCTAAAGTTCTAAATTAAAATTTATGTCAAGAAGTAAATTTAAAATTTATAAAATTAAATTGTAATAAATAAATAAAATAATAAATTCAAAAAAATTATTTAAAAAATTAATAAATAAAAATAGAATTAATAGTAAAATATAAAAATTTAAAAATAAAATAAAACATACATAAGCTGGAATTGAACCACCAACCTCTCAATTACAAGATAGTTGCGTTACGACCTGGACTATTTGGACACACTTATGAAATGATTTACAAGTGTTTATCACTAATACACGGTGAGACACGAAAGTTGTGATGAAATAAAATACTACACTTTGAAAAACTATTGAAAATTGATTTTAATAACACTTTTCTTAAAAGTAATAATAAATAAGTAAATATAAAACGGAGTAAAAAAACGATAAAAATATAATTTAAATTTAATAAAATAAAATTTAAAAGAAAATAAAATAAAAAATAAAATTACTTGACGACTGTGACTAGATTTGAACACTCAATGTTCGATTTATAAGTCCAATACTCTAACCACTGCTCTATTAGTACCATGAAGAATAAATAAGTTTTTGAAGGAGTAGTGACAGGGACACAAATTTTTCACCTCAAGGGGCCTATCATGAGGACTTAATAATATAACAAACAAAAGAAAGGCCACGGATGGTTACAAATAAGTGAATATTAAAGGGAAATATATTTGTGTACTTATCTATTCGATGTAATTAGCTCGTTGATTTCACATTGAACACACCTAGTTATTATTAACGGTCTAAAACTTGTTTAAATAATCAAAACTTAACAAAACATGTTTTAGATTTGATATTTTTTGTTTAATTATTAGTTTAACACAATATAAGAAATTATTTATCACTTTTAGTATTGAAAACTACTTTTTTAACATTAAGAATATAAATGTATGTATGTCTCAAAGATGGCTGCGAATAACTATAAATACTACAATTTATAAATACTACAACTCCATCATTTTGGTTGTGTTTGCTATTGTTATAATATGTTACATAATTATTTATTGTAAAACATTCTACATTACAAATTTGCCATGTTTCTGTCAATATAATTACATCAAACTGTTTTTTTACTAAAGACAAGTATACCAAGAGCTCATCAAATTTTTTTGATAAACTTCGAATATTTGTATGAAATATATTTACCGTACGCGTAACAGCGAAGCTGTCACACAAACTGTTAAATTCCAAGAGAGTATTGACAATTTCTGTTTCAATTGACTCGTTATTTATTGCTGTATCAATTATGTCGTTGGTGTTATCTGGCATTTTTCAAATATTATTATTAAGTTTATGTCAAATTTTGACTTACCCATGCATTTTGATTAAATCATCCTCACAACAAATCCTAAGTACTAAAGAGTCACATTCTTTTCGTGTTAGGATTTTACCGTACTTAATCCACACGAATTTATACCCAATTTCACGAGCACGTTTTTTAGTATCCCATAATAAGGCCTTATTCGAATTAGTTAAATGTTCCTGTACGTACACTTTCTGTCCTATTTCAACCTGTGGGATCTTATTATTGGTGACAATCAACGGCTTTGTTTTGACAAAGAGATCTCGCTTGGTTCTATTAGTAATACGAGCTACAATCGGGGGTGGGTTTCTTTTGTTACTAGTGAATGTACGATGGGCAACATCAACATCTTCAGTATGAAGGTCAACGCCAAGTTCCTTGGCCAATTTTGTTACAATTTCCTTGCAGTTTTCCCCTTTTCTTTCGTTGATGCCACGAATTTCCACATTATGATTCCTTGTATACTGCTCTAGATTACCCAACTGTACTTCAAGATATTTTATTTTCTGATCTTTTTCTTTATTCGATGTAACCAATTCTTTCATCTCTTTATTTATTTATTTCATTTCAGTTTTGTTGTCAGATAATTCTTTAATTAGTGTATTATATTTTTCCGAAATAAAGTTCATTGCATTCTTCATTTCAATGAATTCATTTTTTATTTTTAACAATTCTTTAATATCTACATTCATAGTACTTAATTTCTAATTAAGTTAGAGTACACAGAATTCCCAATATCCTGTTTGAAATCTTCTTGAGCCTGTTGATCTTTTTCGGCACTCCTATTTCTCGTTGACAATAAAATGTCGAAAGACGGTATTTTCGACATTTTATTGTTCTTTTCTATTCCTTATTAATATTTTAAATGAACTCAGCACGACACTGTATTTAAATTCACTAAAAATACTTACATTCCTTCACTGTCTAAATCACTGTTATACTTGCAGTTGCTTGTTTTAACTCACTTCAAAACAGTTTTTTACAATTTAGTAATAATTACTATAATTGTTTATTGTACACTGTTTATGTGATTTTATATTATCATATGTAATTAGTTCAATTTTTTATGCACATTTCGATATAACTTTAGTGAAAATTAAACCAGTATATCCCAAACAATATTTAAAAAACTCTTTATATAGCCAAACATAAATGTTAAATACAATTAAAAGGAACAATTCGAACATTCTTTTTTCCTTATTCCGACAGATCCAGTCGAGATAACAAAGACATAAATATGTTACTATAATCACCTGGCTACGATAGTGGTGCCATAATAGTCGGACTACCGACTGGGACACACCCACCAAAAAAAAAAAAAAAAACACTTAAAAAAACTTTTATCGACAGTCATACCTTTATTATAAAAAATTGCAGTATTTTAAAAAATTAATTAAAAAAAAAAATTGGAAGACAAAAAAAAACATTTAAAGAAGAGATTGATAATTATCAATTACCTATTATAATAGGTATTCCAAGAGCAAAACGTTGGGATCAATGGTGATTCATTTTGGAACACTGAGTTCGATTGGAAAAATTTGATGTTTTTTTGTATATGCGTCTGTACCAAATCTAAAATAAGTGCGGTGGGCATCCGCTTTCGAATGTCGATGTTGCCAATGTACTGCGTGCGCGTATTAATATTAGATATTATGTATGTACAATATTATCGGAAAATAATTTTTTAATATGCGTAAATTTTAAATCGACCGAGACAAATGATTCTTGGACTGGGACACAGACCTCAAAACCGGGACATATGGCAGCCCTAGGCTACGATGGTATTACTTCAGAAACATTAAAGCAAATTGCAGGCAGAGTATCTTTCCCATTGTCAAACATATTTAATAATTGCTTGGAGAGTGGATATTTTCCAAAAGCTTTATATAGACAGACGTATATATCATATACAGTGCACGCCGCTTAACGTGATCACATCAGGACTCGGGGTTTTTAATTACAATAACCGATTGATAATAATATCCGAAAAAAACATGAACACAAAACGTTATAAAATGAAAACAAAAGAAAAAATATTAAAATCCGGCATATCTTAAATTTCCTTGGCTCGCCGCGAGTATTTTTTTATGAACAAGTGTTATATAATAATTACAACTATTGCATAATTTACCTTAAAGTCATCCTAAGACATTCTTCTGGTGAAATAGTTTCACGAAAATTAGTAAATTTCCTTATTGTTGGACTGATAGCATCCAAAATATAATGGAAAGTGTCTTGATTCAATCGGTGATAATCAAAAAAATTTTTTTTTCGTCTATTTTTAAATCCTCATATAGATGACGAAATTCTCCAAGACTATTTCTTTTCTCTAATATATGATTAGTCCAGCATTCTTTTCTCTTTCTTTGAAGTCGGCGTCTAACTAAATAAGAGTTCTCAAAAAAAAAAAATATAATAAATAAATAAGGTTATCCATTGCACAACTTGTTTTCAGAGCTTGTTGAAATTAATGAATTCTCCCACTCGCGTTGCATGTGACGCATTTCGCATCCAGTGGACGATATGCGGAATCGTTCGGATCGGACCGGACGAAAACGCGTCCATAGGACGAGCTGTCTTGTTATCCGAAATCTGTTCGGATCGGATCGAATCTGATCTGATCGGATCGGATAAAAACGCATCCAAAGGACGAGCAGCCTTAGGCTACGGTTACACTGTATCCGTGCGTACGGCAACGAGCGTTTACCCAGAGCGTCCTCGACTTGATTTGAGGATGGGTGGTTTCAGTACATACGTGCGACTTGCGTACAACGTGAATAAAATTTGAACATGCATGTTATTCTTATCTCCAGACGTAATAAAGTAAACACGGATTAGTGAATTTAGAGAGAATGGAAGATTTATTATTATTAGAAAATAGCTTTAAAATAATAACTTTTAAAAATAATGTTCTGGATGCAGCAAAATCTAGTTATGGTGAATGCACTATAAGTAATAAGAAGGGAAAGAAAACAGCATGGTGGTCGGAAAAGGTAAAAAAGGCAGTACAAGAAAAGAAGAAAAGATGGAAAATATACTTAACGTCCAGGAAGAGTGAAGATTACGAAATGTACAAGAAGGAAAGAATTAATGTTAAAAATGTAGTAAAGGAGGAAAAAGACAGAACATGGAAAGAATATGGAGAAAAAATGGAAAGGAATTATAGAGAAAATCAAAAAATGTTTTATGGAGCTATTAGAAATATGAGAAAGAAGAAAGCACCAATTTCAAAATCCATAAAAGATAAACAGGGAAATTTGCTTCAGAAAGAAGAAGATATTATGGAGAGGTGGAGAATTTATTTTGAGGAGTTATTAGAAGAAAATGAAGGACAGCTAAGAGAAGAAAACATAAGACAGGAGGAAAAAATAGTAGAAATAACATCAGAAGAACTGGAAAAAGCCATTACCAAAGCTAAAGTAGAAAAAGCGCCCGGAAACGATAAGATAACTTTGGACATGATAAAAGCAGCTCCGGAAGAAGCAAGAGTAAAGATGTTAAACATCATGAATAGGGTACTAAAGAACGGTGAGGCCCCGGAGGACTGGAAAATAGGGATAATTACACCGATACTGAAAAAAGGAGATCCGAGAGAGTGCAGTAATTATCGAGGAATCACGCTCTTAAGTACAGTAGCTAAGATATTCGCTAGAATACTAGAAGAAAGACTAAGAAGTAAATTAGAAGGTACTCTGGAAGATAACCAATACGGATTCAGGCCTAACAGAGGAGTGTTGGACCCGATATTCATGTTGCGCCAGATCAGCGAAAAGGCGCTTAGAGAAGACAGGGAGTTACATGTCTGCTTCGTAGACCTAGAGCATGCATACGACAGGATAAAGCGAGATGATGTATGGAGTGTACTCAGATCTAGAGGAGTAGAGGATTATCTTGTAGCAGGAGTGCAAAGCCTATATGACGGAACTAAATGCTATGTACAAACCAACAACTGCCGGTCTAGTTTCTTTGAAACAAAAATCGGTCTAAGGCAAGGATGTATATTGAGCCCACTTCTGTTTACAATAGTACTCGATACAGCTATTAAGAACGCTAGAAAAGAAATACAAAAATATTCTGTAGGGTATTGGAAAATGAACAAGGTTACCATCTCAGAGCTGTGCTATGCAGACGACAAGGTCCTAATTGCCAATAATGAGGAAAGTCTACAAGGTAACCTTGATATTTATAATTACTGTCTAGGCATGATCAACATGAAAATAAGCTGCGAAAAAACCAAAAGTATGGTCATAAGTACAAGACCGGTGAAAAAGCTCATTAAATTAGAAGGAAAACCCATAGAACAGGTCGAGCATTTCAAATATCTCGGATCCGTTTTCTTAGCAGATGGAAAAATAGACCGAGATATAACGGAACGAGTTGGATCTGCTGGCAGGCTATTTAATAGCATTAAGAACTGTTTCTTGGCAAAACGGGAAATTCCGACTGAAGCAAAAGTCCAGATATTCAAGAAAGTGGCCATACCAGTGCTGACATATGGGTCAGAGGCTTGGACAACAACAGAGAAGCTAAGAAGCAGAATAAGAAGTAGTGAAATGAGGTTCCTACGAAAGATCAAGGGAAAGACAAAATTGGACAGAATGAGGAACACAGAATATAGAGAAGAACTGAGAACCAAACCAGTAGAAGAAGTAATAGAAGAAGGGCAACTTAGGTGGTACGGTCATATTCAAAGGATGGAAGATAGTAGAGACACGAAGAAATTTTACGAGGCCAAAGTAACTAAAGGAAGACGCCGAGGAAGACCGAGAAAGGAGTGGAGTGACGAAATCAAAAGTGCTATAGAGAGAAGAGACATCACCTGGAATGGAGCAAAAAGTAAGACGAAGAATAGGAGTGAATGGAAAAAGCTGTGGCGCCGTTCTCCCACGAAAGAAGAGAACAAGTACAAGTAACAATCAAACTCTACACACAAAGCCCGACACCAGTGATGGTAAAAGGGCTCAACGATTAAGTAAGTAAGTAAGAAAATAGCCTTCTAAAATTTATTTTAACTAATAATAATAATAGGCAATATTGGACAAATGGTGAACATGTTTTAATTTTTAAAAAACTGGAGCGGCAACCAGAAATTTTTTTTGAATATTTTAGAATGTCGCCAATGACATTTAATTATATTCTAAATAAGATCGAAAATATGATACAAAAATATTCAAATTTTCGAGTATGTGTTGGGAGCAAAGAAAAACTGCATTTAGCTCTTAGGTAAGAAAAAAAAGTATACATATATATTTTACTATATATTTTATTAAATTCATTTCTACAATTAACAACATACATAACGAACTACAATTAACAACAAAGCAACAATTATTTTCATTAAATTTTTATCAGAAACATGTCTATTCATTAAATATAAAATATATTTAAAACACAATTCAGGGGCTTGGAGGAAAAATAGGATAAGTGACATTTCTTCGTTGTGCAAAAGCATGAAAATGTCACTTGTCCTACTTTTCCTCTGAGCTCGGCAAATATTATGAATGCTAATAAACAGAGGGGCCAAACGAAAAGTGTTTCTTCAGAACAACTGGATTTATTGAAAAACAGTCAAACTCGTCAATTTTAGTTCTAAGGTTTCAAACTTCACCCCATATTTCGCGACCTTCTAGCCCCCTCAGAGGGAGCAACGATGAGCCCACAAAACTTGGATGCAAGTACGGGTCAAATGATACATTGTTATAAAGCCTGTTGAATTCTCTTTACAATGGTAGGTGGTTTTTGAAAATCACATTATCAGTATTTAAAAATCGACGTTGAAAATTTTTGTTTTATCATGTAAATTACAGGGATTTAAGCAAACTGTAACTTTCTGTTAGACAAAATTATTAGTTTAATATAAATAAACATTAATAAAATTATTTGGTAAACTACATTTTTTAAAAGTTGTCCAATCAAGGTCATATGCGAATTGAGTGCTGTCACATGGCCTTGATCTCACACCTTTTATAAATTGAAGTGTTTGGGATGGGGTTCACAGAGAACTATCGACCATATTTAATATCTCAGCCAATTTTATTTTTTATACACAGTGGCAGCGCTAGCGGGGGATTTTTTTATGCCTTCGCTTGTATTTTAAAAGTGAGGACTTTTTTTTGTCATCACTTGTATTTTCACTTGTCCATTAATAACGATAAAAAATTATGCCCTCCTCAAATATTTCCTGATCCCTCCAGATTTTAAGAGCTAGCGCCGACAGTGTTTATCTATTTTATTTATGAAATCATTGAAAATGCAAAAAAAATCAGCAGTAGTAAAATAAATAAAAGTATTTATATATTTTACTACTGCTTAATTAATATTATTTATTTCATACTTTCACCCATTAAAACACAAACAATTTTCACAAGTAGTAAACTGATGATCTTATTTTTTCATTTTCGTGGGTTTTTCATAAAAATAAAAGTATTGAAAAATAATCAGATTTTCTGAAATAAAATGTGCTGTAAACCCCATCCGTGTACATTGTTACAATATAAGTACATTTTTTTGCACATTATATAATAATATACAATTAATTATAACAAATTTATTAGGAACATAACATTTTAAAGAATTTTTTAAAACAAAATTAATTAAATACCAATTTTAGATATTAACCTTCCAATAAATAGAATTATTAGAAAAGTATAAAGTAAAAGTAAAAGTATTAAAAAAAACTTTGATTATTTTCTTCGGATTGAGCATTTTCTGTGGACTGTGGTGATTCAAGACTTTGCTGAGTAGTTACCGGCTGATGTATATTATATAAACTAGCATCATTCGATGAACAATTTGGCGAATTCAATGGATAGTTCACAACTATCTGCTGCCTATCAAAATTAAATTCTTCTTCTGCTAAAAATAGTTCTTGAATTTTGACGTGCATATACATATTGCGTACGGGTGATAATTTTTTTAATTGTGGCCGTAAACTAAATCGAACCGTTTTTCGTACATTGTTTTATTAATTTTTTTTTTGTGCCGAGAATTTTTTTTTTATAACACTCTTTTCTACTCTCCGGCGAAAATGAATTTTTTTCTGGGGTGTTTTCTGTAAAATCAAAATTTTCTTGCACATCGGATGTGGATCCTTCAACTTCCATCTCTACTGCTATGTCCGGCGCAGGTAAATTGCCCGTTGATGGTCTATTGATATGCGTGTCTTTTAAAAATGACATTCGAAATACGCCCATTTCGACCTTCTTTCCTCCGTTGCATCCCCAGAGCGACTTGCATTTGTTTTCGCAAGTTCTTTGCGAAAATGATCGCGTAAATTCCGCCATTTATTTTTGACTACTATACCTGCAAAAAGTTTTTAGGAATTATTCAAATTATTAAAATTTAAAAGTAATTAATAATGTGATTTTTATTCGTGTTTGTAGGTATTTATCAACAGGGATGTCATTTAGAGCTTAGGGATTTACCTTCAGGATGTCACACACAACAGTCAGAAATGCAGTTTACGAAGTTTGCCAAGCTATACGGGATGAATTTAATGATATACATATGCCATTTCCGACAGCCGAAAAACATTTATCAGTAGCCCACAATTTTTATACAATTTGGGACTTCCCTAACTGTATAGGCTGTATCGATGGAAAGCATATAAGAATTCGTTGTCCAAAAAATTCTGGCTCAATGTATTTCAACTACAAAAAATATTATTCTATAGTACTTCAAGCCGTTTCAGATGCACATTGTAAATTTCTGTACATTGACATCGGGGGATATGGCAAGCAGAGTGACGGGGGACATTTTCATCCAGTTCGTTAAATTATTACTTAGAAAATGTAAATTTTAATATTCCAGACAAAGGAACAATACCCAATACAGATATTTGCACGCCATATGTATTATTAGGAGACGAAGCTTATCCTTTAAAATCTTATTTAATGAGACCATATTCTGGTCGGGGTATAACTCAGCAGCAAGAAAATTATAGATTGTCGCGAGCATGAAGAATTGTGGAATGTGCATTTGGCATACTGAGTGCAAAGGAGCGAATACTCAAGACGGAAATTGAATGTTATCCAGGAAAAGCGGAACTAATAGTTATATGTGTTTGTGTTTTGCATAACATTATTATTGATAAAGAAGGAATTATAGATCCTAATATAAATACCCAGTCCGCATCACAAATAGAAAATGATACCCCATCACGACGAAATAACCGTGCTAGTCAAGAAGCGTACGACATACGAGATACATTTAAAAATTATTTTAATAATTCAACAACGTCTCGATAATCGTAAAATGAGTAAAACGATTTTTGTATATGGCGCTGTAATTTTTCCCTCTGCGACGCACACACACACACACACACACACACACACACACACACACACACACACACACACACACACACACACACACACACACACACACACACACACACACACACACACACACACACACACACACACACACACACACACACACACACACACACACACACACACACACACACACACACACACACACACACACACACACACACACACACACACACACACACACACACACACACACACACACACACACACACACACACACACACACACACACACACACACACACACACACACACACACACACACACACACACACACACACACACACACACACACACACACACACACACACACACACACACACACACACACACACACACACACACACACACACACACACACACACACACACACACACACACACACACACACACACACACACACACACACACACACACACACACACACACACACACACACACACACACACACACACACACACACACACACACACACACACACACACACACACACATATATATATATATATACATATATACATATATATATATATAGGAAATTATTTGATAAAGAAGAGAAGCGAAGGATAATGCAATTATTTCATAATTGATCCAATATTTCGTTTATTCTTCATAAACTTTTTCAAGGATTTCTATAACAAAAGGTACCGGTCATAAAAGAAAACACAAACTGTACAATTTCTTACCGAAATAGTTAAGCATGTCGCCAAGATGTTACAAAAGTATGTGAACGTCGACCCATGGTACAGTAATCGAGTTGTTAAGAAACACTTAAATACATCAGAATTTGAAGAAAACAACTTAAAGATGTTAAGGCAGTTATGACGCCATTTTACTTACTGAGTCACATGACTCTAACGCAAAGCATTATGATAATGCCGGTAACAAAAAGAAAACTTCCTACTTCTAGCCCCGGGAAAATATGAAATGTTTGACATCCAGTAGATGTAAACAAGTAAAACTCCTACGAGGAGAAAAGTATAAAGTGTAAAACGGTACAGTTAGAAAAATATTTTAAAGGAAGGAAATAAAAGAAGGATGGAGACAACCCACTAAATGTATAAATGGAAGAACTGAACCAAAAATTCACCTGACAGTTTTAAAAGTTAACAGGTAGGAGTAAATGTCATGTAAGCTTTCCGTATCAGTTCTGGCATTTAATGCATTCTGAAAGTGGTTAATATAGCACATTTCATAAAAAAATCTTTTAGAATCGTTGGGAAATCTATCCAACACCTTAGGGTTCTCGAAATCTACAACATGATTAGTGGAAGCCACATGAGTAGCTAATGTACATTTCTGAGGATTGACACGGCAATCTGATTTATGCTGTGTGATTCGATTTCTAAGTTTTTGGATTGAACTTCCCACATATACTTGTTTACAAGAACAGTTTAATAAGTAAATAGTGTTTTTTACCGATAAGTGGTCAATCTTCTGTTTTAATTTGGTATTAATCACTGAAAGTTTTTTTAAAGGTTTATCTGCTATTATGAGGTTCTCTAAACTAAGAACTTTTTTGATACTATTAGACAAATGACCCATGTAGGTTAATGCCCTATATTATTGCCGGTCATTTGTCTAACAGTATCAAAAAAGTTCTTAGTTTAGAGAACCTCATAATAGCAGATAAACCTTTAAAAAAACTTTCAGTGATTAATACCAAATTAAAACAGAAGATTGACCACTTATCGGTAAAAAAACACTATTTACTTATTAAACTGTTCTTGTAAACAAGTATATGTGGGAAGTTCAATCCAAAAACTTAGAAATCGAATCACACAGCATAAATCAGATTGCCGTGTCAATCCTCAGAAATGTACATTAGCTACTCATGTGGCTTCCACTAATCATGTTGTAGATTTCGAGAATCCTAAGGTGTTGGATAGATTTCCTAACGATTCTAAAAGATTTTTTTATGAAATGTGCTATATTAACCACTTTCAGAATGTATTAAATGCCAGAACTGATACGGAAAGCTTACATGACATTTACTCCTACCTGTTAACTTTTAAAACTGTCAGGTGAATTTTTGGTTCAGTTCTTCCATTTATACATTTAGTGGGTTGTCTCCATCCTTCTTTTATTTCCTTCCTTTAAAATATTTTTCTAACTGTACCGTTTTACACTTTATACTTTTCTCCTCGTAGGAGTTTTACTTGTTTACATCTACTGGATGTCAAACATTTCATATTTTCCCGGGGCTAGAAGTAGGAAGTTTTCTTTTTGTTACCGGCATTACCATAATGCTTTGCGTTAGAGTCATGTGACTCAGTAAGTAAAATGGCGTCATAACTGCCTTAACATCTTTAAGTTGTTTTCTTCAAATTCTGATGTATTTAAGTGTTTCTTAACAACTCGATTACTGTACCATGGGTCGACGTTCACATACTTTTGTAACATCTTGGCGACATGCTTAACTATTTCGGTAAGAAAATGTACAGTTTGTGTTTTCTTTTATGACCGGTACCTTTTGTTATAGAAATCCTTGAAAAAGTTTATGAAGAATAAACGAAATATTGGATCAATTATGAAATAATTGCATTATCCTTCGCTTCTCTTCTTTATCCTAAATAATTTCCTATGATAGTGCCTCAACAGAAGATCAAAAAATTCTCCGTGCTGGTTATATATATATATATTTGGATAGTTGGGAAAAGAAGATATTGTGTCGATAGTAACCACAATTATTTCATTAAGGCCTATATTTCGTTAGCCATTCGCTAACTTTATTCAAGGTCTACAAACAAACATTAAATGCAGTTAGTTATGTATACATAACCCTAGTTTATATGTTACTGACTGAAATACTTAAATGAGACACATGGATGTAGAATAACTAAACGTTATGTAAAACGGAACCAAACGCAAATAAAGAAACTTCATAGATGAAAACTTTAGAAATTAAACATGTTTAATAACTTGTGATATTTAATGAAACTAAGTCACATTTTAGCAGACGCCATTTTGTTAGTTTACTAGGTGGCGGAAGTATGAAGTCAAATCAAGCGTATAGGATAAGCATTTGACTATTTTACGGAAATTAATAACGGCGCAGGCGCAGAAAGTTTTAATGTAAATTTTGAAAAAGAAAAGAGGAACGAGCGGGAAACTCTTAATACAAATAGTTAAGAATATTAAGAAAGAAAGGTTAATAAAGACCTGGTAATCATGTATTCTATCTCAACGACCATCCCTGAATTCCATTATTGACATGAGAATCTTTTATATTTTTGAAAGTAAGCAAAAAAGAATAGATAGAATGTAAATTCGCAGTGTCAGTTTTAGAATTTAGTGTATGCTCATAGTGATTAATGTAGCACATTTCCTTAAATAATCTACTAGAATCATGGGAAAATCGGTCCAGAATCTTAGGATTATCGAAATTTACCACATGTTGGGTACTACTAATATGAGCCCCCAAAGTACACTTCTTGGGGTTAACTTCCGCGTCAGAGCGGTGTTGTACAATACGATTTTTAAGTTTCTGTACCGTGCTTCCAATATATATTCTGTTACATTGGCATTCTAATTTATAAATACATTTCTTAGTGCTGGTGACATTATATTTAAATTTTAAAGACGAATTTGGTCTTAGCTGTCCCTAGAGACGAAACAGACCATGTTTTAGCTATATTTAATGGATATCATCCTAGCATACAATTTACCATAGAACTGGAAGATACTGGTAGGAGAGGCGTATCTTTTCTGGACACCTTTTTCTTTAGAGACCTTGAAAACAATCTTAAATTTGATTGGTACACTAAAAAAACCTACTCAGGTAGAAATTTGAATTTCTTTTCTTTTCATCCGCTTAAATATAAAATTGCTCTACTTAAGACCATGAAACATAGAGTCACCAAAATTTCGGACATTTCTCTTCCTGAAAAAAATTTAAACAATGATTAACTAAGCAAAATGTAATTGCTTCAGTGAAATCTAAGAGGTCAACGTTAACATCGGCAGCACTTGGATTTCAGCAACCATCTACTCCTATTTTCGTAACGGATCATCTGACCCCAGCAAACAAAAAACTTCTGTTCGACACGAAAAAATTTTGCTATGAAAACCATTTTAAATTTGTGTGGGTAAATGACTGCAGAATTTTAGTGCGTAAGGACGAGAACTCTAGAGTGTTTCAAATAGCTAGTGTCAATAGTTTAAACAAGCTGCGTCAACAAGGGTAATGTAATGTATACGTCTAAGTTTTTTTCCCTCTAAATATATGATTTCATAATGTCAGTTTTAAAAAATTCTCTTTCATGTTATTTTCAAAATGTTCGAGGCCTAAGAACTAAAATCAGTGACATATACAAAAATACCTCATCTCACGAATATGATATAATAATACTTGTTGAAACTTGGTTAAATGACAATATCGATAATAGTGAATTGTTTGACAATGGTTATTATACTTTTAGAAGAGATCGAGATGTGCACACTTCTTTTAAAAAAGATGGAGATGGTGTTCTCATTGCCACCTCTAAAAACCTTATAGTAAAAAAAAAATCCTAACTGGAACACTAATTATTGCGAGGACTTATGGATATCTATTTCTCTACCTGGCTTAACATCCTAGGTCTATCTACCTAGTTATAAAACTCTGACAGAATTAAACATTTTTGTCGACAATGTAGTAAATCTTTGCAACACACACCCTGATGATAAATTTTTAATAATAGGGGATTTTAACTTACCAAACATTTCATGGACAATTAAAGAAAACGTCAGCTACTTGAATCCGTCAGTTCTCACTGATCTTAAATCTTCCCTTTTCTTAGACTGTTTTTCTCTAACTAATTTACATCAATTTAATTCTTACAGTAATTGCGATAACAATATTATAGACTTAGTTTTATCAAACAATGAAAATTTAATAGTAAATGATTGTAACAATCCCCTTGTTAACATTGATAAATATCACAAACCACTTGACATTTTATACAGTTTAGAGAAAAATGCTTTTCCAAATAAGCATAATTTTAAAAAGCGCGATTTTTATAAAGCTAACTACGATAATTTGAACACCGACTTAGCTTTGATAAATTAGTCGGAACAGTTTGT
The DNA here is from genome assembly GCA_963971575.1 of Liopterus haemorrhoidalis. Lineage (NCBI taxonomy): Eukaryota > Metazoa > Arthropoda > Insecta > Coleoptera > Dytiscidae > Liopterus > Liopterus haemorrhoidalis. Next base: position 23,040,573 of record OZ020616.1, read on the forward strand.
ATCTGAAGACGTTAATCATGTTGTATATAAATTCTACAATATAATAAATAGTATGATTGACAAACATGTTCCTTACAAAAAAAATAAAAATACATGTTTTCCTAAATGGTACAAATCATCTACTATAAAAATTACGAAAGAAAAAAACAAGTTCCATAAAAAATGGAAATTATATAATCAAGCTTCGGATTATAATTCTTTTTCCATATTAAGACGACTCTTGAAAATTGCAATTAATAAAGACTATAAAGACTGGATAGATCACACTGAAAAAAGCATTATTGCTGAACCTAAAAAATTCTGGTCTTTTATAACATCTAAAAAATCAAAAAGTGTCATTCCCAAGACGGTTAACTTTTTTGATGCTCAGGCAAATGATACTAGTGCAGTGTGTGAACTCTTTAATATTTTTTTTAAATCATCTTTCGAACCCAAAATTTCAGTAAACATAAACCAAAATAATGAAAAAACTTGTGGTGAAATAAATTTGAATTTTATAAGTGAAGAAATAATTTTAAATAAATTGAATCAAATCGATATTAGTAAAGGCAGCGGCGCTGAAAATATACCCGCAACTTTCTTTAAAAAATGTTCATTTTCTTTAAGTGAGCCATTATTTATAATCTATAACAAATCTCTGAATAAAGGCACCTTTCCAGATATTTGGAAAAAAGCACTAATAACACCTGTACATAAAAGCGGTTCACTTACCGATGTAAGCAACTACAGACCAATTTCTAAACTTAACATACTTGCTAAAATATTTGAAAGCATTGTAACAGATTTTCTATCAAGAAAATTGAAACAATTAATTATACCCCAACAACATGGTTTCTGCAGCAAACGTTCAACATTAACTAATTTACTCCCATATTCAGAATTTATTAGCTCTACTCTTGATGCCTCTGGACAGGTAGATGTCGTGTATACCGATTTTCAAAAAGCATTTGACAAAATTAATCATGATCTACTTGTTCAGAAATTAATTGAAATCGGTATACATGGCAACTTATTGAGGTGGCTCGAAAGTTACATCGGGAATAGATCACAAGCTGTAGCAATTAATGGTGGCCTCTCAGATTTCATAACTATAACCTCCGGTGTTCCCCAGGGGTCGCATTTAGGGCCGTTCCTGTTCATTATTTATATTAACGATATTCATACTGTAATAAAAAAATCAAATTTTCTGTTATTTGCAGACGACCTTAAAATCTATAGGAAAATATCTTGTATCCAAGATTGCGAAGATCTTAACAACGACCTAAAACATTTACATTCATACTGCTCTGCAAACTATCTTTATTTAAATTTTAATAAATGTCACAGTATATCATTCACTAGAAAACGGTTCCCCATCAAATTTAAATATCAGATAAATAATACACCCCTGATTGAGGTTAATACAATGAAAGATTTAGGAATTCATTTTGATTCAAAATTCAAATTTGACTACCATGTAGCAACATTAACTAAATCAGCATTCAAACAACTTGGCTTTATCATGCGTTCATGTAAACAATTTTCGAAATCTAAGAGTATAATAACTATATACAAGTCATTAGTTTGTAGTAAGTTAGAGTATAATTGTTTAATTTGGAATCCGCAATATGCTATTTATTCAAACAAGATTGAAAGCATTCAAAAACGCTTTTTAAGGTATTTAGATTATAAATTTGATTGCAATACCCCATCTAATTATGATGTTCAACTAAACAGATATAACCTACATACCTTGAAAGACCGTAGAACTAAATTAGAGATGAATTTTGTCTATAAAATTGTAAATAGTATGATTGATTCTGAAGATATTTTGAGTCTGATAAACTTTAATGTACCAGCTACAAATCTCAGGCAAATAAATACGTTTTACTCTGGAAACTATCATACAAATATTAGACAGAATTCACCTCTTAATAGAACTATGTGCACATTTAACCACGTCTTGCTGAAATTTTCATAGAAAACTCTTATCCGAAAAAATTGGTTTATAGAATCATTTTCAATATAGATGTAACACAAGACCTAGGTCCTGGGGGGGGGGGGTGAGATCAGTAGATCCGACTTCACATGTGGCAGAACCTGTCAAGTACAGGTCGCTCTCATATTTGGGTCATATGTCCAATAGCCTTAAAAAGGTACTTAAGTTGAAAAACTTAGTGGTTGCTGATAAACCGTTATTGAAACTTTCCTCTCTTAATTCGTCTTTAAAATTTAAATATAATGTCACCAGCACTAAGAAATGTATTTATAAATTAGAATGCCAATGTAACAGAATATATATTGGAAGCACGGTACAGAAACTTAAAAATCGTATTGTACAACACCGCTCTGACGCGGAAGTTAACCCCAAGAAGTGTATTTTGGGGGCTCATATTAGTAGTACCCAACATGTGGTAAATTTCGATAATCCTAAGATTCTGGACCGATTTTCCCATGATTCTAGTAGATTCTTTAAGGAAATGTGCTACATTAATCACTATGAGCATACACTAAATTCTAAAACTGACACTGAGAATTTACATTCTATCTATTCTTTTTTGCTTACTTTTAAAAATATAAAAGATTCTCATGTCAATAATGGAATTTAGGGATGGTCGTTGAGATAGTATACATGATTACCAGGACTTTATTAACCTTTCTTTCTTTTTTTTTTTTATTTAAATAATTATTGGTTGCCTCAGCTACTATGGCTATTGGCCACCAGGTTACATAATGGTTTACATGCATATGTTTGTACAAATGAATTATTTTAAGTTAAATTTTTGATTTTATGTTGATATCCTTAAGGTATTGAATGACTCTGTCTTCTATATCGGTCTTATTGGCTAGCAGGTCCTTTAAAGTTGCTGGTAGGGAATTATTTGCTCTCTGTAGTTGGTATTCTTGACAGTTTAGAAGGATGTGTTCTACGGTTAGGCGAGTGTTACATGTACTGCATTGTGGCGGGTCGGTTTTTTGGAATATATGTACGTGGGTGTACATGGTGTGCCCAAGTCTCAGTCTTGTTAATATTACTTGCTCTCTTCTGTTGGTTCGGGAGGACCATTTGCCTACACTATCTTTTATTTGGTGTAAGTGGTTATTTTGGTTATTTTGCCATGCTACTTTCCACATTTTTTCGAGTTTTCTTCGGATGCAGTTTTTTAGGTCATAGCTTGGAATGGGTATGTCCATGATTTCTTCACTTATGGCTTCTTTAGCTAGTTGGTCAGCTTGTTCATTACCTTCGATTCCTATATGTGAAGGTATCCACATAAGGATGAGTTTCTTGCCGTCGTGAATAGCTTCATGCATCGTCTCTTTGATTTTCGTAACCACTGGATTGGCGGTACGTTCTTGTTGAACGGATTGAATTACACTGAGCGAGTCACAGTGTATGATATATGTGCCCCTGATTTCATTATTGTTTTTTATTTCTTCTGTTGCCTTTAGAAGACAATAAGCTTCAGCAGAAAATATGCTCATGATATCGGGTAGGTGAAATTTTGATTTCTCTTCGTTGAACACGAGTCCTGCGCCAGTCTTATTTTCTACTTTTGATCCGTCCGTATATACTGCATGGAAAGGTGAGTATTTCTCGACTATGGATTTGTAGGAATTTCTGTATAGGATTGGGTTGGTACTAGATTTGTTGTATTTTGTAAGGGATAGGTTGAAAACAGGTTTTTTAAGGAGCCAGGGTGGATATTTTATTATATTGTCTGTCCATATCTTCGTGAGTCCAATTTCGAGGTCTTGAAGGTGTTCGCCAAGCTTTGCGACAAGTGGCGTAGTCATTTGAATCGTTACTTTCCCGTTTTGATTCTTTTCGAGTATGCTTTGAAAGGCTGGTAATTTGGGTTTACTTGCGAGATTTGTAAGGTATGTTAGTGATAGTTGTATTCGTCGGTGTTCAAGTGGCGGCTGGTTAGATTCGCATTGCAGGCTGCTAATAGGACTAGTTCTCATGGCTCCCGTTGCTATCCGTATTGCAGCATTTTGAATAGGCTCTAGTAGTTTAGTCAATCTGTATTTTGCGTTTATTAACGCAATACATCCATAATCTAATTTTGATCGGATAAGTGCTTGATAGATTCTTATCAGTACGTCTCGATGAGCTCCCCATTTACAATGGCCTAAAGATTTTAATATGTTTAATCTTTTGTTGCAGTCTTGTTTTAAATATATGACATGGTCCCTCCAAGTTAATTTTTTGTCAAATATTACTCCTAGAAACTTAATTTGGTTGACATATTCTATAGGATTATTGTAGAGGAATAATTTTGGGTTGACAAAATTGAATTGTTTTTTTGAAAACCGGATCGCCTTGGTTTTGCTAGGGGAAAATTGAAAGCCTGTTTTGTTCGACCATTGTTCTAGTTTAGTAATGGAATCTTGTAGATTATGCTTAATGGTTTTCAGCTGTTTTCCGCTACATAGTATCACCAGGTCATCTGCATACAGGTATGACTTTACGGTTCGGGGTAAAGATTCTGTGATGCTGTTGATAGCTAATAGGAATAAAGTCACGCTAAGTATCTCTCCTTGCGGTACGCCATTTACCTGGGCTCTTGCCTCTGAGGTGTGTCCATTTGCGTATACTTGAAACGTTCGGTCTTGTATGAAATTTTTTACAAAATGCAGGATGTTTCCATTAAGGCCCTGTTCTTTTATTGTGTCAAGTATGTGGCGATGCCATGTCATATCGTATGCTTTTGTGATATCAAGGAAAACGGCTATGACGTCATCACGATTTTTGAAGGCTTTGTATATGTCGTTGGATAAGCATAAGATGTTGTCTGTGGTGGAATAGCCTCGACGGAACCCGGCTTGTGTTGGAACTAGGACGCATCTCGATTCTAAGAACCATACTAATCTTCTGTTAACCATGATTTGTAAGATCTTGCTAAGATTATTTGAAGCTGCTATCGGGCGGTAGCTGTCGGTGCTAGTTTTATTTTTATTTGGTTTCAAGATTGGGAAGGTGGTTACTTGTCGCCACAGTTCTGGATATTGATTTGTTTGCCATATATTGTTATAATTTTGGAGCAAATAATCTATTGCATTACTAGGTAATTGTTTTATTATTTCTGATACTATATTATCTGGTCCTGGGCATTTATTATTTTTTAATTTTTCTATGGCTGATTTTAATTCTGATCTAGTGAAAGGTTGGTTAATTTCGTCTTCATTATCTTCTATGGTAAAGTTTATGTTCTCTATGATGTTTTTATGAATTTTAAAAGTCGGGCTATAGTTTTCTGTGCTTGAGTTATTTTCAAATGTTTTGGCTATTTCTTCCACAATTTCTTTACCTGAGGTGACAAAAGAGTTGTTTTTTATTATCGTTTTTGTGACACCGTATGTTTTTTTACTTTTTATTTTTCTGATTTTTTCCCATACTTGAGAAACAGGTGTGGTATGGCTTATAGAAGAGACGTAGTGTTCCCATGTTTCTTTTTTGCTTCTGATGATAATTCTTCTGGCTATGGCTCGCTGTTTTTTCAAGTTCATCAGGTCGTCCAGGTCTCTGGTTCTTTTATATTTGTTGAGAGCACGTTTGAGTTGTTAATTGGCATCTCTGCAGTCCTTGTTCCACCATGGAGTATTCCTATTGAAATTTGTTTCTTTTTTGTACCCTATCGCTTGTAGTGCAGCATTTTTGATTTGGTCAGTAAAATTTGAGACTATTGTATTTATATCGGTGTTGTCGACATTCGGTGTTATTGTAGAGTTTATTATGGTGCGGAAACTGTCCCAATTAGCCTGTTTGAGGTTCAATTTGCGAGTACGTGGTGGAGTATCCGTGCTGGCTGGTAGTGTAATTAATATTGGGAAGTGTCCGTCTCCCCATAATAGAGGTAGTACTTCCCAATTCAAGCTAGCGGCTAAGTTTGCTTCGCAGATGGAAAGATCTATGTTTGAGAAAGTTCCTGTGCGTGAGCAAAAGTGTGTGTGGGAATTATCATTGAGTAATACTCGATGGTCATTTATTATAGTTTCAATTTTACGTCCTCTAGCATCAGTGTGAGTCGATCCCCATAGGCTGTTGTAGCTGTTGAAGTCCCCCAGAAGCAACACTGGAGGAGGGAGTTGTTGCATTAAGTGGTCTATTTGGTGTTGTGAAAAATTAACATTTGGGGGTAGGTAAATATTGCAAAGTGTAATTTTCTGAAGATTTGGTGGTATTGTTGTGATAGCTATAGCTTCTATATCTGAGTTTATGTTAAGTTGTTTTGCATATATTGAGTTTTCAACTAGGATAGCAACACCTCCGCTGGCTATGTTGGTGTTCTGCCGATCTCTTCTAAACACTGTAAAATTGCGTATATTGACTGATTGATGGGGTTGTAGACGGGTTTCTTGAATGCAAATATAATGTGCTTTTGTTTGTTTAATTAATTGTTGAATCTCGGGCAGTCGTTTGTAAAATCCGTTTGGGTTCCACTGTATAATAGCCATCTTAAATTTTTAGTCATCTTCTTCTTCGTCTACTTGTTGCATAATTTTGGTTTGCAGTCTTGTAATTCTGCTTTTTAATCCTTGGCTCTTTTGGGGGGCTCTACTCTTCAGCTTGTTTAATATTTCGAGAAATTCGTCTATATCGTCTATGTGTTCTTTTACTATGGAAAGGGGGTCGTTGCTGCCTTGTACATTTTCTACGATGTTTTTTAGTGTATCATATGTTATTTTAAATTCGTTATTGGCAAATAGGTGCTTTATAGGTTTTAAAATTTCTTCGCTTTGGTCAGGCGTGAGTTTTGGACTAAGTGAGCGTTGTGTGAGTGGTTTAGATTTTTTGGTTCTTCTCGTTTCGTTTGTTTCCTTTTGTTCATTGCTTATGATATCTTTGTTTAGTGAATCGTTACTACTAGCTTCTTGGAGTGGTCTTTTCTGACCAATACTTGATGCGATTTGATCTTGAATTTTGGCTTCTATGGGGACACTAGTATTGATTTCAGTCGATATTTCATTTAAATTTCTTATATTTATAATTTCTTGTATGTTGTTTATTTGTTTATTTTCTTTTTGTTGTTGGTTGTTTTCTTCCCTAGTTTTTCCAGGGTTATTTTGTGTGCTGTCAGTGTTTTCAATTTGTGGTTGTTCGACTTTATTTGGATTTTGAGGGCAGTTATCGGCCAAATGTCCTCTCTGTCTGCAGATGGAACAGGGGACGTCCGCAGCCATATAAACAGTGTATGATGTGTCATCATACACTATTTCCACTCGGCGGGGGATTGGTATATCTTCTTCAGTTATGTATACTTGGCGACGTGAGGTAAATACATGTTTGTAGTCGTCTCTTTTACATCCAGCGTGTAAGTAATTAATGGGTGATACCATTTTCAAGACAAAGGTTTGTTATTTCTTGTTCGAGAATTACGTTTGGAAGAAGAGGGCAAACATTTGAAATAATTAACCGTATCGCAGGAGTACTGTATCTTCTTAAGTCGACTTTTTGGTTGTTTATGGTAATTTTGTTTTGTTTGTGTTGTTCCATAATTGTATCTACATGTTCCTTTTTTTTAAAGAACATATATAGTTTTTTATTTTTTTTGTAAGCATGTACTAGGTTAGGGGCGCCTACTATATCTCCTAATAGATACATATATTCTTCCAGGTCGATTTCTTCGTTTGGGTTGACTACTATTCCTTCTTCTTTTCGTGCGAGTAAATCCTTATTTTTAGCTGCTTTTGCGTAGTTCATTTTATTTTGTAGTTGGTTGTTTTGGTTGTTTGAAATGTTTTGAATTGATGTTGATGGTTTTGATGACGTATTTAGTGCATCCATTTTGATTTTAATTCAAATATAAATATTTGATTTATTATATTTGAATGTTGAGACGTGCACGCTCTCTACATGTCTTGCCTTGACTTAATCCGTCAGGTGAGATACCTGACAAAATCTGCAAATGCAGATCTGCCAGGTAGATTGATTATTGCAATTTCTGTATATTAGATGTCGTTAGATGTTACAGACGAAAAATAAGACATGTAATAAAGACTGGAGATTTTTAGGTTAGTTTTTTTATAAATATAAAAGGATGAAGTTTATCATGGAAATGGTGTTGGTGATAATGCAAGTATATGTAATGACGAATATAAGTGAGAAATTAAATATAATTTTAAATTTACCCGTGTATATTGGTGAGTAATAATATCACATACTGTTCACTGAATATCAGGGGCGTACTCTCCCTTTCTTTCTTAATATTCTTAATTATTTGTATTAAGAGTTTGCCGCTCGTTCCTCTTTTCTTTTTCAAAATTTACATTAAAACTTTCTGCGCCTGCGCCGTTATTAATTTCCGTAATATAGTCAAATGCTTATCCTATACGCTTGATTCGACTTCATACTTCCGCCACCTAGTAAACTAACAAAATGGCGTCTGCTAAAATGTGACTTAGTTTCATTAAATATCACAAGTTATTAAACATGTTTAATTTCTAAAGTTTTCATCTATGAAGTTTCTTTATTTGCGTTTGGTTCCGTTTTACATAACGTTTAGTTATTCTACATCCATGTGTCTCACTTAAGTATTTCAGTAAGTAACATATAAACTAGGGTTATGTTATACATAACTAACTGCATTTAATGTTTGTTTGTAGACCTTGAATAAAGTTAGCAAATGGCTAACGAAATATAGGCCTTAAAATATTTGAATGAAATAATTGTGTTTACTATCGACACAATATCTTCTTTTCCCAACTATCCAAATATATATACATGTTTCAACGAGAAGAAAGAAATTCTCCGTTTCTATATATATATATATATATTTCTTGGCAAAACTTTATTAATTTTTATCTCTTTTTATGATTATTAAACAAAAAATCACATATAGTGATCGAACATGAATAAAAAATAGATTTTTTTTTGTTTTTACCTGCAGGTGTCATTAAAAGCATATTGATAATTTTCATTTTGTAAATTTCAACTTTTACACCAAACTGATTGATTTATGATAACTTACTAAAAATATTTTAAAATAATTTTTTTCCGAAAAATAAAACACAATTCTTTCAACTTTCCTTTTAATTTTTGTATAACGCCATCAGTGGCGGAGCTTGGTGTTCTTACATCCCTTGCAACTGAACATATATCGCCCTTTTTACTGCACATTTTGTGCCCCTGAACCGCGGGGTCTTGAGCCCATATCTCCGTCCCTGAAAGCTATATAAACATACTGGCAAGTTTGTGTTTATAAACAACACGTGCAGCCTGGGTTTATACATTGGCGGCGTTAGCGGGGGGATTGTCCCCCACAAATTGCTCTGTTCCCCAGAAATGCTTGAAGAAAAATGTGTACGCAAGTGAGGACCTATTTTTAGGGGTCATCACTTGTATTTGCACCTTTCCATAAAATATGATGCCCTCCTCAAATATTTCCTGCCCCCCTCAGATTTTATTCAAATATATCCTGGCCCCTGCAGATTTTAAGAGCTAGCGTCGCCACTGGGTTTATAAGTAAAATTTGAAAATATCATAATTCGACAACCCTTGTTTACATATTTTGGAAATGCTTATTATAAAATTATTATTGTTTTCATTTTGTTCTGTAATTTGTCTTCAGTTATAGACCATAATTTTGCTTGTCATAACATACAGTAATTTTTTTAAATATAAACTGACAAATATATTGTAAAATAGTAAAGAAATAAAATTATATAAAAACTTTCTTTCATGTGTAATATTGACGTGTAAATTAATATAATTATAATATAATAATTTACTTACTTGTCTCATTCATTTCTTGCCCAACTTCTTCCCAAAGTTTTTTTCCAATCGCTCTAGTATGGTATTTCTTGGATCTTTGATCCCATAATGGGATTTTTGATTAAACACAGGTTATCAATTTTTCGTAGTTCATACTGCAATCGCCAGGAGCCACAATACGTATGAGAAATAGGTACCGCCTGGCGCCGAACAAGAACAAACATGTTTGTTTCTGTCCGGTGCCTCACCATACCGCACATAAAAGCATGCATGTACTGTAACCACGCTCTTGGCTTGATACTGACCTTAATTTAGGATTTTTTTTTTTTATTTTCTAGTAGAACTGAGACAAAAGTATTTTTTAAATATATATGTTGTGCTTTAAAGATATGAAAAAAAAAAAAACAAAATAAATATGTAAATATATAAATAACGAAATAATTAAATAAAAAATCACAGTTGTTATGTAATATCATTAAAAAGTCTTTCTAAATCTTATATTTTTCCAATTTTGTAAGAAAACAACAGTATTTGGATCACAACTAATATTTGTAGTCTGCTGGACTTATCAAAAAAAAAAAAAAAACAAACATTTTTGTGCGGCAACGCAAGTTACCGCGCGCAAATCTGCATGTACTGTAACCATGCTCATTTAATTTCGTGTGTTTGTTTCAATGTCAGTTCTCGTGCGTTCGAAAAATCGCACGTATCCGCAGCCAGTGTAACCGTAGACTTAGTCAGCTTTGCGGTTTACGGTCAGTCTAACGTAAACAGCTGTTGCGAACGCATGTATGTTTATTATAGCTAATATTTTTAAAGCTGAGCAAAGATTATTATTCTACTAAACCTAACGTTTAATGTATGCAAATTAGTATAACTTAATTACTAAGTAAATAAGACTTTCAATCGAACACATGGTTTTTGATTTTTCTTTTTGCGGATTTTTATGATATTTAAACTTTTGTTTTTTTATTATTTTGTTTTGTTGACGATTCTGTTGTTTTTTTTTTTCAGCGTGGGTTATTTGAATATTCTTCTGTTTCTATTATTATTATTTCATTTTAAAATTTTTTGTTGTAGAATATCGAATCAGGTGCGATCGATTAACATTTTTTTCAATGCGTTATTTTCCTATTCTCTTATTTTTGTTTAATAACATTTAATTTTATAATTTTTTCTTAAAAATATTTATTCGAGTGCGATCAACACGCATTGTTTTGTGTGGATTGTGTACCTTTTTTCCGTTATTATTTAATAACATTTGAATATATTATTTTTTAATTGGAAATTAATTGAAGATGTCCACGATACTAACTTTATCTCCGGTAACTATTTTTCAAGTGACCATATCGGTAAATTAAAAGAAATGTCGGCAGCCGAAACAAAATTTAGACCTCAGGAGGTATTACTGATGTCGAATATGTAAGATTCTATCACTCCAGTTAGCACACGGCATATTCAGATTTTGCCTGGCGGAGCAACTGAACGTGTCACCCACTTGATATGCACGTATTATGATGTCTTTGCCATACACGTGTACGATAGCGCTAACCATGACAAGGTGAATAACTTAAGTCCTGACCAACTTCATTACATTCATCTACTATTCCCGGATCAACCTCCTATTATTTATGAAGAAGTCCAGCAACAGACCAATGCTGTGTGTAGACTGCGGTGTGTTTGCATTCGCTGTTGCTGTTGTTAATAATATGAATCCGTCCAACCAGGCATTGGACATTACATCAATGCATTATTTAAACACTATTTTCGATACCAAAATATTCACATCTTTTCCGACTATTACCAGTAATGAGATACCTTTAAATGTTAAAAAAGGTAGATCCAAAAAAGTCACAAGGGGGCGACCTGTGTCATCAACGCAATATGAAAGCAAAAAGAAAAAGTATCCAAAGATCAGTGGAAATGGATGCTGAACGAAATACGCGGCTCAAATATATGAGGGAAAAAAGTAGAAAGGCCAGAGGCCGAGAGACTAGCTGTAAGAAATAAAAGGCGAAAAGATAAATGAGCGGATAGTGCAAAGACCAGAGACGCAGAGACAGAGGAACAAAGACATACAAGTTTAGCTAAGGCAGGACAGAAACTAAAGGAACGTTCTGCTATGCCATGGAAAACTAAAGAAAGGGCAGCGTTTAATTATAACCCGGCAGTGGGCTATGAGAGTAACCCTTGCATTAACATAGGCTCTATGTCAGTGGTATGCAAGTACTGGCAAGCTCTGAAATGGAAAGGAGAAGCACATGGAATGTGCTGCAGAAATGGCAAAGTTAAATTGGAGCCACTAAGAGAACCACCTGAACCACTGAAGAGCCTTTTACTGGGTAATGACCACCGATCCAAGGAGTTTCTACAAGCTACCAGAAGTTACAATAGTGCATTTCAAATGACTTCATTTGGTGCAGATATTATTTCAGAAGGGAATTTCATGCCTACTTTTAAGTTCCAGGGACAAGTGTATCATTTAGCTGGATCGTTACTCCCTCCATCCGATCAGGATACTAAATTCCTGCAGATTTATTTTATGGGGGAAAATGAATCCGAAGCAAAACAACGGTCAAATAATTTTCGAAATGTAAGACTAGATATTATTCAGGATCTACAGCAAATATTGCACTTACATAAAAACTGCATACATAGTTTTAAAGCAGCGATGGACAGACAGACAGATAATAATTTTAAAGTGGTTATACATTATACCAGTTACACTATAAAAGTTATAAAAGAGAAAAAAAAAAATATCACTCTCATTGGAAAAAATATAACCATAATTTAGATTATCTAATATTTAATTTATTACGAGGAAGATCCAAATATTTAATAAAACGTGACTACCGTAAATATATCTCAACCGTTGAAGATAATATTTCGAAAGACACCAAGTAATTCTGGGATTTTGTAAAAAACAGAAAAAACTCTAAATCAAACATACCCGGTGTTATGCACTTCAACGATAATAGTGCCTCTAATAGACGTTCGGATCTATATCCGAATTATTCTCTAGCTATTTCCAATCTATATACGAAGACCCCGCAGACAATGACGTAAATTATACCCTCGGTGATTTTAGTAATAAAAATACTTTTGTCGAGAACTGTAAAAATAACTGTGGACTATTTAACCGTCTTATGGTGCGATTATGGTCATTTCAGTTAAATATTTAAGCTCTTTAAATGTGAAGGTCACAGGCTTTAGTTTGAAGTGCAATTACGGTCACCATTTAACGTTAAATAAATCCTTAAATTTTTCTTTAAGCTACAGCCAGATATATCTCTCTATAGCGCTAAATTTCAGGTTATGTTTGACACTGGATCAGATTCTAACGTTTCCCGAAATTGTATTTAAAGTTGAACATTTTTATTTACAAGAAAATGGAACTGATCCTTTTTTTAGTTCATTTAATTGCCGAGGAAGACAACAGGTAATAAAAGATAAATTTATAAACATTATAAATTATCAAAAATATGTACTTTGTATTTTTAGGAACTACATACATCTCAAAGTGTTAGGAACTATCAACTTTTTAACAACTGGTTCTGACCAAAAAGCTATGGGGAACTTCATTTTTAATTGCATGAGGCAGAGTAGTTTAGGCAAAGCTATAAACCAAGTATGAAGGCTCATTACGAATCGCTTAAGCCATGTGTGTTATTTTGTATGAAAATTACCTATGAACATACATTGTTATCTTAAAATTATACTTTTACTATCTATTATTTTTGGGTAAATATTGTAAACATGGTTTAATAAATCATGTACTTTGAATTCATTTTGCTATGTATTTGTTTGTTTTTTCTTCAATAAATAAAGATTTTAAGTTTTTGGTTATATTACGTTATATGTTCTGAAAGCCAGCACTAAAAACACTAAATTAACATGTCTTTATTATTGCTTTCTCTCTTTATTCAATGCGCACAGACAGAGACAGACAATGCTCAGTTGAACGTTACTTAATTAGCCTCTAAAAAGGTCACAATTCGGTAGCTGAAGTATTTAAATTTAGTTGACCATAATAGCAAAATTTTAAATAATTTAACAGTCGAAGTTAAAGATTCATTTAACCTTAAATTCTTTAAGATTTACGTGTTGGACCATAATCGCACCATTAAAGACCTAGATCCCAAAAAAGGTGCTGGTTTCGACAATCTCCCACCGTGTTTGTTAAAATATTGCTGTGCAGGTTTTACACCTCCCTTAGCACTTTTACTTAAAAAATCATTAAATGAAGGTGTTTTCCCATCCTTGTGGAAAAAGTCTATCATTATTCCCGTTCATAAAGCTGGTGACAAATCATTAGTCAACAATTACAGACCCATAAGTATACTTTCAGCAACCCCTAAAGTGTTCGAAACCATTATATATGACGACATTTATTCTACAGTAAAACAATTCATTATACCACAACAACATGGTTTCGGAGAAAAACGCTCAGGAGATTCTAATTTACTATTATTTACTTCAGACATATTAGAGTCTATGGATAAAAAAATACATGTGGACGCCATCTACACCGATTTCTGCAAGGCCTTTGATAAAGTCATTCACAGCATATTAATACGAAAAATACACGAAATCGGTGTGCATGGTATCCTTCTAAGATGGGTTATATCTTATATTAGAAACAGGTCGCAAGCAGTATTAGTTAATGGGTCTGTATCAAAATTTTTCAATTCTACTTCCGGTGTGCCACAAGGATCTCATTTAGGACCCTTGTTGTTTGTTACGTATATCAATGATGTAATTACCTGCTTCAAAAATAGTAATATCATTCTGTTCGCAGACGATATGAAAATTTATAGACGTATTAAAGATCTGGGACTTTTACTTGATAACAAACTTTGATTTGATGCTCATATTAGCAACGTCTGTAGAAAAGCGTACAAAATGTTAAGATTCATTATCAGATCATGAAAACATTTTCAAAACACCAAACCCATAATTCTACTTTATAACTAGTATGTTTTAATCCAAGTAAATTTTTGTTGCTGCATATGGAATCCACAGTATAATGTGTATATACATAGGATAGAAAGAATTCAAAAATGTTTTATAAGATTTATATCCAACAGATGTCCTATTTCTGGAAATTCATACAATACTTCATGTGCGTACTTCAAAATTCTTACACTACAAGTTAAAAGAAATTTATCCGATTCATTGTATCTAAAGAAATTAATAATTGGTCAAATAGATTGCATACCACTCCTAAATAAAATAAATTTTAATATTAAAACAAAAAGTCTCAGAAACAAAATTCTCTTTCATCAGCCATTTGCCAGAACAAATTTTATGCAGAACTCCTCAGTTCATCGGTTGGTATCTACATCCAATAATTTTTGTATTGATTTGAATTTAGATATTTTTCATGATTCTTTCAAAACATTCAAGATCACAATTACTAACTATTATTTAAATGCAATTACACCCTACACATAAAAAAAAACTAATAAATCTGTAAAATTGTCTAATAAATTTGTAAAATTGTAACTTGTCTAGCAATGTAAGCTACAGTGTACTTGAATAAGTTTAATGTATTTTTGTCACTATTGCTATATATATTATAATTATTAAGTATAAATTGTTTATGTACATATATGTTATATATTTATATAAAATGTTTGTAGTCGTAGTTTCTGGGCTCGTCCTGTTTACGACTTAAATCAAAATAAATAAATAAATAAATACATGCCAATAAGAAACCCAGAGAAGAACATAAAGGTCGATAATCAATGAAGCTGCCATTGTGATTGTAGGTCAGAAGGTCAAGAAAAGAGATATAGTCCTGCACTCTAGGAATGGGGTTTGTAGCGTGTATCAGAAATTCACCGATCATATGATGCTCTTCAGTATCCATTGATGTTTTGCACATGTGAGGATGGGTATTGTGTCAACATATCACAGTATGAATCGAACACACAACAGAGCTCGCGTAAAACAGTCTCAGCGATGAAATTTTACGCATATCATTTGATGATAAGGTCCGGTCACATAAATCATTTACAATACTTTAGACAGCTTTTAAACCAATACTGGGTCGACATGTTCACGAAAATTTAAATGGAACGTCTCTCCTTCATACGGAATAATAAAAAAAACTACGAACCGAAAATTATATTCATTTGAAGGACGCCATAAAAGCAGGAGATATTACACTTCATAATCGATGGGTTGTACCTTAGTGTTCAATTCTATCGAGGCTATTTGATGCTCACATCAACGTAGAATTTTGCAATTCGATCAAGTCCATTAAATACATATGTAAGTACGTCAATAAAGACAGCGAGCAAGCAACCTTCGGTTTAGCTAAAGACAGCGACGAGATCCAATGTTGTCAAACTGGAAGGTACATAAGTACATCAGAGGATCTGTGGAGGATCCTATCTTTCCAGTTCATGATCGATATCCATCTGTGGTTCACCTGGAGCATGGACAGAGAGTGTACTTTACTGTGGACAATGTCGTCAAAAAAATACTGAACCCTCCAAAGACAACTCTGATTGCCTTCTTTGATTTGTATTGTATTATGGCTATTATGTTTATTATGTAAACAGGATGATTTGGCCAAAACCCTACTTTACCACGAAGTATCTGGCTACTATACATGGAATGGAAAAAAATTCGCCCGGAAACTGAAAACAAGGAATACCCCTGTCTGGATATCCGGATATCTGGAAATACAGTACGCTTGGTCGTGTATATACCGTGCACCCGAATAATTTGGAATGCTACTTCCTCCGAATGCTGCTTCAGAAGATACAGGGACCGACATCATTCGATTGTCTCAAGCATGTCCAGGGACAACAGCACACGACTTATCAGTCAGCGTGCAGAGCTCTTGGCTTGCTAGAAAACGACAGTAACTGGGACGATACTCTCAAAGATGCAACAGTTTCAGAGTCACCCGCTATGATGAGGGATTGATTCGTGATTATGCTCGCTTTTTGTCAGATAGCTGAGCCACAAATGCTTTGGAACAATCACAAAGATAGCTTAACTGAAGATATACTGCATCGCCTACAACTGTAATATCCTGGCGTCCTAATTAAGTTCAGTAATGATATATACAACGGTTGTCTCACTTTAGTAGAAGATAAGCTGCAGTCTATTGCGGGTAAAACCCTTAAGGACTACGGGTTTCTTCTCTTCAGAGTGACAAACAAATACCTCTCGGTAGTGAATATTTAACGGAAACTACATATGACACATCGAAATTACTCAGTTACGTTCAAGAAAATGAATCGAGACTAGTTAAGGATAAAAAATAGCATATAAGAGAATACTTGAAGGTGTGAAAGACAACTTTGGTAAAATAATTTTTCTCGGCGCTCCAGGAGGAACTAGCAAGACATTTTTAATCAATCTTTTATTAGCGCAAATGAGATCGAGAAAAAAGATAACATTGGCTGTAGCATCTGTTGCTGGAGGGGCCCTCGGAAGAGGTCCTTAGGTCTCACCGTTAACACAGTCCGCGGTCTAGCTCAGGAGCGGGGTCGTTACGCCTCTCTTGGCCTGAAGAGCCTTGTTGAACTAAGCAATCTCTGAAAATTAAAGGGTGACAGGAGATGATGATGATGATTGAAAACACAAAAATATGGTTTTATGGATTTATTTAACAAAAGAATAGAATTGGAAGCAATAACAAATAACAACATGTGTTATGTTACATGTTGTTATTTGTTATTGCGAAACATAGAGAAAGACTAGATAAGAAAACATATGACATAAAATATAAGTTAGAATAGCGCGACGCTTTCTCGTGAGGCGAGAAAGGCATCAGGATGGAGAGGATGTAGTAATTAAGGAGAAGATGGATTTGAGGAGACGACGGGCGTCGTTCCTGGCGGCGAGCGTCGGCGTCGATAAGGTAATCTACATAACGAGGAACGATGGTTGAGACGCACTCGTTGAACGGCGAGTGGTCGACGATGGAGGCACAGAAGGTGAGTGGTTTCGTGATGGTTGAAACGCACTTGTTGAACGGCGAGTGGTTTCGCGATGGTTGAGTAGTTGAAAACCACTGGTGTAAAGAAACGAGAGGTTTCGCGATGGTTGAGCGGTTGAAAACCACTGGTGTAAAGGAACGAGAGGTTTCGCGATGGTTTAGCGGTTGAGAACCACTTGTTGAACGAAACGAGAGGTTTCGCGATGGATGAGCGGTTGAGAACCACTGGTTGAACGCACAGCAGAAAGCGTGGGTTCCGCGATGGTTGAAACGCACTGGTCGAAACGAACAGCAGAAAGCGTGGGTTTCGCGACGGTTGTAACGCACTGGTCGAAACGCACAGCAGAAAGGGTGGGTTTCGCGACGGTTGTAACGCACTGGTCGAAACGCACAGCAGAAAGCGTGGGTTTCGCGGTGATGCGATAGTTGAAACGCGCAGCAGAAAACGTGGGTTTCGCGGCGATGCCATGGTTGAAACGCACAGCAGAAAGCGTGGGTTTCGCGGCGATGCGCTGGTTGAAACGCACAGCAGAAAGCGAGGGTTTCGCGGCAACACGACGGTTGAAAAGCTCACAGCAGAAAGCGTGAGTTTTTCAAGAGAGCGATGTTTTTAAAGTTATTGTTTTTCGAAGCACTGTTGAATTGTTTGTGTCCTGAATATAAAAAATGACCATTTTTTTATATGATATTCGGTGACGGAATGTGGTTTATGGTGGCCCTAAAGGGCGTTTGTGATTGGTTGGATTTATAAAAAATCTAAGTTCATTAATTTCTCTAACTGTATCGCGAATTTTGTAGATTCACGGTTATCATAAGATTGCTGATGTCTCACGGTATCCGGCGGTGTATAATATGTTGCTTGAATGTCATGCGTGACGTGTGTAGTGATTTAAAATTCTGAGGCTTGCATCGGTAACAAGTCTTCAGGTATCGCTGCTTCTTTGCTACAAGAGGGGCGAACTGCTCATTCCGCACTGAAATTGCCATTCCATTTAGGATATATTGAAAGCCCAGTATGCAACATCAAGAAAGGAACTGATCTATCTAAGGTTCTTCTAAACTGTAGCCTTATTATTTGGGATGAGTGTACTATGTCGCACAAAGGTGGAATCGAGACTCTGAACCAAACGCTCAAGGATATAAGAAACACAGACAAATTAATGGGATGTGTCACTATTGTGCTCTCGGGCGGTTTTTGACAAACATTTCCTGTGATTCAAGAGAGGCACAAGAGCTGATGAAGTCAACGCATCGATTAAGTATTCTTCCATCTGGAGTAAAGTAGAAAAATTGATTTTGACGGTAAATATGAGAGTTTATTTGAATGGAGATGCATCCGAGGGAGAATTTACGAAGTTACTGTTAAAAATTGGTAAAGGTGAAGTACCTGAATCGAATGGCGAAATTGATGTTACAGATCAAATGGGTCAGATAGTTCATTTTCTGGAAGATCTAATTGACAGTGTTTACCCCAATGTGTCCAAGCTAAACCAACTATCTCAGATGTGGTTTTGTGAACGAGCTATTTTAAAGTCAAAGAACGATAGGGCCGCGACTATTAATGAAAATATCCTTCGTCAGTTGCCAGGTGAGGAGAGAATCTACGAGTCAGTAGATAGTGTACTGAATGAGGATAACATTGTGCTTTACCCAGTCGAGTTTTTAAATTCTCTCAATCCATCGGGCATGCCTCCTCACAAGCTAACATTCAAAATTGGAACACCTATCATGCTGTTGCGTAACTTAAATGCACCAAAACTTTGTAACGGAACACGCCTGCAACTGCACAGTTTGAAGCCATATGTCATAGAAGCTAACATACTCACAGGTTGTGCTAAGGGACAATGCGTGTTTATACCACGCATACCACTAATTCCGAGTGACTATCCTTTCGAATTCAAACGTCTGCAGTTCCCTGTCAAACCGTGCTTTGCTATGACAATAAACAAAGCACAAGGGCAGTCGCTAAGAATAGCAGGTATCGACTTGCGGGTCCCATGCTTATCTCATGGTCAGTTATACGTTGCCAGTTCAAGAGTTAGTACTAAGAACAACCTCTTCATACTGCGTCCTTCAAGAAAGACTCGCAACATTGAATACAAGGAAGCATTATAAAATTAGTAGTCAGGTTGCACAAAACCATAAAACATATCATTAAAGGACGACAAGGTTTTTAGTAATTTTGTATGAATTCAGTAATTATGCACAGCGTCACAAACTTTGTTATATTCAAAATATTTTCAAACAATAAATTGGTCGATCTATAAAAGTTCGTGCGAAGCCAGGTTAACTCCCCTGACCAATTTTCACTAAATTGGGTCAGAGATGTAAAATAATCCGAGATTTTAGTGAGGGTTTCGATTTCGCCGTGTCCCTCTAAGGGTAGTTATAGAGGGTAAACCATCAGTGTCGCACTCTTCGTGCACTTTTAGTTGATTTCATTGGCTAAACCTTTGAGATATATTGACCTAACGTAAACAAAAAATGCCCGCAAATGCATGCACTTAAGCACGGACATCGTGTATTTGGCAATTTTCTGTTTTTAAACGTAATATTTTTTGCATTATTAAGTTTGTGGATATATAACCCTGGAGTTAAATAGTGATATTATTTTAGAATAATAAATTAGAGTATTTCACGCAGAGTATTTTACAC
This sequence comes from Liopterus haemorrhoidalis, assembly GCA_963971575.1. Classification (NCBI taxonomy): domain Eukaryota; kingdom Metazoa; phylum Arthropoda; class Insecta; order Coleoptera; family Dytiscidae; genus Liopterus; species Liopterus haemorrhoidalis. The sequence continues at coordinate 23,060,885 of OZ020616.1, forward strand.
TATGTATCAAAGACTGATTTTAACAGAATTAGCACAGTGTATCTAAACCATAGATAAAGAACAAATGCAGTGAGAGTGTGAATAAAAAGCGCATACTTGCACAGAAATATTGAAAGTTGAACATATATGTTGCTATTTGGTGCCAATAGATAGCACTGCTGAAGAATTCTTTATTTTTTATCGCCTAACAGTAAATTGCAAATTGATTTATCGTTTTATAAATAAATTTAACTTTAACTTTGAACAAGAACAACATTTTACAGTTTTACATTAACATTAGTTTTAACAAAAGTTTGAACCCATTCCGATATGTGCCCGGTCTAAACCGGCTAAGACTGCTTATTCCGGTAACGAAGCAGTGGATACACGGCTAGTATTAATAGTAAAAGTAAATTAATAGCTTATGCTGACGATACAGCTCTATTTACTGAAGCGCGAAGCTGGGAGGGGATCAAAAGCATGGTGGAGCATGATCTCAAAGAAATTAAAACCTGGCTTGATCTAAATATGCTTTCTTTAAATTACAGCAAAACATATTTCATGCCATTCTCAATCTCGATCACATTCGATTACATGAAAATATTTGCTCAATGAACGATAGTTAATATTGTAACATTAGAATAAATAAAATTATTACCATAAAATATCTCAGCCTAATAATAGTTAAGCACTTTCGGTGGGACGCACATACAGAAAAATTAGGCTGGAACTTAAGGAAAACATTTTATTTATTTAAAAAATTAAGAGAAAATTTACCAATAAAAGTTTTGTATGGATTTTACTAAGCGCTGGTTCAGTCGATTGTTTATTATGGAATCAAAGCATGGTGAAGAGCAGCATAAACCTAATTGAATAAAATTAAAACCAACAAAACGATAATAATAAAAATAATGCTTCAAAATGGTCTCTATCAAACTTTAACCTCTATGAAGTCAAATCTAATGGAGTACCCCAATTATATATTTTGTCCATACTAAGATTCAACAGATTACTTACTTAAATCATAAATATAACACAAGAAATAGGTTATAAGCAGGTGTAAAAAAGGTATCTATCAGGTCACCTGACGCTATTTTTGCAAACTTTCTTTTTTTTAGAAAATTTGATAATATATCTATCGAAAAATTCAAAAATGTCTTATTAGGAGAGGATTGGAATTACGTAATTAATTCAGATAATGTCAATAACTCATTCACCTTTTTTTACAATAAATTCATTTACCATTTTAATAACTCTTTTCCATTTAAAGAAATCAATATATCACATAATTCTAATAAACCCTGGGTTACAGATGAAATAAAAAAATCAAGTGTAGTTCAGGATTGGTATGTGTTGAGTTGGAAGTATCCCATACTACGGGATACTTATTTACATCATCGACGTAAACACAATATTCTAATAAGCGAAACTAAATTGTCATATTATGGTGATAAAATACTGAACTCTCTTAACCCATGTCGTACTGCTTGGGAGGTAATATCTAAACACCAGATGCGAAAAAACAGTAAAATTGTAAATATGTTTAACAACTTTTTTATTGAACACCGCATAAAGTCTTCTATTCCACTTCTTCTATTCCACAAAGCAATGCCGCCTCTAATATTCTTGCATTTCCAAAAGTCAATAACACCATGTTTGCTCTTCCTTTTATTGAAAATGAACTTATAACTAGTATAAACAAACTTAAAAATAAGAAATCTTCCGATCCTGACGATCTACTAGTTACACCCCTGACACACCTAGTAAATTTATCACTTTCTGAAGGTATTTTCCCTGAAGTAATAAAAATTACTAAAATTAATCCAGTCCATAAACAAAAAGCTTTGAGTGATATGTCCAATTAACAGGCCAATTGCAATTGCATCAGGGTTCTCAAAAATATTTGAGTACTGCATGTTAGATCGGCTTTTAAGTTATTTAAATAAACATGAGTTAATTAATAATTCTCAACATGGTTTCAGAGCTAACTTTTCAACAATGAGCGCAATAGATGCTTTCTTATCATGTGTCTATAAAACTTTAAATAAGGGAGAAATACTAGTTGGTGTTTTTTGTGACTTAAGTAGAGCATTTGACTGTGTCGTTCACTCAATTCTTCTAGATAAATTAGACATGTATGGTATAAATGGAGTAGTTGCCAAATGGTTCAGATCCTATCTCTCAAATCGTTTTCAATATGTACAAATGAACTTTAGAAATAAAACTGGCAATAAATTTAATGTAAAATCAGATTTGTTGTCAGTCAATATTGGTGTGCTTCAGAGTTCTGTTCTCGGTCCTATCTTATTTATCCTTTTTATAAATGATATCACTTTTTTCTTAAAATATTTTATTACAATGTTTGCCGATGATACCTCTGTTGTAATAACCGGGACGAATAAAACTGAACTAAAGGAAAAAATAAGTGTTCTATTGTGTGAATTAAATAATTGGTTTTCATGTAACAGTCTATTTCTAAATGCCTCAAAAACAACCTTTATGATATTTCATCTGGCCTTTAATTCAAAAAATATTGAACTGACCATTGACATTAATAATATTCCCCTTGAATCCAAAAATTCAGTCAAATTTTTAGGAATTAATATTGACAATGTGTTAAACTGATAATGCCACTGTGAGAAATTAGTATCTTCCCTACACTCATTTTACTACCAGATTAAAAATCTTAAGTACCATGTAAGTCATGACTATACTAAAATTCTATTATGGTCAGATATATAGTAGAATAAGATATGGAATCTGCTTTTGGGGATCATCTTCAAAGATAAAAAGTGTTTTTATTGCACAGAGAAGGATAATTAGGTGCATAGCCAATAAAAACACTTTAGTTTCATGCAGGCCTTACTTTACAAAGTTTCAAATTTTAACAGTGCCGAGTATTTAAATACTAGACTTATTATGCCACATCTATAGGAATACAATGCAGCTTGACTGTAATAAAGATTGTCACAATTACCATACCAGAAACAAAGATTTATTTAAGATACCGCGTAATAGGTATGAAAACACAAATAAAGGCTTTGTCACAATTGGTTTAAATTTTTACAAAAAGCTACCTGATTATATTAAAAATAAAAAAATGCTCAAAGAATTTAAAAGCGAGATCAAAATACTTCTGTTAGAAAATTGTGTTTACTCAATTGATGAATTTATTTCTATCTTGTGTACATTGACATAATATTTTAACGTCTAATGACGTATGGTTTTTGTAATTTTAATTTTTTACCATCATTTTGGACATTTTTTTAAAAATTTGTTATTTGTATTGTGATTATTTTATTTTCCTGACTTCATGACATTATTATATTTTAACGTTTAATGACGTATGATTTTTGCAATTTTAATTTTTTACCATCATTTTGGACAATTTTTAATATGTTATTTGTATTGTAATTATCTTATTTCCTGACTTCTTGTATTTTAATATTCTTTGACTTGTGTAAATATTCTCTGTGATGCAAAAAACACCAATAAAGATTATTATTATTATTATTATTATTATTATTTTGGGGTTTGTCAGGTCTTGACAAGCGTCCACTAATCTCAAACTTCAGCAACCTTTTGAGCCGCGTCATACTAGAGACTAGTGGAGCTAAATACACACGACTGCATCCCAAACCCTGGCGATATGCAGCCGCGGAAATTACGCCAGATCCAGTGCCCGCACAATGCGGAGCGACCCGAGCAGCACTGCTTTCTGCATCCTGCAGATCAAAGAGTTGGCAGAAGATCTAC